>OV050032.1:76699017-77362696 GCA_920105625.2 Clusia tigrina
CAGAGACTCTGACAGAGGCTAAGACGCCGACTGAGACGGCGACTGAGGGAGATAGGGGTAGATATAGGCGTAGAGAGGCAGCAGATCCCCCAATCGACAGCGGCAGCGACTGAGATGCCTACAGAGACGCTGACAGAGGCTGCGACGCCGACTGAGACGCCGACTGAGGCAGATAGGGGTAGATGTAGGCATAGAGAAGGCAGCAGACAACCCAATCGACAGCGGCAACAACTGAGACGCCTACAGAGACGCTGATAGAGGCTGCGACGCCGACTGAGATGCCGACTGAGGCAGAGAGGGGTAGATATAGGCATACAGAAGGCAGCAGACCCCCCAATCGACAGCGGCAGCGACTGAGACGCCTACAGAGACGCTGACATAGGCTGCGACACCGACTGAGACGCGGACTGAGGCAGATAGGGATAGATATAGGCAGAGAGAAGGCAGCAGACCCCCCAATCGACAATGGCAGCGACTGAGACGCCTATAGAGACTCTGACAGAGACTGATACGCCGACTGATGCAGATAGGGGTAGATATAGGCGTAGATAGGCAGCAGATCCCCCAATCGACAGCGGCAGTGACTGAGATGCCTACAGAGACGCTGACAGAGGCTGCGACGCCGACTGAGACGCCGACTGAGGCATATAGGGTTAGACATGGGCATAGAGAAGGCAGCAGATAACCCAATCGACAGCGGGAACAACTGAGACACATACAGAGACGCTGATAGAAGCTGCGACGCCGACTGAGATGCCGACTTAGGCAGATAGGGGTACATATTGGCATAGAGAAAGCAGCAGAACCCCCAATCGACAGCGGGAGCGACTGAGACGCCTGCAATGACGCTGACAGAGGCTGCGAAGCCGACTGTGATGCCGACTGAGGCAGGGAAGTGTAGATATAGGCATAGAGAAAGCAGCAGACCCACCAATCGACAGCGGGCAACAACTGAGACGCCTACAGAGACGCTGGCAGAGGTTGCGATGCCGACTGAGACGCCGACTGAGGAAGATAGGGGTAGATATAGGCATAGAGAAGGCAGCAGACCCCCAATCGACAGTGGCAGCGACTGAGACGCCTACAGAGACGCTGACAGAGGCTGCGACGCCGACTGAGACGCCGACTGAGGCAGATAGGGGTAGATATAGGCATAAAGAAGGCAGCAGAACCCCCAATCGACAGCGACAGCGCCTGAGGCGCCTACAGAGACGCTGACAGAGGCTGCGACGCCGACTGATTCAGATAGGGGTAGATATAGGCAAAGAGAAGGCAGCAGACCCCCAATCTTCAACGGCAGTGACTGAGATGCCTACAGAGACGCTGACAAGAGGCTGCGACGCCGACTGAGACGCCGACTGAGGCAGATAGGGATATACATTGGGATAGGGAAGGCAGCAGACCCCTCAATCGACAACGGCAGCGACTAAGACGCCTACAGAGACGCTGACAAGAGGCTGCGACGCCGACTGAGACGCCAACTGAGGCAGATAGGGATATACATTGAGATAGAGAAGGCAGCAGACCCCTCAAACGACAACGGCAGCGACTGAGACGCCTACAAAGACGCTTACAGAGGCTGCGGCGCCAACTGAGACGCCGACTGTGGCAGATAGGGGTAGACATTGGCATAGAGAAGGCAGCAGACCCCCCCCCCCCCCCTCAATCGACAGGGGCAGCGACTGAGATGCCTACAAAGACGCTGACAGAGGCTGCGATGCCGACTGAGACGCCGACTGAGGCAGAAAGGGATAGATATTGGCATAGAGAAGGCATCATACCCCCCAATCGACAGCGGCTGCGACTGAGACGCCTACAGAGACGCTGGCAGAGGTTGCGATGCCGACTGAGACGCCGACTGAGGGAGATAGGGGTGATATAGGCATAGAGAAGGCAGCAGACCCCCAATCGACAGTGGCAGCGACTGAGACGCCTACAGAGACGCCGACAGAGGCTGCGACGCCGACTGAGACGCCGACTGAGGGAGATAGGGGTAGATATTGGCATAGAGAAGGCAGCAGACCCCCCAATCGACAGCCGCAGCGACTGAGCCACCTACAGAGGCAACAACTGAGACGCCTTCAGAGACTCTGGCAGAGGTTGCGATGTCGACTGAGACGCCGACTGAGGAAGATAGGGGTAGATATAGGCATAGAGAAGGCAGCAGACCCCCAATCGACAGTGGCTGCGACGGGGACGCCTACAGAGACGCTGACAGAGGCTTAGGCATAGAGAAGGCAGCAGACCCCCCAATTTGACAGCGGCAGTGACTGAGACGCTTACAGAGACGCTGACAGAGGCTGCGACGCCGACTGCGACGCCGACTGAGGCAGAAAGGGATAGATATTGGTATAGAGAACGAATCAGACCCCCCAATCGACAGCGGCAGCGACTGAGACGCCTACAGAGACGCTGGCACAGGTTGCGATGCCGACTGAGGGAGATAGGGGTAGATATAGGCATAGAGAAGGCAGCAGACCCGCCGATCGACAGCGGCAGCGACTGAGACGCCTACAGAGACGCTGACAGAGGCTGCGAAGCCGACCGTGACGCCGACTGAGGCAGGTAGGGGTAAACATAGCAATAGAGAAGGCAGCAGACCCACCAATCGACAGCGGCAACAACTGAGACGCCTACAGAGATGCTGATAGAGGCTGCGATGCCGACTGAGGCAGATAGGCGTAGATATAGGCATACAGAAGGCAGTAGACCTCCCAATCGACAGACGCCTATAGAGACTCTGACAGAGACTGATACGCCGACTGATGCAGATAGGGGTAGATATAGGCGTAGATAGGCAGCAGATCCCCCAATCGACAGCGGCAGTGACTGAGATGCCTACAGAGACGCTCACAGAGGCTGCGACGCCGACTGAGACGCCGACTGAGGCATATAGGGTTAGACATGGGCATAGAGAAGGCAGCAGATAACCCAATCGACAGCGGGAACAACTGAGACACATACAGAGACGCTGATAGAAGCTGCGACGCCGACTGAGATGCCGACTTAGGCAGATAGGGGTACATATTGGCATAGAGAAAGCAGCAGAACCCCCAATCGACAGCGGGAGCGACTGAGACGCCTGCAATGACGCTGACAGAGGCTGCGAAGCCGACTGTGATGCCGACTGAGGCAGGGAAGTGTAGATATAGGCATAGAGAAAGCAGCAGACCCACCAATCGACAGCGGCAACAACTGAGACGCCTACAGAGACGCTGGCAGAGGTTGCGATGCCGACTGAGACGCCGACTGAGGAAGATAGGGGTAGATATAGGCATAGAGAAGGCAGCAGACCCCCAATCGACAGTGGCAGCGACTGAGACGCCTACAGAGACGCTGACAGAGGCTGCGACGCCGACTGAGACGCCGACTGAGGCAGATAGGGGTAGATATAGGCATAAAGAAGGCAGCAGAACCCCCAATCGACAGCGACAGCGCCTGAGGCGCCTACAGAGACGCTGACAGAGGCTGCGACGCCGACTGATTCAGATAGGGGTAGATATAGGCAAAGAGAAGGCAGCAGACCCCCAATCTTCAACGGCAGTGACTGAGATGCCTACAGAGACGCTGACAAGAGGCTGCGACGCCGACTGAGACGCCGACTGAGGCAGATAGGGATATACATTGGGATAGGGAAGTCAGCAGACCCCTCAATCGACAACGGCAGCGACTGAGACGCCTACAGAGACGCTGACAAGAGGCTGCGACGCCGACTGAGACGCCAACTGAGGCAGATAGGGATATACATTGAGATAGAGAAGGCAGCAGACCCCTCAAACGACAACGGCAGCGACTGAGACGCCTACAAAGACGCTTACAGAGGCTGCGGCGCCAACTGAGACGCCGACTGTGGCAGATAGGGGTAGACATTGGCATAGAGAAGGCAGCAGACCCCCCCCCCATCAATCGACAGGGGCAGCGACTGAGATGCCTACAAAGACGCTGACAGAGGCTGCGATGCCGACTGAGACGCCGACTGAGGCAGAAAGGGATAGATATTGGCATAGAGAAGCCATCAGACCCCCCAATCGACAGCGGCTGCGACTGAGACGCCTACAGAGCCGCTGGCAGAGGTTGCGATGCCGACTGAGACGCCGACTGAGGGAGATAGGGGTGATATAGGCATAGAGAAGGCAGCAGACCCCCAATCGACAGTGGCAGCGACTGAGACGCCTACAGAGACGCCGACAGAGGCTGCGACGCCGACTGAGACGCCGACTGAGGGAGATAGGGGTAGATATTGGCATAGAGAAGGCAGCAGACCCCCCAATCGACAGCCGCAGCGACTGAGCCACCTACAGAGGCAACAACTGAGACGCCTTCAGAGACTCTGGCAGAGGTTGCGATGTCGACTGAGACGCCGACTGAGGAAGATAGGGGTAGATATAGGCATAGAGAAGGCAGCAGAGCCCCAATCGACAGTGGCTGCGACGGGGACGCCTACAGAGACGCTGACAGAGGCTTAGGCATAGAGAAGGCAGCAGACCCCCCAATTTGACAGCGGCAGTGACTGAGACGCTTACAGAGACGCTGACAGAGGCTGCGACGCCGACTGCGACGCCGACTGAGGCAGAAAGGGATAGATATTGGTATAGAGAAGGAATCAGACCCCCCAATCGACAGCGGCAGCGACTGAGACGCCTACAGAGACGCTGGCACAGGTTGCGATGCCGACTGAGGGAGATAGGGGTAGATATAGGCATAGAGAAGGCAGCAGACCCGCCGATCGACAGCGGCAGCGACTGAGACGCCTACAGAGACGCTGACAGAGGCTGCGAAGCCGACCGTGACGCCGACTGAGGCAGGTAGGGGTAAACATAGCAATAGAGAAGGCAGCAGACCCACCAATCGACAGCGGCAACAACTGAGACGCCTACAGAGATGCTGATAGAGGCTGCGATGCCGACTGAGGCAGATAGGCGTAGATATAGGCATACAGAAGGCAGTAGACCTCCCAATCGACAGCGGCAGCGACTGAGACGCCTACAGAGACGCTGACTTAGGCTGCGCGGCCGACTGAGGCAGGTAGGGGTAGATATTGGCATAGAGAAGGCAGCAGACCCCCCAATCGACAGCGGTAGACGCTGACAGAGGCTGCGACGCCGACTGCGACGCCGACTGAGGCAGAAAGGGATAGATATTGGTATAGAGAAGGAATCAGACCCCCCCAATCGACACCGGCAGCGACAGAGACGCCTACAGAGACGCTGGCACAGGTTGCGATGCCGACTGAGACGCCGACTGAGGAAGATAGGGGTAGATATAGGCATAGAGAAGGCAGCAGACCCGCCAATCGACAGCGGCAGCGACTGAGACGCCTACAGAGACGCTGGCACAGGTTGCGATGCCGACTGAGACGCCGACTGAGGCAGAAAGGGTTAGACATAGGCATAGAGAAGGCAGCAGACCCCCCAATCGACAGCGGCAGCGACTGAGGCGCCTACAGAGACGCTGACAGAGGCTGCAACGCTGACTAAGATGCCGATTGATTCAGATAGGGGTAGATATAGGCATAGAGAAGGCATCAGACCCCCCAATCGACAGCAGCAGCGACTGACACGCCTACAGAGACGCTGGCAGAGGTTGCGATGCCGACTGAGACGCCGACTGAGGAAGATAGGGGTAGATATAGGCATAGAGAAGGCAGCAGACCCCCAATCGACAGTGGCAGCGACTGAGACGCCTACAGAGACGCTGACAGAGGCTGCGACGCCGACTGAGACGCCGACTGAGGCAGATAGGGGTAGATATAGGCATAAAGAAGGCAGCAGAACCCCCAATCGACAGCGACAGCGCCTGAGGCGCCTACAGAGACGCTGACAGAGGCTGCGACGCCGACTGATTCAGATAGGGGTAGATATAGGCAAAGAGAAGGCAGCAGACCCGCCGATCGACAGCGGCAGCGACTGAGACGCCTACAGAGACGCTGACAGAGGCTGCGAAGCCGACCGTGACGCCAAATGAGGCAGGTAGGGGTAAACATAGCAATAGAGAAGGCAGCAGACCCACCAATCGACAGCGGCAACAACTGAGACGCCTACAGAGATGCTGATAGAGGCTGCGATGCCGACTGAGGCAGATAGGCGTAGATATAGGCATACAGAAGGCAGTAGACCTCCCAATCGACAGCGGCAGCGACTGAGACGCCTACAGAGACGCTGACTTAGGCTGCGCGGCCGACTGAGGCAGGTAGGGGTAGATATTGGCATAGAGAAGGCAGCAGACCCCCCAATCGACAGCGGTAGACGCTGACAGAGGCTGCGACGCCGACTGCGACGCCGACTGAGGCAGAAAGGGATAGATATTGGTATAGAGAAGGAATCAGACCCCCCCAATCGACACCGGCAGCGACAGAGACGCCTACAGAGACGCTGGCACAGGTTGCGATGCCGACTGAGACGCCGACTGAGGAAGATAGGGGTAGATATAGGCATAGAGAAGGCAGCAGACCCGCCAATCGACAGCGGCAGCGACTGAGACGCCTACAGAGACGCTGGCACAGGTTGCGATGCAGACTGAGACGCCGACTGAGGCAGAAAGGGTTAGACATAGGCATAGAGAAGGCAGCAGACCCCCCCAATCGACAGCGGCAGCGACTGAGGCGCCTACAGAGACGCTGACAGAGGCTGCAACGCTGACTAAGATGCCGATTGATTCAGATAGGGGTAGATATAGGCATAGAGAAGGCATCAGACCCCCCAATCGACAGCAGCAGCGACTGACACGCCTACAGAGACGCTGGCAGAGGTTGCGATGCCGACTGAGACGCCGACTGAGGGAGATAGGGGTAGATATAGGCATAGAGAAGGCAGCAGACCCCCAATCGACAGTGGCAGTGACTGAGACGCCTACAGAGACGCTGACAGAGGCTGCGACGCCGACTGAGAAGTCGACTGAGGGAGATAGGGGTAGATATAGGCATAGAGAAGGCAGCAGACCCACCAATCGACAGCGGCAACAACTGAGACGCCTACAGAGATGCTGATAGAGGCTGCGACGCCGACTGAGATGCCGACTGAGGCAAATAGGGGTAGATATAGGCATACAGAAGGCAGCAGACCCCCCCAATCGACAGCGGCAGCGGCTGAGACGCCTATAGAGAATCTGACAGAGACTGAGACGCCGACTGATGCAGATAGGGGTAGATATAGGCGTAGATAGGCAGCAGATCCCCCAATCGACAGCGGCAGCGACTGAGATGCCTACAGAGACGCTGACAGAGGCTGCGACGCCGACTGACGCATATAGGGTTAGACATAGGCATAGAGAAGGCAGCAGACAACCCAATCGACAGCGGCAACAACTGAGACGCATACAGAGACGGTGATAGAAGCTGCGACGCCGACTGAGATGCCGACTTAGGCAGATAGGGGTAGATATTGGCATAGAGAAGGCAGCAGACCCCCCCAATCGACAGCGGCAGCGACTGAGACGCCTGCAATGACGCTGACAGAGGCTGCGACGCCGACTGAGATGACGACTGAGGCAGATAGGGGTTATATATAGGCATAGAGACGGGAGCAGACCCCCCAATCAACAGCGGCAGCGACTGAGACACCTACAAAGACGCTGACAGAGGCTGCGATGCCGACGGAGACGCCTACTGAGGCAGATAGGGGTAGATATTGGCATAGAGAAGGCATCAGACCCCCAATCGACAGCAGCAGCGACTGAGACGCCTACAGAGACGCTGGCAGAGGTTGCGATGCCGACTGAGACGCCGACTGAGGGAGATAGGGGTAGATATATTCATAGAGAAGACAGCAGGCCCCCAATCGACAGTGGCAGTGACTGAGACGCCTACAGAGACGCTGACAGAGGCTGCGACGCCGACTGAGACGCCGACTGAGGCAGATAGGGGTAGATATAGGCATAGAGAAGGCAGCAGAACCCCCAATCGACAGCGGCAGCGACTGAGGCGCATACAGAGACGCTGACAGGAACTGCGAAGCCGACTGAGACGCCGACTGAGGCAGATAGGGGTAGATATTGGCATAGAGAAGGGAGCAGACCCCCAATCAATAGCGGCAGCGACTGAGACACCTACAAAGACGCTGACAGAGGCTGCGATGCCGACTGAGACGCCGACTGAGGCAGATAGGGGTAGATATTGGCATAGAGAAGGCATCAGACCCCAATCGACAGCAGCAGCGACTGAGACGTCTACAGAGACGCTGGCAGAGGTTGCGATGCCGACTGAGACGCCGACTGAGGGAGATAGGGGTAGATATAGGCATAGAGAAGGCAGCAGACCCCCAATCGACAGTGGCAGTGACTGAGACGCCTACAGAGACGCTGGCAGAGGTTGCGACGCCGACTGAGGGAGATAGGGATAGATATAGGCATAGAGAAGGCAGTAGAACCCCAATCGACAGTGGCAGCGACTGAGACGCCTACACAGACGCTGACAGAGGCTGCAACGCCGACTGAGGGAGATAGGGATAGATATAGGCATAGAGAAGGCAGCAGAACCCACAATCAGCAGCGGCAGCGACTGGGATGCCTACAGAGACGCTGAAAAGAGGCTGCGACGCCGACTGAGACGCCGACTGAGGCAGATAGGCTTATAAAAGGCAGCAGGCCCGCCAATCGACAGCGTCAGCGACTGAGACGCCTACAGAGACGTTGACAGAGGCTGCGACCCCTACTGAGACGCCGACGGAGTCAGAGAGGGTTAGACATAGGCATATAGAAGGCAGCAGACAACCCAATCGACAGCGGCAACAACTGAGACGCCTACAGAGACGCTGATAGAGGCTGCGACGCCGACTGAGATGCCGACTGAGGCAGATAAGGGTAGATATAGGCTTAGAGAAGGCAGCAGACTTCGCAATCGACAGCGGCAGCGACTGAGACACCTACAGAGACGCTGACAGCGTCTTCGAAGGCCACTGTGATGCCGACTGAGGCAGGTAAGGGTAGATATAGGCATAGAGAAGGCAGCAGACCCACCAATCGACAGCGGCAACAACTGAGACGCCTACAGATACGCTGATAGAGGCTGCGACGCCGACTGAGATTCCGACTGAGGCAGATAGGGGTAGATATAGGCATACAGAAGGCAACAGACCCCTCCAATCGACAGCGGCAACAACTGAGACGCCTACAGAGACGCTGATAGAGGCTGCGACGCCGACTGAGATGCCGACTGAGGCAGATAAGGGTAGATATAGGCTTAGAGAAGGCAGCAGACTTCGCAATCGACAGCGGCAGCGACTGAGACACCTACAGAGACGCTGACAGCGTCTTCGAAGGCCACTGTGATGCCGACTGAGGCAGGTAAGGGTAGATATAGGCGTAGAGAGGCAGCAGATACCCCAATCGACAGCGGCAGCGACTGAGATGCCTACAGAGACGCTGACAGAGGCTGCGACGCCGACTGAGACACCGACTGAGGCAGATAGGGTTAGACATAGGCATAGAGAAGGCAGCAGACAACCCAATCGACAGCGGCAACAACTTAGAATAAGCATAGAGAAGGCAGCAGACCCCTCAATCGACAGCGACAACAACTGAGACGCCTACAGATATGCTGATAGAGGCTGCGACGCCGACTGAGATGCCGACTGAGGCAGATAGGGGAAGATATAGGCAGAGAGAAGGCAGCAGACCCCCCAATTAAAACGGCAACGACTGGGATGCCAACAGAGACGCTGGCAGAGGTTGCGATGACGACTGAGACGCCGACTGAGGCAGATAGGGGTAGATATAGGCATAGAGAAGGGAGCAGACCCCCCAATCAACAGCGGCAGCGACTGAGACACCTACAAAGACGCTGACAGAGGCTGCGATGCCGACTGAGACGCCTACTGAGGCAGATAGGGGTAGATATTGGCATAGAGAAGGCATCAGACCCCCAATCGACAGCAGCAGCGACTGAGACGCCTACAGAGACGCTGGCAGAGGTTGCGATGCCGACTGAGATGCCGACTGAGGGAGATAGGGGTAGATATAGGCATAGAGAAGGCAGCAGAACCCCCAATCGACAGCGGCAGCGACTGAGGCGCCTACAGAGACGCTGACAGGAACTGCGAAGCCGACTGAGACGCCGACTGAGGCAGATAGGGGTAGATATTGGCATAGAGAAGGGAGCAGACCCCCAATCAACAGCGGCAGCGACTGAGACACCTACAAAGACGCTGACAGAGGCTGCGATGCCGACTGAGACGCCGACGGAGTCAGAGAGGGTTAGACATAGGCATATAGAAGGCAGCAGACAACCCAATCGACAGCGACAACAACTGAGACGCCTACAGAGACGCTGATAGAGGCTGCGACGCCGACTGAGATGCCGACTGAGGCAGATAAGGGTAGATATAGGCATAGAGAAGGCAGCAGAACCCCCAATCGACAGCGGTAGCGACTGAGGCGCCTACAGAGACGCTGACAGGAACTGCGAAGCCGACTGAGACGCCGACTGAGGCAGATAGGGGTAGATATTGGCATAGAGAAGGGAGCAGACCCCCAATCAACAGCGGCAGCGACTGAGACACCTACAAAGACGCTGACAGAGGCTGCGATGCCGACTGAGACGCCGACGGAGTCAGAGAGGGTTAGACATAGGCATATAGAAGGCAGCAGACAACCCAATCGACAGCGACAACAACTGAGACGCCTACAGAGACGCTGATAGAGGCTGCGACGCCGACTGAGATGCCGACTGAGGCAGATAAGGGTAGATATAGGCTTAGAGAAGGCAGCAGACTTCGCAATCGACAGCGGCAGCGACTGAGACACCTACAGAGACGCTGACAGCGTCTTCGAAGCCCACTGTGATGCCGACTGAGGCAGGTAAGGGTAGATATAGGCATAGAGAAAGCAGCAGACCCCTCCAATCGACAGCGGCAGCGACTGAGACGCCTACAGAGACGTTGACAGCGGCTGCGAAGCCGACTGTGATGCCGACTGAGGCAGGTAGGGGTAGATATAGGCATAGAGAAGGCAGCAGACCCACCAATCGACAGCGGCAACAACTGAGACGCCTACAGAGACGCTGATAGAAGCTGCGACGCCGACTGAGATTCCGACTGAGGCATATAGGGGTAGATATAGGCATACAGAAGGCAACAGACCCCTCCAATCGACAGCGGCAGCGACTGAGACGCCTACAGAGACTCTGACAGAGGCTAAGACGCCGACTGAGACGGCGACTGAGGGAGATAGGGTAGATATAGGCGTAGAGAGGCAGCAGATCCCCCAATCGACAGCGGCAGCGACTGAGATGCCTACAGAGACGCTGACAGAGGCTGCGACGCCGACTGAGACGCCGACTGAGGCAGATAGGGGTAGATGTAGGCATAGAGAAGGCAGCAGACAACCCAATCGACAGCGGCAACAACTGAGACGCCTACAGAGACGCTGATAGAGGCTGCGACGCCGACTGAGATGCCGACTGAGGCAGAGAGGGGTAGATATAGGCATACACACAGGCAGCAGACCCCCCAATCGACAGCGGCAGCGACTGAGACGCCTACAGAGACGCTGACATAGGCTGCGACACCGACTGAGACGCCGACTGAGGCAGATAGGGGTTATATATAGGCATAGAGAAGGCAGCAGATCCCCCCCCCCCCAATCGACAGCGGCAGCGGCTGAGACGCCTACAGAGACGCTGGCAGAGGTTTCGATGCCGACTGAGACGCCGACTGAGGGAGTTAGGGGTAGATATAGGCATAGAGAAGGCAGCAGACCCCCAATGGACAGTGGCAGCGACGGAGACGCCTACAGAGACGCTGAAAGAGGCTTAGGCATAAAGAAGGCAGCAGACTCCCCCAATTTGACAGCGGCAGTGACTGAGACGCTTACAGAGACGCTCACAGAGGCTGCGATGCCGACTGAGGCAGATAGGGGTATTTATAGGCATACAGAAGGCAACAGAACCCCCAATCGACAGCGGCATCGACTGAGACGCCTACAGAGACGCTGACAGAGACTGCGACGCTGACAGAGGCTGCGACGGAGTCAGAGAGGGTTAGACATAGGCATAGAGAAGGCAGCAGACAACCCAATCGACAGCGGCAACAACTGAGACGCCTACAGAGACGCTGATAGAGGCTGCGACGCCGACTGAGATGCCGACTGAGGCAGATAGGGATAGATATAGGCAAAGAGAAGGCAGCAGACCCCCCAATCGACAACGGCAGCGACTGAGACGCCTATAGAGACTCTGACAGAGACTGATACGCCGACTGATGCAGATAGGGGTAGATATAGGCGTAGATAGGCAGCAGATCCCCCAATCGACAGCGGCAGTGACTGAGATGCTTACAGAGACGCTGACAGAGGCTCCGACGCCGACTGAGACGCCGACTGAGGCATATAGGGTTAGACATGGGCATAGAGAAGGCAGCAGACCCACCAATCGACAGCGGCAACAACTGAGACGCCTACAGAGACGCTGGCAGAGGTTGCGATGCCGACTGAGACGCCGACTGAGGAAGATAGGGGTAGATATAGGCATAGAGAAGGCAGCAGACCCCCCAATCTTCAACGGCAGTGACTGAGATGCCTACAGAGACGCTGACAAGAGGCTGCGACGCCGACTGAGACGCCGACTGAGGCAGATAGGGATATACATTGGGATAGGGAAGGCAGCAGACCCCTCAATCGACAACGGCAGCGACTGAGACGCCTACAGAGACGCTGACAAGAGGCTGCGACGCCGACTGAGGCGCCGACTGAGGCAGATAGGGATATACATTGAGATAGAGAAGGCAGCAGACCCCTCAAACGACAACGGCAGCGACTGAGACGCCTACAAAGACGCTTACAGAGGCTGCGGCGCCGACTGAGACGCCGACTGAGGCAGATAGGGGTAGACATTGGCATAGAGAAGGCAGCAGACCCCCCCCCCAATCGACAGGGGCAGCGACTGAGATGCCTACAAAGACGCTGACAGAGGCTGCGATGCCGACTGAGACGCCGACTGAGGCAGAAAGGGATAGATATTGGCATAGAGAAGGCATCAGACCCCTCCAATCGACAGCGGCTGCGACTGAGACGCCTACAGAGACGCTGGCAGAGGTTGCGATGCCGACTGAGACGCCGACTGAGGGAGATAGGGGTAGATATAGGCATAGAGAAGGCAGCAGACCCCCAATCGACAGTGGCAGCGACTGAGACGCCTACAGAGACGCCGACAGAGGCTGCGACGCCGACTGAGACGCCGACTGAGGGAGATAGGGGTAGATATTGGCATAGAGAAGGCAGCAGACCCCCCAATCGACAGCGGCAGCGACTGAGCCACCTCCAGAGGCAACAACTGAGACGCCTTCAGAGACTCTGGCAGAGGTTGCGATGTCGACTGAGACGCCGACTGAGGGAGATAGGGGTAGATATAGGCATAGAGAAGGCAGCAGACCCCCAATCGACAGTGGCTGCGACGGAGACGCCTACAGAGACGCTGACAGAGGCTTAGGCATAGAGAAGGCAGCAGACCCCCCAATTTGACAGCGGCAGTGACTGAGACGCTTACAGAGACGCTGACAGAGGCTGCGACGCCGACTGCGACGCCGACTGAGGCAGAAAGGGATATATATTGGTATAGAGAAGGAATCAGACCCCCCAATCGACAGCGGCAGCGACTGAGAGGCCTACAGAGACGCTGGCACAGGTTGCGATGCCGACTGAGACGCCGACTGAGGGAGATAGGGGTAGATATAAGCATAGAGAAGGCAGCAGACCCGCCAATCGACAGCGGCAGCGACTGAGACGCCTACAGAGACGCTGACAGAGGCTGCGAAGCCGACCGTGACGCCGACTGAGGCAGGTAGGGGTAAAGATAGGCATAGAGAAGGCAGCAGACCCACCAATCGACAGCGGCAACAACTGAGACGCCTACAGAGATGCTGATAGAGGCTGCGACGCCGACTGAGATGCCGACTGAGGCAGATAGGCATAGATATAGGCATACAGAAGGCAGTAGACCTCCCAATCGACAGCGGCAGCGACTGAGACGCCTACAGAGACGCTGACTTAGGCTGCGCGGCCGACTGAGGCAGGTAGGGGTAGATATTGGCATAGAGAAGGCAGCAGACCCCCCAATCGACAGCGGTAGACGCTGACAGAGGCTGCGACACCGACTGCGACGCCGACTGAGGCAGAAAGGGATAGATATTGGTATAGAGAAGGAATCAGACAACCCCATTCGACACCGGCAGCGACAGAGACGCCTACAGAGACGCTGGCACAGGTTGCGATGCCGACTGAGACGCCGACTGAGGAAGATAGGGGTAGATATAGGCATAGAGAAGGCAGCAGACCCGCCAATCGACAGCGGCAGCGACTGAGACGCCTACAGAGACGCTGGCACAGGTTGCGATGCCGACTGAGACGCCGACTGAGGCAGAAAGGGTTAGACATAGGCATAGAGAAGGCAGCAGACCCCCCAATCGACAGCGGCAGCGACTGAGGCGCCTACAGAGACGCTGACAGAGGCTGCAACGCTGACTAAGATGCCGATTGATTCAGATAGGGGTAGATATAGGCATAGAGAAGGCATCAGACCCCCCAATCGACAGCAGCAGCGACTGACACGCCTACAGAGACGCTGACTTAGGCTGCGCGGCCGACTGAGGCAGGTAGGGGTAGATATTGGCATAGAGAAGGCAGCAGACCCCCCAATCGACAGCGGTAGCGACTGAGACGCCTACAGAGACGCTGACAGAGGCTGCGACGCCGACTGAAAAGCCGACTGAGGCAGAGAGGGTTAGACATAGGCATAGAGAAGGCAGCAGACAACCCAATCGACAGCGGCAGCGACTAAGACGCCTACAGAGACGCTGACAGCGGCTGAGAATCCGACTGTGACGCCGACTGAGGCAGGTAGGGGTAGATATAGGCATAGAGAAGGCAGCAGACCCACCAATCGACAGCGGCAACAACTGAGACGCCTACAGAGACGCTGATAGAGGCTGCGACGCCTACTGAGATGCCGACTGAGGCAGATAGGGGTAGATATAGGCATACAGAAGGCAGCAGACCCCCCCCAATCGACAGCGGCAGCGACTGAGACGCCTATAGAGACTCTGACAGAGACTGAGACGCCGACTGATGCAGATAGGGGTAGATATAGGCGTAGATAGGCAGCAGATCCCCCAATCGACAGCGGCAGCGACTGAGATGCCTACAGAGACGCTGACAGAGGCTGCGACGCCGACTGAGACGCCGACTGACGCATATAGGGTTAGACATAGGCATAGAGAAGGCAGCAGACAACCTAATCGACAGCGGCAACAACTGAGACGCATACAGAGACGGTGATAGAAGCTGCGACGCCGACTGAGATGCCGACTTAGGCAGATAGGGGTAGATATTGGCATAGAGAAGGCAGCAGACCCCCCCAATCGACAGCGGCAGCGACTGAGACGCCTGCAATGACGCTGACAGAGGCTGCGAAGCCGACTGTGATGCCGACTTAGGCAGATAGGGGTAGATATTGGCATAGAGAAGGCAGCAGACCCCCCAATCGACAGCGGCAGCGACTGAGACGCCTGCAATGACGCTGACAGAGGCTGCGAAGCCGACTGTGATGCCGACTGAGGCAGGTAAGGGTAGATATAGGCATAGAGAAAGCAGCAGATCCACCAATCGACAGCGGCAACAACTGAGACGCCTACAGAGACGCTGATAGAGGCTGCGACGCCGACTGAGATGCCGACTGAGGCAGATAGGGGTATTTATAGGCATAGAGAAGGCAGCAGAACCCCCAAGCGAGAGAGGCATCGACTGAGACGCCTACAGGGACGCTGACAGAGGCTGCGACGACGACTAAGACGCCGACTGAGGCAGAAAGGGTTAGACATAGGCATAGAGAAGGCAGCAGACCCCTCAATTGACAGCGACAACAACTGAGACGCCTACAGATATGCTGATAGAGGCTGCGACGCCGACTGAGATGCCGACTGAGGCAGATAGGGGAAGATATAGGCAGAGAGAAGGCAGCAGACCCCCCAATTAAAACGGCAGCGACTGGGATGCCTACAGAGACGCTGACAAGAGGCTGCGACGCCGACTGAGACGCCGACTGAGGCAGATAGGGGTAGATATTGGCATAGAGAAGGCATCAGACCCCCCAATCGACAGCAGCAGCGACTGAGACGCCTACAGAGACGCTGGCAGAGGTTGCGATGACGACTGAGACGCCGACTGAGGCAGATAGGGATAGATATAGGCATAAAGAAGGGAGCAGACCCCCCAATCAACAGCGACTGAGACACCTACAAAGACGCTGACAGAGGCTGCGATGCCGACTGAGACGCCTACTGAGGCAGATAGGGGTAGATATTGGCATAGAGAAGGCATCAGACCCCCAATCGACAGCAGCAGCGACTGAGACGCTGGCAGAGGTTGCGATGCCGACTGAGACGCCGACTGAGGGAGATAGGGGTAGATATAGGCATAGAGAAGACAGCAGGCCCCCAATCGACAGTGGCAGTGACTGAGACGCCTACAGAGACGCTGACAGAGGCTGCGACGCCGACTGAGACGCCGACTGAGGCAGATAGGGGTAGATATAGGCATAGAGAAGGCAGCAGAACTCCCAATCGACAGCGGCAGCGACTGAGGCGCATACAGAGACGCTGACAGGAACTGCGAAGCCGACTGAGACGCCGACTGAGGCAGATAGGGGTAGATATTGGCATAGAGAAGGGAGCACACCCCCAATCAACAGCGGCAGCGACTGAGACACCTACAAAGACGCTGACAGAGGCTGCGATGCCGACTGAGATGCCGACTGAGGCAGATAGGGGTAGATATTGGCATAGAGAAGGCATCAGACCCCCCAATCGACAGCAGCAGCGACTGAGACGTCTACAGAGACGCTGGCAGAGGTTGCGATGCCGACTGAGACGCCGACTGAGAGAGATAGGGGTAGATATAGGCATAGAGAAGGCAGCAGACCCCCAATCGACAGCGGCAGCGACTGAGACGCCACCAGAGACGCTGACAGAGGCTGCGACGCCGACTGATTCAGATAGGGGTAGATATAGGCAAAGAGAAGGCAGCAGACCCCCCAATCTTCAACGGCAGTGACTGAGATGCCTACAGAGACGCTGACAAGAGGCTGCGACGCCGACTCAGACGCCGACTGAGGCAGAGAGGGATATACATTGGGATAGGGAAGGCAGCAGACCCCTCAATCGACAACGGCAGCGACTGAGACGCCTACAGAGACGCTGACAAGAGGCTGCGCGGCCGACTGAGACGCCGACTGAGGCAGATAGGGATATACATTGAGATAGAGAAGGCAGCAGACGCCTACAAAGACGCTAGCAGAGGTTGCGATGCCGACTGAGACGCCGACTGAGGGAGATAGGGGTAGATATAGGCATAGAGAAGGCAGCAGACCCCCAATCGACAGTGGCAGCGACTGAGACGCCTACAAAGACGCTGACAGAGGCTGCGACGCCGACTGAGACGCCGACTGAGGCAGAAAGGGATAGATATTGGCATAGAGAAGGCATCAGACCCCCCCAATCGACAGCGGCTGCGACTGAGACGCCTACAGAGGCAACAACTGAGACGCCTTCAGAGACTCTGGCAGAGGTTGCGATGTCGACTGAGACGCCGACTGAGGGAGATAGGGGTAGAAATAGGCATAGAGAAGGCAGCAGACCCCCAATCGACAGTGGCTGCGACGGAGACGCCTACAGAGACGCTGACAGAGGCTTAGGCATAGAGAAGGCAGCAGACCCCCCAATTTGACAGCGGCAGTGACTGAGACGCTTACAGAGACGCTGACAGAGGCAGCGACGCCGACTGCGACGCCGACTGAGGCAGAAAGGGATAGATATTGGTATAGAGAAGGAATCAGACCCCCCAATCGACAGCGGCAGCGACTGAGATGCCTACAGAGGCGCTGGCAGAGGTTGCGATGCCGACTGAGACGCCGACTGAGGGTGATAGGGATAGATATTGGTATAGAGAAGGCAGCAGACCCGCCAATTCACAGCGGCAGCGACTGAGACGCCTACAGAGACGCTGACAGAGGCTGCGACGCCGACTGAGACGCCGACGGAGTCAGAGAGGGTTAGATATAGGCATAGAGATGGCAGCAGACAACCCAATCGACAGCGGCAACAACTGAGACGCCTACAGAGAAGCTGCTAGAGGCTGCGACGCCGACTGAGATGCCGACTGAGGCAGATAGGGTAGATATACGCATAGAGAAGGCAGCAGACCCCCCAATCAACAGCGGCAGCGACTGAGACACCTACAAAGACGCTGACAGAGGCTGCGATGCCGACTGAGGCAGATAGGGGTAGATATTGGCATAGAGAAGGCATCAGACCCCCCCAATCGACAGCAGCAGCGACTGAGACGCGTACAGACACGCTGACAGAGGCTGCGATGCCGACTGAGACGCCGACTGAGGCAGATAGGGGTAGATATTGGCATAGAGAAGGCATCAGACCCCCTAATCGACAGCAGCAGCAACTGAGACGCCTACAGAGACGCTGGCAGAGGTTGCGATGCCGACTGAGACGCCGACTGAGGGAGATAGGGTTAGATATAGGCATAGAGAAGGCAGCAGACCCGCAATCGACAGTCGCAGTGACTGAGACGCCTACAGAGACGCTGGCAGAGGTTGCGATGCCGACTGAGACGCCGACTGAGGGAGATAGGGGTAGATATAGGCATAGAGAAGGCAGCAGACCCGCCAATCGACAGCGGCAGCGACTGAGACGCCTACAGAGACGCTGACAGAGGCTGCGACGCTGACTGAGACGCCGACGGAGTCAGAGAGGGTTAGACATAGGCATAGAGATGGCAGCAGACAACCCAATCGACAGCGGCAACAACTGAGACGCCTACAGAGAAGCTGCTAGAGGCTGCGACGCCGACTGAGATGCTGACTGAGGCAGATAGGGTAGATATACGCATAGAGAAGGCAGCAGACCCCCCAATCAACAGCGGCAGCGACTGAGACACCTACAAAAACGCTGATGGAGGCTGCGATGCCGACTAAGACGCCGACTGAGGCAGATAGGTGTAGATATTGGCATAGAGAAGGCAGCAGAACCCCCAATCGACAGCGGCAGCGACTGAGACGCCTACAGAGACGCTGACAGAGTCTGCGACGCCTACTGAGACGCCGACTGAGGCAGATAGGGGTATATATAGGCATAGAGAAGGGAGCAGACCCCCCAATCAACAGCGGCAGCGACTGAGACACCTACAAAGACGCTGACAGAGGCTGCGATGCCGACGGAGACGCCGACTGAGGCAGATAGGGGTAGATATTGGCATAGAGAAGGCATCAGACCCCCCAATCGACAGCGGCAGCGACTGAGACGCCTACAGAGACGCTGGCAGAGGTTGCGATGCCGACTGAGACGCTGACTGAGGCAGATAGAGGTAAATATAGGGATAGAGAAGGCAGCAGACCCCCAATCGACAGTCGCAGTGACTGAGACGCCTACAGAGACGCTGACAGAGGCTGCGACGCCGACTGAGACGCCGACTGAGGCATATAGGGTTAGACATGGGCATAGAGAAGGCAGCAGACAACCCAATCGACAGTGGGAACAACTGAGACACATACAGAGACGCTGATAGAAGCTGCGACGCCGACTGAGATGCCGACTTAGGCAGATAGGGGTACATATTGGCATAGAGAAAGCAGCAGAACCCCCAATCGACAGCGGCAGCGACTGAGACGCCTGCAATGACGCTGACAGAGGCTGCGAAGCCGACTGTGATGCCGACTGAGGCAGGGAAGGGTAGATATAGGCATAGAGAAAGCAGCAGACCCACCAATCGACAGCGGCAACAACTGAGACGCCTACAGAGACGCTGGCAGAGGTTGCGATGCCGACTGAGACGCCGACTGAGGCAGATAGGGGTAGATATAGGCATAGAGAAGGCAGCAGAACCCCAATCGACAGTGGCAGCGACTGAGACGCCTACAGAGACGCTGACAGAGGCTGCGACGCCGACTGAGACGCCGACTGAGGCAGATAGGGGTAGATATAGGCATAGAGAAGGCAGCAGAACCCCCAATCGACAGCGACAGCGCCTGAGGCGCCTACAGAGACGCTGACAGAGGCTGCGACGCCGACTGATTCAGATAGGGGTAGATATAGGCAAAGAGAAGGCAGCAGACCCCCCAATCTTCAACGGCAGTGACTGAGATGCCTACAGAGACGCTGACAAGAGGCTGCGACGCCGACTGAGACGCCGACTGAGACGCCGACTGAGGCAGATAGGGATATACATTGGGATAGGGAAGGCAGCAGACCCCTCAATCGACAACGGCAGCGACTGAGACGCCTACAGAGACGCTGACAAGAGGCTGCGACGCCGACTGAGACGCCCACTGAGGCAGATAGGGATATACATTGAGATAGAGAAGGCAGCAGACCCCTCAAACGACAACGGCAGCGACTGAGACGCCTACAAAGACGCTTACAGAGGCTGCGGCGCCGACTGAGACGCCGACTGAGACGCCGACTGTGGCTGATAGGGGTAGACATTGGCATAGAGAAGGCAGCAGACCCCCCCCCCAATCGACAGGGGCAGCGACTGAGACGCCTACAGAGACGCTGGCAGAGGTTGCGATGTCGACTGAGACGCCGACTGAGGGAGATAGGGGTAGATATAGGCATAGAGAAGGCAGCAGACCCCCAATCGACAGTGGCAGCGACTGAGACGCCTACAGAGACGCCGACAGAGGCTGCGACGCCGACTGAGACGCCGACTGAGACGCCGACTGAGGGAGATAGGGGTAAAGATAGGCATAGAGAAGGCAGCAGACCCCCCAATCGACAGCGGCAGCGACTGAGCCACCTACAGAGACGCTGACAGAGGCTTAGGCATAGAGAAGGCAGCAGACCCCCCAATTTGACAGCGGCAGTGACTGAGACACTTACAGAGACGCTGACAGAGGCTGCGACGCCGACTGCGACGCCGACTGAGGCAGAAAGGGATAGATATTGGTATAGAGAAGGAATCAGACCCCCCAATCGACAGCGGCAGCGACTGAGACGCCTACAGAGACGCTGGCACAGGTTGCGATGCCGACTGAGACGCCGACTGAGGGAGATAGGGGTAGATATAGGCATAGAGAAGGCAGCAGACCCGCCAATCGACAGCGGCAGCGGCTGAGACGCCTACAGAGACGCTGACAGAGGCTGCGAAGCCCACCGTGACGCCGACTGAGGCAGGTAGGGGTAAAGATAGGCATAGAGAAGGCAGCAGACCCACCAATCGACAGCGGCAAAAATTGAGACGCCTACAGAGATGCTGATAGAGGCTGCGACGCCGACTGAGATGCCGACTGAGGCAGATAGGCGTAGATATAGGCATACAGAAGGCAGTAGACCTCCCAATCGACAGCGGCAGCGACTGAGACGCCTACAGAGACGCTGACTTAGGCTGCGCGGCCGACTGAGGCAGGTAGGGGTAGATATTGGCATAGAGAAGGCAGCAGACCCCCAATCGACAGCGGTAGACGCTGACAGAGGCTGCGATGCCGACTGCGACGCCGACTGAGGCAGAAAGGGATAGATATTGGTATAGAGAGGGAATCAGACCCCCCAATCGACACCGGCAGCGACAGAGACGCCTACAGAGACGCTGGCACAGGTTGCGATGCCGACTGAGACGCCGACTGAGGAAGATAGGGGTAGATATAGGCATAGAGAAGGCAGCAGACCCGCCAATCGACAGTGGCAGCGACTGAGACGCCTACAGAGACGCTGGCACAGGTTGCGATGCCGACTGAGACGCCGACTGAGGCAGAAAGGGTTAGACATAGGCATAGAGAAGGCAGCAGACCCCCCAATCGACAGCGGCAGCGACTGAGGCGCCTACAGAGACGCTGACAGAGGCTGCAACGCTGACTAAGATGCCGTTTGATTCATATAGGTGTAGATATAGGCATAGAGAAGGCATCAGACCCCCCAATCGACAGCAGCAGCGACTGACACGCCTACAGAGACGCTGGCAGAGGTTGCGATGCCGACTGAGATGCCGACTGAGGGAGCTAGGGGTAGATATAGGCATAGAGAAGGCAGCAGACCCCCAATCGACAGTGGCAGTGACTGAGACGCCTACAGAGACGCTGACAGAGGCTGCGACGCCGACTGAGAAGTCGACTGAGGGAGATAGGGGTAGATATATTCATAGAGAAGGCAGCAGACCCACCAATCGACAGCGGCAACAACTGAGACGCCTACAGAGATGCTGATAGAGGCTGCGACGCCGACTGAGATGCCGACTGAGGCAGATAGGCGTAGATATAGGCATACAGAAGGCAGTAGACCTCCCAATCGACAGCGGCAGCGACTGAGACGCCTACAGAGACGCTGACTTAGGCTGCGCGGCCGACTGAGGCAGGTAGGGGTAGATATTGGCATAGAGAAGGCAGCAGACCCCCCAATCGACAGCGGTAGCGACTGAGACGCCTACAGAGACGCTGACAGAGGCTTCGACGCCGACTGAAAAGCCGACTGAGGCAGAGAGGGTTAGACATAGGCATAGAGAAGGCAGCAGACCCCCCAATCGACAGCGGCAGCGACTGAGGCGCCTACAGAGACGCTGACAGAGGCTCCAACGCTGACTAAGATGCCGATTGATTTATATAGGTGTAGATATAGGCATAGAGAAGGCATCAGACCCCCCAATCGACAGCGGCAGCGACTGAGGCGCCTACAGAGACGCTGACAGAGGCTGCAACGCTGACTAAGATGCCGATTGATTCATATAGGTGTAGATATAGGCATAGAGAAGGCATCGGACCCCCCAATCGACAGCAGCAGCGACTGACACGCCTACAGAGACGCTGGCAGAGGTTGCGATGCCGACTGAGATGCCGACTGAGGGAGATAGGGGTAGATATAGGCATAGAGAAGGCAGCAGACAACCCAATCGACAGCGGCAGCGACTAAGACGCCTACAGAGACGCTGACAGCGGCTGAAAATCCGACTGTGACGCTGACTGAGGCAGGTAGGGGTAGATATAGGCATAGAGAAGGCAGCAGACCCACCAATCGACAGCGGCAACAACTGAGACGCCTACAGAGACGCTGATAGAGGCTGCGACGCCGACTGAGATGCCGACTTAGGCAGATAGGGGTAGATATTGGCATAGAGAAGGCAGCAGACCCCCCAATCGACAGCGGCAGCGACTGAGACGCCTGCAATGACGCTGACAGAGGCTGCGAAGCCGATTGTGATGCCGACTGAGGCAGGTAAGGGTAGATATAGTCATAGAGAAAGCAGCAGATCCACCAATCGACAGCGGCAACAACTGAGACGCCTACAGAGACGCTGATAGAGGCTGCGACGCCGACTGAGATGACGACTGAGGCAGATAGGGGTTATATATAGGCATAGAGAAGGCAGAAGATCCCCCCCCCCAAATCGACAGCGGCAGCGGCTGAGACACCTACAGAGTCGCTGACAGAGGTTGCAATGCCGACTGAGACGCCGACTGAGGGAGATAGGGTTAGATATAGATATAGAGAAGGCAGCAGAGCCTCAATCGACAGTGGCAGTGACGGAGACGCCTACAGAGACGCTAACAGAGGCTTAGGCATAGAGAAGGCAGCAGACCCCCCCAATTTGACAGCGGCAGTGACTGAGACGCTTACAGAGACGCTGACAGAGGCTGCGATGCCGACTGAGGCAGATAGGGGTATTTATAGGCATAGAGAAGGCAGCAGAACCCCCAAGCGAGAGCGGCATCGACTGAGACGCCTACAGGGACGCTGACAGAGACCGCGACGCTGACAGAGGCTGCGACGACGACTGAGACGCCGACTGAGGCAGAAAGGGTTAGACATAGGCATAGAGAAGGCAGCAGACCCCTCAATCGACAGCGACAACAACTGAGACGCCTACAGATATGCTGATAGAGGCTGCGACGCCGACTGAGATGCCGACTGAGGCAGATAGGGGAAGATATAGGCAGAGAGAAGGCAGCAGACCCCCCAATTAAAACGGCAGCGACTGGGATGCCTACAGAGACGCTGACAAGAGGCTGCGACGCCGACTGAGACGCCGACTGAGGCAGATAGGGGTAGATATTGGCATAGAGAAGGCATCAGACCCCCAATCGACAGCAGCAGCGACTGAGACGCCTACAGAGACGCTGGCAGAGGTTGCGATGACGACTGAGACGCCGACTGAGGCAGATAGGGGTAGAAATAGGCATAGAGAAGGGAGCAGACCCCCCAATCAACAGCGGCAGCGACTGAGACACCTACAAAGACGCTGACAGAGGCTGCGATGCCGACTGAGACGCCTACTGAGGCAGATAGGGGTAGATATTGGCATAGAGAAGGCATCAGACCCCCAATCGACAGCAGCAGCGACTGAGACGCCTACAGAGACGCTGGCAGAGGTTGCGATGCCGACTGAGACGCCGACTGAGGGAGATAGGGGTAGATATAGGCATAGAGAAGGCAGCAGACACCCCAATTGACAGTGGCAGTGACTGAGACGCCTACAGAGACACTGACAGAGGCTGCGACGCCGACTGAGACGCCGACTGAGGCAAATAGGGGTAGATATAGGCATAGAGAAGGCAGCAGAACCCCCAATCGACAGCGGCAGCGACTGAGGCGCATACAGAGACGCTGACAGGAACTGCGAAGCCGACTGAGACGCCGACTGAGGCAGATAGGGGTAGATATTGGCATAGAGAAGGGAGCAGACCCCCAATCAATAGCGGCAGCGACTGAGACACCTACAAAGACGCTCACAGAGGCTGCGATGCCGACTGAGACGCCGTCTGAGGCAGATAGGGGTAGATATTGGCATAGAGAAGGCATCAGACCCCCCAATCGACAGCAGCAGCGACTGAGACGCCTACAGAGACGCTGGCAGAGGTTGCAATGCCGACTGAGACGCCGACTGAGGGAGATAGGGGTAGATATAGGCATAGAGAAGGCAGCAGACCCCCAATCGACAGTGACTGAGACGCCTACAGAGACGCTGGCAGAGGTTGCGACGCCGACTGAGGGAGATAGGGATAGATATAGGCATAGAGAAGGCAGTAGACCCCCAATCGACAGTGGCAGCGACTGAGACGCCCACACAGACGCTGACAGAGGCTGCAACGCCGACTGAGGGAGATAGGGATAGATATAGGCATAGAGAAGGCAGCAGAACCCACAATCAGCAGCGGCAGCGACTGGGATGCCTACAGAGACGCTGAAAAGAGGCTGCGACGCCGACTGAGACGCCGACTGAGGCAGATAGGCTTAGAGAAGGCAGCAGGCCCGCCAATCGACAGCGTCAGCGACTGAGACGCCTACAGAGACGTTGACAGAGGCTGCGACCCCTACTGAGACGCCGACGGAGTCAGAGAGGGTTAGACATAGGCATATAGAAGGCAGCAGACAACCCAATCGACAGCGGCAACAACTGAGACGCCTACAGAGACGCTGATAGAGGCTGCGACGCCGACTGAGATGCCGACTGAGGCAGATAAGGGTAGATATAGGCTTAGAGAAGGCAGCAGACTTCGCAATCGACAGCGGCAACGACTGAGACACCTACAGAGACGCTGACAGCGTCTTCGAAGCCCACTGTGATGCCGACTGAGGCAGGTAAGGGTCGATATAGGCATAGAGAAAGCAGCAGACCCCTCCAATCGACAGCGGCAGCGACTGAGACGCCTACAGAGACGCTGGCAGAGGTTGCGATGCCGACTGAGACGCCGACTGAGGGAGATAGGGGTAGATATAGGCATAGAGAAGGCAGCAGGCCCCCAATCGACAGTGGCAGTGACTGAGACGCCTACAGAGACGCTGACAGAGGCTGCGACGCCGACTGAGACGCCGACTGAGGCAGATAGGGGTAGATATAGGCATAGAGAAGGCAGCAGAACCCCCTATCGACAGCGGCAGCGACTGAGGCGCCTACAGAGACGCTGACAGGAACTGCGAAGCCGACTGAGACGCCGACTGAGGCAGATAGGGGTAGATATTGGCATAGAGAAGGGAGCAGACCCCCAATCAACAGCGGCAGCGACTGAGACACCTACAAAGACGCTGACAGAGGCTGCGATGCCGACTGAGACGCCGACTGAGGCAGATAGGGGTAGATATTGGCATAGAGAAGGCATCAGACCCCCCAATCGACAGCAGCAGCGACTGAGACGTCTACAGAGACGCTGGCAGAGGTTGCGATGCCGACTGAGACGTCGACTGAGGGAGATAGGGGTAGATATAGGCATAGAGAAGGCAGCAGACCCCCAATCGACAGTGGCAGTGACTGAGACGCCTACAGAGACGCTGGCAGAGGTTGCGACGCCGACTGAGGGAGATAGGGATAGATATAGGCATAGAGAAGGCAGTAGACCCCCAATCGACAGTGGCAGCGACTGAGACGCCTACACAGACGCTGACAGAGGCTGCAACGCCGACTAAGATTCCGATTGATTCAGATAGGGGTAGATGTAGGCATAGAGAAGGCAGCAGACCCCCCAATTTGACAGCGGCAGTGACTGAGACGCCAACAGAGACGCTGACAGAGGCTGCGACGCTGACAGAGGCTGCGATGCTGACAGAGGCTGCGATGCTGACAGAGGCTGCGACGCTGACAGAGGCTGCGACGCTGACAGAGGCTGCGACGACGACTGAGACACCCACTGAGGCAGAGAAGGTTACACATAGGCATAAAGAAGGCAGCAGACCCCTCAATCGACAGCGGCAACAACTGAGACGCCTACAGAGACGCTGATAGAGGCTGCGACGCCGACTGAGATGCCGACTGAGTCAGATAGGGGTTATATATAGGCATAGAGAAGGCAGCAGACCCCCAATCGACAGTGGCAGTGACTGAGACGCCTACAGAGACGCTGGCAGAGGTTGCGACGCCGACTGAGGGAGATAGGGATAGATATAGGCATAGAGAAGGCAGCAGAACCCACAATCAGCAGCGGCAGCGACTGGGATGCCTACAGAGACGCTGAAAAGAGGCTGCGACGCCGACTGAGACGCCGACTGAGGCAGATAGGCTTAGAGAAGGCAGCAGGCCCGCCAATCGACAGCGTCAGCGACTGAGACGCCTACAGAGACGTTGACAGAGGCTGCGACCCCTACTGAGACGCCGACGGAGTCAGAGAGGGTTAGACATAGGCATATAGAAGGCAGCAGACAACCCAATCGACAGCGACAACAACTGAGACGCCTACAGAGACGCTGATAGAGGCTGCGACGCCGACTGAGATGCCGACTGAGGCAGATAAGGGTAGATATAGGCTTAGAGAAGGCAGCAGACTTCGCAATCGACAGCGGCAGCGACTGAGACACCTACAGAGACGCTGACAGCGTCTTCGAAGCCCACTGTGATGCCGACTGAGGCAGGTAAGGGTAGATATAGGCATAGAGAAAGCAGCAGACCCCTCCAATCGACAGCGGCAGCGACTGAGACGCCTACAGAGACGTTGACAGCGGCTGCGAAGCCGACTGTGATGCCGACTGAGGCAGGTAGGGGTAGATATAGGCATAGAGAAGGCAGCAGACCCACCAATCGACAGCGGCAACAACTGAGACGCCTACAGAGACGCTGATAGAAGCTGCGACGCCGACTGAGATTCCGACTGAGGCATATAGGGGTAGATATAGGCATACAGAAGGCAACAGACCCCTCCAATCGACAGCGGCAGCGACTGAGACGCCTACAGAGACTCTGACAGAGGCTAAGACGCCGACTGAGACGGCGACTGAGGGAGATAGGGGTAGATATAGGCGTAGAGAGGCAGCAGATCCCCCAATCGACAGCGGCAGCGACTGAGATGCCTACAGAGACGCTGACAGAGGCTGCGACGCCGACTGAGACGCCGACTGAGGCAGATAGGGGTAGATGTAGGCATAGAGAAGGCAGCAGACAACCCAATCGACAGCGGCAACAACTGAGACGCCTACAGAGACGCTGATAGAGGCTGCGACGCCGACTGAGATGCCGACTGAGGCAGAGAGGGGTAGATATAGGCATACAGAAGGCAGCAGACCCCCCAATCGACAGCGGCAGCGACTGAGACGCCTACAGAGACGCTGACATAGGCTGCGACACCGACTGAGACGCCGACTGAGGCAGATAGGGGTTATATATAGGCATAGAGAAGGCAGCATATCCCCCCCCCCCCCAATCGACAGCGGCAGCGGCTGAGACGCCTACAGAGACGCTGGCAGAGGTTTCGATGCCGACTGAGACGCCGACTGAGGGAGTTAGGGGTAGATATAGGCATAGAGAAGGCAGCAGACCCCCAATCGACAGTGGCAGCGACGGAGACGCCTACAGAGACGCTGAAAGAGGCTTAGGCATAAAGAAGGCAGCAGACTCCCCCAATTTGACAGCGGCAGTGACTGAGACGCTTACAGAGACGCTCACAGAGGCTGCGATGCCGACTGAGGCAGATAGGGGTATTTATAGGCATACAGAAGGCAACAGAGCCCCCAATCGACAGCGGCATCGACTGAGACGCCTACAGAGACGCTGACAGAGACTGCGACGCTGACAGAGGCTGCGACGGAGTCAGAGAGGGTTAGACATAGGCATAGAGAAGGCAGCAGACAACCCAATCGACAGCGGCAACAACTGAGACGCCTACAGAGACGCTGATAGAGGCTGCGACGCCGACTGAGATGCCGACTGAGGCAGATAGGGATAGATATAGGCAAAGAGAAGGCAGCAGACCCCCCAATCGACAACGGCAGCGACTGAGACGCCTATAGAGACTCTGACAGAGACTGATACGCCGAATGATGCAGATAGGGGTAGATATAGGCGTAGATAGGCAGCAGATCCCCCAATCGACAGCGGCAGTGACTGAGATGCTTACAGAGACGCTGACAGAGGCTCCGACGCCGACTGAGACGCCGACTGAGGCATATAGGGTTAGACATGGGCATAGAGAAGGCAGCAGACCCACCAATCGACAGCGGCAACAACTGAGACGCCTACAGAGACGCTGGCAGAGGTTGCGATGCCGACTGAGACGCCGACTGAGGAAGATAGGGGTAGATATAGGCATAGAGAAGGCAGCAGACCCCCCAATCTTCAACGGCAGTGACTGAGATGCCTACAGAGACGCTGACAAGAGGCTGCGACGCCGACTGAGACGCCGACTGAGGCAGATAGGGATATACATTGGGATAGGGAAGGCAGCAGACCCCTCAATCGACAACGGCAGCGACTGAGACGCCTACAGAGACGCTGACAAGAGGCTGCGACGCCGACTGAGGCGCCGACTGAGGCAGATAGGGATATACATTGAGATAGAGAAGGCAGCAGACCCCTCAAACGACAACGGCAGCGACTGAGACGCCTACAAAGACGCTTACAGAGGCTGCGGCGCCGACTGAGACGCCGACTGAGACGCCGACTGAGGCAGAAAGGGATAGATATTGGCATAGAGAAGGCATCAGACCCCCCCAATCGACAGCGGCTGCGACTGAGACGCCTACAGAGACGCTGGCAGAGGTTGCGATGCCGACTGAGACGCCGACTGAGGGAGATAGGGGTAGATATAGGCATAGAGAAGGCAGCAGACCCCCAATCGACAGTGGCAGCGACTGAGACGCCTACAGAGACGCCGACAGAGGCTGCGACGCCGACTGAGACGCCGACTGAGGGAGATAGGGGTAGATATTGGCATAGAGAAGGCAGCAGACCCCCCAATCGACAGCGGCAGCGACTGAGCCACCTACAGAGGCAACAACTGAGACGCCTTCAGAGACTCTGGCAGAGGTTGCGATGTCGACTGAGACGCCGACTGAGGGAGATAGGGGTAGATATAGGCATAGAGAAGGCAGCAGACCCCCAATCGACAGTGGCTGCGACGGAGACGCCTACAGAGACGCTGACAGAGGCTTAGGCATAGAGAAGGCAGCAGACCCCCCAATTTGACAGCGGTAGTGACTGAGACGCTTACAGAGACGCTGACAGAGGCTGCGACGCCGACTGCGACGCCGACTGAGGCAGAAAGGGATATATATTGGTATAGAGAAGGAATCAGACCCCCCAATCGACAGCGGCAGCGACTGAGAGGCCTACAGAGACGCTGGCACAGGTTGCGATGCCGACTGAGACGCCGACTGAGGGAGATAGGGGTAGATATAAGCATAGAGAAGGCAGCAGACCCGCCAATCGACAGCGGCAGCGACTGAGACGCCTACAGAGACGCTGACAGAGGCTGCGAAGCCGACCGTGACGCCGACTGAGGCAGGTAGGGGTAAAGATAGGCATAGAGAAGGCAGCAGACCCACCAATCGACAGCGGCAACAACTGAGACGCCTACAGAGATGCTGATAGAGGCTGCGACGCCGACTGAGATGCCGACTGAGGCAGATAGGCGTAGATATAGGCATACAGAAGGCAGTAGACCTCCCAATCGACAGCGGCAGCGACTGAGACGCCTACAGAGACGCTGACTTAGGCTGCGCGGCCGACTGAGGCAGGTAGGGGTAGATATTGGCATAGAGAAGGCAGCAGACCCCCCAATCGACAGCGGTAGACGCTGACAGAGGCTGCGACACCGACTGCGACGCCGACTGAGGCAGAAAGGGATAGATATTGGTATAGAGAAGGAATCAGACAACCCCATTCGACACCGGCAGCGACAGAGACGCCTACAGAGACGCTGGCACAGGTTGCGATGCCGACTGAGACGCCGACTGAGGAAGATAGGGGTAGATATAGGCATAGAGAAGGCAGCAGACCCGCCAATCGACAGCGGCAGCGACTGAGACGCCTACAGAGACGCTGGCACAGGTTGCAATGCCGACTGAGACGCCGACTGAGGCAGAAAGGGTTAGACATAGGCATAGAGAAGGCAGCAGACCCCCCAATCGACAGCGGCAGCGACTGAGGCGCCTACAGAGACGCTGACAGAGGCTGCAACGCTGACTAAGATGCCGATTGATTCAGATAGGGGTAGATATAGGCATAGAGAAGGCATCAGACCCCCCAATCGACAGCAGCAGCGACTGACACGCCTACAGAGACGCTGACTTAGGCTGCGCGGCCGACTGAGGCAGGTAGGGGTAGATATTGGCATAGAGAAGGCAGCAGACCCCCCAATCGACAGCGGTAGCGACTGAGACGCCTACATAGACGCTGAGAGAGGCTGCGACGCCGACTGAAAAGCCGACTGAGGCAGAGAGGGTTAGACATAGGCATAGAGAAGGCAGCAGACAACCCAATCGACAGCGGCAGCGACTAAGACGCCTACAGAGACGCTGACAGCGGCTGAGAATCCGACTGTGACGCCGACTGAGGCAGGTAGGGGTAGATATAGGCATAGAGAAGGCAGCAGACCCACCAATCGACAGCGGCAACAACTGAGACGCCTACAGAGACGCTGATAGAGGCTGCGACGCCGACTGAGATGCCGACTGAGGCAGATAGGGGTAGATATAGGCATACAGAAGGCAGCAGACCCCCCCAATCGACAGCGGCAGCGACTGAGACGCCTATAGAGACTCTGACAGAGACTGAGACGCCGACTGATGCAGATAGGGGTAGATATAGGCGTAGATAGGCAGCAGATCCCCCAATCGACAGCGGCAGCGACTGAGATGCCTACAGAGACGCTGACAGAGGCTGCGACGCCGACTGAGACGCCGACTGACGCATATAGGGTTAGACATAGGCATAGAGAAGGCAGCAGACAACCTAATCGACAGCGGCAACAACTGAGACGCATACAGAGACGGTGATAGAAGCTGCGACGCCGACTGAGATGCCGACTTAGGCAGATAGGGGTAGATATTGGCATAGAGAAGGCAGCAGACCCCCCCAATCGACAGCGGCAGCGACTGAGACGCCTGCAATGACGCTGACAGAGGCTGCGAAGCCGACTGTGATGCCGACTTAGGCAGATAGGGGTAGATATTGGCATAGAGAAGGCAGCAGACCCCCCAATCGACAGCGGCAGCGACTGAGACGCCTGCAATGACGCTGACAGAGGCTGCGAATCCGACTGTGATGCCGACTGAGGCAGGTAAGGGTAGATATAGGCATAGAGAAAGCAGCAGATCCACCAATCGACAGCGGCAACAACTGAGACGCCTACAGAGACGCTGATAGAGGCTGCGACGCCGACTGAGATGCCGACTGAGGCAGATAGGGGTATTTATAGGCATAGAGAAGGCAGCAGAACCCCCAAGCGAGAGCGGCATCGACTGAGACGCCTACAGGGACGCTGACAGAGGCTGCGACGACGACTAAGACGCCGACTGAGGCAGAAAGGGTTAGACATAGGCATAGAGAAGGCAGCAGACCCCTCAATTGACAGCGACAACAACTGAGACGCCTACAGATATGCTGATAGAGGCTGCGACGCCGACTGAGATGCCGACTGAGGCAGATAGGGGAAGATATAGGCAGAGAGAAGGCAGCAGACCCCCCAATTAAAACGGCAGCGACTGGGATGCCTACAGAGACGCTGACAAGAGGCTGCGACGCCGACTGAGACGCCGACTGAGGCAGATAGGGGTAGATATTGGCATAGAGAAGGCATCAGACCCCCCAATCGACAGAAGCAGCGACTGAGACGCCTACAGAGACGCTGGCAGAGGTTGCGATGACGACTGAGACGCCGACTGAGGCAGATAGGGATAGATATAGGCATAAAGAAGGGAGCAGACCCCCCAATCAACAGCGACTGAGACACCTACAAAGACGCTGACAGAGGCTGCGATGCCGACTGAGACGCCTACTGAGGCAGATAGGGGTAGATATTGGCATACAGAAGGCATCAGACCCCCAATCGACAGCAGCAGCGACTGAGACGCCTACAGAGACGCTGGCAGAGGTTGCGATGCCGACTGAGACGCCGACTGAGGGAGATAGGGGTAGATATAGGCATAGAGAAGACAGCAGGCCCCCAATCGACAGTGGCAGTGACTGAGACGCCTACAGAGACGCTGACAGAGGCTGCGACGCCGACTGAGACGCCGACTGAGGCAGATAGGGGTAGATATAGGCATAGAGAAGGCAGCAGAACTCCCAATCGACAGCGGCAGCGACTGAGGCGCATACAGAGACGCAGACAGGAACTGCGAAGCCGACTGAGACGCCGACTGAGGCAGATAGGGGTAGATATTGGCATAGAGAAGGGAGCACACCCCCAATCAACAGCGGCAGCGACTGAGACACCTACAAAGACGCTGACAGAGGCTGCGATGCCGACTGAGACGCCGACTGAGGCAGATAGGGGTAGATATTGGCATAGAGAAGGCATCAGACCCCCCAATCGACAGCAGCAGCGACTGAGACGTCTACAGAGACGCTGGCAGAGGTTGCGATGCCGACTGAGACGCCGACTGAGAGAGATAGGGGTAGATATAGGCATAGAGAAGGCAGCAGACCCCCAATCGACAGTGGCAGTGACTGAGACGCCTACAAGACGCTGGCAGAGGTTGCGACGTCGACTGAGGGAGATAGGGATAGATATAGGCATAGAGAAGGCAGTAGACCCCCAATCGACAGTGGCAGCGACTGAGACGCCTACACAGACGCTGGCAGAGGCTGCAACGCCGACTGAGGGAGATAGGGATAGATATAGGCATAGAGAAGGCAGCAGAACCCACAATCAGCAGCGGCAGCGACTGGGATGAATACAGAGACGCTGAAAAGAGGCTTCGACGCCGACTGAGGCAGATAGGCTTAGAGAAGGCAGCAGGCCCGCCAATCGACAGCGTCAGCGACTGAGACGCCTACAGAGACGTTGACAGAGGCTGCGACCCCTACTGAGACGCCGACGGAGTCAGAGAGGGTTAGACATAGGCATATAGAAGGCAGCAGACAACCCAATCGAGAGCGGCAAGAACTGAGACGCCTACAGAGACGCTGATAGAGGCTGCGACGCCGACTGAGATGCCGACTGAGATGCCGACTGAGGCAGATAAGGGTAGATATAGGCTTAGAGAAGGCAGCAGACTTCGCAATCGACAGCGGTAGCGACTGAGACACCTACAGAGACGCTGACAGCGTCTTCGAAGCCCACTGTGATGCCGACTGAGGCAGGTAAGGGTAGATATAGGCATAGAGAAAGCAGCAGACCCCTCCAATCGACAGCGGCAGCGACTGAGACGCCGACTGTAGCAGATAGGGTTAGACATAGGCATAGAGAAGGCAGCAGACAACCCAATCGACAGCGGCAACAACTTAGACGCATACAGAGACGCTGATAGAAGCTGCGAAGCCGACTGAGATGCCGACTTAGGCAGATATGGGTAGATATTGGCATAGAGAAGGCAGCAGACCCCCCAATCGACAGCGGCAGCGACTGAGACGCCTGCAGAGACGCTGACAGAGGCTGCGAAGCCGACTGCGATGCCGACTGAGGCAGGTAAGGGTAGATATAGGCATAGAGAAAGCAGCAGACCCACCAATCGACAGCGGCCACAACTGAGACGCCTACAGAGACGCTGATAGAGGCTGCGATGCCGACTGAGTTGCCGACAGAGGCAGATAGGGGTAGATATAGGCATACAGAAGGCAGCAGACCCCCCAATCGACAGCGGCAGCGACTGAGACGCCTACAGAGACGCTGACAGAAGCTGCGACGCCGATTGAGGCAGATAGGGGTAAATATTGGCATAGAGAATGCAGCAGACCCCCCAATCGACGCCGGCAGCGATTGAGACACCTACAGAGACGCTGACAGAGGCTGCGACGCCGACTGAGACGCCGACGGAGTCAGAGAGGGTTAGACATAGGCATAGAGATGGCAGCAGACAACCCAATCGACAGCGGCAACAACTGAGACGCCTACAGAGACTCTGATAGAGGCTGCGACGCCGACTGAGATGCCGACTGAGGCAGAGAGGGGTAGATATAGGCATAGAGAAGGCAGCAGACCCCCCAATCGACAGCGGCAGCGACTGAGACGCCTACAGAGACGCTGACAGAGGCTGCGACGCCGACTGATTCAGATAGGAGTAGATATAGGCAAAGAGAAGGCAGCAGACCCCCCAATCTTCAACGGCAGTGACTGAGATGCCTACAGAGACGCTGACAAGAGGCTGCGACGCCGACTCAGACGCCGACTGAGGCAGAGAGGGATATACATTGGGATAGGGAAGGCAGCAGACCCCTCAATCGACAACGGCAGCGACTGAGACGCCTACAGAGACGCTGACAAGAGGCTGCGCGGCCGACTGAGACGCCGACTGAGGCAGATAGGGATATACATTGAGATAGAGAAGGCAGCAGACGCCTACAAAGACGCTAGCAGAGGTTGCGATGCCGACTGAGACGCCGACTGAGGGAGATAGGGGTAGATATAGGCATAGAGAAGGCAGCAGACCCCCAATCGACAGTGGCAGCGACTGAGACGCCTACAAAGACGCTGACAGAGGCTGCGACGCCGACTGAGACGCCGACTGAGGCAGAAAGGGATAGATATTGGCATAGAGAAGGCATCAGACCCCCCCAATCGACAGCGGCTGCGACTGAGACGCCTACAGAGGCAACAACTGAGACGCCTTCAGAGACTCTGGCAGAGGTTTCGATGTCGACTGAGACGCCGACTGAGGGAGATAGGGGTAGAAATAGGCATAGAGAAGGCAGCAGACCCCCAATCGACAGTGGCTGCGACGGAGACGCCTACAGAGACGCTGACAGAGGCTTAGGCATAGAGAAGGCAGCAGACCCCCCAATTTGACAGCGGCAGTGACTGAGACGCTTACAGAGACGCTGACAGAGGCAGCGACGCCGACTGCGACGCCGACTGAGGCAGAAAGGGATAGATATTGGTATAGAGAAGGAATCAGACCCCCCAATCGACAGCAGCAGCGACTGAGATGCCTACAGAGGCGCTGGCAGAGGTTGCGATGCCGACTGAGACGCCGACTGAGGGTGATAGGGATAGATATAGGTATAGAGAAGGCAGCAGACCCGCCAATCCACAGCGGCAGCGACTGAGACGCCTACAGAGACGCTGACAGAGGCTGCGACGCCGACTGAGACGCCGACGGAGTCAGAGAGGGTTAGATATAGGCATAGAGATGGCAGCAGACAACCCAATCGACAGCGGCAACAACTGAGACGCCTACAGAGAAGCTGCTAGAGGCTGCGACGCCGACTGAGATGCCGACTGAGGCAGATAGGGTAGATATACGCATAGAGAAGGCAGCAGACCCCCCAATCAACAGCGGCAGCGACTGAGACACCTACAAAGACGCTGACAGAGGCTGCGATGCCGACTGAGGCAGATAGGGGTAGATATTGGCATAGAGAAGGCATCAGACCCCCCCAATCGACAGCAGCAGCGACTGAGACGCGTACAGACACGCTGACAGAGGCTGCGATGCCGACTGAGACGCCGACTGAGGCAGATAGGGGTAGATATTGGCATAGAGAAGGCATCAGACCCCCCAATCGACAGCAGCAGCAACTGAGACGCCTACAGAGACGCTGGCAGAGGTTGCGATGCCGACTGAGACGCCGACTGAGGGAGATAGGGTTAGATATAGGCATAGAGAAGGCAGCAGACCCGCAATCGACAGTCGCAGTGACTGAGACGCCTACAGAGACGCTGGCAGAGGCTGCGATGCCGACTGAGACGCCGACTGAGGGAGATAGGGGTAGATATAGGCATAGAGAAGGCAGCAGACCCGCCAATCGACAGCGGCAGCGACTGAGACGCCTACAGAGACGCTGACAGAGGCTGCGACGCTGACTGAGACGCCGACGGAGTCAGAGAGGGTTAGACATAGGCATAGAGATGGCAGCAGACAACCCAATCGACAGCGGCAACAACTGAGACGCCTACAGAGAAGCTGCTAGAGGCTGCGACGCCGACTGAGATGCTGACTGAGGCAGATAGGGTAGATATACGCATAGAGAAGGCAGCAGACCCCCCAATCAACAGCGGCAGCGACTGAGACACCTACAAAAACGCTGATGGAGGCTGCGATGCCGACTAAGACGCCGACTGAGGCAGATAGGTGTAGATATTGGCATAGAGAAGGCAGCAGAACCCCCAATCGACAGCGGCAGCGACTGAGGCGCCTACAGAGACGCTGACAGAGTCTGCGACGCCTACTGAGACGCCGACTGAGGCAGATAGGGGTATATATAGGCATAGAGAAGGGAGCAGACCCCCCAATCAACAGCGGCAGCGACTGAGACACCTACAAAGACGCTGACAGAGGCTGCGATGCCGACGGAGACGCCGACTGAGGCAGATAGGGGTAGATATTGGCATAGAGAAGGCATCAGACCCCCCAATCGACAGCAGCAGCGACTGAGACGCCTACAGAGACGCTGGCAGAGGTTGCGATGCCGACTGAGACGCTGACTGAGGCAGATAGAGGTAAATATAGGGATAGAGAAGGCAGCAGACCCCCAATCGACAGTCGCAGTGACTGAGACGCCTACAGAGACGCTGACAGAGGCTGCGACGCCGACTGAGACGCCGACTGAGGCATATAGGGTTAGACATGGGCATAGAGAAGGCAGCAGACAACCCAATCGACAGTGGGAACAACTGAGACACATACAGAGACGCTGATAGAAGCTGCGACGCCGACTGAGATGCCGACTTAGGCAGATAGGGGTACATATTGGCATAGAGAAAGCAGCAGAACCCCCAATCGACAGCGGCAGCGACTGAGACGCCTGCAATGACGCTGACAGAGGCTGCGAAGCCGACTGTGATGCCGACTGAGGCAGGGAAGGGTAGATATAGGCATAGAGAAAGCAGCAGACCCACCAATCGACAGCGGCAACAACTGAGACGCCTACAGAGACGCTGGCAGAGGTTGCGATGCCGACTGAGACGCCGACTGAGGCAGATAGGGGTAGATATAGGCATAGAGAAGGCAGCAGAACCCCAATCGACAGTGGCAGCGACTGAGACGCCTACAGAGACGCTGACAGAGGCTGCGACGCCGACTGAGACGCCGACTGAGACGCCGACTGAGGCAGATAGGGGTAGATATAGGCATAGAGAAGGCAGCAGAACCCCCAATCGACAGCGACAGCGCCTGAGGCGCCTACAGAGACGTTGACAGAGGCTGCGACGCCGACTGATTCAGATAGGGGTAGATATAGGCAAAGAGAAGGCAGCAGACCCCCCAATCTTCAACGGCAGTGACTGAGATGCCTACAGAGACGCTGACAAGAGGCTGCGACGCCGACTGAGACGCCGACTGAGGCAGATAGGGATATACATTGGGATAGGGAAGGCAGCAGACCCCTCAATCGACAACGGCAGCGACTGAGACGCCTACAGAGACGCTGACAAGAGGCTGCGACGCCGACTGAGACGCCCACTGAGGCAGATAGGGATATACATTGAGATAGAGAAGGCAGCAGACCCCTCAAACGACAACGGCAGCGACTGAGACGCCTACAAAGACGCTTACAGAGGCTGCGGCGCCGACTGAGACGCCGACTGTGGCAGATAGGGGTAGACATTGGCATAGAGAAGGCAGCAGACCCCCCCCCAATCGACAGGGGCAGCGACTGAGATGCCTACAAAGACGCTGACAGAGGCTGCGATGCCGACTGAGACGCCGACTGAGGCAGAAAGGGATAGATATTGGCATAGAGAAGGCATCAGACCCCCAATCGACAGCGGCTGCGACTGAGACGCCTACAGAGACGCTGGCAGAGGTTACGATGCCGACTGAGACGCCGACTGAGGGAGATAGGGGTAGATATAGGCATAGAGAAGGCAGCAGACCCCCAATCGACAGTGGCAGCGACTGAGACGCCTACAGAGACGCCGACAGAGGCTGCGACGCCGACTGAGACGCCGACTGAGGGAGATAGGGGTAGATATTGGCATAGAGAAGGCAGCAGACCCCCCAATCGACAGCGGCAGCGACTGAGCCACCTACAGAGACGCTGACAGAGGCTTAGGCATAGAGAAGGCAGCAGACCCCCCAATTTGACAGCGGCAGTGACTGAGACGCTTACAGAGACGCTGACAGAGGCTGCGACGCCGACTGCGACGCCGACTGAGGCAGAAAGGGATAGATATTGGTATAGAGAAGGAATCAGACCCCCCAATCGACAGCGGCAGCGACTGAGACGCCTACAGAGACGCTGGCACAGGTTGCGATTCCGACTGAGACGCCGACTGAGGGAGATAGGGGTAGATATAGGCATAGAGAAGGCAGCAGACCCGCCAATCGACAGCGGCAGCGACTGAGACGCCTACAGAGACGCTGACAGAGGCTGCGAAGCCGACCGTGACGCCGACTGAGGCAGGTAGGGGTAAAGATAGGCATAGAGAAGGCAGCAGACCCACCAATCGACAGCGGCAAAAATTGAGACGCCTACAGAGATGCTGATAGAGGCTGCGACGCCGACTGAGATGCCGACTGAGGCAGATAGGCGTAGATATAGGCATACAGAAGGCAGTAGACCTCCCAATCGACAGCGGCAGCGACTGAGACGCCTACAGAGACGCTGACTTAGGCTGCGCGGCCGACTGAGGCAGGTAGGGGTAGATATTGGCATAGAGATGGCAGCAGACCCCCAATCGACAGCGGTAGACGCTGACAGAGGCTGCGATGCCGACTGCGACGCCGACTGAGGCAGAAAGGGATAGATATTGGTATAGAGAGGGAATCAGACCCCCCAATCGACACCGGCAGCGACAGAGACGCCTACAGAGACGCTGGCACAGGTTGCGATGCCGACTGAGACGCCGACTGAGGAAGATAGGGGTAGATATAGGCATAGAGAAGGCAGCAGACCCGCCAATCGACAGTGGCAGCGACTGAGACGCCTACAGAGACGCTGGCACAGGTTGCGATGCCGACTGAGACGCCGACTGAGGCAGAAAGGGTTAGACATAGGCATAGAGAAGGCAGCAGACCCCCCAATCGACAGCGGCAGCGACTGAGGCGCCTACAGAGACGCTGACAGAGGCTGCGATGCCGACTGAGATGCCGACTGAGGGAGATAGGGGTAGATATAGGCATAGAGAAGGCAGCAGACCCACCAATCGACAGCGGCAACAACTGAGACGCCTACAGAGATGCTGATAGAGGCTGCGACGCCGACTGAGATGCCGACTGAGGCAGATAGGCGTAGATATAGGCATACAGAAGGCAGTAGACCTCCCAATCGACAGCGGCAGCGACTGAGACGCCTACAGAGACGCTGACTTAGGCTGCGCGGCCGACTGAGGCAGGTAGGGGTAGATATTGGCATAGAGAAGGCAGCAGACCCCCCAATCGACAGCGGTAGCGACTGAGACGCCTACAGAGACGCTGACAGAGGCTTCGACGCCGACTGAAAAGCCGACTGAGGCAGAGAGGGTTAGATATAGGCATAGAGAAGGCAGCAGACCCGCCAATCGACAGTGGCAGCGACTGAGACGCCTACAGAGACGCTGGCAGAGGTTGCGATGCCGACTGAGGGAGATAGGGGTAGATATAGGCATAGAGAAGGCAGCAGACCCCCAATCGACAGTGGCAGTGACTGAGAGGCCTACAGAGACGCTGACAGAGGCTGCGACGCCGACTGAGAAGTCGACTGAGGGAGATAGGGGTAGATATAGGCATAGAGAAGGCAGCAGACCCACCAATCGACAGCGGCAACAACTGAGACGCCTACAGAGATGCTGATAGAGGCTGCGACGCCGACTGAGATGCCGACTGAGGCAGATAGGCGTAGATATAGGCATACAGAAGGCAGTAGACCTCCCAATCGACAGCGGCAGCGACTGAGACGCCTACAGAGACGCTGACTTAGGCTGCGCGGCCGACTGAGGCAGGTAGGGGTAGATATTGGCATAGAGAAGGCAGCAGACCCCCCAATCGACAGCGGTAGCGACTGAGACGCCTACAGAGACGCTGACAGAGGCTTCGACGCCGACTGAAAAGCCGACTGAGGCAGAGAGGGTTAGACATAGGCATAGAGAAGGCAGCAGACCCCCCAATCGACAGCGGCAGCGACTGAGGCGCCTACAGAGACGCTGACAGAGGCTCCAACGCTGACTAAGATGCCGATTGATTCATATAGGTGTAGATATAGGCATAGAGAAGGCATCAGACCCCCCAATCGACAGCGGCAGCGACTGAGGCGCCTACAGAGACGCTGACAGAGGCTGCAACGCTGACTAAGATGCCGATTGATTCATATAGGTGTAGATATAGGCATAGAGAAGGCATCAGACCCCCCAATCGACAGCAGCAGCGACTGACACGCCTACAGAGACGCTGGCAGAGGTTGCGATGCCGACTGAGATGCCGACTGAGGGAGATAGGGGTAAATATAGGCATAGAGAAGGCAGCAGACAACCCAATCGACAGCGGCAGCGACTAAGACGCCTACAGAGACGCTGACAGCGGCTGAAAATCCGACTGTGACGCCGACTGAGGCAGGTAGGGGTAGATATAGGCATAGAGAAGGCAGCAGACCCACCAATCGACAGCGGCAACAACTGAGACGCCTACAGAGACGCTGATAGAGGCTGCGACGCCGACTGAGATGCCGACTTAGGCAGATAGGGGTAGATATTGGCATAGAGAAGGCAGCAGACCCCCCAATCGACAGCGGCAGCGACTGAGACGCCTGCAATGACGCTGACAGAGGCTGCGAAGCCGATTGTGATGCCGACTGAGGCAGGTAAGGGTAGATATAGTCATAGAGAAAGCAGCAGATCCACCAATCGACAGCGGCAACAACTGAGACGCCTACAGAGACGCTGATAGAGGCTGCGACGCCGACTGAGATGACGACTGAGGCAGATAGGGGTTATATATAGGCATAGAGAAGGCAGAAGATCCCCCCCCAAATCGACAGCGGCAGCGGCTGAGACACCTACAGAGTCGCTGACAGAGGTTGCAATGCCGACTGAGACGCCGACTGAGGGAGATAGGGTTAGATATAGGCATAGAGAAGGCAGCAGAGCCTCAATCGACAGTGGCAGTGACGGAGACGCCTACAGAGACGCTAACAGAGGCTTAGGCATAGAGAAGGCAGCAGACCCCCCCAATTTGACAGCGGCAGTGACTGAGACGCTTACAGAGACGCTGACAGAGGCTGCGATGCCGACTGAGGCAGATAGGGGTATTTATAGGCATAGAGAAGGCAGCAGAACCCCCAAGCGAGAGCGGCAGCGGCTGAGACACCTACAGAGTCGCTGACAGAGGTTGCAATGCCGACTGAGACGCCGACTGAGGGAGATAGGGTTAGATATAGGCATAGAGAAGGCAGCAGACCCCTCAATCGACAGCGACAACAACTGAGACGCCTACAGATATGCTGATAGAGGCTGCGACGCCGACTGAGATGCCGACTGAGGCAGATAGGGGAAGATATAGGCAGAGAGAAGGCAGCAGGCCCCCCAATTAAAACGGCAGCGACTGGGATGCCTACAGAGACGCTGACAAGAGGCTGCGACGCCGACTGAGACGCCGACTGAGGCAGATAGGGGTAGATATTGGCATAGAGAAGGCATCAGACCCCCCAATCGACAGCAGCAGCGACTGAGACGCCTACAGAGACGCTGGCAGAGGTTGCGATGACGACTGAGACTCCGACTGAGGCAGATAGGGGTAGATATAGGCATAGAGAAGGGAGCAGACCCCCCAATCAACAGCGGCAGCGACTGAGACACCTACAAAGACGCTGACAGAGGCTGCGATGCCGACTGAGACGCCTACTGAGGCAGATAGGGGTAGATATTGGCATAGAGAAGGCATCAGACCCCCAATCGACAGCAGCAGCGACTGAGACGCCTACAGAGACGCTGGCAGAGGTTGCGATGCCGACTGAGACGCCGACTGAGGGAGATAGGGGTAGATATAGGCATAGAGAAGGCAGCAGACACCCCAATCGACAGTGGCAGTGACTGAGACGCCTACAGAGACACTGACAGAGGCTGCGACGCCGACTGAGACGCCGACTGAGGCAAATAGGGGTAGATATAGGCATAGAGAAGGCAGCAGAACCCCCAATCGACAGCGGCAGCGACTGAGGCGCATACAGAGACGCTGACAGGAACTGCGAAGCCGACTGAGACGCCGACTGAGGCAGATAGGGGTAGATATTGGCATAGAGAAGGGAGCAGACCCCCAATCAATAGCGGCAGCGACTGAGACACCTACAAAGACGCTGACAGAGGCTGCGATGCCGACTGAGACGCCGACTGAGGCAGATAGGGGTAGATATTGGCATAGAGAAGGCATCAGACCCCCCAATCGACAGCAGCAGCGACTGAGACGCCTACAGAGACGCTGGCAGAGGTTGCGATGCCGACTGAGACGCCGACTGAGGGAGATAGGGGTAGATATAGGCATAGAGAAGGCAGCAGACCCCCAATCGACAGTGACTGAGACGCCTACAGAGACGCTGGCAGAGGTTGCGACGCCGACTGAGGGAGATAGGGATAGATATAGGCATAGAGAAGGCAGTAGACCCCCAATCGACAGTGGCAGCGACTGAGACGCCTACACAGACGCTGACAGAGGCTGCAACGCCGACTGAGGGAGATAGGGATAGATATAGGCATAGAGAAGGCAGCAGAACCCACAATCAGCAGCGGCAGCGACTGGGATGCCTACAGAGACGCTGAAAAGAGGCTGCGACGCCGACTGAGACGCCGACTGAGGCAGATAGGCTTAGAGAAGGCAGCAGGCCCGCCAATCGACAGCGTCAGCGACTGAGACGCCTACAGAGACGTTGACAGAGGCTGCGACCCCTACTGAGACGCCGACGGAGTCAGAGAGGGTTAGACATAGGCATATAGAAGGCAGCAGGCAACCCAATCGACAGCGGCAACAACTGAGACGCCTACAGAGACGCTGATAGAGGCTGCGACGCCGACTGAGATGCCGACTGAGGCAGATAAGGGTAGATATAGGCTTAGAGAAGGCAGCAGACTTCGCAATCGACAGCGGCAACGACTGAGACACCTACAGAGACGCTGATAGCGTCTTCGAAGCCCACTGTGATGCCGACTGAGGCAGGTAAGGGTCGATATAGGCATAGAGAAAGCAGCAGACCCCTCCAATCGACAGCGGCAGCGACTGAGACGCCTACAGAGACGTTGACAGCGGCTGCGAAGCCGACTGTGATGCCGACTGAGGCAAGTAGGGGTAGATATAGGCATAGAGAAGGCAGCAGACCCACCAATCGACAGCGGCAACAACTGAGACGCCTACAGAGACGCTGATAGAAGCTGCGACGCCGACTGAGATTCCGACTGAGGCATATAGGGGTAGATATAGGCCCACAGAAGGCAACAGACCCCTCCAATCGACAGCGGCAGCGACTGAGACGCCTACAGAGACTCTGACAGAGGCTAAGACGCCGACTGAGACGGCGACTGAGGGAGATAGGGGTAGATATAGGCGTAGAGAGGCAGCAGATCCCCCAATCGACAGCGGCACCGACTGAGATGCCTACAGAGACGCTGACAGAGGCTGCGACGCCGACTGAGACGCCGACTGAGGCAGATAGGGTTAGACATAGGCATAGAGAAGGCAGCAGACAACCCAATCGACAGCGGCAACAACTTAGACGCATACACAGACGCTGATAGAAGCTGCGAAGCCGACTGAGATGCCGACTTAGGCAGATATGGGTAGATATTGGCATAGAGAAGGCAGCAGACCCCCCAATCGACAGCGGCAGCGACTGAGACGCCTGCAGAGACGCTGACAGAGGCTGCGAAGCCGACTGCGATGCCGACTGAGGCAGGTAAGGGTAGATATAGGCATAGAGAAAGCAGCAGACCCACCAATCGACAGCGGCAACAACTGAGACGCCTACAGAGACGCTGATAGAGGCTGCGACGCCGACTGAGATGCCGACTGAGGCAGAGAGGGGTAGATATAGGCATAGAGAAGGCAGCAGACCCCCCAATCGACAGCGGCAGCGACTGAGACGCCTACAGAGACGCTGATATAGGCTGCGACACCGACTGAGACGCCGACTGAGGCAGATAGGGGTTATATATAGGCATAGAGAAGGCAGCAGATCCCCCCCCCCCCCCCAATCGACAGCGGCAGCGGCTGAGACGCCTACAGAGACGCTGGCAGAGGTTTCGATGCCGACTGAGACGCCGACTGAGGGAGTTAGGGGTAGATATAGGCATAGAGAAGGCAGCAGACCCCCAATCGACAGTGGCAGCGACGGAGACGCCTACAGAGACGCTGAAAGAGGCTTAGGCATAAAGAAGGCAGCAGACTCCCCCAATTTGACAGCGACAGTGACGCTCACAGAGTCTGCGATGCCGACTGACGCAGATAGGGGTATTTATAGGCATACAGAAGGCAGCAGAACCCCCAATCGACAGCGGCATCGACTGAGGCGCCTACAGAGACGCTGACAGAGTCTGCGACGCCTACTGAGACGCCGACTGAGGCAGATAGGGGTATATATAGGCATAGAGAAGGGAGCAGACCCCCCAAATCAACAGCGGCAGCGACTGAGACACCTACAAAGACGCTGACAGAGGCTGCGATGCCGACGGAGACGCCGACTGAGGCAGATAGGGGTAGATATTGGCATAGAGAAGGCATCAGACCCCCCAATCGACAGCAGCAGCGACTGAGACGCCTACAGAGACGCTGACAGAGGTTGCGATGCCGACTGAGACGCCGACTGAGGCAGATAGGGGTAGATATTGGCATAGAGAAGGCATCAGACCCCCCAATCGACAGCAGCAGCGACTGAGACGCCTACAGAGACGCTGGCAGAGGTTGCGATGCCGACTGAGACGCTGACTGAGGCAGATAGAGGTAAATATAGGGATAGAGAAGGCAGCAGACCCCCAATCGACAGTCGCAGTGACTGAGACGCCTACAGAGACGCTGACAGAGGCTGCGACGCCGACTGAGACGCCGACTGAGGCATATAGGGTTAGACATGGGCATAGAGAAGGCAGCAGACAACCCAATCGACAGCGGGAACAACTGAGACACATACAGAGACGCTGATAGAAGCTGCGACGCCGACTGAGATGCCGACTTAGGCAGATAGGGGTACATATTGGCATAGAGAAAGCAGCAGAACCCCCAATCGACAGCGGCAGCGACTGAGACGCCTGCAATGACGCTGACAGAGGCTGCGAAGCCGACTGTGATGCCGACTGAGGCAGGGAAGGGTAGATATAGGCATAGAGAAAGCAGCAGACCCACCAATCGACAGCGGCAACAACTGAGACGCCTACAGAGACGCTGGCAGAGGTTGCGATGCCGACTGAGACGCCGACTGAGGAAGATAGGGGTAGATATAGGCATAGAGAAGGCAGCAGACCCCCAATCGACAGTGGCAGCGACTGAGACGCCTACAGAGACGCTGACAGAGGCTGCGACGCCGACTGAGACGCCGACTGAGGCAGATAGGGGTAGATATAGGCATAGAGAAGGCAGCAGAACCCCCAATCGACAGCGACAGCGCCTGAGGCGCCTACAGAGACGCTGACAGAGGCTGCGACGCCGACTGATTCAGATAGGGGTAGATATAGGCAAAGAGAAGGCAGCAGACCCCCCAATCTTCAACGGCAGGGACTGAGATGCCTACAGAGACGCTGACAAGAGGCTGCGACGCCGACTGAGACGCCGACTGAGGCAGATAGGGATATACATTGGGATAGGGAAGGCAGCAGACCCCTCAATCGACAACGGCAGCGACTGAGACGCCTACAGAGACGCTGACAAGAGGCTGCGACGCCGACTGAGACGCCCACTGAGGCAGATAGGGATATACATTGAGATAGAGAAGGCAGCAGACCCCTCAAACGACAACGGCAGCGACTGAGACGCCTACAAAGACGCTTACAGAGGCTGCGGCGCCGACTGAGACGCCGACTGTGGCAGATAGGGGTAGACATTGGCATAGAGAAGGCAGCAGACCCCCCCCCAATCGACAGGGGCAGCGACTGAGATGCCTACAAAGACGCTGACAGAGGCTGCGATGCCGACTGAGACGCCGACTGAGGCAGAAAGGGATAGATATTGGCATAGAGAAGGCATCAGACCCCCAATCGACAGCGGCTGCGACTGAGACGCCTACAGAGACGCTGGCAGAGGTTGCGATGCCGACTGAGACGCCGACTGAGGGAGATAGGGGTAGATATAGGCATAGAGAAGGCAGCAGACCCCCAATCGACAGTGGCAGCGACTGAGACGCCTACAGAGACGCCGACAGAGGCTGCGACGCCGACTGAGACGCCGACTGAGGGAGATAGGGGTAGATATTGGCATAGAGAAGGCAGCAGACCCCCCAATCGACAGCGGCAGCGACTGAGCCACCTACAGAGGCAACAACTGAGACGCCTTCAGAGACTCTGGCAGAGGTTGCGATGTCGACTGAGACGCCGACTGAGGGAGATAGGGGTAGATATAGGCATAGAGAAGGCAGCAGACCCCCAATCGACAGTGGCTGCGACGGAGACGCCTACAGAGACGCTGACAGAGGCTTAGGTATAGAAAAGGCAGCAGTCCCCCCAATTTGACAGCGGCAGTGACTGAGACGCTTACAGAGACGCTGACAGAGGCTGCGACGCCGACTGCGACGCCGACTGAGGCAGAAAGGGATAGATATTGGTATAGAGAAGGAATCAGACCCCCCAATCGACAGCGGCAGCGACTGAGACGCCTACAGAGACGCTGGCACAGGTTGCGATGCCGACTGAGACGCCGACTGAGGGAGATAGGGGTAGATATAGGCATAGAGAAGGCAGCAGACCCGCCAATCGACAGCGGCAGCGACTGAGACGCCTACAGAGACGCTGACAGAGGCTGCGAAGCCGACCGTGACGCCGACTGAGGCAGGTAGGGGTAAAGATAGGCATAGAGAAGGCAGCAGACCCACCAATCGACAGCGGCAAAAATTGAGACGCCTACAGAGATGCTGATAGAGGCTGCGACGCCGACTGAGATGCCGACTGAGGCAGATAGGCGTAGATATAGGCATACAGAAGGCAGTAGACCTCCCAATCGGCAGCGGCAGCGACTGAGACGCCTACAGAGACGCTGACTTAGGCTGCGCGGCCGACTGAGGCAGGTAGGGGTAGATATTGGCATAGAGAAGGCAGCAGACCCCCAATCGACAGCGGTAGACGCTGACAGAGGCTGCGACGCCGACTGCGACGCCGACTGAGGCAGAAAGGGATAGATATTGGTATAGAGAGGGAATCAGACCCCCCAATCGACACCGGCAGCGACAGAGACGCCTACAGAGACGCTGGCACAGGTTGCGATGCCGACTGAGACGCCGACTGAGGAAGATAGGGGTAGATATAGGCATAGAGAAGGCAGCAGACCCGCCAATCGACAGTGGCAGCGACTGAGACGCCTACAGAGACGCTGGCACAGGTTGCGATGCCGACTGAGACGCCGACTGAGGCAGAAAGCGTTAGACATAGGCATAGAGAAGGCAGCAGACCCCCCAATCGACAGCGGCAGCGACTGAGGCGCCTACAGAGACGCTGACAGAGGCTGCAACGCTGACTAAGATGCCGATTGATTCATATAGGTGTAGATATAGGCATAGAGAAGGCATCAGACCCCCCAATCGACAGCAGCAGCGACTGACACGCCTACAGAGACGCTGGCAGAGGTTGCGATGCCGACTGAGATGCCGACTGAGGGAGATAGGGGTAGATATAGGCATAGAGAAGGCAGCAGACCCCCAATCGACAGTGGCAGTGACTGAGACGCCTACAGAGACGCTGACAGAGGCTGCGACGCCGACTGAGAAGTCGACTGAGGGAGATAGGGGTAGATATAGGCATAGAGAAGGCAGCAGACCTCCCAATCGACAGCGGCAGCGACTGAGACGCCTACAGAGACGCTGACTTAGGCTGCGCGGCCGACTGAGGCAGGTAGGGGTAGATATTGGCATAGAGAAGGCAGCAGACCCCCCAATCGACAGCGGTAGCGACTGAGACGCCTACAGAGACGCTGACAGAGGCTTCGACGCCGACTGAAAAGCCGACTGAGGCAGAGAGGGTTAGACATAGGCCTAGAGAAGGCAGCAGACAACCCAATCGACAGCGGCAGCGACTAAGACGCCTACAGAGACGCTGACAGCGGCTGAGAATCCGACTGTGACGCCGACTGAGGCAGGTAGGGGTAGATATAGGCATAGAGAAGGCAGCAGACCCACCAATCGACAGCGGCAACAACTGAGACGCCTACAGAGACGCTGATAGAGGCTGCGACGCCGACTGAGATGCCGACTTAGGCAGATAGGGGTAGATATTGGCATAGAGAAGGCAGCAGACCCCCCAATCGACAGCGGCAGCGACTGAGACGCCTGCAATGACGCTGACAGAGGCTGCGAAGCCGATTGTGATGCCGACTGAGGCAGGTAAGGGTAGATATAGGCATAGAGAAAGCAGCAGATCCACCAATCGACAGCGGCAACAACTGAGACGCCTACAGAGACGCTGATAGAGGCTGCGACGCCGACTGAGATGACGACTGAGGCAGATAGGGGTTATATATAGGCATAGAGAAGGCAGAAGATCCCCCCCCAAATCGACAGCGGCAGCGGCTGAGACACCTACAGAGTCGCTGACAGAGGTTGCAATGCCGACTGAGACGCCGACTGAGCAAGATAGGGTTAGATATAGGCATAGAGAAGGCAGCAGAGCCCCAATCGACAGTGGCAGTGACGGAGACGCCTACAGAGACGCTAACAGAGGCTTAGGCATAGAGAAGGCAGCAGACCCCCCCAATTTGACAGCGGCAGTGACTGAGACGCTTACAGAGACGCTGACAGAGGCTGCGATGCCGACTGAGGCAGATAGGGGTATTTATAGGCATAGAGAAGGCAGCAGAACCCCCAAGCGAGGGCGGCATCAACTGAGACGCCTACAGGGACGCTGACAGAGACCGCGACGCTGACAGAGGCTGCGACGACGACTGAGACGCCGACTGAGGCAGAAAGGGTTAGACATAGGCATAGAGAAGGCAGCAGACCCCTCAATCGACAGCGACAACAACTGAGACGCCTACAGAGACGCTGATAGAGGCTGCGACGCCGACTGAGATGCCGACTGAGGCAGATAGGGGAAGATATAGGCAGAGAGAAGGCAGCAGACCCCCCAATTAAAACGGCAGCGACTGGGATGCCTACAGAGACGCTGACAAGAGGCTGCGACGCCGACTGAGACGCCGACTGAGGCAGATAGGGGTAGATATTGGCATAGAGAAGGCATCAGACCCCCCAATCGACAGCAGCAGCGACTGAGACGCCTACAGAGACGCTGGCAGAGGTTGCGATGACGACTGAGACGCCGACTGAGGCAGATAGGGGTAGATATAGGCATAGAGAAGGGAGCAGACCCCCCAATCAACAGCGGCAGCGACTGAGACACCTACAAAGACGCTGACAGAGGCTGCGATGCCGACTGAGACGCCTACTGAGGCAGATAGGGGTAGATATTGGCATAGAGAAGGCATCAGACCCCCAATCAACAGCAGCAGCGACTGAGACGCCTACAGAGACGCTGGCAGAGGTTGCGATGCCGACTGAGACGCCGACTGAGGGAGATAGGGGTAGATATAGGCATAGAGAAGACAGCAGGCCCCCAATCGACAGTGGCAGTGACTGAGACGCCTACAGAGACACTGACAGAGGCTGCGACGCCGACTGAGACGCCGACTGAGGCAGATAGGGGTAGATATAGGCATAGAGAAGGCAGCAGAACCCCCAATCGACAGCGGCAGCGACTGAGGCGCATACAGAGACGCTGACAGGAACTGCGAAGCCGACTGAGACGCCGACTGAGGCAGATAGGGGTAGATATTGGCATAGAGAAGGGAGCAGACCCCCAATCAATAGCGGCAGCGACTGAGACACCTACAAAGACGCTGACAGAGGCTGCGATGCCGACTGAGACGCCGACTGAGGCAGATAGGGGTAGATATTGGCATAGAGAAGGCATCAGACCCCCCAATCGACAGCAGCAGCGACTGAGACGCCTACAGAGACGCTGGCAGAGGTTGCGATGCCGACTGAGACGCCGACTGAGGGAGATAGGGGTAGATATAGGCATAGATTAGACAGCAGGCCCCCAATCGACAGTGGCAGTGACTGAGACGCCTACAGAGACACTGACAGAGGCTGCGACGCCGACTGAGACGCCGACTGATGCAGATAGGGGTAGATATAGGCATAGAGAAGGCAGCAGACCCCCAATCGACAGTGACTGAGACGCCTACAGAGACGCTGGCAGAGGTTGCGACGCCGACTGAGGGAGATAGGGATAGATATAGGCATAGAGAAGGCAATAGACCCCCAATCGACAGTGGCAGCGACTGAGACGCCTACACAGACGCTGACAGAGGCTGCAACGCCGACTGAGGGAGATAGGGATAGATATAGGCATAGAGAAGGCAGCAGAACCCACAATCAGCAGCGGCAGCGACTGGGATGCCTACAGAGACGCTGAAAAGAGGCTGCGACGCCGACTGAGACGCCGACTGAGGCAGATAGGCTTAGAGAAGGCAGCAGGCCCGCCAATCGACAGCGTCAGCGACTGAGACGCCTACAGAGACGTTGACAGAGGCTGCGACCCCTACTGAGACGCCGACGGAGTCAGAGAGGGTTAGACATAGGCATATAGAAGGCAGCAGACAACCCAATCGACAGCGGCAACAACTGAGACGCCTACAGAGACGCTGATAGAGGCTGCGACGCCGACTGAGATGCCGACTGAGGCAGATAAGGGTAGATATAGGCTTAGAGAAGGCAGCAGACTTCGCAATCGACAGCGGCAGCGACTGAGACACCTACAGAGACGCTGACAGCGTCTTCGAAGCCCACTGTGATGCCGACTGAGGCAGGTAAGGGTCGATATAGGCATAGAGAAAGCAGCAGACCCCTCCAATCGACAGCGGCAGCGACTGAGACGCCTACAGAGACGTTGACAGCGGCTGCGAAGCCGACTGTGATGCCGACTGAGGCAGGTAGGGGTATATATAGGCATAGAGAAGGCAGCAGACCCACCAATCGACAGCGGCAACAACTGAGACGCCTACAGAGACGCTGATAGAAGCTGCGACGCCGACTGAGATTCCGACTGAGGCATATAGGGGTAGATATAGGCCCACAGAAGGCAACAGACCCCTCCAATCGACGGCGGCAGCGACTGAGACGCCTACAGAGACTCTGACAGAGGCTAAGACGCCGACTGAGACGGCGACTGAGGGAGATAGGGGTAGATATAGGCGTAGAGAAGGCAGCAGACAACCCAATCGACAGCGGCAACAACTTAGACGCATACACAGACGCTGATAGAAGCTGCGAAGCCGACTGAGATGCCGACTTAGGCAGACATGGGTAGATATTGGCATAGAGAAAGCAGCAGACCCACCAATCGACAGCGGCAACAACTGAGACGCCTACAGAGACGCTGATAGAGGCTGCGACGCCGACTGAGATGCCGACTGAGGCAGAGAGGGGTAGATATAGGCATAGAGAAGGCAGCAGACCCCCCAATCGACAGCGGCAGCGACTGAGACGCCTACAGAGACGCTGATATAGGCTGCGACACCGACTGAGACGCCGACTGAGGCAGATAGGGGTTATATATAGGCATAGAGAAGGCAGCAGATCCCCCCCCCCCCCCCAATCGACAGCGGCAGCGGCTGAGACGCCTACAGAGACGCTGGCAGAGGTTTCGATGCCGACTGAGACGCCGACTGAGGGAGTTAGGGGTAGATATAGGCATAGAGAAGGCAGCAGACCCCCAATCGACAGTGGCAGCGACGGAGACGCCTACAGAGACGCTGAAAGAGGCTTAGGCATAAAGAAGGCAGCAGACTCCCCCAATTTGACAGCGACAGTGACGCTCACAGAGGCTGCGATGCCGACTGAGGCAGATTGGGGTATTTATAGGCATACAGAAGGCAGCAGAACCCCCAATCGACAGCGGCATCGACTGAGACGCCTACAGAGACGCTGACAGAGACTGCGACGCTGACAGAGGCTGCGACGGAGTCAGAGAGGGTTAGACATAGGCATAGAGAAGGCAGCAGACAACCCAATCGACAGCGGCAACAACTGAGACGCCTACAGAGACGCTGATAGAGGCTGCGACGCCGACAGAGATGCCGACTGAGGCAGATAGGGATAGATATAGGCAGAGAGAAGGCAGCAGACCCCCCAATCGACAACGGCAGCGACTGGGATGCCTACAGAGACGCTGACAAGAGGCTGCGACGCCGACTGACGCAGATAGGCATACAGAAGGCAGCAGACCCGCCAATCGACAGCGTCAGCAACTGAGATGCCTACAGAGACGCTGACAGATACTGCGACGCCGACTCAGACACCGACGGAGTCAGAGAGGGTTAGACATAGGCATAGAGAATGCAGCAGACAACCTAATCGACAGCGGCAGCGACTAAGACGCCTACAGAGACGCTGATAGAGGCTGCGACGCCGACTGAGATGCCGACTGAGGCAGAAAAGGGTAGATATAGGCTTCGAGACGGCAGCAGTCCCCGCAATCGACAGCGGCAGCGACTGAGACACCTACAGAGACGCTGACAGCGGCTGAAAATCCGACTGTGACGCCGACTGAGGCAGGTACGGGTAGATATAGGCATAGAGAAGGCAGCAGACCCACTAATCGACAGCGGCAACAACTGAGACGCCTACAGAGACGCTGATAGAGGCTGCGACGCCGACTGATATGCCGACTGAGGCAGATAGGGGTAGATATAGGCATACAGAAGGCAGCAGACCCCAACCCCAATCGACAGAGGCAGCGACTGAGACGCCTATAGAGACTCTGACAGAGACTGATACGCCGACTGATGCAGATAAGGGTAGATATAGGCGTAGATAGGCAGCAGATCCCCCAATCGACAGCGGCAGTGACTGAGATGCCTACAGAGACGCTGACAGAGGCTACGACGCCGACTGAGGCATATAGGCTTAGACATAGGCATAGAGATGGCAGCAGACAACCCAATCGACAGCGGCAACAACTGAGATACATACAGAGACGCTGATAGAAGCTGCGACGCCGACTGAGATGCCGACTTAGGCAGATAGGGGTACATATTGGCATAAAGAAAGCAGCAGAACCCCCAATCGACAGCGGCAGCGACTGAGACGCCTGCAATGACGCTGACAGAGGCTGCGAAGCCGACTGTGATGCCGACTGAGGCAGGGAAGGGTAGATATAGGCATAGAGAAAGCAGCAGACCCACCAATCGACAACGGCAACAACTGAGACGCCTACAGAGACGCTGGCAGAGGTTGCGATGCCGACTGAGACGCCGACAGAGGAAGATAGGGGTAGATATAGGCATAGAGAAAGCAGCAGACCCCCAATCGACAGTGACAGCGACTGAGACGCCTACAGAGACGCTGACAGAGGCTGCGACGCCGACTGAGACGCCGACTGAGGCAGATAGGGGTAGATATAGGCATAGAGAAGGCAGCAGAACCCCCAATCGAAAGCGACAGCGCCTGAGGCGCCTACAGAGACGCTGACAGAGGCTGCGACGCCGACTGATTCAGATAGGGGTAGATATAGGCAAAGAGAAGGCAGCAGACCCCCCAATCTTCAACGGCAGTGACTGAGATGCCTACAGAGACGCTGACAAGAGGCTGCGACGCCGAATCAGACGCCGACTGAGGCAGATAGGGATATACATTGGGATAGGGAAGGCAGCAGACCCCTCAATCGACAACGGCAGCGACTGAGACGCCTACAGAGACGCTGACAAGAGGCTGCGACGCCGACTGAGACGCCGACTGAGGCAGATAGGGATATACATTGAGATAGAGAAGGCAGCAGACCCCTCAAACGACAACGGCAGCGACTGAGACGCCTACAAAGACGCTAGCAGAGGTTGCGATGCCGACTGAGACGCCGACTGAGGGAGATAGGGGTAGATATAGGCATAGAGAAGGCAGCAGACCCCCAATCGACAGTGGCAGCGACTGAGACGCCTACAAAGACGCTGACAGAGGCTGCGACGCCGACTGAGACGCCGACTGAGGCAGAAAGGGATAGATATTGGCATAGAGAAGGCATCAGACCCCCCCAAGCGACAGCGGCTGCGACTGAGACGCCTACAGAGGCAACAACTGAGACGCCTTCAGAGACTCTGGCAGAGGTTGCGATGTCGACTGAGACGCCGACTGAGGGAGATAGGGGTAGATATAGGCATAGAGAAGGCAGCAGACCCGCAATCGACAGTCGCAGTGACTGAGACGCCTACAGAGACGCTGGCAGAGGCTGCGACGCTGACTGAGACGCCGACGGAGTCAGAGAGGGTTAGACATAGGCATAGAGATGGCAGCAGACAACCCAATCGACAGCGGCAACAACTGAGACGCCTACAGAGAAGCTGCTAGAGGCTGCGACGCCGACTGAGATGCCGACTGAGGCAGATAGGGTAGATATACGCATAGAGAAGGCAGCAGACCCCCCTATCAACAGCGGCAGCGACTGAGACACCCACAAAGACGCTGACGGAGGCTGCGATGCCGACTAAGACGCCGACTGAGGCAGATAGGTGTAGATATTGGCATAGAGAAGGCAGCAGAACCCCCAATCGACAGCGGCAGCGACTGAGGCGCCTACAGAGATGCTGACAGAGTCTGCGACGCCGACTGAGACGCCGACTGAGGCAGATAGGGGTATATATAGGCATAGAGAAGGGAGCAGACCCCCCAATCAACAGCGGCAGCGACTGAGACACCTACAAAGACGCTGACAGAGGCTGCGATGCCGACGGAGACGCCGACTGAGGCAGATAGGGGTAGATATTGGCATAGAGAAGGCATCAGACCCCCCAATCGACAGCAGCAGCGACTGAGACGCCTACAGAGACGCTGGAAGAGGTTGCGATGCCGACTGAGACGCCGACTGAGGCAGATAGAGGTAAATATAGGGATAGAGAAGGCAGCAGACCCCCAGTCGACAGTCGCAGTGACTGAGACGCCTACAGAGACGCTGACAGAGGCTGCGACGCCGACTGAGACGCCGACTGAGGCAGATAGGGGTAGATATAGGCATAGAGAAGGCAGCAGTACCCCCAATCGACAGCGGCAGCGACTGAGGCGCCTACAGAGACGCTGACAGAGATTGCGAAGCCGACTGAGACGCCGACTGAGGCAGATAGGGGTAGATATTGGCATAGAGAAGGGAGCAGACCCCCCAATCAACAGCGGCAGCGACTGAGACACCTACAAAAACGCTGACAGAGGCTGCGATGCCGACTGAGACGCCGACTGAGGCAGATAGGGGTAGATATTGGCATAGAGAAGGCATCAGACCCCCCAATCGACAGCAGCAGCGACTGAGTTGCCTACAGAGACGCTGGCAGAGGTTGCGATGCCGACTGAGACGCCGACTGAGGGAGATAAGGGTAGATTTAGGCATAGAGAAAGCAGCAGAACCCCCAATCGACAGCGGCAGCGACTGAGGCACCTACAGGGACGCTGGCAGAGGTTGCGATGCCGACTGAGGGAGATAGGGGTAGATATAGGCATAGAGAAGGCAGCAGACCCCCAATCGACAGTGGCACCGACTGAGACGCCTACAGAGACGCTGACAGAGGCTACGACGCTGACAGAGGCTGCGACGACGACTGAGACGCCCACTGAGGCAGAGAAGGTTACACATAGGCATAAAGAAGGCAGCAGACACCTCAATCGACAGCGGCACCAACTGAGACGCCTACAGAGACGCTGATAGAGGTTGCGACGCCGACTGAGATGCCGACTGAGGCAGATAGGGGTTATATACAGGCATTGAGAAGGCAGCAGATCCCCCCCCAATCGACAGCGGCAAAGGCTGAGACACCTACAGAGACGCTGGCAGAGGCTGCGATGCCGACTGAGACGCCGACTGAGGGAGATAGGGTTAGATATAGGCATAGAGAAAGCAGCAGAGCCCCAATCAACAGTGGCAGCGACGGAGACGCCTACAGAGATGCTAACAGAGGCTGCGACGCCGACTGAGGCAGATAGGGGTAGATATTGGCATAGAGAAGGCAGCAGACCCCCCAATCGACAGCGGTACCGACTGAGACGCGTACAGAGACGCTGACAGAGGCTGCGAAGCTGACAGAGGCTCCGACGCCGACTGAGACGCCGACTGAGGCAGAGAGGGGTAGACATACGCATAGAGAAGGCAGCAGACCCCCCAATCGACAGCGGCAACAACTGAGATGACGCCGACTGAGATGCCGACTGAAACAGGTTGGGGTAGATATAAGCATAGAGAAGGCAGCAGACCCCCCAATCGACAGCGGCAGCGACTGAGACGCCTACAGAGACGCTGACAGAGGCTGTGACGCCTACTGAGACGCCGACTGAGGCAGATAGGGGTAGATATAGGCATAGAGAATGCAGCAGACCCCCAATCGACAGCGGCAACTACTGAGACGAATACAGAGACGCTGACAGAAGCTGCGACGCCGACTGAGACAGATAGGGGTAGATATTGGCATTGAGAATGCAGCAGACCCCCCCAATCGACGGCGGCAGCGACTGCGATACCTAAAGAGACGCTGACAGAGGCTGCGACGCCGACTTAGACGCCGACTGAGGCAGAGAGGGGAAGACATAGGTATAGAGAAGGCAGCAGACCCCCCAATCGACAGCGGCTACAAATGAGACACCTACAGAGACGCTGACAGAAGGTGCGATGCTGACTGAGACGCTGACTGAGGCAGATAGGGGTAGATATTGGCATAGAGAAGGCAGCAGAACCCCCAATCGACAGCGCAGCGACTGAGGCACCTACAGAGAAACTGACAGAGGCTGCGACGCCGACTGAGGCAGTTAGGGGTAGATATAGGCATAGAGAAGGCAGCAGACCCCCCAACTTCAACGGCAGTGACTGAGATGCCTACAGAGACGCTGACAGAGGCTGCGCCGCCGACTGAGACGCCGACTAAGGAAGATAGGGGTAGACATTGGCATAGAGAAGGCAGCAGACCCCCCAATCGACAGGGGCAGCGCCTGAGATGCCTACAGAGACGCTGACAGAGGCTGCGGCGCCGACTGAGACGCCGACTGAGGCAGATAGGGGTAGATATTGGCATAGAGAAGGCAGCAGACCCCCCAATTGACAGGGGCAGCGACTGAGACGCCTACAAAGACGCTGACAGAGGCTGCGACGCCGACTGAGACACCGACTGAGGCAGATAGGGGTAGATATTGGCATAGAGACGGCAGCAGACCCCCCAATCGACAGCGGCAGCGACTGAGACGCCTACAGAGACGCTGATAGAGTCTGCGACGCCGACCGAGATGCCGACTGAGGCAGATAATGGTAGATATAGGCATAGAGAAGGCAGCAGACCCCCCAACCGACAGCGACAGCGACTGAGACACCTACAAAGACGCTGACAGAGGCTGCGATGCCGATTGAGACGCCGACTGAGGCAGATAGGGGTAGATATTGGCATAGAGAAGGCATCAGACCCCCAATCGACAGCAGCAGCGACTGAGACGCCTACAGAGACGCTGACAGAGGCTGCGATGCCGACTGAGACGCCGACTGAGGCAGATAGGGGTAGATATTGGCATAGAGAAGGCAGCAGACCCCCAATCGACAGCGGCAGCGACTGAGGCGCCTACAGAGACGCTGACAGAGGCTGCGACGCCGACTGAGACGCCGACGGAGTCAGAGAGGGTTAGACATAGGCATAGAGATGGCAGCAGACCCCTCAATCGACAGCGGCAACAACTGAGACGCCTACAGAGACGCTGATAGAGGCTGCGACGCCGACTAAGACGTCGACTGAGGCAGATAGGTGTAGATATTGGCATAGAGAAGGCAGCAGACCCCCAATCGACAGCGGCAGCGACTGAGGCGCCTACAGAGACGCTGACAGAGGCTGCGACGCCGACTGAGACGCCGACGGAGTCAGAGAGGGTTAGACATAGGCATAGAGATGGCATCAGACCCCCCAATCGACAGCAGCAGCGACTGAGACGCCTACAGAGACGCTGGCAGAGGTTGCGATGCCGACTGAGACGCCGACTGAGGGAGATAGGGGTAGATATAGGCATAGAGAAGGCAGCAGACCCCCAATCGACAGTCGCTGTGACTGAGACGCCTACAGAGACGCTGACAGAGGCTGCGACGCCGACTGAGACGCCGACTAAGGCAGATAGGGGTAGATATTGGCATAGAGAAAGGAGCAGACCCCCAATCAACAGCGGCAGCGACTGAGACACCTACAAAGACGCTGACAGAGGCTGCGATGCCGACTGAGACGCCGACTGAAGCAGATAGGGGTAGATATTGGCATAGAGAAGGAACGCATCAGACCCCCCAATCGACAGCAGCAGCGACTGAGTCGCCTACAGAGACGCTGGCAGAGGTTCCGACGCCGACTGAGACGCCGACTGAGGGAGATAAGGGTAGATTTAGGCATAGAGAAAGCAGCAGAACCCCCAATCGACAGCGGCAGCGACTGAGGCACCTACAGGGACGCTGGCAGAGGTTGCGATGCCGACTGAGGGAGATAGGTGTAGATATAGGCATAGAGAAGACAGCAGACCCCCAATCGACAGTGGCACCGACTGAGACGCCTACAAAGACGATGACAGAGGCTGCAACGCCGACTAAGATACCGATTGATTCAGATAGGGGTAGTTGTAGGCATAGAGAAGGCAGCAGACCCCCCAATTTGACAGCGGCAGTGACTGAGACGCCAACAGAGACGCTGACAGAGGCTGCGACGCTGACAGAGGCTGCGACGACGACTGAAACGCCCACTGAGGCAGAGAAGGTTACACATAGGCATAAAGAAGGCAGCAGACACCTCAATCGACAGCGCCAACAACTGAGACGCCTACAGAGACGCTGATAGAGGCTGCGACGCCGACTGAGATGCCAACTGAGGCAGATAAGAGTAGATATATGCTTAAAGAAGGCAGCAGTCCCCGCAATCGACAGCGGCAGCGACTGAGACACCTACAGAGACGCTGGCAGAGGTTGCGATGCCGACTGAGACGCCGACTAAGGCAGATAGGGGTAGATATTGGCATAGAGAAAGGAGCAGACCCCCAATCAACAGCGGCAGCGACTGAGACACCTACAAAGACGCTGATAGAGGCTGCGATGCCGACTGAGACGCCGACTGAAGCAGATAGGGGTAGATATTGGCATAGAGAAGGAAGGCATCAGACCCCCCAATCGACAGCAGCAGCGACTGAGTCGCCTACAGAGACGCTGGCAGAGGTTCCGACGCCGACTGAGACGCCGACTGAGGGAGATAAGGGTAGATTTAGGCATAGAGAAAGCAGCAGAACCCCCAATCGACAGCGGCAGCGACTGAGGCACCTACAGGGACGCTGGCAGAGGTTGCGATGCCGACTGAGGGAGATAGGGGTAGATATAGGCATAGAGAAGGCAGCAGACCCCCAATCGACAGTGGCACCGACTGAGACGCCTACAGAGACGCTGACAGAGGCTACGACGCTGACAGAGGCTGCGACGACGACTGAGACGCCCACTGAGGCAGAGAAGGTTACACATAGGCATAAAGAAGGCAGCAGACACCTCAATCGACAGCGGCACCAACTGAGACGCCTACAGAGACGCTGATAGAGGCTGCGACGCCGACTGAGATGCCGACTCAGGCAGATAGGGGTTATATACAGGCATTGAGAAGGCAGCAGATCCCCCCCCAATCGACAGCGGCAAAGGCTGAGACACCTACAGAGACGCTGGCAGAGGTTGCGATGCCGACTGAGACGCCGACTGAGGGAGATAGGGTTAGATATAAGCATAGAGAAAGCAGCAGAGCTCCAATCAACAGTGGCAGCGACGGAGACGCCTAAAGAGACGCTAACAGAGGCTGCGACGCCGACTGAGGCAGATAGGGGTAGATATTGGCATAGAGAAGGCAGCAGACCCCCCAATCGACAGCGATAGCGACTGAGACGCCTACAGAGACGCTGACAGAGGCTGCGACGCCGACTGAAAAGCCGACTGAGGAAGAGAGGGTTAGACATAGGCATAGAGAAGGCAGCAGACAACCCAATCGACAGCGGCAACAGCTGAGACGCCTACAGAGACGCTGATAGAGGCTGCGACGCCGACTGAGATGCCGACTGAGGCAGATAAGAGTAGATATAGGCTTAAAGAAGGCAGCAGTCCCCGCAATCGACAGCGGCAGCGACTGAGACACCTACTGGGACGCTGACAGCGGCTGAAAATCCGACTGTGACACCGACTGAGGCAGGTAGGGGTAGATATAGGCATAGAGAAAGCAGCAGACCCACCAATCGACAGCGGCAACAACTGAGACGCCTACAGAGACGCTGATAGAGGCTGCGACGCCGACTGAGATGCCGACTGAGGCAGATAGGGGTAGATATAGGCATACAGAAGGCAGCAGACCCCCCAATCGACAGCGGCAGCGACTGAGACGCCTATAGAGACTCTGACAGAGACTTTGACGCCGACTGATGCAGATAGGGGTAGATATAGGCGTAGATAGGCAGCAGACCCCCCAATCGACAGCGGCGACAAATGAGACGCCTACAGAGACGCTGACAGAGGCTGCGACGCCGACTGAGGCAGATAGGGGTAGATATAGGCATAGAGAATGCAGCAGACCCCCAATCGACAGCGGCAGCGACTGAGACGCCTACAGTGACGCTGACAGAAGCTGCGACGCCGACTGAGGCAGATAGGGGTAGATATTGGCACAGAGAATGCAGCATACCCCCCAATCGACAGCGGCAGCGACTGAGACGCATACATAGACGCCGACAGAGGCTGCGATGCCGACAGAGACGCCGACTGAGGCAGATAAGGGTAGATATTGGCATAGAGAAGGCAGCAGACCCCCCAATCGACAGCGGCAGCAACTGAGACGAATTCAGAGACGCTGACATAGGCTGCGACGCCGACTGAGGCAGATAGGGGTAGATATAGGCATAGAGAAGGCAGCAGACCCCCCAATCGACAGCGGCAGCGACTGAGACGCATTCAGAGAGGCTGACAGAGGCTGCGACGCCGACTGAGACGCCGACTGAGGCAGATAGGGGTAGATATAGGCATAGAGAAGGCAGCAGAGCCCCCAATCGAATCGGCAATGACTGAGACGATTACAGAGACGCTGACAGAGGCTGCGACGCCGACTAAGAATCCGACTGAGGCAGAGAGTGGTAGATATAGGCATAGAGAAAGCAGCAGACCCACCAATCGACAGCGGCAACAACTGAGACGCCTACAGAGACGCTGATAGAGGCTGCGACGCCGACTGAGATGCCGACTGAGGCAGATAGGGGTAGATATAGGCATATAAAAGGCAGCAGACCCACAATCGACAGCGGCACCGACTGAGACGCCTACAGAGACGCTGACAGCAGCTGCGACGCTGACAGAGGCTCCGACGCCGACTGAGACGCCGACTGAGGCAGAGAGGGGTAGACATACGCATAGAGAAGGCAGCAGACCCCCCAATCGACAGCGGCAACATCTGAGACGACGCCGACTGAGATGCCGACTGAAACAGGTTGGGGTAGATATAGGCATTGAGAAGGCAGCAGACCCCCCAATCGACAGCGGCAGCGACTGAGACGCCTACAGAGACGCTGACTGAGGCTGTGACGCCGACAGAGACGCCGACTGAGGCAGATAGGGGTAGATATAGGCATAGAGAATGCAGCAGACCCCCAATCGACAGCGGCAGCTATTGAGACGAATACAGAGACGCTGACAGAAGCTGCGACGCCGACTGAGGCAGATAGGGGTAGATATTGGCATATAGAATGCAGCAGACCCCCCCAATCGACGGCGGCAGCGACTGAGACGCCTACAGAGACGCTGATAGAGGCTGCGACGCCGACTGAGACGCCGACTGAGGCAGAGAGGGGAACACATAGGTATAGAGAAGGCAGCAGACCCCCCAATCGACAGCGGCAACAAATGAGACGCCTACAGAGACGCTGACAGAAGGTGCGACGCTGACTGAGACGCTGACTGAGGCAAATAGGGATAGATATTGGCATAGAGAAGGCAGCAGAACCCCCAATCGACAGCGCAGCGACTGAGGCACCTACAGAGACGCTGACAGAGGCTGCGACGCCGACTGAGGCAGTTAGGGGTAGATATAGGCATAGAGAAGGCAGCAGACCCCCCCAATCTTCAACGGCAGTGACTGAGATGCCTACAGAGACGCTGACAGAGGCTGCGCCGCCGACTGAGACGCCGACTGAGGCATATAGGGGTAGACATTGGCATAGAGAAAGCAGCAGACCCCCCCCAATCGACAGGGGCAGCGCCTGAGATGCCTACGGAGACGCTGACAGAGGCTGCGGCGCCGACTGAGACGCCTACTGAGGCAGTAGACATTGGCATAGAGAAGGCAGCAGACAACCCAATCGACAGCGGCAACAGCTGAGACGCCTACAGAGACGCTGATAGAGGCTGCGACGCCGACTGAGATGCCGACTGAGGCAGATAAGAGTAGATATAGGCTTAAAGAAGGCAGCAGTCCCCGCAATCGACAGCGGCAGCGACTGAGACACCTACTGGGACGCTGACAGCGGCTGAAAATCCGACTGTGACACCGACTGAGGCAGGTAGGGGTAGATATAGGCATAGAGAAAGCAGCAGACCCACCAATCGACAGCGGCAACAACTGAGACGCCTACAGAAACGCTGATAGAGGCTGCGACGCCGACTGAGATGCCGACTGAGGCAGATAGGGGTAGATATAGGCATACAGAAGGCAGCAGACCCCCCAATCGACAGCGGCAGCGACTGAGACGCATATAGAGACTCTGACAGAGACTTTGACGCCGACTGATGCAGATAGGGGTAGATATAGGCGTAGATAGGCAGCAGACCCCCCAATCGACAGCGGCGACAAATGAGACGCCTACAGAGACGCTGACAGAGGCTGCGACGCCGACTGAGGCAGATAGGGGTAGATATAGGCATAGAGAATGCAGCAGACCCCCAATCGACAGCGGCAGCTACTGAGACGCCTACAGTGACGCTGACAGAAGCTGCGACGCCGACTGAGGCAGATAGGGGTAGATATTGGCACAGAGAATGCAGCATACCCCCCAATCGACAGCGGCAGCGACTGAGACGCATACATAGACGCCGACAGAGGCTGCGATGCCGACAGAGACGCCGACTGAGGCAGATAAGGGTAGATATTGGCATTGAGAAGGCAGCAGACCCCCCAATCGACAGCGGCAGCGACTGAGACGAATTCAGAGACGCTGACATAGGCTGCGACGCCGACTGAGGCAGATAGGGGTAGATATAGGCATAGAGAAGGCAGCAGACCCCCCAATCGACAGCGGCAGCGACTGAGACGCATTCAGAGAGGCTGACAGAGGCTGCGACGCCGACTGAGACGCCGACTGAGGCAGATAGGGGTAGATATAGGCATAGAGAAGGCAGCAGACCCCCCAATCGAATCGGCAATGACTGAGACGATTACAGAGACGCTGACAGAGGCTGCGACGCCGACTAAGAATCCGACTGAGGCAGAGAGTGGTAGATATAGGCATAGAGAAAGCAGCAGACCCACCAATCGACAGCGGCAACAACTGAGACGCCTACAGAGACGCTGATAGAGGCTGCGACGCCGACTGAGTTGCCGACTGAGGCAGATAGGGGTAGATATAGGCATATAAAAGGCAGCAGACCCACAAACGACAGCGGCACCGACTGAGACGCCTACAGAGACGCTGACAGCAGCTGCGACGCTGACAGAGGCTCCGACGCCGACTGAGACGCCGACTGAGGCAGAGAGGGGTAGACATACGCATAGAGAAGGCAGCAGACCCCCCAATCGACAGCGGCAACATCTGAGACGACGCCGACTGAGATGCCGACTGAAACAGGTTGGGGTAGATATAGGCATTGAGAAGGCAGCAGACCCCCCAATCGACAGCGGCAGCGACTGAGACGCCTACAGAGACGCTGACTGAGGCTGTGACGCCGACAGAGGCGCCGACTGAGGCAGATAGGGGTAGATATAGGCATAGAGAATGCAGCAGACCCCCAATCGACAGCGGCAGCTATTGAGACGAATACAGAGACGCTGACAGAAGCTGCGACGCCGACTGAGGCAGATAGGGGTAGATATTGGCATAGAGAATGCAGCAGACCCCCCCAATCGACGGCGGCAGCGACTGAGACGCCTACAGAGACGCTGATAGAGGCTGCGACGCCGACTGAGACGCCGACTGAGGCAGAGAGGGGAACACATAGGTATAGAGAAGGCAGCAGACCCCCCAATCGACAGCGGCAACAAATGAGACGCCTACAGAGACGCTGACAGAAGGTGCGACGCTGACTGAGACGCTGACTGAGGCAAATAGGGGTAGATATTGGCATAGAGAAGGCAGCAGAACCCCCAATCGACAGCGCAGCGACTGAGGCACCTACAGAGACGCTGACAGAGGCTGCGACGCCGACTGAGGCAGTTAGGGGTAGATATAGGCATAGAGAAGGCAGCAGACCCCCCAATCTTCAACGGCAGTGACTGAGATGCCTACAGAGACGCTGACAGAGGCTGCGCCGCCGACTGAGACGCCAACTGAGGCATATAGGGGTAGACATTGGCATAGAGAAAGCAGCAGACCCCCCCAATCGACAGGGGCAGCGCCTGAGATGCCTACAGAGACGCTGACAGAGGCTGCGGCGCCGACTGAGACGCCGACTGAGGCAGATAGGGGTAGATATTGACATAGAGAAGGCAGCAGACCACCCCAATCGACAGGGGTAGCGACTGAGACGCCTACATAGACGCAGACAGAGGCTGCGATGCCAACTGAGAAGCCGACTGAGGCAGATAGGGATGGATATAGGCATAGAGAAGGCATCAGACCCCCCAATCGACAGCGGCAGCGACTGAGACGCCTACAGAGAAGCTGGCAGAGGGTGCGATGCCGTCTGAGGGAGATAGGGGTAGATATAGGCATAGAGAATTCAGCAGACCCCCAATCGACAGTGGCAGCGACTGAGACGCCTACACAGACGCTGACAGAGGCTGCGACGCCGACTGAGACGCCCACTGAGGCAGAAAAGGTTAGACATAGGCAGAGAGAAGGCAGCAGACCCCTCAATCGACAGCGGCAACATCTGACACGCCTACAGAGACGCTGATAGAGGATGCGACGCCGAATGAGATGCCGACTGGGGCAGATAATGGTAGATATAGGCATAGAGAAGGCAGCAGACCCCCCAATCGACAGCGGCAGCGACTGAGACGCCTACAGAGACGCTGACCGAGGCTTAGGCATAGAGAAGGAAGCAGACCCCCCAATTTGACAGCGGCAGTGACTGAGACGCCTACAGAGACGCTGACAGAGGCTGCGACGCCGACTGCGTCGCCGACTGAGGCAGATAGGGGTATTTATAGGCATAGAGAAGGCAGCAGAACCCCAATCGACAGCGGCATCGACTGAGACGCCTACAGAGACGCTGACAGAGACTGCGACGCTGACAGAGGCTGCGACGACTACTGAGACGCCGACTGAGGCAGAAAGGGTTAGACATAGGCATAGAAAAAGCAGCAGACCCCTCAATCGTCAGCGACAACAACTGAGACGCCTACAGGTTTGCTGATAGAGGCTGCGACGCCGACTGAGACGCCGACGGAGTCAGAGAGGGTTAGACATAGGCATAGAGAAGTCAGCAGGCAACCCAATCGACAGCGGCAACAACTGAGACGCCTACAGAGAGGCTGCTAGAGGTTGCGATGCCGACTGAGACGCCGACTGAGGGAGATAGGGGTAGATATAGGCATAGAGAAGGCAGCAGACCCCCAATCGACAGTGGAAGTGACTGAGACGCCTACAGAGACGCTGACAGAGGCTGCGACGCCGATTGAGACGCCGACTGAGGCAGATAGGGGTAGATATAGGCATAGAGAAGGGAGCAGACACCCCCAATCAACAGCGGCAGCGACTGAGACACCTACAAAGACGCTGACAAAGGCTGCGATGCCGACTGAGACGCCGACTGAGGCAGATAGGGGCAGATATTGGCATAGAGAAGGCATCAGACACCCCCCCCAATCGACAGCAGCAGCGACTGAGACGCCTACAGAGACGCTGGCAGAGGTTGCGATGCCGACTGAGACGCCGACTGAGGGAGATAGGGGTAGATATAGGCATAGAGAAGGCAGCAGACCCCCAATCGACAGTGGCAGCGACGGAGACGCCTACAGAGACGCTGACAGAGACTGCGACGCTGACAGAGGCTGCGACGACGACTGAGACGCCGACTGAGGCAGAAAGGGTTAGACATAGGCATAGAGAAGGCAGCAGATCCCCCAATTTGACAGCGGCAGTGACTGAGACGCTTACAGAGACGCTGACAGAGACTGCGATGCCGACTGAGGCAGATAGGGCTTTTTATAGGCATAGAGAAGGCAGCAGAACCCCCAATCGACAGCGGCATCGACTGAGACGCCTACAGAGACGCTGACAGAGACTGCGACGCTGACAGAGGTGCGACGACGACTGAGACGCCGACTGACGCAGAAACGGTTAGACATAGGCATAGAGAAGGCAGCAGACCCCCTATCGACAGTGGCAGCGACGGAGATGGCTACAGAGACGCTGACAGAGACTGCGACGCTGACAGAGGCTGCGGCGACGACTGAGACGCCGACTGAGGCAGAAAAGGTTAGATATAGGCATAGAGAAGGCAGCAGACCCTCCCAATTTGACAGCGGCAGTGACTGAGACGCTTACAGAGACGCTGACAGAGACTGCGATGCCGAAAGAGGCAGATAGGGGTATTTATAGGCATAGAGGAGGCAGCAGACCCCTCAATCGACAACGGCAGCGACTGGGATGCCTACAGAGACGCTGGCAGGTGGCTACGACGCCAACTGAGACGCCGACTGAGACGCAGACTGAGGCGCCGACTGCGGCAGATAGGGGTAGATATAGGCATTGAGAAGGCAGCAGACCCCCCAATCGACAGCGACTGAGGCGCCTACAGAGACGCTGACAGAGGCTGCGACGCCGACTGCGGCAGATGGGGGTAGATATAGGCATAGAGAAGGCACCAGACCCCCAATCGACAGTGGCAGCGACGGAGACGCCTACAAAGACGCTGGCAGAGGCTGCGATGCCGACTGAGACGCCGACTGAGGCAGATAGGGGTAGATATTGGTATAGAGAAAGCAGCAGAACCCCCAATCGACAGCGACTGAGGCGCCTACAGAGACGCTGACAGAGGCTGCGACGCCGACTGAGACGCCGACGGAGTCAGAGATGGTTAGACATAGGCATAGAGAAGGCAGCAGACAACCCAATCGACAGCGGCAACAACTGAGACGCCTACAAAGACGCTGCTAGAGGCTGCGACGCCGACTGAGATGCCGACTGAGGCAGATAGGGGTAGATATACGCATAGAGAAGGCAGCAGACCCCCCAATCAACAGCGGCAGCGACTGAGACACCTACAAAGACGCTGACAGAGGCTGCGATGCCGACTGAGACGCCGACTGAGGCAGATAGGGGTAGATATTAGCATAGAGAATGCAGCAGAACTCCCAATTGACAGCGGCAGCGACTGAGGCGCCTACAGAGACGCTGACAGTGGCTACGGCTGCGACTGAGACGCCGACTGAGGCAGATGGGGGTAGATATAGGCATAGAGAAGGGAGCAGACCCCCCCAATCACCAGCGGCATCGACTGAGACACCTACAAAGACGCTGACAGAGGCTGCGATGCCGACTGAGACGCCGACTGAGGCAGATAGGGGTAGATGTAGGCATAGAGAAGGCAGCAGAACTCCCAATTGACAGCGGCAGCGACTGAGGCGCCTACAGAGACGCTGACAGTGGCTACGGCTGCGACTGAGACGCCGACTGAGGCAGATGGGGGTAGATATAGGCATAGAGAAGGGAGCAGACCCCCCCAATCACCAGCGGCATCGACTGAGACACCTACAAAGACGGTGACAGAGGCTGCGATGCCGACTGAGACGCCGACTGAGGCAGATAGGGGTAGATGTAGGCATAGAGAAGGCAGCAGACCCCCCCAATTTGACAGCGGCAGTGACTGAGACGCTTACAGAGACGCTGACAGAGACTGCGATGCCGACTGAGGTTGCGATGCCGACTGAGACGCCGACTGAGGGAGATAGGGGTAGATATAGGCATAGAGAAGGCAGCAGACCCCCAATCGACAGTGGCAGTGACTGAGACGCCTACAGAGACGCTGACAGAGGTTGCGACGCCGACTGAGACGCCGACTGAGGCAGATAGGGGTAGATATAGGCATAGAAAAGGCAGCAGAACCCCCAATCGACAGCAGCAGCGACTGCGGCGCCTGCAGAGACGCTGACAGAGGCTGCGACGCCGACTGAGGAAGATAGGGGTAGATATAGGCATAGAGAAGGCAGCAGACCCCCAATCGACAGTGGCAGTGACTGAGACGCCTACAGAGACGCTGATAGAGGCTGCGACGCCGACTGAGATGCCGACTAAGGCAGATAATGGTAGATATAGGCATAGAGAAGGCAGCAGACCCCCCAATCGACAGCGACAGCGGCTGAGACGCCTACAGAGACGCTGGCAGAGGTTGCGATGCCAACTGAGACGCCGACTGAGGGAGATGGGGGTAGATATAGGCATATAGAAGGTAGCAGAACCCCGAATCGACAACGGCAGCGACTGAGACGCCTACAGAGACGCTGACAGAGGCTGCGACGCCGACTGAGGCAGATAGGGGTAGATATAGGCATAGAGAATGCAGCAGACCCCCAATCGACAGCGGCAGCTACTGAGACGCCTACAGTGACGCTGACAGAAGCTGCGACGCCGACTGAGGCAGATAGGGGTAGATATTGGCACAGAGAATGCAGCATACCCCCCAATCGACAGCGGCAGCGACTGAGACGCATACATAGACGCCGACAGAGGCTGCGATGCCGACAGAGACGCCGACTGAGGCAGATAAGGGTAGATATTGGCATAGAGAAGGCAGCAGACCCCCCAATCGACAGCGGCAGCGACTGAGACGAATTCAGAGACGCTGACATAGGCTGCGACGCCGACTGAGGCAGATAGGGGTAGATATAGGCATAGAGAAGGCAGCAGACCCCCCAATCGACAGCGGCAGCGACTGAGACGCATTCAGAGAGGCTGACAGAGGCTGCGACGCCGACTGAGACGCCGACTGAGGCAGATAGGGGTAGATATAGGCATAGAGAAGGCAGCAGACCCCCCAATCGAATCGGCAATGACTGAGACGATTACAGAGACGCTGACAGAGGCTGCGACGCCGACTAAGAATCCGACTGAGGCAGAGAGTGGTAGATATAGGCATAGAGAAAGCAGCAGACCCACCAATCGACAGCGGCAACAACTGAGACGCCTACAGAGACGCTGATAGAGGCTGCGACGCCGACTGAGATGCCGACTGAGGCAGATAGGGGTAGATATAGGCATATAAAAGGCAGCAGACCCACAAACGACAGCGGCACCGACTGAGACGCCTACAGAGACGCTGACAGCAGCTGCGACGCTGACAGAGGCTCCGACGCCGACTGAGACGCCGACTGAGGCAGATAGGGGTAGATATAGGCATAGAGAAGGCAGCAGACCCCCCAATCGACAGCGGCAACATCTGAGACGACGCCGACTGAGATGCCGACTGAAACAGGTTGGGGTAGATATAGGCATTGAGAAGGCAGCAGACCCCCCAATCGACAGCGGCAGCGACTGAGACGCCTACAGAGACGCTGACTGAGGCTGTGACGCCGACAGAGGCGCCGACTGAGGCAGATAGGGGTAGATATAGGCATAGAGAATGCAGCAGACCCCCAATCGACAGCGGCAGCTATTGAGACGAATACAGAGACGCTGACAGAAGCTGCGACGCCGACTGAGGCAGATAGGGGTAGATATTGGCATAGAGAATGCAGCAGACCCCCCAATCGACAGCGGCAGCGACTGAGACGCCTACAGAGACGCTGACTGAGGCTGTGACGCCGACAGAGGCGCCGACTGAGGCAGATAGGGGTAGATATAGGCATAGAGAAGGCAGCAGAACCCCCAATCGACAGCGCAGCGACTGAGGCACCTACAGAGACGCTGACAGAGGCTGCGACGCCGACTGAGGCAGTTAGGGGTAGATATAGGCATAGAGAAGGCAGCAGACCCCCCAATCTTCAACGGCAGTGACTGAGATGCCTACAGAGACGCTGACAGAGGCTGCGCCGCCGACTGAGACGCCAACTGAGGCATATAGGGGTAGACATTGGCATAGAGAAAGCAGCAGACCCCCCCAATCGACAGGGGCAGCGCCTGAGATGCCTACAGAGACGCTGACAGAGGCTGCGGCGCCGACTGAGACGCCGACTGAGGCAGATAGGGGTAGATATTGACATAGAGAAGGCAGCAGACCACCCCAATCGAAAGGGGTAGCGACTGAGACGCCTACATAGACGCAGACAGAGGCTGCGATGCCAACTGAGAAGCCGACTGAGGCAGATAGGGATGGATATAGGCATAGAGAAGGCATCAGACCCCCCCAATCGACAGCGGCAGCGACTGAGACGCCTACAGAGAAGCTGGCAGAGGGTGCGATGCCGTCTGAGGGAGATAGGGGTAGATATAGGCATAGAGAATTCAGCAGACCCCCAATCGACAGTGGCAGCGACTGAGACGCCTACACAGACGCTGACAGAGGCTGCGACGCCGACTGAGACGCCCACTGAGGCAGAAAAGGTTAGACATAGGCAGAGAGAAGGCAGCAGACCCCTCAATCGACAGCGGCAACATCTGACACGCCTACAGAGACGCTGATAGAGGATGCGACGCCGAATGAGATGCCGACTGGGGCAGATAATGGTAGATATAGGCATAGAGAAGGCAGCAGACCCCCCAATCGACAGCGGCAGCGACTGAGACGCCTACAGAGACGCTGATAGAGGCTGCGACACCGACTGAGACGCCGACTGAGGCAGATAGGGGTTATATATAGGCATAGAGAAGGCAGCAGATCCCCCAATCGACAGTGGCAGCGACGGAGACGCCTACAGAGACGCTGACCGAGGCTTAGGCATAGAGAAGGAAGCAGACCCCCCAATTTGACAGCGGCAGTGACTGAGACGCCTACAGAGACGCTGACAGAGGCTGCGACGCCGACTGCGTCGCCGACTGAGGCAGATAGGGGTATTTATAGGCATAGAGAAGGCAGCAGAACCCCAATCGACAGCGGCATCGACTGAGACGCCTACAGAGACGCTGACAGAGACTGCGACGCTGACAGAGGCTGCGGCGACTACTGAGACGCCGACTGAGGCAGAAAGGGTTAGACATAGGCATAGAAAAAGCAGCAGACCCCTCAATCGTCAGCGACAACAACTGAGACGCCTACAGGTTTGCTGATAGAGGCTGCGACGCCGACTGAGACGCCGACGGAGTCAGAGAGGGTTAGACATAGGCATAGAGAAGTCAGCAGGCAACCCAATCGACAGCGGCAACAACTGAGACGCCTACAGAGAGGCTGCTAGAGGTTGCGATGCCGACTGAGACGCCGACTGAGGGAGATAGGGGTAGATATAGGCATAGAGAAGGCAGCAGACCCCCAATCGACAGTGGAAGTGACTGAGACGCCTACAGAGACGCTGACAGAGGCTGCGACGCCGATTGAGACGCCGACTGAGGCAGATAGGGGTAGATATAGGCATAGAGAAGGGAGCAGACACCCCCAATCAACAGCGGCAGCGACTGAGACACCTACAAAGACGCTGACAAAGGCTGCGATGCCGACTGAGACGCCGACTGAGGCAGATAGGGGCAGATATTGGCATAGAGAAGGCATCAGACACCCCCCCAATCGACAGCAGCAGCGACTGAGACGCCTACAGAGACGCTGGCAGAGGTTGCGATGCCGACTGAGACGCCGACTGAGGGAGATAGGGGTAGATATAGGCATAGAGAAGGCAGCAGACCCCCAATCGACAGTGGCAGCGACGGAGACGCCTACAGAGACGCTGACAGAGACTGCGACGCTGACAGAGGCTGCGACGACGACTGAGACGCCGACTGAGGCAGAAAGGGTTAGACATAGGCATAGAGAAGGCAGCAGATCCCCCAATTTGACAGCGGCAGTGACTGAGACGCTTACAGAGACGCTGACAGAGACTGCGATGCCGACTGAGGCAGATAGGGCTTTTTATAGGCATAGAGAAGGCAGCAGAACCCCCAATCGACAGCGGCATCGACTGAGACGCCTACAGAGACGCTGACAGAGACTGCGACGCTGACAGAGGTGCGACGACGACTGAGACGCCGACTGAGGCAGAAAAGGTTAGATATAGGCATAGAGAAGGCAGCAGACCCTCCCAATTTGACAGCGGCAGTGACTGAGACGCTTACAGAGACGCTGACAGAGACTGCGATGCCGAAAGAGGCAGATAGGGGTATTTATAGGCATAGAGAAGGCAGCAGACCCCTCAATCGACAACGGCAGCGACTGGGATGCCTACAGAGACGCTGGCAGGAGGCTACGACGCCAACTGAGACGCCGACTGAGACGCAGACTGAGGCGCCGACTGCGGCAGATAGGGGTAGATATAGGCATTGAGAAGGCAGCAGACCCCCCAATCGACAGCGGCAGCTACTGAGACGCCTACAGAGACGCTGAGAGAGGCTGCGACGCCGACTGCGGCAGATGGGGGTAGATATAGGCATAGAGAAGGCACCAGACCCCCAATCGACAGTGGCAGCGACGGAGACGCCTACAAAGACGCTGGCAGAGGCTGCGATGCCGACTGAGACGCCGACTGAGGCAGATAGGGGTAGATATTGGTATAGAGAAAGCAGCAGAACCCCCAATCGACAGCGACTGAGGCGCCTACAGAGACGCTGACAGAGGCTGCGACGCCGACTGAGACGCCGACGGAGTCAGAGATGGTTAGACATAGGCATAGAGAAGGCAGCAGACAACCCAATCGACAGCGGCAACAACTGAGACGCCTACAAAGACGCTGCTAGAGGCTGCGACGCCGACTGAGATGCCGACTGAGGCAGATAGGGGTAGATATACGCATAGAGAAGGCAGCAGACCCCCCAATCAACAGCGGCAGCGACTGAGACACCTACAAAGACGCTGACAGAGGCTGCGATGCCGACTGAGACGCCGACTGAGGCAGATAGGGGTAGATATTAGCATAGAGAATGCAGCAGAACTCCCAATTGACAGCGGCAGCGACTGAGGCGCCTACAGAGACGCTGACAGTGGCTACGGCTGCGACTGAGACGCCGACTGAGGCAGATGGGGGTAGATATAGGCATAGAGAAGGGAGCAGACCCCCCCAATCACCAGCGGCATCGACTGAGACACCTACAAAGACGCTGACAGAGGCTGCGATGCCGACTGAGACGCCGACTGAGGCAGATAGGGGTAGATGTAGGCATAGAGAAGGCAGCAGAACTCCCAATTGACAGCGGCAGCGACTGAGGCGCCTACAGAGACGCTGACAGTGGCTACGGCTGCGACTGAGACGCCGACTGAGGCAGATGGGGGTAGATATAGGCATAGAGAAGGGAGCAGACCCCCCCAATCACCAGCGGCATCGACTGAGACACCTACAAAGACGGTGACAGAGGCTGCGATGCCGACTGAGACGCCGACTGAGGCAGATAGGGGTAGATGTAGGCATAGAGAAGGCAGCAGACCCCCCCAATTTGACAGCGGCAGTGACTGAGACGCTTACAGAGACGCTGACAGAGACTGCGATGCCGACTGAGGCAGATAGGGGTATTTATAGGCATAGAGAAGGCAGCAGACCCCTCAATCGACAACGGCAGCGACTGAGACGCCTAGAGAGACGTTGACAGAGGCTGCGATGCTGGCAGAGGTTGCGATGCCGACTGAGACGCCGACTGAGGGAGATAGGGGTAGATATAGGCATAGAGAAGGCAGCAGACCCCCAATCGACAGTGGCAGTGACTGAGACGCCTACAGAGACGCTGACAGAGGTTGCGACGCCGACTGAGACGCCGACTGAGGCAGATAGGGGTAGATATAGGCATAGAAAAGGCAGCAGAACCCCCAATCGACAGCAGCAGCGACTGCGGCGCCTGCAGAGACGCTGACAGAGGCTGCGACGCCGACTGAGGAAGATAGGGGTAGATATAGGCATAGAGAAGGCAGCAGACCCCCAATCGACAGTGGCAGTGACTGAGACGCCTACAGAGACGCTGATAGAGGCTGCGACGCCGACTGAGATGCCGACTAAGGCAGATAATGGTAGATATAGGCATAGAGAAGGCAGCAGACCCCCCAATCGACAGCGACAGCGGCTGAGACGCCTACAGAGACGCTGGCAGAGGTTGCGATGCCAACTGAGACGCCGACTGAGGGAGATGGGGGTAGATATAGGCATATAGAAGGTAGCAGAACCCCGAATCGACAACGGCAGCGACTGAGACGCCTACAGAGACGCTGACAGAGGCTTAGGCATAGAGAGGGCAGCAGACCCCCCCAATTTGACAGCGGCAGTGACTGAGATGCTTACAGAGTCGCTGACAGAGGCTGCGATGCCGACTGAGGCAGATAGGGGCTATTATTTTGATTAAGTCAAACTCCGACACAGAGTAAGTCATTCGTGCTCGGAGCTTCAGCACTTCAAAAAAGAAAGAGTCCAAGCTCTCGCCCTGCAGTTGCCTCCTTTCCGACAATTCCCCCAACAACTCAAATTCACTCTGGTTCGAGCGAAACTGCCTTAGCATAGCGTGCCGAAACGCTGCCCACGCCCTGACGTCGGCTGTCCGTACGCATAGTCAGTACCACTCTATTGCTGCCTCACGCAACAGTACATGAAATTCCTTCATTACTGCTGGCCAAGGAACCTCATACTGCGCCTACAAGTGCTCCAACCGGAATATAAATTCTTCTATGGGCAGATTCTCGATTTTTCCATTGAAGAATAAACCCCATTTCTCTAGTCTCACTACCATGTGACTCTCTTCTCTCGGAAACTCTCTTCCGTTCCTTCGCCCTATGTTATTTCTACTTGCTTGCTCCCTGCTTAGAGTCTCTGGACTAAATTCTTCAGCCTCCAACCGGATTGGTGGTTCGCGGCCACTCATTGGTGCAATATGGCTCCGCCATCTGTCATTGTCCCGACTTTCTTCTGTTCTACCTGGGGGTTCACAACCCGACTCCGATGCCTAGGCCGCACTGCATCATTCACTAGTTTCATCAACTCAATGTGATTAGCTCTCACTGTTTCCCTTACTTTCTCCGTTTCTACATTTGCTACTCGATAGCTATTATGGCTTTCGAGCAATATCAAATTGATTGCAGGGCGTTATTCACTTGGGAGTTCTTCTTGGCCCTTCAGTTCTAATTGTTCGGATTGCCTCATTGCCCGTTCTGGCTTGGCTCCGTACTCTGTAGTGGCTAACCAGCTATCCTCTGATCGCACACGGTGCTCTCTCGTCCCTAAGCTATCCACTCTGCCTCTATCCTTCGGCACCGTCCCCGTGCCACTCAATCCTGGTTGCCCCCAGTCGCCTTATCTTCCTCACTTCCCCCTTGGGGCGAGTGTTCCACCGGCATACTTTCCCTATTTCCTAGATTTTTTGGAATATCTCGGTTCCTATGAAATTCGTCACTTCTTCTATTTTTTTTTTCTTGGCCCACTTCTTAAGTGCATCGCCTGACTTCCACTACCTTTTATTTTCTATTAATCGAAATATATTACTATTACCGAATACCCAACCTGGCAGGAAACCCAACTAACTTCTAACAAAAAAATAACATAATACAAATAATAATTTCTGAAGATCTACAAATGCCACCCTATACCCCAAAAAATAATATATATATATATATATATATATATATATATATATATATATATATATATATATATATATATATATACATATATACAAAAATTTATCAATATAAATAATCCCTATAATCTCCGCCTTAGCCTAACATATTAATATACAAATATTTTTAATTTTACAAACTATTCCACATCTTAGTTTTATATTTAAATAACTTAACTAACGTTTTTATAATTAAATAGCTTAATTATCTTTGCCTGATGAGGCGGGCGGCAGATTCCTTTCCCCTTTCCTTTATTTGCACCCAATAACGAATGTTGTTGTACCACTCACCAAATTCTGCCTCTTTAGTATTTTTTAAACAAAAACGAATTTGAAATCGTCTCCTTGATATTTTTTCTAACTTTTTGATCAATTCCACATTTTATTGTAAAAACATAATTTCACTTATAGAAAATATTTCACTTTTGTTGCATTGGGCAATTTATCTTTTACGAGACGCACCATATTTATATTTTTTAAAATTTAAGTTTCAATTTTACTCTCCTTCTCATATCACAACTGTTGAGAATATTTATCACATTATATCCCACTGTGTTTACCTCCAATACTTCTACTGTATTTACTTCCAATACTTCTTTACTTAAGTACAAGTTAAGACACGTCGCCTCAACGTGACCAAAAAATTCCTTTCGTTTCATATTTCGAACTTGCAAACTCCATGCAAACCGCGCGCACATCCGTTCTCATGCTTGAAGCATGCATTGTTGTTGTCCGTTCTTATGCTTAGAGCATTCATTGTTGTTGTTTTGACTTGACGCGAATGCAATTGTGCAAACAAACCACACGCGCGTTTCAAATTTTGTCCCATCAGCGTCTGGCTGATGTTTTATTTTATTTTCCAAATAGACTGTTTCGCTTAGTCGACATTTTGGCCACAGAGTTTCTGTTAGATTCTAAGTCAGTCTTATTTTAAGTCTCAAACCTGCATAGCAGGAATGGAAAACCATTAAATCAAAATAATAAAGATTATATTAAATTGTTAAGTGAATTTGTACGGTAGACCGTTGAGTTTAATAAATGGAATAATTAAAAAGATTTAATTTGTATTTTGTTCACTGGCGCCCAACGTAAAATTAAATAAAGTGCGTAAATAAAATTCCTTATAAAGGAAATCGCGAAATTTAAAAAAAAAAAAAAAGAAATCAACCAGTTTCTCATAGGGAAAAAATATATAAAAACAAAAAACTATTATAAAAACGTGGAAAGAATTTTGAATTAAAATAACAAATTACCAAATTTATAACACTTTAAAAAGAGAAAAAAGCGAACCACCAAAAAACTATCATACACAATTATCGTAAAAACGTCAAAATTTTTTGATTTAAAATAACAAATTATCAAATTTGTGGCACTTCCAAAAAAAGAACGAGCCATCAAAAAACCATCATACGAAACTAAGAACGTCGAAAGATTTTTGAGGAAAAGGAACAACAAAGACAAGCTGCCGATTGTCAACTTTTTAGCACAGCAAAGGAAGCATAACACCGATTCAAAATCACCAAAATGTTCATTTTTATGTAAGTTAAAGTTTAAGATATTCTTGTCTCTTTTAATTAACGATAAAGATTGTGAATTTCCCAAAATTATTTAAGTAAATCTTACAGAATTACAAAAAGTGAATTTTGTTTTTGAAGCAACTGATTTAAAAAAAAGTTATTTAAGTAAATTTTTCAGAACTATAAATTCTGTTTTTGAATAAATTAATGTCACGAAGTTATTTAAGTAAATTCTACGGAATTATATAAAAAAGTGTGAATTTTGCTTTTAAGAAAAAACTAATGTGAAGGTTTTATTGAATTTCATTAATTTATTTAAGTAAATTCTACTGAATTATGAAAAAGTGAAATTTATTTATAAGAAATCAATGTGAGGATTTTTACAAGTTAATACCAGATTTGGAGAGAAATTGCTTCCGAAACCGATAGATCTTTGCTGTTTTCCCAAGATTAACGAAATTATTGTTTTTCCCTCTGAATTAAATGCAAGACATAGGGGAGGCGCACAGGAAAACAGACGAACTTTTAACAAGACTACGGGGTTTGTCAATTTCAGAAAGTAAAGCGAAAAGTAGTGGAAGCGCAATGGACGCTGCAAACCTAAAAATACTTCTAGACACTGCCATTCAGCAGGCAATCCAAGCGACCAAGCAAGAATTTCAATCAACCATAGATGATTTGACTAGACAAATCAATAATTTGCAACCAACCTCTACTGTAGAAGAATACAAAGAAATACAAATCGTGTCAAACATACTATGTGAAGAGACACTAGACATTGTGAAGTCTGTCCCCGAATTTAAGGGCGACTCCTCTAGATACGTTTCTTGGCGTCAAGCCGCCATTACAGCGCACAAGCTATTTGAACCTTACACAGGAAGCTCAAAATACTATCAGGCTGTGGCCATTTTAAGAAACAAAATTACTGGCACCGCGGACGCTACATTAAGCGCATACAATACAGTTTTAAATTTTCAAGCAATTATAGCGAGGCTAGACTTTACGTACTCGGATAAAAAATCAATTTTCACATTAGAGCAGGAACTTTCAACGCTCAGGCAAGGACAGAAAACTATAGTTCAATATTACGACGAAGTTGAAAGAAAATTGACCGCTATTGTTAACAAGGTAACAATGTCCTATGAGGGAGACGCTTCGCTCATTCAGTCACTAAACCAAAAGTATCGACTAGATGCCCTACGAGTTTTTATTTCAGGACTAAAAAGACCTCTTTGTGACACGCTTTTCTCATGTAAGCCAGCGGACTTGCCTTCGGCTTTGGCTTTGGCTCAGGAATTGGAAACCAACCAAAACCGGTATCATTTTGCTTCCATTTACAATAACGGCTTAAACAGGGCCCTGCCAACCCTTTCGGCTCAGCCACTTCTTAGAGCAAACCCAGGAAGCATCAGACAAAATCCTAATAATCAGCAATACAATTTCCCTAATGCACCTTTAAGCCCTTTTATGCAACCAAATACGCCATTTTTCCAAAATCGCCCTCAACAAATGTCAAATCAGTCACAACGTTTTAATAGTCCAAACCCCAACTATCAACCACGTTCAAACCTTCGTGCTTTCATGCCAAACACCGCTCCAACCGCAAATCAACAGGCCACTAACCCTTTCCCAACACCGCAGCAAATTGACACCGACGTAAGCATGCGAACTGTGCGTACAAATAATTTCCAGAACCAAAAGAGAGCAATATCTGACAAACAAATTCCAAATAAGATTCAAAGAATCAATCACCTCGAACAACAAATCCAACAGGACCAAGTTTCAGAAAAAGTTCAAAGTTTTCAGGAATATTCAGACCAATCAGTTAATCAAGACCCAACAGAATACCAACCTTCCGCAGACTTGCCATGTGAGGATGAAGTTAATTTTTTAGGGGACGATCCGTCCTCCCTTATATCGAACGAGTAGTAGGCGGTAGGACTATAAAACTTCTTATCGATACAGGAGCTTCAAAAAGCTACATCACGGATATTCGCGGTTTAAAAAATATTAAAAAACTAAACAAACCATTCCAAGTTAAGTCTATTCACGGTGCCGACATTATTGACCGTAAAACATTGGTTAACGTTCTCGGCAGAACCGACACATTCTTTATTCTCCCTAACCTATCTCTGTTTCATGGAATTATAGGATTCGACTTTTTGAAAAGCATTAAAGGAGTCATCGATACAGAAAATGACATAATCAATTTTGAGAATGGGCGAGAAAAATTAAAATACTTCAAACTAGATGCAGTGAATCCCATATTAGAAACTGCAGCAATTCCAAAGAATATCGAGGAAATATTTTTCAAAAAAATCAACGGAAATTTCGGAGTCTTCGCCACTCCAAACGAATCTCTACCCTTCAACACTAAAATATCCGCAACAATTAGGACAAAGGACCAAGAGCCCATTTACTCGAGGTATCAGTCCTACCCTATTCATATGATTGACTTTGTGAACAAGGAAGTTCAAGAGCTCCTAAAAAATGGTATAATAAGACCATCCCGATCTCCTTATAATAGCCCAGTCTGGGTTGTCGATAAAAAGGGACTTGACGAAAATGGGAAACCAAACAAACGTCTTGTTTTCGACTATACTAAACTCAACGCGAAGACTATTCCAGATAAATACCCCATTCCCGACCCATCAATTATTTTATCGAATCTCGGTAAAGCAAAGTTTTTCACTACTTTAGATCTCAAAAGTGGATTTCACCAGATAAACCTATCAGAACGTGATCGCGAAAAAACAGCATTTAGTGTCAACAATGGTAAATACGAATTCTGTCGTTTACCATTCGGCCTAAAAAATGCACCCAGTGTTTTTCAACGTGCTATAGACGACGTCTTACGAGACGAAATCGGCAAATCTTGCCACGTCTATATCGACGATATAATCATATTTTCCGATTCAGATCAAAAACACGTGTACGATATTGATAGAATACTAAAGAAGCTTTACAATGCAAACATGAGAGTTTCCATTGAAAAATCAAAATTTTTCCAAACATCAGTCGAATATTTAGGGTTTACTGTCTCCGTTAATGGCATAAAAACATGCCCAAAGAAAATTGAAACAATACTACAGTATGAAGCCCCTTCAACCTTAAGAGGCCTTAGATCATTTTTAGGCTTGGCCGGCTATTACAGAAGATTTGTAAAAGACTATGCCGCCATAGCGAAACCTTTAACTAGATATCTACGGGGAGAAAACGGTCATGTAAGCACCCAACAGTCGAGATACACTAAAATAAGCTTAGACACTGACGCCTTGTTTGCATTTCACAAAATTAAAGAAATATTGTCTTCAGAAGACGTCCTACTCTTGTATCCCAATTTCGAAAAACCATTCGATTTAACGACAGATGCTTCTTCACATGCGATTGGAGCTGTCCTCTCACAAAACGGACGCCCAATCACTATGATTTCTAGGACGTTGTCTCCTACCGAGGAGAACTACGCCACTAATGAGCGCGAACTTCTAGCCATTGTGTGGGCTCTAAAAAATTTAAGACACTACCTTTACGGAGTTAATAAACTGAATATCTTTACCGACCATCAGCCTTTAACCTTTTCCATGTCAGATAAAAACCCAAATTCTAAATTGAAGCGTTGGAGAGCCTTCATCGAGGAGTACTCACCAACATTTTTCTATAAGCCCGGCAAAGATAATGTGGTTGCCGACGCTCTATCTAGGCAATACATCAACTCAATGGTAAATTCAAAGTCCACATCCTCAGTTCAAGCTTGGGGAAGCGAAATGTCCCTCACGGAAGTTATCCCCACAGTGGAGAACCCAGTTAATTCTTTTAAAAATCAAATTATCCTGACTCAAGAGTCAGAACCAAGAGTTGAAACTAAAATCCTTTTTAGAAATCGCATTCGCCATTACATCGCATACAAAGAAATAGACGACATTTTCGATAGAATTAAGGATGCTATAAATCCACAGATAGTAAACGCAATTTACTGCGACTTACACACCTTAGCACAAATTCAGCACACCCTTATAACAAATTATCCAACCGTAAAATTTCGATACACGGAGAAATTCGTAACAGATGTTTTTAACACTAATGATCAAACTGAACTCCTAACAACCGAACACAACAGGGCACACCGCTCAGTTTTAGAAAATACAAAGCAAGTCCTCAAGGACTACTACTTCCCAGACATAGGAAAAAAACTTAAAGAAATCGTATCAAGTTGTAAAATTTGTCGCGAGGCCAAATACCGAAGACATCCCCAAAAATACGAAATTGGTGAAACACCAATACCCTCCTCTCCAGGAGAAATCTTGCATGTAGACATCTACAACACAGATAAAAAATTCTTTTTGACTTGCTTGGACAAGTTCTCGAAATTTGCCACTATCAAGCCAATAGCTTCCAGAGCCATAGTCGATGTTAAGCCGGCCCTTATAGAGGCGCTGAGCCTGTACAAAGACACCAAAACAATTATCTGCGACAATGAAAAATCTCTAGTTTCGGAAACCGTGAGATCTTTCATAAGAAATAACTTCGGAGCTGATATCCATGCAACTCCACCTATGCATAGCGGTTCCAACGGACAGGTAGAACGATTTCACGGGACACTGACTGAAATAGCCAGATGTTTGAAAATGGAATATGGAATAGAGGATTCCACGGAACTTGTTCTTCTAGCTACAATGAAATACAACAAAACAATCCACTCCACTACAAACCTCAGACCAGTGGATGTAATTCAATCAATACCAGATAACTTAAAAGAAAAAATCCGACTAAAAATAATCGAAAAACAAAAAGCTGACTTAGCTTTCCACAATAGAAAGGCAGTTGCTAGAACATATAGACCCGGGGATAAGGTATATGTTAAAGTTAATAAACGTCTAGGAAATAAGTTCAGCAAAGTTTTTATTGAAAAGATAGTCCAACAAGATTTAGGCACCACCCTTAAAATTGATAACAAAATAGTCCATAAAGATAACGTTCAATTCCTCGTTACAGAATCCTGATATCCCTATCCTTTCCACTCATCAATCAAGCCAACATACTGGATTATTCCTCTTCCCATTATATCCCGCTCTCGGACGGAAACGTCGCTATTTTTGAGAACTACGGAATGTTGGCACATGTCACGAACTTAACGGACTTTGAAGTGATAGCGGAGGCAACGGGGAAGTTGACTGAATTATTGCCACTATCTCATATGAGAAAGTTATTAGAAGCAGACCTGGACCAAATACTGAGGACAATAGACGCGCTGCGCATTCATCATAGGCATGCACGCAGCATTAACTTTCTCGGTACTGCACTAAAGTATGTAGCCGGTACACCAGACTACGACGACTTCGCGGGAGTACACGATAAGCAAAACGAACTAATAACGGCAAGTAACCTCCAGAGAACCATTAACACAGAGATGCAATTACAGATTAATAACTTGACTAGGACCGTTAATATTTTACTTAATAAAACAAAAACTTACGATATAGATTCTGGACACTTGTACGACCTGCTGAGCGGCAGAAACAAGGCAATAATTAGAGAATTGGATAACATTGCATTGTCAATAGCTCTGGGAAGACTGCAAATGATTAATCCCATTCTGTTGGACAGCTCGGAGGTCGATTTCATTTTTAAATCTGAGTCAGACTTTAACATCAGTATAAGCGAAATAATTGTAAACTCGAAATTAAAGATACTACAAAATGAAAATATAATAACATTCCTAATTAAATTTCCAAGAATTAAGCAATTTCACGAAAAAAAATTGATCTATCCAGTGGTCCACCACAACAAAATTGTATCATTTGAAACCAATGACGTCGCAAAATGCGGCAATAAGTATTTAATGCTAAAAAATTGTAAAAGAAAGTCTGTGGTTACATTCTGTCAACTGCTCGACAGCAAAAACAGCTCATGTCTTAACAGTCTTCTTAACAATTATACCGCCTCTTGTGGTACAATTTCTGCACATAGCACGCCACTTATCACGGAGGTTAATGATGGTATCGTTATCATTAACGATCAAACCTCCGTAATTTTTCTGGAAGGCGAAACAAAGTCTCTTCAGAAGGGCACCTTTCTGATAACATTCGAAAACAAAGTAATGGTAAACTCTACAGAATTCGTGAATCTTCGCAAAACTGCATTCAGAAGTCCTGAGACTCCTATGGCACATTCTGTAAACCTTACAGACCATATCTCTCTCATATCCTTACAATACTTACACGAATTAAATATTAAAAATCTGGAAAGCATTTCCTACTTACACTCAGGAGTAAAAAGAACCTTTTACACCTCTGCTTCCTTATTTTTCCTGATTTTATTAATTTGCGCAGCCTACTTCCTTGCAAAGAAACGGCGAAAGATAACCATTAATAATGTCATTCGCGAGATGGATCAGACGGGGACGTCTGATATTTAAAGGGGGGAGTAGTTAAGACACGTCGCCTCAACGTGACCAAAAAATTCCTTTCGTTTCATATTTCGAACTTGCAAACTCCATGCAAACCGCGCGCACATCCGTTCTCATGCTTGAAGCATGCATTGTTGTTGTCCGTTCTTATGCTTAGAGCATTCATTGTTGTTGTTTTGACTTGACGCGAATGCAATTGTGCAAACAAACCACACGCGCGTTTCAAATTTTGTCCCATCAGCGTCTGGCTGATGTTTTATTTTATTTTCCAAATAGACTGTTTCGCTTAGTCGACATTTTGGCCACAGAGTTTCTGTTAGATTCTAAGTCAGTCTTATTTTAAGTCTCAAACCTGCATAGCAGGAATGGAAAACCATTAAATCAAAATAATAAAGATTATATTAAATTGTTAAGTGAATTTGTACGGTAGACCGTTGAGTTTAATAAATGGAATAATTAAAAAGATTTAATTTGTATTTTGTTCACTTACACACATGCTACATGTACAAACATATGTATACTATTAATAAAGTTAGTTCTCTACAAACACTCAAACCTTTCGGTCTAGTTTTATCAGGTTATGCCCAGTTTTAGGCCCAGACACGAAAGTAAAGTTAAAGTAAAGTTTTTTTTTGGAAACTAACGTGAAGTTTTTGATAATTGTTATTTAAAAAATTTAAATTAAAAAAACAACATGGAAAGCAATTTGGCAAGAATTGAAAAATTAGAAAGAGCTGACCAATGGAATATGTGGCGTTTTCAGATTAAGGTAATTCTGAACGGGGGTGACTTGTGGCAGTGTATATCTGATGAACCAATCACGGTAGCTGCGGGTACAAATGCCAGTACAGGATCTGACTAAACTGTAGGTGAACCCAGGGGCGTGGTACGGGATGCGAAGTGGTTGAGAAGTGATAGCAAGGCTCAACAAATTATCGTATTGTCAGTTGGACAGCAACCACTTCAGCATATAATGAATTGCAAGACAGCAAAAGAAATGTGGCAAAAACTCGAAAACGAGTACGAATGTAAATCCGCGTCGACTGTACACAGGCTACAACAAAAATTCTACAGTTTTGAAAAATACCCTGAGGATGATGTTGCTTTACATATTTCAAAGCTGGAATCGCTTGTGTCGCAGCTGAAGGATGCTGGTGAAGCTGTTTCATCATCAATGGTAATAACAAAAATATTGATGACTCTTCCTTCGAGTTTCTCTCAGTTTTACAGTGCATGGGAGTCGACGAGCCCTGAGTAACAGACGTTAGAAAATTTAACAGCAAGACTTGTGCTAGAAGAAGTTCGTATGAAGACCTTTTTGCAAAACAAAAGGCACACTCCCAAAAATTTTAAAACAACAATAACAATGCAGATGGTAAGTCTGGAAGATGTTTTTATTGCAAAAAGCCAGGGCAGTGGAAACGTAACTGTAAAGCAAGAAAGAAGCAAACTGGTGAAGATCAAATGAAAGGCAGTGCATTTGTGTGTGAAGCGGAGGCGGCAAAAAGCATAGACGAAAAAGACGAATGGTATGTGGATTCGGGCGCAAGCGACCACATGACGAAAAACAAAAACTGGTTTGTCACTTACCAGCCATTTGATGTGGCTATGGATATTCGTTTGGGCAACAACAACACTATTAAAGCTTATGGCAGGGGTGCGATCAACATAAAATCGTACAACAACAACGAATGGATATGCAATCATTTAGCTAATTTGTTGTATGTACCAGAGCTTCGTTTGAATTTATTTTCGACAATTAGCGCGATGGATAAAGGGCTTCAAATGACATCGAATCATCAACGATGTGTGTTCTTAAAGAATGGAACTGCAGTGCTAGTGGGAGTTCGCGTTGATAAATTTTACAAACTGATTATTAAAATTGATTTACCATCAAAACAAGTTGATAATTTTGTATACTATACGAAAAGTAACATACGTCCTATAAGTGATTGGCACAACAAATTGGCGCATCAAAACTTAGATCATTGAAAACGATTTCTTAAAAAAATTGGCATGCCTTATTCCGATGAAGACGATAATTTTTGTGATGCTTGTGTTTTAGGAAAACAGCATCGAACGCCCTTTCCAATCAGTAAGAGCAAAACATCAGATGTTGGCGAAATTGTTCATGCGGATATCTGTGGACCGATGGAGAAGATTTCAGTTGGGGGATCGAAATAAATTCTTTTGCTAAAAGATGATTTCTCGCATTATCGAAAAGTAAATTTTATTGAAGAAAAAAGTGAAGTCTTAAAGTACTTGGAACGATACATTGGTGACGTTCAAATTGAAACGGGACGAAAAATTAAAATACTTCGTTCGGATAATGGACTTGAATTTATAAACAAAAATGTGGATTCACTACTGAGAAAAAATTTTATAACTCATCACAAAACGGTGCCATATAATCCAGAACAAAATGGATCTGCTGAACGTGAAATGCGTACTATTATTGAATTAGCAAGAACAATGATATATGCTAAGAATCTGGACAAAATGTTTTGGGCGGAGGCTGTTAACGTATTAAACAAAACATTAACTAGTTCGCAAAAAGGAATAACACCTTTTGAGCTGTGGTTTTGTAAGCAACCTAAAATAGACAATTTGCACGTTTTCGGCACGGAGGCATTTATTCATGTACCGAAGCAAAAGCGATTGAAATGGGATGCTAAATCCCAGAAAGGAATATTCGTTGGATATGCAGACGATATTAAGGGATTGAGAGTATACAATTCAAGAACAAACAAGGTGGAAATTTCTCGAGACGTCGCATTCAAAAATGAATTTGAAAAATCATCAGAAGCTCTGATAGATTTATCTACTGAGGATGCAGAACAAAATGAAGAAATGGCGAATGGTATACAGCATCAACAATCAGAATCTTTGGAGAACAGTGATGATGAGGTATTCTGTGAAAGTCTTCCATTCTCAGATATCGACGTGCCGGGTGTTGAACAAAGACCTGAACCTGAGCAAAGTTTTATAAGTGACAGACTACGTAGTAAATCGACGAATCTCGACGTAAAAAACGGTAACCAGCATAGCCAATCTAAATACTGTGACATCCAGGAAGATATTTACGTTCATCAACCTAAAGGATATTCAGACAACACGGGGCGAGTTTGTAAATTGCTGAAAAGTTTATATGGTTTAAAACAAGCCTCAAGATGTTGGAATAAGACGTTTTCAACAATGCTTCAAAAATTCAGTCTGGTGGCAAGTAAAGCTGATAATTGCGTCTTCACTAACAAAGCTGGTACAGAAAGATTGCTAATGGCTATTTACATCGATGATGGGCTAGTTGTGGCAGAAGATGAGGCAGACATAGGTAAGCTTTTAGCATTCCTAAAGCATTCATTCAGCATAAAAGTGTTCGAGGCTAGACATTTCCTTGGACTAGAAATTCGACAGTTGGCAAATGGCAGTCTACATGTAAACCAACATGGTTATGCAGAAAAGTTAATGAAGAAGTTCAACATGGATCAAGCCGATCCAGTTAGAACGCCCTGCGATATTTCGACAACTGGGCTAACATTAGCTGATGGTGCAGCAGTGTCGAGCTATCCGTATAGACAGGCGGTTGGTAGTTTGATGTATTTAATGCTAGCAACGAGACCAGACATAAGTTTTGCAGTTGGGTACGCTAGAAGATACCTGGAAAACCCGACAAATGCACATGTGAATGTCGTAAAGCGAATTTTCAAATATTTGAATGGCACAAAAGTGTATGGTATACTTTTTCCTACAAAAGATTCCTTTATTTTAAATTGTTTTAGCGATGCCGACTATGCTGGTGACGTCACTACAAGAAAATCAACCAGTGGACTTGTTATTATGACGGGTTCAACGTGCATTGCATGGGCATCACAGAGACAACGCTGCGTTGCATTGTCTACTACCGAATCTGAATTTGTGGCAAGCTGCCAGGCCGTCAAAGAGCTTATGTGGATAAAACAACTTTTACGTGATATACTTCCTGGCGAATACCCAGAGACTAATCTGAATATGAACAATCAAGGAGCTATTCGATTAATTAAAAATCCAGAATATCATAAGCGAACAAAACATATTGATCTAAAATTTAATTTTATTATTAGAAGAATATGAAAACAATCTGTTTAATATTAATTATGTTTCACCAAATCAGCTATTTTTACAACGCCCTTAGTAAAAGAAAAATTTGTGCGTTTTAGACAACTCATGAATATTATTGAATTTAAAAAAACTAAGATATTAATGAATCCTAAAAAGAAAAGGAAAAGAAGGGGAGAAGCAAAACAGGAACGAACAAAAATAAAGACGGTGGCGAATAAAAACGATCGCAACAAGGAGAAGGTCGACACTCTACACCAAGTTTACAGGATCTCTTGCACACCAGTGCGTACAAGGCGCAGACCCAAAGCACCCTGGTGGAATAAAGTGTTGGGTTCTCAAATACGCTATCTATGTGAGATATTCAAACTAGTCAGGATAGCTGATAGTACAGAATACTGGGATGAATACAAAGGTACATTACGGATATATAAAAAAAAAATACGAAAAGTCAAAATAATCTCTTGAAAGGAATATTGTGGCAAAATCGAAAGGACGAGTGAGACGGCTAGACTAAAGAAGAAAAGCATCACATACCAATGCCGAGTCTTATCCGTAAAGATAATAACGAATGGACATCTAGTTGTTAGGAATCGCTTGAGGCGGTCATTAATCCGCACTTTCCTGGCTGCAAAGATATAAGTAATCTCGAACCCCTAAGAACCGAGGTGTAAAGCTTACCGCGGGACTTGATTACAACGGAAAGGATAAAATGAGCAGAAAACTTAATTACTCCTTGCAAATCGCCAGGGCTGGATGGGATATTCCCAGCCATTCTGCAAAAGGCTCTGCACCTTGTAACACTCTAGCTTAGGCAAATATTCAGAGGATGCTTGATGTATAGATGAGGTGAGTTGGAGAGATTTGAGAGTTGCGTTTGTACCACTGGCAAGTAAAAACTATCATCTCTACTCAAAAGACTACAGACCAATTAGTAATTAAGACAATTAAGACTTGGTCAACTATAGCAGAATTTTATTCGGTAGTAATTTTTTTTTTTTTTTGCTTTTTTTTTTTGTCGGAACAATCTAGTAAGCGCAGCACTCAGACAGAGTATATATCGATTGTACTGCACTTAAGGTTCCCTTTTACTCGGCTTTAAATCTACCCGACCTCCGAAGAAGTAGAAGTAGATCCTGTGGTGCCAAGGAGCCAAGTTGGTTACTCCTCAGCACATCAGTGCCAAAAATCCCAAACCTGATTCGAGCAAAGGCAGGGCAGACGCAAAGGAAATGGTCCACCGTCTCGTCTTCCTCTCCACAGGCTGGGCACAGCGCACTGTCTGATATGCCAATCCTTTCCATGTGCCTAGCCCATAGAAAGTGCCCTGTCATCACGCCTGCAGTCCCTCCTACCTAAAGATAGAAGGAACCGTGACCATCGGTCAGAGATAGCAGGTAGCATAATTTTCGTCCATCCGCAGCCTCTCTCAGCCTGCCATGCTCGCTTGTGGGTCGAAACAACCCACTTGTTTGCAGTGGCTTTGATGGCAGCGGAAGTGGCAGAACAGGCTCTGCGCCAATAAAAACAACCTCGGAGCCCATCCTGGCCAAAGAGTCAGAGATCTCGTTACCCGCAATGCCAGCGTGTCCCGGGACCCAAGTCAGCGTCAGACTATTATGTTTTCCAACACAATTTAGCCTGGATTTGCAGGACCTGACTATCGTGGAAGTGGTGGTCGGACTATCCAAGGCCATGAGCGCAGCTTGGCTGTCACTGCAGACACAAATAGATTTGCCTTTCCACCTGTTTTCCACAACAAAGTCCATCGCCTCAAGTATCCGCCTGAAACACAGACGCATGCAGACCAAGGGCAAAGAACCGACGGGTCCCACAAGATTCCACGAAGACCAGAACCTGAACCTTCCTCAGTCCTGGAGCCATCAGTGAAAATATGGCAGCAGTGTTTGCCGGGCTCGTTCTCGGGATCTAACCATGAACGAGCCTCTGGCAGTAACACATTGTACCGCTTTTCTAGTATGACGGTTGATGACATGGAGTCCGGGGGCATAGACAGGATTGCAGAATCGATGTCAGTGCCTGCGCCGTCGTCCAACATCGAGCACACCCCATACCAGTGGCCACTATATTTCACTCTGCAGATGGCCTTAACGGCCTCTCCGCGGATGAAGACATCTAGTGGCGGGAGATTCACCAAAGCATCAAGTGCCGGGCCTGCAGTAGTCGGAAATGCTCCGGTACAACATATGGCCACAGCGTTGTAGCTTTGATAGAGCTTTTTTGACCCCTACAAGATAGAGTCCATCCTTCAACACAATCGGATATATGCCATCCAGTCCGGGCGACTTGAAACTGTCAAAGGATTTGATAGCAAATCTAATAGCAGCCTCATTAGCCACAGTTCTGGCGACATACCAATCATGTCGAGAGGGTGCAGCTGCCCTGACAACAGTTCCGACCAAAGGTGGTTGTTGACGGGCTATGCTTACCTGATTTCCTGGAAAGTGTGACTCCAACAGCAAGCTGAGTGTCTCACTTTTCCTCTCCGTATAGGAGCCATCAGGTTTCCTGAGCGACCCCAGCTTCGCGGTTTGGTCCTTTTTCAGGACTTTCACCAGTTTTGCCGTGTCACTCAGGGATTCGATATCACTGCAGAAGTCTCTAAAAGAAGTCCTTTTCGAGTCCCGAATTAGCTTCTTCTAGTCCCTCTGAACACGTCGATTTCGTTCCCAGTCCTCATCAATATTCGTCTTGAGGGCCCGGTTGAGGAGTTTTCTAGACTCACGCCTCAGCACCTGAAGCTCTCGGTTCCACCATGGAACAGGAGTCCGGCTAAGAGGAGGTCTAGTTGGACAGGCTAGCTCGAAGCTGTTTGTTAGAGCGGTGTTGAGATGTTCAACAGCCGCCTCAATGTTCTGCTCCTTGCGAAGTTTCAGTGGCGTCACGTGATTGCTACGCAGTGCCTCCCTGAACTTTGGCCAGTCTGTTTTTCTTGGGTTTCCGGTGGGCAATGGCATCTGCGCCCGCTCGCCACACTGAAACTCAATGTATCTGTGGTCCGAGCACGAGTCTTCGGTGAGGACCCTCCAGTTGTTGGCCGACCACCCCAGTCTTGGATTTGACAGGGTGACGTCAATTACTTCCTGCCTTCTCGTAGTCACAAAAGCAGGCTGCCTGCCTACATTGTGGATGTTCAGGCTGGAGGAGGCAATATACTCGAAAAGTCGAGAGCTCCGCTCATTGCACTTGCTGCTGCCCCAGATCGTATGCTGGGCATTAGCATCGCAACAAAGAACCAGACCAAGACTACGCCGCTCACAGAACCCTACGAGAGTAGCGACCTTCCCAGGTGGTGGCGCCTCCAAAGCATCGTAAGGAAAGTAAGCAGATGCAATCACAAACCTCGACCATCCGTGCATACTCTTAAAACTAATCTCTGCCGCAACCAGATCCTGACAACAAAATGTGTCAAGGCAGGTCGATGCGAGATGGGATGATATTATAAGACCGGCTCTAGGTCTAATCGAGTTTCTGTCATATAATATCGTGGCCCCTTTCGACGATCCAAGGCCACAGAGGCGACCCCTAAAGACCCAGGGCTCTTGTACTGTTGTTATGTGGTTGTCATTTCAAACAGGACTATTGCAGGATGACCAGACTGCTCCAGAAACCCAACATATCCAGTCTATCGGGATTCATTAGTGTATCAACTCAGTTGTGAAATAATTAAACACATCCTTGGAAAATGAACAGACTCAATTGTGAAATAATTAAATACATCAGGACTATTGCAGGACGACCAGACTGCTCCAGACACCCAACATATCCAGTCTATCGGGATTCATTAGTGTATCAACTCAGTTGTGAAATAATTAAACACATCCTTGGAAAATGAACAGACTCAATTCTGAAATAATTGAATGAAAAGTATTTTTCGGTTAGAAAATATTTATGAGGTTGAAAGAAAACCAAAATATACCTAGTCTATATCCTTGAATCTAACAAGGATATTGCAATGAATATGGATTCTTCGAGAATCTTTTTTTTACTGCAAGGAATATTTCAAGCAAGGACACCGAGTCGATATCGTTGAAGTTAACAAAGATATTTCAAAGACTCATAAGGATCTTCAAAAATCCTTATTACTATAAAGAATAATTTCTGTATACGACCTCTGATGATCCGGCGAGAAAACATGTCGTTACTGGTGACTCTCAATGATCCAATGACCGACACCCTACAAATTATATAAAGTTGTGCGACTCAAGCAGACCTCAGCGTCAACACGGAAAGAACTGTCATGCTACTTTTCTGCAGAAGGTACAAGATTCCGCCGAGGAGACTACCATAACTGAACACCTGGGTACTCACTCTAAAAAGCCACACCAAATTGTGCCGAAATCGCAATACCCCATGCAGATGCAACGTTTAGTTCAAATTCATTCAAACGGTATACCTTGAAATATTGCTCATACAAACAGACAGCAAAACCCACTGCCAATGCAGCAGTGAAACAAAACAACAAGGATTATAGCATATATTTATACTACCATATAACTATATTTATATTTATATACATACATACATATATTTATGTATAAAAAATTCGGCTATGATTTCTTTCTCATGAAATATTAAATTTAAAGTTTTATGAAATTGCATAAAATTACGCTTAGATAAATGTATTTTTTACTTCCTTTTTGTTTCCAAAACTAGAATAAACAAACAAAATCCTCGAACAACAAAGTGAACAATGTCAAAACAAGAACAAGAAGAAGACTGTTATCGCTTGCGACCCTTACCAGAAGTACACTACAGATTCTCTGGTACACACGTTCGTGTAATTTAAGGCCCAAATACAATAACTCAAGAGCGCGAGGCAATTGCTAGAGTGAGTCTCGGATGAAATGTCAAAGATAATTTGTATAAAAGGATGGTATGTATCAATATACAATGACCATGTTCACAGTAGCCTCAGAAAGCCGACTCATTTTGACATGAATCCGTATTCTCATGTTCATACTAAAATGTTGTCTGAACACCGCCGCATCATTTTAACGTTTGCCAATTGTCAAAATATTTTTGTTTTCCTTTTAGGAAGATAAATCTATAACAGAAAGAAATGAGTGACAGTGAGGAAGAAAGTATTTGTGTTCTAACGCTATCAAATAATGCTAGCGCTACTCCTTTGCAGTTATTAAAAAATAGGGAGACTGCCAAAAAAGGTGTATTCTTCGGACTTCGTATTATAAAGAAATAGATTTTGCCCATAAAGTTCAATGTACGTATTTTTTTTATTTTTTATTATTATTTTTTTTTTTGCCCCATTTTTAATTACATTCTGTTCGTGAACAATAAGTAATTTTTAAATGCTACTATGGATCTTAATATGTTCTTTAGTCATTACCATAGAACATAATTTAATTTAATTATATATAATTAATTTATATACGAAAAGTGTCGTTTAAAATGTCGAAATACTACAAACGATGTGCTCAATGCATGACTCCTCATGACTTGGAGATTTGGGCAATGGAAACTAATTGCAAGAAATTCTTAGAGCTTCGTTCATATTGTCTCTGGGTACGTATGCACTTATGTATATGGGAAATACTTTGAATCTGATTATATATTTTGACCTACATTCGTATTTAATATTTGGGCCTTTTTTGATTTTCCTCTTTTTATTTTTGCCTTATCACTACTTCTTCTATGCATGTATGTATTATTATATATTAATATATTTGCATAATTTATTATATAATTAGTTAATGGATATGAGAGTATATATACATATATATAATGTATATATATATATATAAAATATGTAATTTATTTTTAAGATAAGTTGCATACATATTCCATATGTATATAAAAAACAAATTTTCTTCCATCTTGAGCAATTGTATGAAGTTAAAAGTGATTTTTATTTTAAATATTTTATTGAACAAAATTCATGAGAGTAAGCATTTTTACATTTTTTCCTTAAAGAAATTTAATGTTCATGATATAATAATTTTTTATTGCTATATTTGCATTTTCCACACCACCTAAGAGGTTGTTGCGATCGTTGTTTTGGCGTCCACCGTGTGTAGGGTTGTTTTGCTCCCCTCCTTCTTTTGTGCCTTCCACTTGTCCGCTTTGCTGGTGAATGCGGCCAGGCTGAAACCTACCAGATTCTGAGGTACAGATGGCGCTGCCTCAGAATGGTAGAAATTTTAAAAAAAGGTGACTGACCGCCTCGACCGCTGGAGCGGTCACTGATGGAAGAGCGGAAGAGGCCGAGGAAAATGAAGATTGGATGTTTTTTAGTTCGTGTCGGTGGTTTTGGCAAAAAAGAGTCGTCTCGTCCGAGGTCCGGTGATTGTTTGTTAGTAGCGTATTTTAGTTCAATCAATATAAAAATTGTCGCAGCATAACTACAATAGTGTAAAAATAGTGTTTCTATTCTTATAATAAATGAAGTAAAAGTTATTTTCAAAAAATAAAGATTCAAAGCAGAGCAGAACGTGGACGTCCTCTGTATTAGTGGCACGGTCAGTGTTGGCCAAATTTCGTTGACCTCGAATAATCTCGTTTCTTTGTGTTATAATTCGCCACGCAAATTGCACAGAATTATTATTTGTGGTATAAATTATATGCTCCATGAGTTATAATCGTAATTAAGCTGCTTTTTCGAATTGAGCTCGCTGATATTGAAAGGTCGTGTAGCAGAGGTCGGGAAGGAAAAAGGAGGCTGCCGCCCGCCCCTTAGAGTTAAGTAACTAGTTATTAAGCAAATATTTAACCATTATACGCGTATATGTATATGTTATTTATTTAAGTAGTATGTTTAGTTATTCGTTAAAAATGTTAGGCTAAGGCGGTCTATATGGGGCGGGCTCGCTTGTCGACGTAGAGGAGGATGTTGGAAAACATGGTGAGTTGGAGTTTTTTTTTAGTGTTGTCCCACCCGATGCAGTGTGGCGGGTTAAGGACCACGACCATTGCGGTGAGCTAGCCGTGGCCACCACACTGCATCATTCAAGTGGTGAGGTAACATTAATGGCGCCCAAGTAAAAATAATTAAATTAAAATTTTCCTTTTAATGTATTGTAACGTTGTGTGTAGTGAAGCATTTTGTAGTTTAGTTTTGATGTGTAGTTAATGTGCTCCACTCTTGCCGCTGACTTGACGTGCCAATGCGTAACGCCAACTGCAACGACAAGAGGGGGAGGCTAAATGTGAGATGAAGCCAGCTATCTCATAGTGGCCGTGGTCTGTTGAACAGATCATCGTAGCACTGATGAGATAACTGAGAGGCGGAGTCTCAGTAGATGTAAAGGAAAATTTTAATAAAAAAATGACAACTCGCCTGGTAAAAGAAACAGTCCTCCGATGGATTGAAGACAAGGGAGCCCCACCCATTTGAACATTAATTTGTATTAAAAAAATATTATAGTTTTTTTTGTTAGTAAATATTAAGATTGGAATATATTTAGTTTGGCTATATTTATATGGATAAATTTTTATATAAATATGTATATATGTATTAATCTTTTGGGGTATAGGGTGGCATTGGTAGATCTCCAGGCATAGGTATAGGTATTATGTTATTTTTTTGTTGTTAGAAGTTAGTTGGTTTTTTTAAAGTAAACATGTCAGCGGAATACGGGGAATACGGCGCTAGGCCATCAGCACTACCAAGTCAATATCGGTCAGCCGTGAACTTATTGATATTAGAGAGTGAAAATAGTTATCGGGCGGCGATGAAGGTGGAGTTTGGAAAGATAAGGGAAACGGTCCGTGCGAACCATTTAGAGCTGATGAAGCTCATTAGTGATGCAATGAGACCCATGCAGCAATCACCGGCGCAGGAAAGTAGCCTAGCAGCTGCAGAGTTGGATAAGGAGCCCCAAAATAAGGTAGTTGAAAACTGGGAAGAAGTTAGGGGAAGTGGCAACTCACATGTTAGTTTTGAAGAGGAAAGTACTACCATTTATAATTTAAGTTGTGAAGAGGAAGTTTTGGACAATATACCAACAAGTCAGGACGATGAGGACTTGGCCTCAATAGATCAAGATATTTTTGAGATATTGTTAGACGATAATTCTGTTGTGGTAGTATTATGTCTGAAGCGTGTAACGCAAAATTAAGAAATAGTTGCGAAAATTTATCTTCTTTGGACTCAATAGATATGTTTGTTAACGATTTAGTAGGAGCTCCCCTCTCACAAAATATGAGCCTTAGTGACCATAGTGAACAGAGTACAGAAACCACTAGTCAACGTGACTCCATAAAATCAGCTGATAAATCTTTATCTTTAGTTTCAGACAGTAATGCTGCTGTTGCAGGAGATAAAAGCAGTATACCATCGAATGGATCAAAGACAAAACATTCCGAAGGGGCATCATGTAAAAATGATGTGAATATAGTGACTGAACCTAAATTTATTGCAATTGTTTGTCCAACTGTACTACTTACAGATCAGCCGACATACTTCGACAGAAGCAATTGTACTGGCAAAAACTTAAATTATATTCGAATTATTAAGAAATTGCGAGGAGCAGTAGATCGCGTTTTTGGGTTGCAGAATCTTGTATTCGATAGGGGGAAGTGGTTGGAAAGGGTTAAAACCTTAGGTTAAATTGGTGAAGGCCTTGTGGCACTTCTAGTACCTACTGGAAAATTTGCGTGGGGAGATGTTGGGATTATTCCACGCTAAGAATCTAAACCGGTAAGAGCACGCGACTCTTAATCTCGGGGTTGTGGGCGTAGCTCACGTTGGCGCCTGTGGTACGTGAAGTAGCAATAGTTAGTAAGGAGGTGGAGGAAAGTTAATCATAGGGAATTATGGATTATATAATACATATAAAAGAACTTACTCCCAAAATCAGCTTCGTTGGTCTAGAGGTAATCTGAGTTAAAAATCTGAAATTAGAATTGATTATTATGTGTTTTTTTTAAGGTAAAATAAATAAAAATGTTCCTGTTTATACGATAGAGTATAGGTGTGTAGGTTAGCGTTTATTAGTGAGTAGAGTGGTGAAGGTGATTCTTCGAGTCGAATGGCTGGGAAGACAAAATAAGTATAGAGTTAGATTAGGAAATTTTGTGTTGTGGATAATTACCGTGCAATTAGGTGTTGGGATCCGTAATCTTCCTCAGTGTGGTGGTTCTGTAAAGGAAGTATTATTAGTTTATATGTTTAGGTTTATGTAGGTATAGTTGCCCGGCTAGCTCAGGGTAGAGCATTAAGTGCTGATCGACGCTTCCATCCGTGTTCCGGCGGAGTTTATAGTGCTCCTGGCAACCCGTGTGTTTTGTTGCGATCGTTGTTTTGGCGTCCACCGTGTGTAGGGTTGTTTTGCTCCCCTCCTTCTTTTGTGCCTTCCACTTGTCCGCTTTGCTGGTGAATGCGGCCAGGCTGAAACCTACCAGATTCTGAGGTACAGATGGCGCTGCCTCAGAATGGTAGAAATTTTAAAAAAAGGTGACTGACCGCCTCGACCGCTGGAGCGGTCACTGATGGAAGAGCGGAAGAGGCCGAGGAAAATGAAGATTGGATGTTTTTTAGTTCGTGTCGGTGGTTTTGGCAAAAAAGAGTCGTCTCGTCCGAGGTCCGGTGATTGTTTGTTAGTAGCGTATTTTAGTTCAATCAATATAAAAATTGTCGCAGCATAACTACAATAGTGTAAAAATAGTGTTTCTATTCTTATAATAAATGAAGTAAAAGTTATTTTCAAAAAATAAAGATTCAAAGCAGAGCAGAACGTGGACGTCCTCTGTATTAGTGGCACGGTCAGTGTTGGCCAAATTTCGTTGACCTCGAATAATCTCGTTTCTTTGTGTTATAATTCGCCACGCAAATTGCACAGAATTATTATTTGTGGTATAAATTATATGCTCCATGAGTTATAATCGTAATTAAGCTGCTTTTTCGAATTGAGCTCGCTGATATTGAAAGGTCGTGTAGCAGAGGTCGGGAAGGAAAAAGGAGGCTGCCGCCCGCCCCTTAGAGTTAAGTAACTAGTTATTAAGCAAATATTTAACCATTATACGCGTATATGTATATGTTATTTATTTAAGTAGTATGTTTAGTTATTCGTTAAAAATGTTAGGCTAAGGCGGTCTATATGGGGCGGGCTCGCTTGTCGACGTAGAGGAGGATGTTGGAAAACATGGTGAGTTGGAGTTTTTTTTTAGTGTTGTCCCACCCGATGCAGTGTGGCGGGTTAAGGACCACGACCATTGCGGTGAGCTAGCCGTGGCCACCACACTGCATCATTCAAGTGGTGAGGTAACAAGGTATGCAAAATGGAGCGTTACCGATTTTTTGTTTGAGGTGTTCGGTTCCCCTGTAGGCCTATTTTCACCTATAATGCATTCTAAAAAGATGTTTGACCCCAAATGCAGTTCCAACTTTATTATTAGGTATGTTTTAAGTAGTCATATGTGTTCTTTGTTTGTTCGTAAAATAAAGCAGTCGTAATGTCTATTTATGTATAGTTACAATTTTTAGGTGCGGAAATATATCCTGGGTCTGTTTTTCCCCCTCCCGATGTATTTGTGAAATGTCTAAATCTATGTTGCTTACAGTGTTTTCGTGTAAGTCCCATTTATGTTCGTGTTACAGTCAATCACATTAATTCTACTAATGTAACTTTTTAAAATATTAATTTAATTTATTAATAAAACTAAATTACTATAAAAAAGTCTATGAAGATGCCCCACCGCATGACAATCTTCAATCTAATGAAAAGTTTAGCAGGTGAAAATGCTGTATTCCAAGCTGCAGAAGCTTTTCGGGATGTACCCTATTTGGAATCCCGAAGGACCCTATTTGAAGAAGACGCTGGTTGATTGAATGTGGAATAAATGATTGTGTTGGCACAAGCTACCTTTTTTGCCAAAGACATTTTAATAAGGAGCACATACAGACTTTGTGCAGCTGCTTTCCCACAACATCATCTTAACTTGTCCATAGAAGATTTACCAAAAAATTAACAACAAAATTTCGAGAAAATCAATGAAGAGTCACAATGGGTTTTGAAATCAAACCGAACACAGATATTGATTTCACCTGTGAAGAAATAGATAATTTATGCGGTACGATGGAAAAGACAATGAGATATGAGGTGCCCATCGAAAACTCGGAAGAATTGACTGACAATAAGTCTGATCACGACTACGTAAAAATAATAGAAAATTATAAAAATATAAACCGGAAGGATAAAATTAGAATAATGGAATTAGAGAAAGAGATTCAAGAATTGAGAGAAGAGGTGAAATCGATTAAAATAAATGCTATAGTTCCAGCTACTTCTGGTACTGAACATGCTGTGATATTTTCTGTGGATATATGATCTGTGGTCCAATAAATACAGCGTACACAGAAGAAGAGCGGATGTTATCGCAGAATATAAACTATCTATCAACAAAGGCATACCGATCAATGAGAGATGATTTTGATTTCATATTACCACATAGAGCTCATTGCATCGATGGATTCCCATTAGGGTTGTAAAACCAGGAACGTTTTTACAAATTTAGCAAATTTTGTAAAAGAAATGCCAAAAAATGCTCGTATTTGTGAAATATTGATAGACGAAATAAATATTCGAAGAGATCTAGTTTACAATAAATGCGATGATATAATAAATGGATACGTAGACCTTGGAAATGAAAACCGAACACAGGAGCTTAGCAGCAAATGCTTATTTGTTATGCTAAAGTGCATTATGGGAAACTGGAAATGCATGCTGAGTTACTAGGCTTCCAGTAATGGGATACGTGGTGACAAACTGAAAAAAAATGTCTTTGAATGCATCGACATTGCAGGACAACTTGGTCTCAAAGTAATGGCACTGGTGTGTGACCAAGGTCAAGATAACAGGAATTCATACAAAATTCTGAAAGATACATCTGATGCACCTTACTTTGTACACAATGGCAATACGATTCATGCGATGTGTGACTATTGCCATTTAATCAAGTCAAACGAAGCACTTTGATCAGTGGTCACATCACAACACCGGATGGCAAAGCAAGTTTTGATGTGATTCGTTGCTTGTATGAGGTGGACAATGCGAGTGTGCACTTCAAAATGTGTCCAAAATTAACTTACAGTCCTGTGTATCCAACAAGTTTCGAAAAAATCAGTGTTTATCGAGCCACTCAAATTTTAAGCAATTTTCTGTATCGCACGGTATAGTGATATCAACAAACCTCCTTGGTAATAATAATGTTGAAAAATATTGCGCAAGACCAACACAGATATTTGTCAAGATGATGAACGAATTATTCGACGATCTTGATTGCAAATTGTGTACGGCTAAAAATTTTCTAAAAAGACCCATGTATAGGAATTCCGTAGAAAAACGAAGCCGATTGATCAAATACATGAGGTACTTAGACTTATGTACAGTCCCGGTAGGATGTCTGACACATTGCACACATTGTTGGCTTCAAATTAACAATACAAGCAATGTTAAATCTGTGCAGTGATTTATTTGGAGCACATGAGAACATTGAATATATAATGTTTGGCAAAATAAACCAAGATGCTCATGAAAATTTCTTTTCTAAGCTCCGATCGGCGTTGGGACCGAATACTCATCCTTCACTCTATGAATTGCAATACATAGTCGCTCGCCTCATATCAATGAAAATATTGAGGATGATGAAGACATTATCTTAGATTGGTTCTCTGAAAATGCTATTGAATTTCAGAAAGAAATTCAAGCCCAATCAATGTTAGATATTACCATGGAAGATATAGACATGAATTCCAAGACCGATGAAATATGGGCATCCACCTCAAAGAAACCATTTGCAGAAATACAAGTACAACTGTATTTTAGAGGATATGGTATTTTCCAGAAAGTGTAAAGAAAATTGAAATGCCAAAATTGCGTAGATACGATGACAAAGTCCCAAAATACGCTTTCGAAATTTTCTGAAGAATTAATTCGGTCAAAGAATTATAAAAATGATGAGATATGTCTGATTAATCCCGTTGATATGGTATTTGAAATATGACAATATCATTTTTCTGTGTACGAGACTTTATTTAAAAAGTATGCGCATGAAGAAGAAATTAGAAAGAAAATATTCTCATGTATACGCAAAAACCCGAAGAGAAATTTAATAACTGGTTTGCCGAAGAAAATTAATGCGCCAGACATTCGTGCTGAAGTGTTGAATACGATCCGGAACTTGCTGATGACTGGATGGTGTGGTATATACTAGCATTCCGGAGGATCGTCAGGCTGATCAACTCGACCTATATGTCCAAGGGCACAAAATTCCCGTATAAGCGAAACATATTTATCACGCAGCTCAGGGTTGGCTGCCAGGCGCCGTTCAAGGAACTGAAACTGTCGTAATGCGTTTGAATACGGGTCGCCCAGTTTCAAGGCATCACCGCGAAACTGTATTTGCACTACGTAGCGACCATCTGCTGTCCGGTAATGTACCTCCAAAAACCTGCGTGTACACCCATCATCTCCATCAACTTCACAGCCCGGCACTTCCTCAAGCTTCCAAAATTTGCTCAAAAGCTCGTCCAGGTGTGTCTCATCATCGCCGAGTTGCGAACTGCATGTGATCGCTGATGACGTTTGAATCTCTGATGCGGATGCTGGTCCAAAAAGGTCCAAAGAGGTTCGTCAGCACCACCCCTGAGAACTTCACTTTCGACGATAAGACTCCACACGTCGGCCCCAATGAGTACCTGAATTGCGAATTTGCGGGTCCCAAATTGCGAATCAGCCAACTGAAGATCTACCAAATGTTGCCACTGCGTTATGTCAATATGCACCGCTGGAAGGTCCGTGGTAATTGAGGGAATAACGAGGGCGTTGACTGCCAATGAAAAATCAGAATGAATAGATGTGAGATTGAGCGCCACGCTACTTTTTGTTCGGGTATGGATGAGTGCTCCGATTCCCTCCACGTTTGTTTCAAATTTTCCACCGCGCAGACATAGATAATTAGCCAAGCGATCTGTTATGAAATTTACCTGCGATCCAGGATCGCAGAGAGCACAAACCAAGCGCTGCTGAGTTAATGAGTCACCAGATGCGTAGACGCGCGCTGTGGCCAGCAAGACTGTATGTTGTCCTCTGGCTATGCAGGTGACCAAAGTATGATCTAGTCATAAGGATGATGATGATGGTAGTGTAGTCGCCTGGGAATTTTCGGTCGAATTTACCAGTGGAGTTGGGTTTGAACCGCCAGTATACGCTGGAGCAATGCGGCAAAACATCGTGTTGCGTCTACGGCCACACTGACGACAATTGCCTGAAGTACACTGTTTCGATGTGTGCCCATTTTTTAAACAATTATAGCACAGCTTCGAATTCCTTAAAGCATCAAATAGCTGGTCTACACTTAGTGCGATCAGCATTGGGCACCTGGTGATGCGATGCAACCCTTGACAGTGTGCACAGCGACCTTCGTCAACAGAAGCTACATTAGATTTCAGAACACGTGGAATCTGCCTAGTTCCAATGCGAGTCAGCTGCCTTGATGAGGATGACTCCAATGTGCTCGGCCGTGAGCTGAGATCTGCATTGAGGCTGTGTGCACGTCTTTCCATGAATTTAAGCAACTCTTCCAAGCTCGGAATCTCGCAAGGAGCTCTGCTTAGAGACCACTCCCGTTGAGTAGTAGTTGAAAGCTTCGATACTACAATCGGCACCGCCATTACGCGTAAGGCGCGCAAAGACTCGTGCACCGTGTCTACAATCTGCAACAATAATCCGATGTTTCATCTACTACTGACCGAATATTAATAAATCGAGCGACGTGAATCTCGGACAACTGTCTCTTATTGTCAAAGCGATCTCTGAGGGCTTTCCAGACCTCCTCATAACCACCAGAGTATACTCCACCAAAGAGGGGCACAGCACTTGCCGGGACCGACTGACGAAGCTTGCCTAGCTTGTAGGCGTCTGGAAAGTCCGTTTTATCTACAAGAGTTTCGAAAGCATCCTTAAATGATAGCCAGGTATGCAGTGTGCCATCGAAAGTTGGAATAGCCAGGGCGTCCAGCTTGAGGTCGAACTTTGGTGCTGATGCCACGGGTAATGAGTTGGATCTGGCACCCATCATCAATCTGGATCATAAAACATATATCATTGTAAGCGTCCTCTACTTCCCAATTCATTACCCTCTTCTTCGGAGACCAGTTGATGATGATTTGCAGCAATCCTATCAAAGTGTGATTTGAGTGACTTCAAATCTTGTTCCAACTGGAAAATATCTCGCTCTCCAGGTTTGAACCCACGCATGTGGTCCCAAATGCGTCGAATCTACGTTGTAGAGGATGTACGCAGTTTTAACCCTGACATAGTGACCCACAGAATGATATAAAGGGATTGGGTTGTATAAGGCACCCACGTGCCGAGCCTCGAGAATCCTAACCTCACAAATTGCCACTTGAGCCAATGTGCTGGGTATTGTTGTTGTTGCACTTGTGCACAATCTGCCGTTCATGCACCAGCAAAAAGTAAGATATGCGCAGTTAAATGCAGTCGCCAAGGCAATACCGTACACTAATTCCGCGAACCGTCGCTGCCTGCGTCAGATCCCACACGTTTTTTCTACCTTCTCAGGGGTCGTGAGTTCAATCCTCACCACATTATGTTCGGGAACATCAATATATACAAACAAAAATCCACAAAATCAGTTTAATGTTTAAGATCTCCAATTAAATACAAAATAAGTTTCAAAACCGAGCAGCGAGCAAAAGCGTACCAACCGAGCCAGGGCAAAACCAAAAAACAATAAAAACAAACTGTCAAAATACAGGCCAATGATTGTTGCCACAGGTTTCGCTACAGAGAGCTCGGATCCTCAAACAAATAATATACGCGGAAGAAAGAAAACGAAATCGGGTTAAATGAGATAGCAATTTTAGCAAAGTGAAAATTACCTGTTTATGATGAGTTTATGGGGTTCACTTGCTATACATTGAAGCCGATTTTGAGTATAATTCGGTAAGTTAAGAATGATTTAAATAAAAAATTTAATAAATTTATATGTGGGGACTCAATGATTTCGGGGTAGTCATATGAGATTATTTGATGTTATAATGTAAGTGAAATTATCAAGGCAAGTTTAAAAATCGCAAACCAAGTCGTAACATTTATTAGAAGGTCAAAAATTTGAGCAGAAGTCTGCTGCTCCATCCTGTATCACGGGCCTTCTAGACCCGAAGGAAATAGTGGTTGAAGCAGCCACAGGAATTAACGACAACCAATTAATAAAACAGATTAATAGATTCGGAGGTAGTAAGATGGGGATCGAGTAAATTTTGAAAACAGTGGCCAGGTTAGTACCTGTGTTTACTGGTGCTGCATTAGAAGTCAGTAGGTTCATGGAGGGGTGTGAACTTGTGAGGAGGAGCATCAGGCCAGATGAGTTACAGGATTTTTTTGACTGTGTGAAGCAGAGGTTGTTCGGAGACGCATACGGAGAAGAGATACTCAGATACGGAGATACGGAGAAGAGATACTCCACAATAGAGAAAGAATTTCTAGCCATAGTGTGGGCTACGTAGAATTTTAGGGCATATCTGCTAGGACGCCCATTTAAAATATATACCGATCACTAGCCGTTGAGAGGTATAGAGAATCTTAAAGATCAAACCTCTCGGTTGACACGTTTTCGGCACAAATTGTCTGAGTATGATTTTGAAATCATATACAAGCCTGGGAAAAAGACCCTAAATGCAGATGCACTTAGCAAAGTAGCGCAAAAACAGAAGATATCTGTAGTTCAGATCAGAACCAGGACAAGGCTACCAACGGACTAGAAGGACTGGCGGATGAAAGTAATGATAAAGCCCCACAGTCAGTTAGAAGAGAAGAGCGGCTGAACAGTAGAGAGGATATAGCAAAGGTATTGGAGGGTTTCCATGATTCACCTCTATTTGGACACCAGGGGTCTTGGAAAACCTATGAGAGAATCATACGGGAATACGCCTGAAAATGTATGCTCAGAGACATAAAAAAATAGACAATAATAAAAGAGTTGCCCAAAATGTCAGGCCACCAAGAGTTCGAGGCTAGCAAAGATGCCAATGGTGTTAACTGACACACCGGAACAACCATTTTATAAATTTCACATGGATATTGCAGATATTTTACCTGAGACAGTTTTGGGAAAATAAGTAGTGACGTTCCAAGATGATGTTTCACAGTATATGGCATGCGAAGCCATACCTGATGCAGAGGCGAGTACGGTAGCCAAAGCATTTTTTGACGAAAATATTGCGCGGTACAACATAGCGAAAGTGTTGGTGACCGACAACGGTTCGAATTTCGTGTCAAAATGACACGTGTAAAAGTTAGGAATTAAGAAATTACACATTACTCCTTATCATCCGCAAGCGAACGGTTCGCTAGAACGAAGTTATAGACCTCTGACAGAATTCTTGCGCAGTTTCGTCAAAGAGGATGGCGCTAACTGGGATCAGTGGTTAACTACGGCCATGCATGTACACAACAATACTGTACGTGTATCAATGAAGCAAACTCCGTTTAGAACAATCTTCGGTTTTGATTTCAACATGCCAGCAAATTTAAAACGCAAATGTGCGCCAGTATACAATGCTGATGACCCATAAAGTGCGGAAATATCAGCTACAGCGAGCGTACAAGTTGGTTAGAGAAAACCAAGATCGTGCTAAACGAGTATCCAGAGAAGCGTACAACAAGGTACTAAACCCAGTAGTCTTTCATGTGGTAATAAAGAACCAAACTAGGAAAAATAAATTTTCTCCTGTTTTTTTAGGGCGTACACGGCGGCAGAAATGCGCAGCCCAGTTACCACGGTAGTAACGATTAAAGGGAAACCCAAAAAACTCCACAATATCTTACTAAAATTATTCCATTTGCGAACTCACAACTAAATAACATGTATTTGTAGTGTAGACACTCATATTTCTCATTTGATGAGCAACTGAAATCATCACTTTATTAGCTAGCATAAAAGAGCATTATTTCTATTTTGAAAGTCAAGGCCAGCGTTAAATTAAACCATGTTGACTTAGGTCGTTAATAAATTACATAATGTGAATATACAAGCAAACACTGCAGCTAAAATGCAGTAAGAACAAGAATAAGAAGAGAGAGATGAGAAAATGTGAGATAGAAAAAACACAGATACGAGAACCAAAATTCAACGGAAGAAAAAATATGAATAAAAGATTTATTTAATGCATTTGGGCAAACCGAAAGTGCATTGACCAACCAGTGGAGTGCATGCAGGGCGGAAATGTTAGCAGTGCACGTATGCTTGTGCATTCATACAAACTTTGCATATAGTATGAGTATGGAGTACATATATGTTTCCAGACGTACGTTCGTACAAACTTGGTACATGATATAAAGGTGGACAAAATCTGTCCAAATAGAAAACCTTCGAATCGATGTGTGGGCATGCATTCTAATAAGTAAGTATCATAGTAAGTATATATATTTTTGTTTTTAAACTTGACTGGGTCGTATATACTTTAGCCAAAATAGACGTTAGAAAAAAGGGCTGTGATAGGATTTACAAGTAGAAATAGACAACTGGGAGTAAGAATTGGGAAAGTAGAGTATATCGATTTTCTATAAGAAATGGAAAGAAAGTGTTAATATAAATAAAAATGAAATTGGAGTGAATATTGTGGGAATCGATTTTATTAATAGCTAAGTAGAATTTAGAATATGCAAGAGAATATCAAATTTAAGGGCAGAGATAGTGTGAGAAAACATAATGGAATAAAAAGAAGTTGAAGGAAAACATTTAAATATAAATAAGAACAGGAATTCGATGAAATGGAAAAATACCTAAGGCAATATTAAAAAAAAAAATTGTTTTGTGAATTAAACTTAAGAATAACGATTGAGAGGAACACAACACGAGGGTGTGCCTGGAATGTATGTATGTAGTCATATATGGGCGGACTAGAAGGTGTGGTGGAATACTCTCGATTATGGATATATACATACCAGATGATAGCTAATTTTAAAGATATTAGGTGCAATGAAAAATTTAGTCCTAGAATTGACAATGTTTTCACATAAACGGGTTTATCTCAAATATTCTTGCTTATGTCGGAAGGGCAATAAGATTTGCTCAGAATAAAAAAATAAAAAGTTTTAGTTTTATCAGTCAGAGCCCTATAGGGCGGTAAAATCAATCAATGGTTCATTCCTCTTCCCCTCTGGTATATAGTAACGAAGTAATCAATCTCATAATGTAGGAGGGTAAGACGAGTGAACCGAAGTGGAATGGTATAACATTCAACTTTGAAGTACGGTTTAAGGTAATTAGAAATAAGTAACCACTTTGTAATAGGCAAAATAGTAACTTTAGATTCATCTATGGCTGATGCTGTCACGGAGTAAGAAGACCTGTGCAAAAGTGCAGTTCCACAAATCCGGATGTACTGGAGACCGCAGGGGAAATATAGTTCGCGAATGATGAGTGGGTGTTTGTAACGGAGTTGCCAAGGACGGGATTGGAAATTATTTTGAAGCAGAATATGAGGAATAAATTTCTGGAAAACAATCTGCGACCAGTCTTGAGCTAAAGCGTAAGTGCGTAGCAGCAACACAGAAATAACTGTGGTTGGCGATCTATTGCATGCCAAGTTGCATCTATTGTTTATTACTTTGAACAAGTTGCCCGAGGCAGCACCATAATTGAAAGGCATCTCTTCGTACAATAAGGTTCCGGAACGGTTCTACGAACTAGCCGAAGTGCGAACAACTGAGACAGAAAATCTAACAGTTATACTACCACTACTGGAATGATTGACGATGTACAAATTGTACTAATTGAACGCATATTGGAGTTTATCACCAAAAACCAGATATGACTACATAGCCCCAAAACCAATTACAAGAACGTCACAGTAGTCAATTCATAAAGAAAGAGAAAAATTGCGGGGGTGCGGATCTGGCAAAACGATTACGGCATCACCCGGGAGAGTTGCTCACCCGAATAATATAGAATTTAGAGCATGAACGGTGTGAACACGTGGCCATTCTAGCATCGGCTGGAGTTCTGGTGGTCAACAAATCTATAAATAGATTACCATATCGTTTTGAGGAACCAATAAAGGTTACGGCGGTGTGCTCAAGCAAACCAACACGTATGAAACTAATGGGCATATGCTATAATACGATTGGAGCAGAATACAGAGCGCGAATTGAATCATGATACAATTCATCAATTTCCCTCATCAGAACAAGCGAAGTATCATGAAAACTCCAGGAGTTACTGAATAATCTCCTACAAACACACTCAAAATGCCCTCTCACTACGCCAGCAGCATTTTCGCTATTACACAATCAGGATCTGTGGAAAATACTAAACTCCAATAGAAGCAATCAGCGACTTGGTTAAGGAGGTTAAAGCCGAAGAGTAAGTAGCAGGCCTCACCAAGTCCTACGAGGGAATACACATTTAGAAAGAGGAAAGGGGTCGGCAACACCGAACTCTTCCGAGTAATATAATAGCTATTAGATTTTATTATTAATAAAATAATAAACGTACATAGCCCTAAGGTGCACGTATAATGTAATAAAAATGTTATTATTAAGTAAAAGTCGATTGCATGCTTTTAGGTTCGCGCATTTGACAATTGAACTGCAATGAACTTTTACTACTGACTGGTCAACACATTCCCAAAAGTGTAACAGTCGATGATTGCATTGGCGGACAATTGCAGAATGTACAAACCATAGAGCTGGGCAATTACAAATGACAGTGTATGGCAATTAGAAAAAATAAAGTAGAACATTAAGATATGTTGGGGACCGTATTTGTTTGTCCTCGAGAGCGTCCTCTTGCTGCTTGTCCTGGCGCGCGAGTACCTGTAAACCTAGATTCACTTTTTGGAATAAAACACTACATCACTTTTAGTTGAAAAACAACAAAAAGCTTTATTCTTAAAATACTAATTATTATATACTATTCACAAGAAACAATTACAGTCTACGTATTGACTTTTCTGGTGTTCCAGTTACGCAATTGTTGTTTGGTGTCAGTTGCTCAATCCAACTGACCTTCTGAAAGTAAAAGTGTCGTCGGTGCATTCTAAATGCCCCTCGTCAGCTTAACTGCGGAACTGTGACACCCTAAAAGTTTACATCATAATTAATACATAAATACTATTTATTTACAATATTTGCACCCTAAAAATATGTGCTCTCTTAATGAATTTAATAGGAGCCGTTGCTATGAGTCAACTAACCATAGGTAGCTTGATTCTCACTCACAACACTAATTGCATAAAAGTTTTATTGGATATCGGTACAATTGTTTTGGTTTTATAATCTTTATTAATAAAATTTGGGATTAATATTACAGATAAGATTATATCATTATTAAAAGATCCCAAACTACATTTTATACATTTCAATTTATGACTATCAATATCATAAAAATCTATTTGTTTTTTAGTTAGAAAAAATTTATTCATTATTTTATGTTTTGACATTAGTATATTTTCCTGAATTTTTTTCAATTTTCTCTTTTATCTGATTTATTATTAACAGAAAGTTATTATACTTGGTAATTGCGAAGCTTTCTTCAATCGTTTTGGCATAAGTCTCATTGAAAATTTCCTTGTGTGACTTAAGGATTAATCCAATATTTTTTAAATAGTTTGCAAATCATCATTTATTTTAATTTGTTTGTTCATGTTGTTGACTAAATTGTATTGAATCTTTTAAAATGTTTATCAATATTATGCCTGCCTTCGTCATCTAAATTTCCAAATAGTCAGTTTATTGCTATTCCGCCTATATTCAATAAAGCTCTTTTGCGTCTCCGCTTGCCTTTCTTCACTAAAAACTAATCTGGGCTTTACAATGCGGCTTATCCCTTCTGGTGTTAAATATTCCGGCCAGCGAACTTCCGGAGGCATTGTTAATACTGTCTGTGTAAATCCAGCCGATGCTGATTTTGATCTCTCCTTTTTCGGTGAGGTCCTATTGGTAGCCCGTCCTCTTTTTAATTCTGCACACTCCTTTTCCAACAGCGCTGCTGCTTCCTCTGTTTCCGTCAATCTCTGAGAAAGTTCCTTACCTTATCCTCAAGATACTCCTTTTGTGCTCTCAAATCCTCTGTTTCCTTATGAAAATTGAAAAACTTTTCTTCTGTCCTTTTTTGGATTGCCGTTAAGGCTTGATCCGCTACTTCTAATGGTGACACAGCTCCTCTGGCGGTCACCTGTTTCCACAATTCCTGAGCTTCTTCCCTGCTCGTACTTACCCAATAATTGTTAACACTTTTTATAAACTTATTCCAATATATTATTTCATCTTACTTAATGATAAATGCAAATTTATTTAAAAAAAAAACATTCCACCGTAAATTCTATCTTTATATATATTCTTTCTTTACTTATCTTCCATCACAAGTTCCACATCCGCTGTCTACCGGCGTCCATTAAGTCCTTCCATCAGTGCAAATTGGTCCTTGACTTCCTCACAGATACTCCTTGATTTCCTCTCACCATCTTTAATACTCCAAAAAATCCATAAAAAAAGGCTATATGTTCACCAAAACCGAAATTGGATTTACAGGCAAAAGTGTATTGATTCATTACCAGAAATTTGAATCCACATTCAAAAATAAACGCATAACGTATGCGCCACGTAATAATAGCATTAAAAAAAATTTTTTTCAACATTACTACGCAAATTGTAGTTTCCGAACTACAAAAACTTTGATGCAACAACACGTGTTGTAAGCACTTCTTGAAGTATTTTTGCCTCATACCCTAAGCTTATGATGTCAAATATTCAGATCAATTTGAAAACAATTAAAACAATTTAATAAACAATATAAATGTCCCTATCGACAACCAAACACAAACCCCTACAAAAAAAATCCTCACAGCTAAGACGACATACATAGACCATCCGATCATACTGACGGTTTATGGTTGCCCATACAAAGCTGCGTGCAACAGCGCAAACGCGCCTATAGGTTGCGACTTCTTTGACCAGCGCTACGGCGCCTTCAGGGTCGCAGAAGTATCTACTTAAATTACGCTACTATACACTCTAGTCACCATTATCTTGCCTGATAACATCTTTTTTCTTAGGGTCCTTCGAATTTGTTGCAGGATGCTTGACTGCTTCAGGGTTCCTTGCCCTGGAATTCCTCCTGTAGGTCCTTAATACTGGCTGCGCCAAAATGTTGGGGACCGTATTTGGTTGTTGTCGGGAACGTCCTCTTGCTGCTTGTACTGCGCGTGTACCTGTAAACCTAAATCACTTTCTTCAATAAGCACTACACCACTTTTGGTTTTTAAAACAACAAGAAGTTTTATTCTTAAAATACTAGTTCTTATATACTATTTACAAAGAACAATTACAGTCTACGTATTGACTTTTCTGGTGTTCCAGTTACGCAATTGTTGATTGGTGTCAGTTGCTCAAGCCAACTGACCTACTGAATGTAGAAGTGTCGTCGGTGCATTCTAAATGCCCTTCGTCAGCTTGACTGCGGAACTGTGACACCCTAAAAGTTTACATAATAATTAATACATAAATACTATTCATTTACAATATTTGCACCTAGAAATATGTGCTCTCTTAATGAATTTAATTGCGTAAAGCTAACCACACGAAATGTGTAGTATCTGTTAGGAGTCGGTGCTGTGAGTCAACTACGCGTAGGTAGCTTGATTCTAACTCACAACATCCCTCCCCTCTTTCGAAAAGAAGTTAGTGCAACTAACTTCCATTAAATCTTTACAATATTTTTCTTGCACTCCAAAAAATTATGTGCATCGATTTAACTCTATAGTACATACATATAATTTGATGTATTTTTTTTTTCTTAGAATCGCCTTATTTGGGTTCTATCACGGTTTTTTTTCCGTTTTTATTCTTTTCTTTTCCATTTTTTTTTCTCTAGCTTTTCTTTTGTTGTTTTTTTTCGTTACTTTATTTTTGTTCTTTTATTTTTATCTATCATTTTTTTCTTATATTCCCCTTTTTATAATTTGGTCTTTTATTGACTCTTTTCCATTGGCGTATATACAATCATCTATATCATACCACAATTCTATTTCATACCTAAAATCTTATATTATACTGCGACCTCTGCTACCTGCTGGTGCAGTTGACGACCGTCGTTGTCGGAGTGAAGTCCCTCGATGAACTCCGCATACCCCTCCCTTCTTTCTGGACCGGTACGTATGATATTCGAGGCTGGCGATTTTGTTTACCATTAAAACTTGGTTTGTAGTGGCCTTCTTCTCTCGATTTATATATCGTGCCCCAACGGTTGTAGGTGGTGCTGCCTCTCCTTATAATATTTAGCTTGTAAAATGCTTTTGAAATACATGAGAGATTACAATACTCCTACGATATTTACTTTGCAGCAATGCGTTTTATGGTGCAAGTGTTTCTATTGGCGCCCACGACCCCGAGATCAAGAGTGTCGTGCTCTTTGCAGTGTTTCTCTTGAGCTTTCTCATATTGGAATTTTACTTCGTTGACCTCGATGTGTAGACTATCGGTATTTCTCTGAGATACACGGTTAATGACGCAATTTGCGTACTCCAATCAGATACCAGTCTCTGTGTCTTCTTCTAGTAAATCAATTTCGTAAGCGAATAATATTTCTGAAGCAATTGACTTCCGTAAGACGAATTTCCTCTGCTTATTATATTTGGTGGTGGTTTCAGTCACCCTCCTTACGCTTTTGCCCATCTTCAACTTATTCAAAAACCATTCTGGTCAGATTGTGATCCACTGGGTGGACATTGTAACGTAAGACTGTCCAATGCAAAATATGACACCGCAAGGAAACCTGTTTATTTTTCCATTGTTTGTCAATAAACCCATCCAAAACGTGATCAAACACTGCGGCCATATGTTGTTTCGAGAATATCACTTTAGTCGCCATTCATCCCCAATCCATCGAATAATATGTTGGTCCTTTATTCCTCACCATCTTCCGACATACGCTGTTCCCGGAATTTCCTGCTTCGATTCACATCATCAGAGCTGAATACTTATAATAATTTTCTTAAATTTCTAGTTAACATTTTAGTTTCATATATTTCTATGTTTAAATTTTGTCTAACATTTCATAAGTTAATGTAATAAATGAATTTTCAAATTATATAAAATTTAAATAAATATACTTTATATACTACTCTTGGGCATAATCTTCCTATTCAGTATAATTTTTATTTTCTTTTGATTATTACACTTATTTCATTATAAATTTAGATTTTAAATAATTCATTTCTGTAACTTTAACCATTTTCTAAACTACTTTTGTTTTTAATGTGAACTTTTACACAGATTATAATTTTTTTTAATTTATAGCTTTTCTTAAACATACGCTATCCCTGAATATATTTAAAAAAAAACAATATTTCTATAACATGCTTATTCTATAGTTGAATGCTATATCATTCAATTTACGTCCACTCGTCCTTTCCCCTTACATTATTGGATTCGCTACTGCATCCTAGAGGAAAAAAGGACTGGACTATGTGTTTTCATAGCCATATAGGGCATCATATTTACTTCATTTACCGTTTTCTTATTCTTCTTTAACAACTGAGCCAATTTTGTCCTAACTCTATTCAACTATGAGCAATTTTATTTGCCTCTCTGCCAAAAACAAGAATATCCCAGATAAACCTGTTTATTCAAAAAATTGTCCATTGCATGACTGAACTTTTCATTGCATCTAACTACTCTATATATTTCAATTTACTACTAGCCTGGTATGTATATATCCATTAACAGGTGTATTTCCCTACACCATGCAACCTGCTCTTATACGAATACATATATACATTCAAGGCATTTTATAATTAATTGCCAACGTTATTACCTAATTTGTAATGGAGAGCTAAATATGTATATGGTTCTAATTCAATATATATATATATATATATATATATATATATATATATATATATATATATATATATATATATATATATATATATATATATATATATATATATATATATATATATATATATATATATATATATATATATATATATATATATATATATATATATATATATATATATATATATATATATATATATATATATATATATATATATATATATATATATATATATATATATATATATATATATATATATATATATATATATATATATATATATATATATATATATATATATATATATATATATATATATATATATATATATATATATATATATATATATATATATATATATATATATATATATATATATATATATATATATATATATATATATATATATATATATATATATATATATATATATATATATATATATATATATATATATATATATATATATATATATATATATATATATATATATATATATATATATATATATATATATATATATATATATATATATATATATATATATATATATATATATATATATATATATATATATATATATATATATATATATATATATATATATATATATATATATATATATATATATATAGATATATATATATAGTAATGTATATATATATATTCCCCACATGCTAATTTCCTAAGCGATAAACCGAAAAAATCTATGTATATTTACATGTAGCCTGCTACAGTATGTAAATATCTGGAAAAATATACACACGTACATACCCATTCCTCTTAACTAGAATACTTACTTCTTTAAATACGAGTATACGTTCGTACATTTATTCTGTATATTATACACATATATACATATATATACTTACTTCACCAGCGGTTCCGTTCCCTGGCGTTAACGCTTACGCGTCGAATTTCAGTGCATAAACTGCAGTATGTATGTACATATTTTAAGTTAAGTTTTATATTACTTACCCACGACTGTCTTATGATTTTATTTTTGATTATTATTTAATATTTAAAAAAATATATATTTATCTCTAAGGTGCTTCATTCGGCTACAGTGCCTAATAAGCATATTTACATTACGTCAGTTTTCTTCGCCCAAGTTTAATTGGCACACTTCTGCTGGCATTGACTTTGAAAATCGGAAATACACACGTACGTGTTGACGTTGTTATTCTTGTGTTTACCCTGGTAAAACACTATTAACACATGTCTTTAGTTGTGTGGTCTCATGTGGAACAATTTCATGAAATTATTATGTAGCTTTTTATGCTTGCCCTTAATTGTTACGACTGTTGTAACTGGGCTGCGGATCTCTGCTACTACATACGGACCTATCCAAACAGGTGAGAATTTGTTTCTCCTAGCCTAATTCTTCATTAGTACTTGGTCACCCACATGAAAGATTAATGGGTTTAGTACCTTGCTATAGGCTTCCCTGGCTACTCGTCTAGCACAATCCTGGATTTTTCTAACCAATTCGAGCGCTCGCTGTAGCTGATACTTTTGCACTTTATTGGGATCATCAGCATTGTATACTGGCGCACATTTGCGCTTCAGGTTTGCTGGCATGTTGAAATCAAACCCGTAGAGTGTTCTAAACGGTATTTGCTTCGTTGATACATGCACAGTATTACAGTGGTCAACCATTGACCCCAATTCGAGCCGTCTTCCTTGGCAAAACTGCGCAAGTACTCGGCCAAATGTCGATGACTATGCTCCAGTGAGCCATTCGCCTGGGGATGATATGGTGTTATATGCAATTTCTTGATTCCCAGCATTTTACACGTTTCTGAGAATAGTTTCGATACAAAATTTTACCCATTGTCGGTTATCAAGACCTTAGGTATGTTATACCGTGCTATAATTTTGTCAAAGAATGCCTTGGCCACCGTACTTGCTTCAGCATCGGGTATAGCCACGCACGCCATATACTTTGAGAATTCGTCTTGGAACGTCAAAATGTATTTATTTCCCGAAACTGTCGCAGGTAAAATACCTACAATATCCATATGAACTTTATCAAATGGCTGTTTTGGTGTGTCAGTTAAAACCATTGGCATCTTTGTTAGCCTTGAACTCTTGTTGGTCTGGCATTTTGGGCAACAACTATTTACATACTTTTTTATGTCTCGGAGCATACCTTTCCATCCGTATACTCGCCTAATTCTGTCATGGGTTTTCCAGAATCCCTGGTGGTCAATGGTCAACAAAAAAGTTTGCTCAAAGTCGGGGTACGCCAAAATCGGTGGCGAGCTAATTATTTTCTTTAGCCTCTCGAATGCTTGCTGGCAGCTCTCTGTCCATTCGAACTTTGCTTCTTTTCGTAGCAACTTATTCACTGGCAACGCAATTCCGGCTAGTCCTTCCACGAACTTTCTATAAGAGTTCACTAGTCCTAGGAATGCTTGCACTTCCTTTCTATTTCTCGGAATCGCTAAATTTTTAACGCATTCCACCTTCTGCGGGTCAGGCAGTGCTCCTACTTCTGAGCAACGATGGCCTAAATAAACCAGGCCAGAACGGGAAATGAAGCCATCCGAACTTCCAAGTGAATACCGATCTGCAATTAATTTGATGTTGCTCGAAAGCCATAATAGCTATCGAGTAGCATTAAGTGTGGAAACGGAGAAAATGAAGGAAACAGTAAGGGTTAATCATATAGAGTTGCTGAAACTAGTTAATGACGCAGTGCGGCCTAGGCAACAGCTATAGGAGCGGGGGGTAATGCCCGCTGCATCGGAGTCGGGTTGTGAACCCCTAAGTAGAACAGAAGAAAGTCACGACAATGACAGATGGCGGAGCCAGATAGCACCAACGAGTGGCCGCGAATCACCAATCCAGATGGAGGCGGAAGAAGGTGGTCCGGAGATCCTAACCAGGGAGCAAGCGAGTAGAAATAACATAGGGCGAAGGAACGGAAGAGAGTTTCCGAGAGAAGAGAGTCACATGGTAGTGACACTAGAAAAATGGGGTTTATTCTTCGATGGAAAAGTCGAGAATCTGCCCGTAGAAGAATTTATATTCCGGTTGGAGCACTTGCAGGCGCAGTATGAGGTTCCATGGAAAGCAGTAATGAAGGAATTTCATGTACTGTTGCGTGGGGCAGCAATAGAGTGGTACTGGCTATGCGTACGGACAGCCGACGTCAGGGCGTGGGCAGCGTTTCGGCACGCTATGCTAAGGCAGTTTCGCTCGAACCAGAGTGAAGTTGAGTTATTGAGGGAATTGTCGGAAAGGAGGCAACTGCCAGGCGAGAGCTTGGACTCTTTCTTTTTTGAAGTGCTGATGCTCCGAGCACGAATGACTTACCCTGTGTCGGAATTTGACCTAAGCAAAATAATAAAGAGAAACCTAAGGGAGGGATTAGGGAAGATAGTGTAGCCCATCGCTTGCTATAGCGTGGAGCAGCTAAGGTATGAATGCCAAGAGGCGGAGAGATTCTTTCAAAAGAGGGAACTTAGAATGGTGCAGCCGCCTTTTAAATATGGTTCGGGCCGAGTAGTAAGTGAAGTGAGCAATACGATGGTGGAAGAGGTAGGAGAAGCTCGTCAGGAGGTAGTAACAGGGAGAAGTGCGTTAGGAGAGAGGAACCAAGTAAAGGAACCGGCAAGTAAGAGTCAAGTGGTATGCTGGAACTGTAAACAGGTCGGGCATACATTTAGAGAATGTAATTCGAGGCAAAGGAAAATATTTTGCTATAGGTGTGGAAGGGAGAATGTGGTGACTCCAGAGTGTCCTAATTGCAGGAAGGGAAACCCCGGGAGGAACGTGGCACAAGAGGGACTGCCACGTTCCGGACAAGTCCCTGCGGAAAACCCATTTCGAGTGAGGAAGACTTAGAGCGGAAAGAAGGAGGTTACAGGCTGCAGAGTAGCGCACCGGGTGAATGGAGTGGGGAGCCTAATTGTCTCAAATCGAGTAAGGAAAGCCCGGGAGCGGTACCGGAGGAGAAGGATGGAAAGGAAGAGAGTAGCAGAAACGGTGGAAAGAAGTGATAGGGAGGAAAAAAGGCCGTTTGCGGAAATAGCAATTAAGGGGAAAAGCATCAGAGGTCTGCTAGACACTTGGGCATCTGTGAGTATACTAGGAAGAAATTGTAAGAAACTGGTAAACGACTTGGGGCTGAAAGTGCGGAGCTATGTGACCATAGAAAATACAGCTAGTGGACAGAAACAGTCTATGGTGGGGAGAGTAACCGTGCCCGTGCATTTTAACGGGGAGAGTAAAGCTATAACATTTTTTTTGTGTCCTACACTACAACAAGAAGTTTATTTAGGAGTCGACTTTTGGCGGGTGTTTAGCCTACCAAGGGGGTAGTTGGAGTGGATGAAATAGTCGCGGAGTCTGATACCAAGGATAACGTTGGAAAGAACGACGCCGCAAACATGTATGATTTGTCAGAGACTCAGCTGGAGCAATTAGTTAGAGTAAAGAAGGAGTTTAGGGCATATGAAGAGTACGGACTAGGTAGAACAACGGCAGAAAGACACAGAATACAGTTGATACAGGGAGCGGAAGCAGTAAAGGACCGTTACTACCCAGTATCTCCGGCGATACAGAAATTATTGTATTCTGAAGTAGATCAGATGCTATCGCTAGGGGTGATCGAAGAAAGTGAGAGCCCTTGGAGCAGTCGGGTCACGTTAGTCAGAAAGCCGAGTAAGAATCGGTTCTGCTTGGATGCCCGCAAGTTGAATGAGCGGACCGTGAAAGATTGTAACGACTCTTTTTTATAGCTGGGGTAAAACTCAGCGGCTCCAGGGGTCGTATACAGAAAAATATAAAAATCCTGTGAGTTAAATTAATTTCAACGTATTTAGTTAGTGTATTGATTATGGACTCTTGTTAGTCCTTGCTCAAAACAATTCTACTTCCTTAACTCTATGTTTGTATAAATAACTTATTCAATGTGTACTTGTTTCCATTTATCTACGTCCCGGTAAGTGTGTGCCTCTGTGACTCAGTGGGAGAACGATTAAAAACCAGAAGCTCTCACTGAGTTCCTATGGTCTCTGTACGGCGTATGACTTAGCGGGAAAACGATTAAAAACCAGAGGTTCCCTCTAAGTCCCTAAGTCTCGGTGGTGTATGTGTCTCAGTGATTCAGTGGGAGAACGATTAAAAACCAGAGGCTCTCACTGAATCCCTGTAGTCTCTGTCTGTGTATGGCTTAGCAAGAAAACGATTAAAAACCAGAGGTTCTTGCTAAGCTTTCTATGTTCGTATTGTACTTTGTAGAGCTGTTGCTAGTCAGGATGCTGGTGATCGACGAAGAGACCTACTGCCTGGGCTACGTGGTTTATATAGTCCCAGGTCGCAGCGGCTGACACATGTTGTTGTTCGCAGGCCACCGTTGTGTGATTTTACTTCCGTTGGCCAGTAGTCGATTGTTGTTATTGTGGCAGGCTTGTTGTTGTTGCAGTCAGGCTTGTTGGTGTTGCCGTCTTTTGCCCTTGGGCCACCTTCAACTTCTGGCGGTCAGCCACCACGCTCCAACTGTCCCTGGTTAGCCCGTAGTATTGTTGCCTGCCAGCAGCGCTGTCCGGAATCCTATAGTGTTGTTGTTGTTAAATATTTAATTTAACTGCCAACCAGCATTTCCCTCTTGTGCTTTGTACTTGCCGGCCGTTGGCGTGGTGGTGGTTCTGTCGTTGTCCCTCTTGTGCTTCGCTCTCGTTTCTTCGTGTTGTTGGTGTAAGATTTCCGAGCGAGCGCACTCGGCAAATTCCACCGCTGAGTTCGTGCACTCACCTTCTCTTGTCCGGCATGTATTTGTTGTATTCCTCGTCGCTGTGTTTTTCCTCGCTCTTTGCAAGCATAGCGCTGATTGGCAAGATCGTTGGCTGTGCGTGAGGTTGCTTTTGTTGTAATCCTAGTTATTATTCCAACTGGTATAATATGCTGCTGCTGATCTGCGCTCCTACCACGGCCGCGCTAATTGGTTACAATGCTTGTAGTTCTTTTCGTTAAATTTCGAATGCAGTTGCTTCGGTTCGGGTATTTTATCGTGATGTGTGTGTGTATATAGTTTCGTAGCGACTCTGTCATTTGTATTGTGGGCCAAAATTTCCCACAGAAGATTTTAGTCCTCACAAGATGCATACCCCATTCAGAATATAGAAGGTATCCTAAGTCGCATAGACGAGGCAGTGTTCATCTGGAACCGGGGAGTAAAGCCTTTACAGCCTTTACCATACCAGGAAGACCCCTGTACCAGTTTAGGGTAATGCCCTTTGGGCTATGCAATGCGGCACAGAGATTATGCATGCTGATGGACAAAGTAATTTCGCACCGTCTCCGGGGTAATGTATTTGTGTATCTGGACGATTTGTTAGTGATATCCCCAGATTTCAGTACACATGTGCGTTTATTAGGAGAAGTAGCGAAATGTCTGTCTGATGCGAATCTAACAATAGGATTACAGAAATCGAAGTTCTGCTGTAAATAGGTAAAATATTTGGGGTTTGTGATAGGCCATGGGGAGTTAAAAACTGACCCGGAAAAGATTTTGGCGCTGAATAGAATTACTGTAACAAAGTCACCACAGCAGGTCAGAAGTTTTTTGGGAACGGCAGGGTGGTATCGAAGATTCGTGGCGAATTTTGCAGACATAGCGGCGCCTTTGACCGATACGCTTCGAAAGAGCGGGAAATTTGTGATGACTCCAGAAGCGCTTGCCGCATTTGCGGAATTGAAGCAGGCTCTCACCACAGCACCCGTATTAGCACAACCAGATTTTGAGAAACGGTTTTATATCCAGTGTGATGCGTCCCATTACGGCGTTGGGGCGGTGCTCTTCTAAAGAGATGAGGCTGGACATGAACGTCCTATAGTATACTATTCGTACAAAATTAATAGTTGGCAGCTGAACTACAGCGTGACAGAGAAGGAGTGTCTGGCAGCGGTTATAGCGGTGCGGCGGTTCAGGGCCTATGTGGAGCTGATGCCTTTTACCGTGATCACCGATCATGCTAGCTTAAAATTGATCATGTCATTGAAAGACTTGAGTGGGAGGTTAGCCAGGTGGTCTCTTCAGCTTCAGGCATATGGCTTTCAAATTGAGCACCGAAAGGGGAGTGAAAATGTAGTGGCTGATACGCTATCCCGGTTGATGGAGGAAGTGGCTCTGAATATTCTTGATATGGACACTACGGAATACGATTCGCCTGAGTATATTCAGCGAAAGCAGACTATTGAAGAGAATATAGGAAAGTTCCCGGATTTGCAAATACGTGATGGGAAAATATATAAACGTGCAGTGGGTAATGAGGAAGAGGGCAGGGGTCCCTGTTGGAAGCTATGAGTGCCCGAAGCATTAACGTCGACAGTTGTATCACAAGCCCATGAGCCTGAGTTGTCAGCTCACGGGGGAGTCGCTAAGACATTGTACCAGGTAAGACAGTTTTACTATTGACCTGGTATGGCGGTGCAGGTGCGGAAATACGTGAGAGATTGCAGGATCTGCAAGGAAACGAAGCATAGCACTTAGGTTTCTAGACCTTTATGGGAAAGGAAGTCAGCACCGAACGGCCATTCCAACGGCTTTATATAGATTTTTTAGGAAAATATCCACTCTCCAGGGCGGGCCACGCATACGTGTTGGTGGTAATGGATAATTTTATGAAATTCGTGTTCTTAAAGGCTGTGGGTAAGGCCACGGCAATGAATGTAGTAAGGTTTTTGATTGAAGAAATTTTTCATAAATTCGGTGTACCAGAAACGATACATTCAGATAATGGAAAACAGTTTGTGAGTCAGGAATTTAGTAAAGTGATGGAGTCCTATGCGATTAAGCATGTGAAAACGGGGTTTTATGCGCCACAATCTAATGCAGCAGAACGCATGAATCAGTCAGTTCTGGCAGCTATAAGGGCTTACCTGAAGGAGGACCACCGCGATTGGGATTTATTCCTGAGTGAGATCGAGTGTGCGTTGAGAAGTTCACTACACTCAGCGACGGGAATGTCCCCTTATTTTGCCCTATTTGGACAGAATATGTTCACCAGCGGCCTTGACTATAAGTTGGCGAGGAAGTTAGGAGCGTTCGAGGAAGGTGAAGTGAACGGCCTACCACGAGAAGACCGAATAAGGCTGATTCGCGATAAGGTACAGAAAAGGTTGCATTTAGCGTACGAAAAGGGAGCGTGGCAGTACAACAAACGAGCTAGGCGAATTAGTTTTACTCCGGGCCAGGAAGTTTATAGACGTAATTTTAACTTGAGTGATTTTTCACGGAATGTGAATGCAAAATTTTTCCGAAAATTTGTAAAATGTCGAGTGGTGAAGCCCCTGGGGAATTATCTAAACCTATTAGAAGACTTGCGAGGGAAACCGGTAGAAGTGTTCCATGCCAAGGACATAAAACAATAGTAGGAATCTAAACCGGTAAGAGCACGCGACTCTTAATCTTGGGGTTGTGGGCGTAGCTCACGTTGGCGCCTGTAGTACGTGAAGTAGCAATAGTTAGTAAGGAGGTGGAGGAAATTTAATCATAGGGAACTTATGGATACATATAAAAGAACTTACTCCCAAAATCAGCTTCGTTGGTGTAGAGGTAATCCAAGTTAAAATCTGAAAAGGGAAATAATTACTATGTGTTTCATAAGATAAAATAAATAAAAGTGTTCCTGTTTATACGATACGATATACGAGTATATGTAAATTAGTGTCTAAATGGAGTACAATGGGGAAGCATAGTTCGTCGAGTCGAATGGGTGGGAAGACAAAATAAGTATAGGGTTAGATTAGGAAATATTGTTTTGTGTATAATTACCGTGCAATTAGGTGTTGGGATCCGTAATCATCATCATGGTGGTGGTTCTGAAAAGGAAGTATTGTTAGTTTATATGTTTATGTATATGTAGGTATAGTTGCCCGGCTAGCTCAGGGTAGAGCATTAAATGCTGGTCGACGCTTCCATCCGTGTTCCGGCAGAGTTTGTATTGCTCCTGGCAACCCGTGTGTTTTGTTGCGATCGTGGTTTTTGGCGTCTACCGTCTGTATGTTTGTTTTGCTTCTCTCCTTCTTTTCTTACTTCCACTTGTCCGCTTTTCTAGTGAATGCGGACAGTCAAAAAACCTACTTGACGATTCTGAGGTAGAGATGGCGCTGCCCCAGAATAGTAAAAATTCCAAAGAAAGGTAACTGACCGACTTGACCGCTGGAGCGGTCAATGATGGAATAGCGGAAGAGGCCGAGAAAATGGAAAAAATACGGTTTCAAGATAAAAGGGAAAAAACATTTAAGGCAGTGGTAGGGAAAAAACGGTCTCTGTGCAGTTTAAAGTGTTTTGGAAGAAAGTTGTTTCCAATTAATTTTGTTGCCACGCGCGTTTAAAATTTGTGTTTTTACTGTGGATATATTCGGATTAATTGTTGAGCTCATTTGAGAGAGATGATGAAATGATCTTATTTATATTCGTGTACTGACAATATTCAAATTACCACAAAGTCCGGATTTTGCTGTTTAGAAAATAAAGAAAAAATAAGTGCAGCGTGTATAAAAAAAAAAGTGGAAGTAATAGAAAGGTCAAGGCAATCTAGTGCGGATATTCGTTGGTGCAGGTCTGATTTTGTGTGGATAGTCTCTCGTCTCGTCGGTTGTTCCTGTTCTTTGTTCTGATACATTAATACTGTGTACGGTTCCAAAAAGAATTTTTTTTTAAATTCAATTACAATTTTACATCGGAGTTAAGTGTTGATACCAGAGGAGAAAGGAGGCTGCCGCCCGCCCCCTAGAAATAACGATAAAGATAACTATATACGTATATATGGTATTTATTTAAATTTTTAAGTAGGTATGTTATTTATTTAAATTATTAAGAAAAGTAGCATGTTTAGTTATGTTTAAATTTATGTTTAAAATGTTAGGCTAAGGCGGCAATTATGGGGCGGGCTCGCTTGTCGTCGTGGAGGAGGATGCCCGGCTGAGAACCGGCAAAATGGTGAGTTGGAAAATATGGAGGGAATTGAAAGTCTTTTCTTATTCTTCTTTGGTATGGGCATAGATTATTATTTGTATTTTCTAATCAATTAAAACTACTTTATGGTTGCGAAAGAACTTCCATGTATAGAAAAAAAAAATTTAAGAACTTTTTTGTTATTGTTAATTTATAACTGTGTTTAAGGTGTTCGTTTATATTGGGAAATATTAAATAAATGTTGCAGTTACACTTTTATATCTAATTTAAGTTAATTGTAAGAGAAGGATATGTGATTTTATCTCAAACTGACTTTACGTAGGCAAAATGTGTTGAGGCAGATAAAGTTTTGTTGCGGTCGTTGTTTTGGCGTCTACCGTCTGTATGTTTGTTTTGTTTCTCTCCTTCTTTTGTTCCTTCCACTTGTCCGCTTTGCTGGTGAATGCGGCCAGGCTGAAACCTACCAGATTCTGAGGTACAGATGGCGCTGCCTCAGAATGGTAGAAATTTTAAAAAAAGGTGACTGACCGCCTCGACCGCTGGAGCGGTCACTGATAGAATAGCGGAAGAGGCCGAGAAAATTAAGATTAGTTTTTTTAGTTCGTGTCGGTTTTTTTGGATGGACAGTCTCTCGTCTCGTCCGTGGTCCTGTTTTTTTATCCGGGTATATTTAACGCGTGAAAGATAGCAATTGAAAATTTTTTGTTTGAATGCAATTACAAAGTACCTGTGTCGCAAATAAACGTTAAAATTTTGAATCAATTTAAAGTGTTAGTTTAGTTTAAAGATTTGGCGTTAGAAAGTTTACCTCGATTATTGAGTGTGCTGACTAGATCCATAACCGCGTGTTTCCGGCACATCCCATAAGAGGGATAATTTATTGTTCCGGCCCACCCCATTCGAGCATAGGAGGAAAAGGAGGCTGCCGCCCGCCCCTAGAGATAAGTACATATTTGTTAAGTATATATTTGTTAAGTATACGCGAGTATACATAGGTATTATTAAGTATACGCGTATATATATATGTTATTTATTTAAGTACCAGTAGGATGTTTATTGTGTTGAATTTAATGTAAAAAAATGTTAGGCTAAGGCGGACAATATGGGGCGGGCCCGCTTGTCGTCGTAGAGGAGGATGTTAGAAAACATGGTGAGTTGAAGTTTTTTTTTGTAGTGTTGCCCCACCCGATGCAGTGTGGCGGGTTAAGGACCACGACCATTGCGGTGAGCTAGCCGTGGCCACCACACTGCATCATTCTAGTGGTGCGGTAACATTAATGGCGCCCAATTAAAAATAATTAAATTAAAATTTTCCTTTTAATGTATTGTAACGTTGTGTGTAGTGAAGCATTTTGTTGTTTAGTTAATGTGCTCCACTCTTGCCGCTGACTTGACGTGCCAATGCGTAACGCCAACTGCAACGACAAGAGGGGGAGGCTAAATGTGAGATGAAGCCGGCTATCTCATCGTGGCCGTGGTCTGTTGAACAGATCATCGTAGCACTGATGAGATAGCTGAGAGGCGGAGTCTCAGTAGATGTAAAGGAAAATTTTAATAAAAAAATTACAACTCGCCTGGTAAAAGAAACAGTCCTCCGATGGATTGAAGACAAGGGAGCCCCACCCATTTGAACATTAATTTGTATTAAAAAAACATTATAATTTTTGTTAGTAAATATTAAGATTGGAATATATTTAGTTTGGCTATATTTATATGGATAAATTTTTATATAAATATGTATATATGTACTATTCTCTTGGGGTATAGGGTGGCATTGGTAGATCTCCAGGCATAGGTATAGGTATTATGTTATTTTTTTGTTGTTAGAAGTTAGTTGGTTTTTTTAAAGTAAACATGTCAGCGGAATACGGGGAATACGGCGCTAGGCCATCAGCACTACCAAGTCAATATCGGTCAGCCGTGAACTTATTAATATTAGAGAGTGAAAATAGTTATCGGGCGGCGATGAAGGTGGAGTTTGGAAAGATAAGGGAAACGGTCCGTGCGAACCATTTAGAGCTGATGAAACTCATTAGTGATGCAATGAGACCCATGCAGCAATCACCGGCGCAGGAAAGTAGCCTAGCAGCTGCAGAGTTGGATAAGGAGCCCCAAAATAAGGTAGTTGAAAACTGGGAAGAAGTTAGGGGAAGTGGCAACTCACATGCTAGTTTTGAAGAGGAAAGTACTACCATTTATAATTTAAGTTGTGAAGAGGAAGTTTTGGACAATATACCAACAAGTCAGGACGATGAGGACTTGGCCTCAATAGATCAAGATATTTTTGAGATATTGTTAGACGATAATTCTGTTGATGGTAGTATTATGTCTGAAGCGTGTAACGCAAAATTAAGAAATAGTTGCGAAAATTTATCTTCTTTGGACTCAATAGATATGTTTGTTAACGATTTAGTAGGAGCTCCCCTCTCACAAAATATGAGCCTTAGTGACCATAGTGAACAGAGTACAGAAACCACTAGTCAACGTGACTCCATAAAATCAGCTGATAAATCTTTATCTTTAGTTTCAGACAGTAATGCTGCTGTTGCAGGAGATAAAAGCAGTATACCATCGAAGGGATCAAAGACAAAACATTCAGAAGGGGCATCATATAGAAATGATGTGAATATAGTGAATGAACCTAAATTGATTGCAACTGTTTGTCCAACTGTACTACTTACAGATCAGCCGACATACTTCGACAGAAGCAATTGTACTGGCAAAAACTTAAATTATATTCGAATTATTAAGAAATTGCGAGGAGCAGTAGATCGCGTTTTTGGGTTGCAGAATCTTGTGTTCGATAGGGGGAAGTTGTTAGAAAGGGTTAAAACCATAGGTTAAATTGGTGAAGGCCTTGTGGCACTTCTAGTACCTACTGGAAAATTTGCGTGGGGAGATGTTGGGATTATTCCACGCTAAGAATCTAAACTGGTAAGAGCACGCGACTCTTAATCTCGGGGTTGTGGGCGTAGCTCACGTTGGCGCCTGTGGTACGTGAAGTAGCAATAGTTAGTAAGGAGGTGGAGGAAAGTTAATCATAGGGAATTATGGATTATATAATACATATAAAAGAACTTACTCCCAAAATCAGCTTCGTTGGTCTAGAGGTAATCTGAGTTGAAAATCTGAAATTAGAATTGATTACTATGTGTTTTTTTTAAGGTAAAATAAATAAAAATGTTCCTGTTTATACGATAGAGTATAGGTGTGTAGGTTAGCGTTTATTAGTGAGTAGAGTGGTGAAGGTGATTCTTCAAGTCGAATGGCTGGGAAGACAAAATAAGTATAGAGTTAGATTAGGAAATTTGGTGTTGTGAATAATTACCGTGCAATTAGGTGTTGGGATCCGTAATCTTCCTCAGTGTGGTGGTTCTGTAAAGGAAGTATTATTAGTTTATATGTTTAGGTTTATGTAGGTATAGTTGCCCGGCTAGCTCAGGGTAGAGCATTAAGTGCTGATCGACGCTTCCATCCGTGTTCCGGCGGAGTTTATAGTGCTCCTGGCAACCCGTGTGTTTTGTTGCGGTCGTTGTTTTGGCGTCTACCGTCTGTATGTTTGTTTTGTTTCTCTCCTTCTTTTGTTCCTTCCACTTGTCCGCTTTGCTGGTGAATGCGGCCAGGCTGAAACCTACCAGATTCTGAGGTACAGATGGCGCTGCCTCAGAATGGTAGAAATTTTAAAAAAAGGTGACTGACCGCCTCGACCGCTGGAGCGGTCACTGATAGAATAGCGGAAGAGGCCGAGAAAATTAAGATTAGTTTTTTTAGTTCGTGTCGGTTTTTTTTGGATGGACAGTCTCTCGTCTCGTCCGTGGTCCTGTTTTTTTATCCGGGTATATTTAACGCGTGAAAGATAGCAATTGAAAATTTTTTGTTTGAATGCAATTACAATGTACCTGTGTCGCAAATAAACGTTAAAATTTTGAATCAATTTAAAGTGTTAGTTTAGTTTAAAGATTTGGCGTTAGAAAGTTTACCTCGATTATTGAGTGTGCTGACTAGATCCATAACCGCGTGTTTCCGGCACATCCCATAAGAGGGATAATTTATTGTTCCGGCCCACCCCATTCGAGCATAGGAGGAAAAGGAGGCTGCCGCCCGCCCCTAGAGATAAGTACATATTTGTTAAGTATATATTTGTTAAGTATACGCGAGTATACATAGGTATTATTAAGTATACGCGTATATATATATATATGTTATTTATTTAAGTACCAGTAGGATGTTTATTGTGTTGAATTTAATGTAAAAAAATGTTAGGCTAAGGCGGACAATATGGGGCGGGCTCGCTTGTCGTCGTAGAGGAGGATGTTAGAAAACATGGTGAGTTGAAGTTTTTTTTGTAGTGTTGCCCCACCCGATGCAGTGTGGCGGGTTAAGGACCACGACCATTGCGGTGAGCTAGCCGTGGCCACCACACTGCATCATTCTAGTGGTGCGGTAACAGTTTTCAATTTTATTATTGTTTTTTTACTACTTCAGACAATAAATAGGAAGTGTTAAGGACGAGTGATAAAGAAACATGTTGTAAAATAAAAAAATTTTATCTCACAGTCACGACCTCTTGCGAACTGATTCTTTTGTAAATCTTTTTCTCTTTGAGTCGAAGGCCTTAGTTGCTAGTCTTCTTTTAGCTTCATCTATTGCAATATTATCTGAATCACTTTTGAATTCTCGTAAATATAAATAACATACCACACTATTTCACTAATAATTTTCATTTTAGTTTTATTTTTATTTAAATCGAAATATAAATACGCTATTAAAGTTTATTTAAGATATAAATTTTATTTATTACACACAAGTTCATAGTTATAAAAATTAATTCATTCATTTTTTTTTGTGAAATTTCCAACGCTGAATAATTGTTAATATTCACCACTAACACTGATTGGTTATAAATTGCCGAATTCTAAAAAAACAAACGGGAATTGCCATATAAACAGCCAAAGCCAAGATACACTAAGAGGGAAATATCTTTAATATGTATTTATTTAAAAATTTGGCAATAATGGCGAAAACCAAGATTGAATAAAAGAGCTACATTATTTTTCCCTTAAAATTGAAACTGTTTACTAAAGAAAGATTGTGTGTCAAAAGGCTTTTACCTTATTTGCAAAACAGTTGATTATTAAGCGTTCAGAGTGGCACCATTTACAAACTTTCACATTACTTCGGATTTCACATCGACTTACATGAGCACTTAATAATAATAATATTTTTAATAGGAATAATTATATTTCCATGTTTACTGGATCTTCGGATCAACTAGCTTTTTTGAAAGACACCGACATTTTCTTGAAGTTCATTAGTATAAAAGATGTCAGTAATTTTGATCTGACCAATACTTTTAATTTTCTAAAAGGTTGGTTTATGAATATAAATAGTTTAACGGAAATGTAGCAGTTTTTGACACAAGAAGGCTTTCCACACATAATGACTAGGAAACTTTGTCAAGATGTGATTGAGCATTTTTTCGGACATATTAGGAAATTCTGTTCGTAAATACATACATGTAAATGTTCATGCAGATAACGTAGCTTTCTTAAAAAAGGTATGTTTCGTATGTTTGCGGTTATTTATACTTAAAAATGTTTAAGCTACATAATTGTGTTCATCCCTTGCCTTATTTCGGAGACGAGATTATTTCTGACAACTAACCATGTTAAACCCCCAGTACAGTTTCTCAATTAAATACAAAAATTAGACAGCAGATTTTATGCACTATTTAATTCAGCCTGCCATATATATGTAAATATAACTTACATATGAAACATAAGAATACCATACAAAATAATATGTATCTAACCGATTTCAAATTCAAAGTACTTTTTGATACTTACGCCACGAAACCATAGAGTATTATTCTATGAGGAAACTCTAAATTCTATTCCCATGTTTTCGTCAGCTGTGGCAAATTTTACTTTCTCACCATTCTCTGATCTTGGCCGCTATACATTTCACACGATAAGGGAAAAAAAATGGATTTTTTCAACAGCTGATGAGGAAGAAGAAGAGTTTCGTATCTATTTAATCTATGGTATGGGGTGGTATGGTATACCAAAGTATGTAGAATTAAACCATTAAAGTATTCTCTGTAAAACAATTAAATAAGATACAAAATAGTACAAAATCAACAAAACATATAGTACAATGGAATTTTGGTAAGAAAGATAATTGTCCGATACTATAGAAACAAGTGAGAGTGTTTTACAGATATTCCATATTCATGAAATTTTATCTTGCACATACATATATGTATGTATAACAAGTTTTTGTAATATGACTATTCTGATTTGTGTTTCCAGCGAAAACTTGGAAGAATTGGACGACGAAACATTTGACGATAAGTCTGCACGTACCTCTGACGAAAATCGAAAGTGAGTTTTTACAATACTTATATATGTATGTATCTATATGATGAGTCTGTTCAATAGTATTCCTTTTTTTTTATTTATTTATAGTTTTTGATGAGAAAGTTTATTATTTGAATGTTGAAACTTATTACATTATCAGTATATTAGTGGGGTGAAGTTTCGATATGAAATAAATTTTCGGCCAATCATCACAACTATATTAAGTCGACTTAACAGATTATTCTTGCACGGACTCGTCTATTTATACATAACTATATATTATATGATTCTTGTTTTTTATATATTGCGTAGGCAAAATCATAGCGAAATCGAGAAACGACGTCGCGATAAAATGAACACTTACATAAATGAATTGTCGTCCATGATACCCATGTGTTATGCGATGCACCGCAAACTGGACAAATTAACAGTACTGCATATGGCTGTGCAACATTTACGTGGGATAAGAGGGGCAGTGCATTCTTACAGTTGGGGTGATTATAAGCCAACTTTTCTCGCAGATCAGGAACTAAAAATGCTAATATTGCAAGCGGCAGAGGGATTTCTTTTCGTTGCGGGGTGTGATAGGGGACGTATCTTATATGTTTCCGATTCAGTTTCACAAGTACTGAATTGTACACAATCTGATTTGCTTGGACAAAGCTGGTTCGATATTTTGCACCCTAAAGATGTAGCTAAAGTAAAAGAACAGTTGTCTTCATTGGATCAGTGTCCTAGAGATCGTTTAATCGATGCAAAGAGTAAGAACATAATTTTATTTTCCCATCTGTTTGAATAATATATTCAGATTATATTATATAAAATAATTTCTTTAAAACTGTTAAACAAAAATTTTTCATTTCGGAAGAATGTTAAAAATATTGCAGCATAATACAATGCAATCTCGTGCGTAATGATGTTTGTAAGAGCATTAATAAAGACATGATTTACACGATAATTTTAATTTCATAGATGTATAATTGATTTCAAAATACATTTGTTCTTTATATATATAACAATTCCTTAAAAGAGACAGATGTGAACCCACAAAAACGAGTCTATTTCCGATTATATCAAAAATAGCAACAATTTTAATTTTCTAATGAAATATAAGGAATTCGATTGTGCATTTCCGTAACAACTGATTTTAGACCTACATTTCGTATTGTTTTCTTTGACTCACAATCTCTCATATGTAACGGAACCAATTCTAATATTAAGTAGTATTAACTCCTACAGCCGCATTAGCATGTAACACTTTTATAATAGTTCTCGTATTATTTGTATTATAATTCTGGTGTCGTATATAAATTTTAGTAATATTCGTATACTCTGTTATTATAGATGTATCCATTTGACGACTTAACTTTTTAGTGTTAGAAGCATTAAATACCAAACTATTACAAATTTTGGATTAAGACTACAAATAGAAAATATTTATATTACACATACATATACTTTATAAGCATACAAAAACTTGTAGAACTCATAGTGTATCTACCTTTTTTATACGTGGTGGCCTAACTTAATTATTTGCTCTACCTGGGTTTCGGAAAATTGGTACTAGACACTGGTGTCTCCGACTCAAAGAGAAGGATGTTAAGAAAAAAGGATCACCACGATTGTGAGACCAACATTGTTACCACAGCATCCTCTGCATTTGTTTTTCTTGCTATCAATTCACATATGCTCTATGGGGCCAACTCGCATTCGCAGAGCTCCAATTTAACTGTTGCCTAGTATTATATAGTTTCCCTACGCCCATAGTATGAAAGGAGAGATTTTTTTATTTAAATTCCCACTAAAATGCTCTGTTTCTACAATTCATTAACCTTTTTTTCGGAGAGGCACATACTTTTGGAAGGAGTATGAGATTTGCTCGGCTTAAAAAATTAGCTAAAAACTTCAAGTATAGAAACGCAACCCACAAGATTTTCAGAGAAAGGGGATGGGAAAACCGAAATTGCCCTCTTGACAATTTACTCTAACACTCTGTACTCGGATTCGTACCGCAGGATCGCGTAGTAATCAAACAATCGCTGGTTAAATTAAAATAACTAACTTTATTTAATTATTGCTATTTACACATTTAATATTAGGCTTAAAGTTTACTTTGTTACAATTTGTATTTTATTTCACAATTCATGAATCACTTTATTTAATAAGTAATTTCCTCACTTTATTTAATAATGAATTTCACAATTACAAACCCTGCTGCTTCGATTTGAATGCACAATGTACACACTGTTACGATCTCTGTTCGAATGTCTTTTACTTTGCACAGTCTTGTGCTCTTATAGTTTCGGATGGTTGAGGTAGAAACTGCTAGAATATACTAGGAATTTCTGCATGCTTCTAGAACTTTATACAGGAAGTTCTTACTTTCGAGATCTTTCTTTACACCACAATCTCTACAACGAAAGAAGCTTTTATTCGAATAGATTGTGTCTTGACTAATTAACACACAGTGTGGTGCACTCATTCTCAAACTCCAGATGGGATCCTAAAAGTATGCAATCCCGTTTCACTGATATGCAATCACGTTTCACTGCCCTCCGCTTAATCTTGTTCGTCCCGAACAAGGATAGTACTGCAACCTTTATAAGGAGATAACCTCTCTAAATGAACGACTTTCATTTTGCTCCTGGCATTTCTCGCCAACTGGATGCGGTATACTACATCGTTGAGCCGCTTTATCACCTTATAAGGGCCTTCCAAGTGTGTTTGCAGTTTTGGCGATAATCCCTTTTTCCTTTGCGGATTATGAAGCATAACTAGCTGCCCTTCCTGAAATCCCTTGGAGTTTGCTCGTAGATCATATCTGGCTTTCATTTTATCACTCATCAGTTGTGTGCGCTTTCTGATGGTTCCATGAATTTCATTCAACTGTCTTTGTCAGCTACATAACTGCTACATGAAACTTCCGTAGATGAGTAGGCACCGAATTTCAGATCTGCAGGTAATCTTATGTCACAACCGAAAATAGCCTTAGCTGGTGTTGTAGATGTTGTATCGTGAGTTGCCGATCGGTATGCCATTAAGAAAATGGGTATGCGTTTGTCCCAATCTCTCTGGTTTCTGTCCACGACTTTCCTTAAGTGTTCCTCAAGCGTATGATTAAATCTTTCAACCATTCCATCAGATTGTGGGTGCAAGCGGGTTGTACGAGTTTTGCGTGTGCCAATTAATTCACTCATTTCCCTGAATATCGTTGACTCGAAATTTCTGCCTTGATCCGAGTGCAACTCGAGGGGAGCTCCGAATCTGCAGACCCAATTATTGATAAATGCATCTGCAACGGTCTTAGCTTCTTGATCGAGAATGGGATATACTTCTGGCCATTTACTAAAATAGTCGATTACGGCGAGAACATATTTGTTGCCGGAATCACTAATTGGAAACGGACCTGCTATATCCATAGCAATACGCTCAAATGGCGCTCGCACGTTGTATAAATGCATCTTCCCCTGACTGCGACGGCTCGGTCCCTTGGCAGCTTTACACTTTTCACAAGCACTAATCCAATTTACTACCGCTGGCAACCAACCCAATCAAATCGTGTTTCAATTTTCTCGACTGTTTTTGTTATTCCCAAATGTCCTCCACTTGGCCCACTATGGTATTCCTTGAGAATTGCGCTTATTCTTGCCTTGGGTACCACAATCAAGTTCTTCGTGGTTTTTCCATCTTCGCTCTCCCGCAGGCGGAATAGGCATTCATTTTGCAGCTTTAAGCTATTCCATTGAGCCCAATATGCTTTAGTTATGGGACTTTCAGTTGAGATTTCATTCTAATCTGGTCGTTTTCCTTCATTCTTACTTGATACGATTTTTGCCAAATCTGGGTAATTTCGTTGTTCTTCTTTTATCTTTTCTGCTGTCCATTCATCGTCTGGTAAAACAGCCATTAAGCGCGCATCGACTACTCCTTCTTTCCCTTCAGATTTAGAACAGTGCTTACATTCCATACTGCAAGGACGTCGTGATAGTGCATTAGCATTCCCGTGGCTTCCGCCTCTGCGATGTTCTATTGTGAATTCGTAGCTTTGGAGTCTCTCAATCCATCTCGCAACCTGACCTTCGGGATTTTTGAACTGTAATAGCCAGCGCAGAGCAGTATGATCTGTTCTCAACAAAAACTTTTGTCCATACAATTACTTGTTAAAGTGCTTCACGCACTGCATAACCGCCAAAAGTTCTCTCCGTGTTACACAGTAATTTCGCTCTGGCTTTGATAAGATTTTGCTGAAGTAGGCTATTACTCTTTCATGTCCATCAATAACTTGCGACAGGACACCTCCAATCCCGAAACCACTTGCATCTGTATCCAAAATAAATTTTTCGCCAGGAATTGGATACGAAAGGATCGGAGCTGTACACAATAGCTCTTTCAATCTGTTGAATGCGTTCTCCTGTTCGCTTTTCCACTCAAAAGGACAATTTTTCCTCGTTAATGCATGCAGACTACCAGCCACGTCTGCAAAGCCTGGAACAAAGCGTCTGTAATAGATGCAAAGACCCAAGAAGCTGCGTAGCTCATGCAAACTAGTTGGTCTTGGCCACTCCCTTACTGAGTTTATCTTATCTGGATCTGTGTGTACTCCTTCAGGTGTGACTTTATGTCCAAGGCACTTGACTTCTTTCTTGAAGAACGAGCATTTCTTTGCGCTCAGCTTCAACCCTGAAGCTCCTAAGCGCATCAATACTTCTTCCAAATTCTTCAAGTGGTCCTCGAAGTCCTTTCCCATAACGATGATGTCATCTAGGTACACCAGACACGTTTTCCAGTGGAGACCCTTTAGCACATGTTCCATTAGGCGTTCAAATGTAGCTGGAGCATTACACAGTCCGAATGGCAGCACCAAAAATTGCCATAGTCCATCACCGGCACTGAATGCTGTCTTTTCCTTGTTTTGGTCGTCTACTGCCACTTGCCAATATCCGCTTTGTAAATCCAGCGTTGAGAACCAATTTAAACCAGAAAGTGTGTCCAAGATATCGTCGATGCGAGGTAATGGATAACTATCTTTCTTCGTTACCTCATTTAGTTTACGATAATCTACACAGAAGCGTGTGGAGCCGTCCTTCTTCTTGACTAATACCACTGAAGAACTCCAGGGGCTTGCTGATGGCTCAATGACGTTGTTCTGATGCATTTCCTTCAGCAACACATTCACCTCTTCTCTCTTCGCAAGAGGAACTCTTCTTGACGCTTGATAAATGGGTTTGGCATCACCAGTGCTGATTGTGTGTTTCACCATCTTTGTTCTGCCTTCGTTTTTACCCTTTTCAGCAAATACTGACCAATGTCTTGCCAAAAGTTGGCTGGCAGTTTTCCTCTGCTCTGTGGATAAGTCTTTGCTCCATTCTTTCGTGAGATCGTCGAGTATCTTTTTATCAGTTGGTATCTTAATTTTTGTTTCTCCCGGCTGGCTCTCACAGTTTACAATTGCAGAAATTGCCTGGCAATTTCCAATTATCTGTCCTTTCTCTATGGTTTTAGCGTAATTTGCAAGATTGACCACTCTTACTGGCACTATTCTGTTCTGCTGTTCTTCTACGAGGGTTTTTCCAATTATGATGTCATCCAGTGCAATTTTTTCATCAGTCTCCACAACCCACAACTTATTCTTCTCCACATCTCCGTCCATTTTGGCCCATATGACTGCCTCTGACTTTGATGGGATTTTTGTCCGCCGCGATACAATGGCTTGTCGGATACCTCCATACTTATCCTCACCACCGGATAACGGTATTTCGGTGTTCGCATATTTCAACATTCGGTATTTCAAATCTGGGGTGAATCCATCCCGAATCATAAAATCCGCACCTAAGATTAATTCGTCCACAATATCCGCAACTACAAACTCGTGCATCACTGTTGTGGTGCCGATAGTTATTTTCCGTGTAACTTTTCCCAGTACCGGTGCATCATCTCCAGTTGCCGTACGCAATCTTATTCCTAGAAGCGGCTTGATTCCCCGACCGAGATCCCTTCTAATTATGGAATGTGATGCACCCGTATCCAATGTTACCACGATTTTTCTTCCATTTACTAAGCTGTCGACAGTTAGGCTGTTGATTTTCCGTGCCATCTGAGAAACGAAGTTTCTGGGGCTACATGTTGTGGGAGTCAGATCAAGCCCCTCGAGACTGACTCCATCTAGTTTGTCGACGGCTTTTCAACATTTTCTGATTCCCTATTTTGGAATCTGACTTGCTTTGGAGGTCTTACTGGTGAGCGTGATCTAGAACGTTTCCGTCTCGATTGGCAATTACGGGCCATGTGTCCGATCTTTCCGCAGGTGAAGCATTTGCCCGTGAAACTTAGGCCGCTTTCGACTTTGACCTGACGGGCTCTGTATACTGGCTGGCACACCAAGGCCGCTGTCTCTGCAGTTAAAGCGTTAGCTACTGTCTTCATATATGTAGCTTTCAGATTAGTTATCGCAGAACGCTTTATCTCCGCATCACGAATGCCATATACGAATGTGTCCATCATACACCTCTCAGTAATCTCTCCTGGGTATGCAAGATGAGCCAACCGCTCCACTTCCGCCGCAAACTGTTGTAGAGACTCACCACTCTTCTGTACACGTGCTCGTAGCTCTACTTGGTACATCTGCTTCCGGTTTTCACTGCATTACTTGCGCTGAACTGCATTCATTAAGCTTCCATAGCAGTCTCGCTCACTTTCTGAGATAGTTTGAAGCACATCAGCGGCAGAACCTTTCAACGAAACTGTTAATGCAGCCACTTTTTCGCGAGCACTTCAACCATTTGTGCTAGCGGTAGTCTGAAACTGCATTCTGAAGACGCTAAATGTCGTGGTTCCATCATAGGTAGGAGGCTTCAGTTTGATTGAAGTTAAAGCTGGCATAGGCAATGCACCTTCCTGTAGTAGGTGAATTCTTTGCTCTATTTGTTCCTTAAAAACGTTCTGCTTTTGCTCGTTCGCAATAAATTTTTGTTCTACAGATTATTCGAACGATTCCTGCCTTGTCAAAATATCGCAAACCTTCCTGTCTACCATCTCTGACATTTCTTTCATCTGCTGTGAGTTTTGTTCCGCTAGTAGAGGAAGTCGTGTTTCACTCTGTTCTAACCGCTGCTGCAACTTGTCCTCGCTTCTCTGTAGCTGCTGTTCCAATTGTTCTTTGACATCCTCTTTGACTGCTTGTTTCAGGGTTTCAGCATTTTGTTCTAAGTGTTCCTTGACAGCTTGAGCATTTTGTTGTAACTGCTGCTGCATCTTTTCATCTCGCTGCTGCATCTTTTCATCTCGCTGCTGCATCTTTTCATCTCCTGCTGCATATCCTGTTTGAAGGATTGTATTACCCCGATGAGTGCGCTCATGTCAAAGTTACCCGTGTTAGTTTCTTGCGGCGTTTCTTCGTGTCGAGATGTCGGTGCCTCTTCACATTGGAATTCATACTCATCTACGTTTATACCCTGCTCCTCTAAAGCGCTTCTTAATCGCACCTGTTGCTCCGCTTTAAGCCCTTGTGTTTGCAAATTTAAGCGCTCAAGCTCCTTCTTGAGCTGCTCCAATCTCAGTTTTTCGAATTTAACCATTGTTTATTACAGATACACAATCCCACTTCTGACACCAATTGTTACAAAATTGCCCTCTTGACAATTTATTCTATTACGAAATTGCCCTGTTGACAATTTACTCTAACTCTAAGTAATTTTATCACTTTATTTAATAATGAATTTCACAATTACAAATACTGCTGCTTCGATTTGAATGCACAATGTACACACTGTTACGATCTCTGTTCGAATGTCTTTTACTTTGCACAGTCTTGTGCTCTTATAGTTTCGGATGGTTGAGGTAGAAACTGCTAGAATATACTAGAAATTTCTGGATGTTTCTAGAACTTTATACAGGAAGTTCTTACTTTCGAGATATTTCTTTACACCACAATCTCTACAACGAAAGAAGCTTTTATTCGAATAGATTGTGTCTTGACTAATTAACACACAGTGTGGTGCACTCATTCTCAAACTCCAGATGGGATCCAAAAAGTATACAATCCGGTTTCACTGATATTCAATCACGTTTCCATATATATCCAAAACACAGCCCAGTTTTCGTTTGCAAAAAAAAAAAAAGATGGCGCGGTGTCTAAAAAAGGTGCCTAAAAGTATGCATTTCTTTATATGAAAAGCGTACGATGAGATAAGCACATTATGTACACAAATACGTAAAAAAAGTTGCATGGGGACGGAAAGTTTAAAAATAGTTTAAAAAATGTTGTTGGCCAAAACATATGCAACACAAAAGTGTGAAAAACACAGTATGAAGAGTCGCGATTAAACAGGTCAGCCGATTATAGGTGGGGATTTTATATAATTTTTGGCATTACGATTTCGCTTTTTCGCTGAGACATGTTCCTTGAAAATTTGAGATTAATACCTAGTGGAAAATGTTGTTTTAGTACCAGTTGAGAATTCGGACTGTTACTACGTTGGTACAAGTTCTTAAGACCGATGCGGAGTTGCGGATCCGTGGTGATTATAAGACCACCATAAAAATACCTTAAATATTGTTACGAAATTGCCCTCTTGACAATTTACTCTGTTACAAAATTGCCCTCCTGACAATTTCTCTAACTCTCTGTACTCGGACTCGTACCACTGGATTGTGTAGTAATCAAACAATCGCTGGTTAAATTAAAATAATTACCTTTATTTAATTATTGCTATTTACACATTTAATATTAGGCTTAAAGTTTACTTTGTTATTATTTGCACTTTATTTAATAAGTAATTTCATCACTTTGCACAATTACAAATACTGCTGCTTTGATTATAATGCTAGATGTACACACTTTTACGATCTCTGATCTACTGCATTCGACTTTTAACAGTCTTGTCGCTTTTATAGTTTTCGAATGGTTGGAGTCGAAAATTCCACGCTATTCTTGTATTTTCTAGAAGCTTCTATCCACTTCGACAGAAGTCGAGAATATTCTTTTTGATATTACCGACGGATGGTTCTTGAATAAGCTTTTATTCGAATAGTTCGCATCTTGACTCACAGGGGGCACTCATTCTCCAGATTCTCCAGATGGGATCCTAAAAGTATGCAATCCCTTTTCACTGAGCTATCACGTTTCACTGCCCTCCGCTTAAACTTGTTCGTCCCGAACAAGGATAGTACTGCAACCTTTATAAGGAGATAGCCTCTCTAAATGAACGGCTTTCATTTTGCTCCTGGCATTTCTCGCCAACTGGATGCGGTATACTACATCGTTGATCCGTTTTATCACCTTATAAGGTCCTTCCCAGTGTGTTTGCTGTTTTGGTGATAATCCCTTTTTCCTTTGCGGATTATGAAGCATAACTAGCTGCCCTTCCTGAAATCCCCTTGAGTTTGCTCTTACATTATATCTGGCTTTCATTTTATCATCTAGTTGTGTACGATTTCTGCTGTTTCCATGAATTTGATTCAGCTTTTCGCGTTTTTCAGGTATACAACTGCTGCATCGAAGTACTGTAGATTACTTTTAGTCCATTCTTCGTCTGCTTATCTACTACTATTCCTCGCTTATCACACTGTCAGCAATTAGGAATCTGACTTTCCGTTCGATCTGAGAAACGAGGATTCTGGGGCTGCATGTTGTGGGAGTCAAATCTTGCCCCTCGAGACTGACTCCATTTTGTTAGTCGACAGTTTAAAAACATCATCCAATTCCCTGCCTTTGCGGTCCCACATGCGAGTCTGATGGAGAACGTTTGCGTTTCGTCCGACAACCACGAGCCGCGTATCCAACCTCACTGGAGGCAAGGCACTTGCCCGTGCAACCCTGTCCACTTTCAACTTGCACCTGACGGGCTCTGCATACTGGCTGGCACACCAAGGCCGCTATCTCAAACGTTAAATCGCCAGCCACTGTTTCCATACATGTAGCTTTTGGGATTGTCATCGCTGAATAGTCCATTTCCGCATCGGGAATACCACATACGAAAGTATCCATCATACTTCTCTCTGCAATCTCGCCTGGACAGGCAAGATGGGGAAAACATTCCACCTCCACCACAACCTGTTGTGGAGATTTCCCACTCCTCTGCTGAACGGCATTCATCACGTTTTCATAACAGTCTCTCTCACCCCCTGCGATGGTCACCAGTACATCAGCACCTTTCAATGACATAGCCAGCGGTGCCAGTACTTCCCGATTACTCCAACCATTTGGGCTAGCGGTAGCCTCAAACTGCTTCCTGAAGATGCCCAATGGCGTGGTAGCATCATGGGGTGGCATAGGCAATACACCCTCCTGTATTAGGTGCATCGTTTGTCTTATTTGTTCTCCAATTTCGTTCTCCCTTTGCTCGTTCGTATTGAATTTTTGTTCCACTAATCCTTCGAACGACTCCTGCCGTGACCCAAACACACAAACCTTCCTGTCCACCACCTCGGACATTTCTTTCTTCTGCTGTGAATTCTGTTGCGGTAGTTGAGTAGGTGATGTTTCACTCTGCTGTAACGGTTCCTTGGCATCCTCTTTGACTGCTGAAGCATGTACTTGTAATCGCTGCCGTAGATCCTCACGGTGTTGCTGGAAGAGCTTCTGTATTTCCTCGATAAGCACGTTCATGTCAAAGTTACCCGTGTTAGTTCTTTTAGGTGCTTCTTCCTCTCGAGATGTCGTTGGCTCTTCAAATTTGAATTCGTACTCCCCGACGTCTATACCCTGCTCCTCTAAAGCGCTTCTTAGTCTCACCTGCAGTTCCGCTTTAAGCCCTTGTGTTTGCAAATTTAAGCGCTCAAGCTCCTTCTTGAGCTGCTCCAATCTCAGCTTTTCAAATTTAACCATTGTTTATTACAGATACACAATCCCACTTCTGACACCAATTGTTACGAAATTGCCCTCTTGACAATTTACTCTGTTACAAAATTGCCCTCCTGACAATTTCTCTAACTCTCTGTACTCGGACTCGTACCACTGGATTGTGTAGTAATCAAACAATCGCTGGTTAAATTAAAATAATTAGCTTTCTTTAATTATTGCTATTTACACATTTAATATTAGGCTTAAAGTTTACTTAGTTATTATTTGCACTTTATTTAATAAGTAATTTCATCACTTTGCACAATTACAAATACTGCTGCTTTGATTATAATGCTAGATGTACACACTTTTACGGTCTCTGATCTACTGCATTCGACTTTTAACAGTCTTGTCGCTTTTATAGTTTTCGAATGGTTGGAGTCGAAAATTCCACGCTATTCTCGTATTTTCTAGAAGCTTCTATCCACTTCGACAGAAGTCGAGAATATTCTTTTTGATATTACCCACGGATGGTTCTTGAATAAGCTTTTATTCGAATAGTTCGCATCTTGACTCACAGGGGGCACTCATTCTCCAGATGGGATCCTAAAAGTATGCAATCCCTTTTCACTGAGCTATCACGTTTCAATATTTATTCCCAAAGATTGATAAGTTGTTCGCGAGGGCGATATTATCCCTATTTTGATTTATCTATCGCTAGTTTTAGATTAATCTTCCTAATATTTGTGAGGATGGAGTACACATCTGGGCATTTTTAGGAAGACTCGCTTATCTTTCGGAATTAAACCAGCTGCGGTTATTTATCAAAGTACAATTTTGTTGGCGCGTTGTCGAAACGTTACTTACATATTGTTACGAAATTGCCCTCTTGACAATTTACTCTGTTACGAAATTGCCCTCCTGACAATTTACTCTAACTCTCTGTACTCGGATTCGTACCACTGGATCGTGTAGTAATCAAACAATCGCTGGTTAAATTAAAATAACTAACTTTATTTAACTATTGCTATTTACACATTTAATATTAGGCTTAAAGTTTACTTCTTTACAATTTGTACTTTATTTCACAATGAATTTCATCACTTTGCACACTTACAAATACTGCTGCTTCGATTATAATGCTCGATGTACACACTGTCACGATCTCTGTTGGAATGTCTTTTACTTTGCACAGTCTTGTGCTTTTATAGTTTCGAATGGTTGCGGTAGAAAATTCTACAATAGTGTAGAATTTTCTCGATGTTTCTAGAACTTTATACAGGAAGTTCTTACTTTCGAGATATTTCTTTACACCACAATCTCTACAACGAAAGAAGCTTTTATTCGAATAGATTGTGTCTTGACTAAATAACACACAGGGTGGTGCACTCATTCTCAAACTCCAGATGGGATCCTAAAAGTATGCTATCCCGTTTCACTGATATGCAATCACGTTTCAATATGTACATATTGAAACGTGATAGCCCAGTGAAAAGGGATTGCATACTTTTAGGATCCCATCTGGAGAATGAGTGCCCCCTGTGACTCAAGATGCAAACTATTCGAATAAAAGTTTATTCAAGAACCATCTGCCGGTAATATCAAAAAGAATATTCTCGACTTCTGTCGAAGAGGATAGAAGCTTCTAGAAACTACGAGAATAGCGTAGAAGTTTCTACACCAACCATTCGAAAACTATAAAAGCGACAAGACTGTTCAAACTGGAATACAGTAGATCAGAGATCGTAAAAGTGTATACATCAGGCATTTTAATCTAAGCAGCAGTATTAGCAGTATTTGTAATTTTGCAAAGTGATGAAATTACTTATTAAATAAAGTGACTAATGGTTTGTGAAATAAAGTGCAAATAATAACTAAGTAAACTTTAAGCCTAATATTAAATGTGTAAATAACAATAATTAAATAAAGCTAATTATTTTAATTTAACCAGCGATTGTTTGATTACTACACAATCCAGCGGTACGAGTCCGAGTACAGATAGTTAGAGAAATTGTCAGGAGGGCAATTTTGTAACAGAGTAAATTGTCCGGAGGGCAATTTTGTAACAGAGTAAATTGTCAAGAGGGCAATTTCGTAACAATTGGTGTCAGAAGTGGGATTGTGTATCTGTAATAAACAATGGTTAAATTTGAAAAACTGAGATTGGAGCAGCTCAAGAAGGAGCTTGAGCGTTTAAATTTGCAAACACAAGGGCTTAAAGCGGAGCTGCAGGTGCGATTAAGAAGCGCTTTAGAGGAGCAGGGTATAGACGTCGATGAACATGAATTCCAGTGTGAAGAGCCAACGACATCTCGCCACGAAGAAACACCACAAGAACCTAACACGGGTAACTTTGACATGAGCGCACTTATCGGGATAATGCAATCCTTTAAACAGGATATGCAGCAGCAGTTAAAACAAAATTCTCAAGCAGCCGATGAGAAAATGCAGTTGCGAGATGAAAAGATGCAGCAGCAGTTACAGCAAAATGCTGAATCCGTCGAAAAGAGTGTTGCATCCGTCAAACAGGACGTCAAAGAACGCGTACAGCAAAGCGACGACAAGATGCAGCAGCGTTTACATCAAAGTGAAACTCGACTTATTCAACTAGTGGAAAAGAATTCACAGCAGATGAAAGAAATGTCCGAGCTGGTAGACAGGAAGGTTTGTGAAATTGAGACACGGCAAGAATCGTTCGAAAAATCTGTAGTACAAAGGCAGAACGAATTTACGCAACAAATAGAGCAAAGAATTCACCTACTTCAGGAAGGTGCATTGCCTGTGCCAGCTTTATCATCAATAAAACTGAAGCCTCCTACCTATGATGGAACCACGACATTTAGCGTGTTCAGAATGCAGTTTGAGACTACCGCTAGCACAAATGGTTGGAGTGCTCGCGAAAAAGTGGCTGCATTAACCGTTTCGTTGAAAGGTGCTGCCGCTGATGTGCTTCAAACTATCTCAGAAAGTGAGCGAGACTGCTATGAAAGCTTGATGAATGCCGTTCAGCGCAAGTATGGTAGTGAACACCGGAAGCAGATGTACCAAGTAGAGCTACGAACACGGGTACAGAAGAGTGGTGAGTCTCTACAACAGTTTGCGGCGGAAGTGGAACGGTTGGCTCATCTTGCCTACCCAGGAGAGATCACTGAGAGGTGTATGATGGACACCTTTGTATATGGCATTCGCGATGCGGAGATAAAGCGTTCTGCAATAACTAATCCGAAAGCTACATATATGGAGACAGTAGCTAGCGCTTTAACTTCAGAGACAGCAGCCTTGGTGTGCCAGCCAGTATACAGAGCCCGTCAGGTACAAGTTGAAAGCGGCCAAAGTTTCACGGGCAAATGCTTCACCTGCGGAGAGGTCGGACACATGGCCCGTAATTGCCAATCGAGACGGAAACGTTCTAGATCACGCTCACCGGTAAGACCTCCAAAGCAAGTCAGATTCCAAAGTAGGGAATCAGAAAATGTTGAAAAGTCGTCGACAAACTAGATGGAGTCAGTCTCGAGGGGCTTGATCTGACTCCCACAACAAGTAGCCCCAGAATCTTCGTTTCTCAGATGGCACGGAAAATTAACAGCCTAACTGTCGACAGCGTAGTAAATGGAAGAAAAATCGTGGTAACATTGGATACGGGTGCATCACATTCCATAATTAGAAGGGATCTCGTTCGGGGAATCGAGCCGCTTCAGGGAATAAGATTGCGTACGGCAACTGGAGATGATGCGCCGGTACTGGGAAAAGTTACACGGAATATAACTATCGGCACCACAACAGTGACGCACGAGTTTGTAGTTGCGGATATTGTGGACGAATTAATCTTAGGTGTGGATTTTATGATTCGGAATGGATTCACCCTAGATTTGAAATGCCGAATGTTGAAGTATGCGAACACCGAAATACCGTTATCCGTTGGTGAGGATAAGTATAGAGGTATCCGACAAGCCATTGTATCGCGGCGGACAAAAATCCCAGCAAAGTCAGAGGCAGTCATATGGGCCAAAATGGACGGAGATGTGGAGAAGAACAAGTTGTGGGTTGTGGAGACTGATGAAAAATTCGCACTGGATGACATCATAATTGGAAAAACCCTCGTAGAAGAACAGCAGAACAGAATAGTGCCAGTAAGGGTGGTCAATCTTGCAAATTCCGCTAAAACCATAGAGAAAGGACAGATAATTGGAAATTGCCGGGCAATTTCGGCAATTGTAAACTGTGAAAGCCAGCCGCTAGACACAAAAATGAAGATACCAGCTGATAAAAAGGTACTCGACAATCTCACGAAAGAATGGAGCAAAGACTTATCCACAGAGCAGAGGAGGACTGCCAGCCAACTTTTGGCAAGACATTGGTCAGTATTTGCTGAAAAGGGTAAAAACGAAGGCAGAACAAAGATGGTGAAACACACAATCAACACTGGTGATGCCAAACCCATTCGTCAAGCGTCAAGAAGAGTACCTCTGGCAAAGAGAGAAGAGGTGAATGTATTGCTGAAGGAAATGCATCAGAACAACGTCATAGAGCCATCAGCGAGCCCCTGGAGTTCTCCAGTGGTATTAGTCAAGAAGAAGGATGGCTCCACACGTTTCTGTGTAGATTATCGTAAACTAAATGAGGTAACAAAGAAAGATAGTTATACATTACCTCGAATCGACGATACGTTGGACACACTTTCTGGTTCAAATTGGTTCTCAACGCTGGATTTACAAAGCGGATATTGGCAAGTGGCAGTAGACGACCAAGACAAGGAAAAGACAGCATTCAGCGCCGGTGATGGACTATGGCAATTTTTGGTGATGCCATTCGGACTGTGTAATGCTCCAGCTACATTTGAACGCTTAATGGAACATGTGCTAAAGGGTCTCCACTGGAAAACGTGTCTGGTGTACTTAGATGACATCATCGTTATGGGAAAGGACTTCGAGGACCACTTGAAGAATTTGGAAGAAGTATTGATGCGATTAGGAGCTTCAGGGTTGAAGCTGAGCGCAAAGAAATGCTCGTTCTTCAAGAAAGAAGTCAAGTACCTTGGACATAAAGTCACACCTGAAGGAGTACACACAGATCCAGATAAGATAGACTCAGTAAGGGAGTGGCCAAGACCAACTAGTTTGCATGAGCTACGCAGCTTCTTGGGTCTTTGCACCTATTACAGACGCTTTGTTCCAGGCTTTGCGGACGTGACTGGTAGTCTGCATGCATTAACGAGGAAAAATTGTCCTTTTGAGTGGAAAAGCGAACAGGAGAAGGCATTCAACAGATTGAAAGAGCTATTGTGTACAGCTCCGATCCTTGCGTATCCAATACCTGGCGAAAAATTTATTTTGGATAGAGATGCAAGTGGATTCGGGATTGGAGGTGTCCTGTCGCAAGTTATTGACGGACATGAAAGAGTAATAGCCTACTTCAGTAAGATCTTATCAAAGCCAGAGCGAAATTACTGTGTAACACGGAGAGAACTTTTGGCGGTTATGCAGTGCGTGAAGCACTTTAACAAGTACCTGTATGGACAAAAGTTCTTGTTGAGAACGGATCACGCTGCTCTGCGCTGGCTATTACAGTTCAAAAATCCCGAAGGTCAGGTTGCGAGATGGATTGAGAGACTCCAAAGCTACGATTTCACAATAGAACATCGCAGAGGCGGAAACCACGGGAATGCTGATGCACTATCACGACGTCCTTGCAGTATGGAATGTAAGCACTGTTCTAAAGCTGAAGGGAAAGAAGGAGTAGTCGATGTGCGCTTAATGGCTGTTTTACCAGACGATGAATGGACAGCGGAAAAGATAAAAGAAGAACAACGAAATGACCCAGATTTGGCAAAAATCGTATCAAGTAAGAATGAAGGAAAACGGCCTGATTGGAACGAAATCTCGACTGAAAGCCCCATAACTAAAGCATATTGGGCTCAATGGAATAGCTTAAAGCTGCAAGATGGATGCCTATTCCGCCTGTGGGAGAGCGAAGATGGAAAAACCACGAAGAACTTGATTGTGGTACCCAAGGCAAGAATAAGCGAAATTCTCAAGGAATACCATAGTGGGCCAAGCGGAGGGCATTTGGGAATAACAAAAACAGTCGAGAAAATTAAAACACGATTTTATTGGGTTGGTTGCCAGCAATCGGTAGTTGACTGGATTAGTGCTTGTGAAAAGTGTACAGCTGCCAAGGGACCGAGCCGTCGCAGCCAGGGGAAGATGCATTTATACAACGTGGGAGCGCCATTTGAGCGTATTGCAATGGACATAGCAGGTCCGTTTCCAATTAGTGATTCCGGCAACAAATATGTTCTCGTCGTAATCGACTATATTAGTAAATGGCCAGAAGTATACCCCATTCCCGATCAAGAAGCTAAGACCGTTGCAGATGCATTTATCAATAATTGGGTCGGCAGATTCGGAGCTCCCCTCGAGTTGCACTCGGATCAAGGCAGAAATTTCGAGTCAACAATATTCAGGGAAATGAGTGAATTGATGGGCATACGCAAAACTCGTACAACCCCTTTGCACCCACAATCCGATGGAATGGTTGAAAGATTTAATCGTACGCTTGAGGAACACCTAAGAAAAGTCGTGGACAGAAACCAGAAAGATTGGGACCAACACATACCCCTCTTCTTAATGGCATACCGATCGGCAACTCACGATACAACATCTACAACACCAGCTAAGGCTATTTTCGGTTGTGACATAAGATTGCCTGCAGATCTGAAATTCGGTGCCTACTCATCTACGGAAGTTTCATGTAGCAGTTATGTAGCTGACAAACGAAGACAGCTGAATGAAATTCATGGAACCATCAGAAAGCGCACACAACTGATGAGTGATAAAATGAAAGCCAGATATGATCTACGAGCAAACTCCAAGGGATTTCAGGAAGGGCAGCTAGTTATGCTTCATAATCCGCAAAGGAAAAAGGGATTATCGCCAAAACTGCAAACACACTGGGAAGGCCCTTATAAGGTGATAAAGCGGCTCAACGATGTAGTATACCGCATCCAGTTGGCGAGAAATGCCAGGAGCAAAATGAAAGTCGTTCATTTAGAGAGGTTATCTCCTTATAAAGGTTGCAGTACTATCCTTGTTCGGGACGAACAAGTTTAAGCGGAGGGCAGTGAAACGTGATAGCCCAGTGAAAAGGGGTTGCATACTTTTAGGATCCCATCTGGAGAATGAGTGCCCCCTGTGAGTCAAGATGCAAACTATTCGAATAAAAGTTTATTCAAGAACCATCTGCCGGTAATATCAAAAAGAATATTCTCGACTTCTGTCGAAGAGGATAGAAGCTTCTAGAAACTACGAGAATAGCGTAGAAGTTTCTACACCAACCATTCGAAAACTATAAAAGCGACAAGACTGTTCAAACTGGAATACAGTAGATCAGAGATCGTAAAAGTGTATACATCAGGCATTTTAATCTAAGCAGCAGTATTAGCAGTATTTGTAATTTTGCAAAGTGATGAAATTACTTATTAAATAAAGTGACTAATGGTTTGTGAAATAAAGTGCAAATAATAACTAAGTAAACTTTAAGCCTAATATTAAATGTGTAAATAACAATAATTAAATAAAGCTAATTATTTTAATTTAACCAGCGATTGTTTGATTACTACACAATCCAGCGGTACGAGTCCGAGTACAGATAGTTAGAGAAATTGTCAGGAGGGCAATTTTGTAACAGAGTAAATTGTCCGGAGGGCAATTTTGTAACAGAGTAAATTGTCAAGAGGGCAATTTCGTAACAATATATACTATTTTCATAAGCGTTCGTCGCTATAAATTAAAGCCTTGTTTTTTATATTCAATTAATTACACTTTATTTCTTTTAGCGATCGATCCGTTTTAAAATTTAATTGTATCTAAAATCGACTGACTTATACGGTTGCTTAACATTTTTCCTTCTTGTAACCGCCCGTTAATCTATGTACCGTTCTAATTTACAAATTTACTGCTCGGCTGTTGTTAGTGACGGCGGCAACATTCCCTCGGCCGTGAACGGGTGCGATACGTCGAATGTACCACCAGAACTGCCGACGTCTAAAACTGCCACCTATTCTACCGGGCGTCGAAAAGTGCTGGACGCCGTTTTCACAATCACGCTTCTGACCTGACCATCCTTTGCCACCAATGTATCAACCACGATCCCTTTAGGCCAGCAATTTCGTGGGAGGTCCTGGTCCACAATCACAACGACATCTCCGACTTTTACTGGGGGTTGCTTGGCAAACCACTTGCTTCGCCTTGATATGATCGGCACATACTCTTTGAGCCATCGGCGCATAAACTGATCAGCAAATCTTTGCGTTTGGCACCAGCGTTGTCGTAAGTCCACCTTATCACCGCCTATGGGTTTGTAGCCATCGGACGACCCAATCAATAAATGATTCGGGGTAAGCGCCTCGTCATTATTTGCTTCGACAGAAACGAAAGTGAGCGGACGAGAGTTTATAACAAATTCAACTTCATATAAGGCGCTTCTCAGACTTTCGTCATTAATCTGTATTGTCGGGGAGATTACATCACGGTTTTAACGGATCTTACAAGCCTTTCCCATGCACCGCCCATATGAAGCGCTGCAGGCCGATTAAATTTCCAATTTATTTTATCAAATGTTGAAGGCATCAAAGAAACGAAAATTTGTTCCATTATCTGTGTATATTTCTCTGTGTGACCCGCGTCGTGAAAGAAAATTACGGATTGCCATGATGCACGAACTAGTGTCCAGGCTGTGGGCCACTTCAAAATGCACAGCTCGAATAGTTAAACAAGTGAAAATTACACCCCACCTCTTCTCGCGTCGTCTGCCTACAGCCACGTAAAGTGGACCGAAAAAGTCAATGCCGACATAAGCAAACGGTTTTTCGAAGGCGCCTAGTCTTGCTCGCGGTAGAGCTGCCATTGTCTTTGCGGTATTTGTGGCTTGGCATTTTCGTTTTTACAAAGTTGGCACATTCGGCGCATCTTCCTATATAAGACTCGCAGTCGAGGTATATAGTACTGACCCTTTATTTTGTTGATGATGGTTTCATGCATCAGGTGGTGAAAGTCTTCATGGATTGAACGCACCAACAGTAAGGTCACGTGATGAGAATTCGGTAGCACAAGAACGTCTTCGTGGTTGTTTAGGTACATTTTCCTGCCTTTGCTTCGCATGAATCCAGTTTGGTCTAAATATACATTTAGAGCTATCAGTTTACTGCCTTTTTCGATTACTTTACCTTGCTTGAGGCGATTAAGCTCTTCGGCGTACTCTTTGGAAAGAGCGTATTTGAAAAGAAATTGTTGAGCTCTCTTCAGCATTTCGAAGGTGTGACCTTTTTTGCTCGAAATGGTAGTGTTCTTGAGTTTCTCAATGTACAGCATAAATGTGGAACGGCTCGGTATAAGCGCTTCCAATTAGAGAAGTACTCTACGTTCGGCTTCAGAGGCGCCTCAGTTTTCTCAATGACTAATACGGGGCGTTTAAGTTAGGGCGTCGCCAGCATCGTCTGACTCGAGCGTTTCACATTTCGGCAAACTGTTAGCGTGGGATAATAAAAATTCAGGTCCTGAAAACCAAATTTCGGAGTTTGTCCGCTTAGACACTTTCGTTGCAAAGTCAGCGGGATACATCTTGGAGGGCACCCACCTCCATTGGGTTACATTTGATGTCTCGATAATCTCGCCCACTCGGTGCATGAAGTATTGTTGGAAGTTTTTGGGGTCCATACGTAACCATTTGAGCACTGTCTTTGAGTCTGTCCACCAAAATTGCGATGTTGTGCGTATTCGACTTACGTTGAGTATCTTGTTTGCTAGTCGTATTCCAATCACTGCCGCCTGCAGCTCTAACCGTGAGATCGTCAGCGGTTTGAATGGTGCCACCTTTGATTTTGAGGCCACCAGAGCAACAGAAACTTTGTCAGTATGTTCGACGCGCAGGTAGCATATGGCAACGTAAGCATTTTCACCAGCGTCGACAAAGGTGTGCAGTTGTACATCATGAGCCTCCTTCAGCCCCGAGGAGTAGTATCGAAGTATTTGCACAGATGTAATAAGCTGTACTACTGACTTCCATTGACACCAGTTTTCAAATAGAATTTCGGTCAGTGGTTCGACCCAGCCTATACCAGAGCGCCATATGTTTTGGAGCAGAATTTTGAGTCCTATGGTGTAGCACGACACAAATCCGAGAGGGTCATAAATTTACATGAGAACTTGGAGCGTCTCTCTCTCTTTGTCGGTACCACGAGCTCGTTCATTACGTCACGACGCAATTTACAAAAACCTGCAAATATACTTGAACATATCATTAGTGGGGTCCCAAAACATACCTAAGACTTTGGTAGCGGAGTCCCATTCTTTGGAATTTTGCCCTGTTGATGGATCTTCTTCGAGTTGTTGTAACAAATTGGTAGAATTTGATTACCAGTTTCGAATGTTGAACCCGGCTGCGGCATGAATTCGCTTTACCCGGTATGCCAATTCTATGGCCGCCAACTCGTCAAGATGTTAGCTCTTCTGGAATCACTCTCTGTGCGCGTCGTATTTGCGGTCCACCGTAAGCATAACGGTTCTCGCTCGCCTTGCAGATTCAACTCATCAAACACATTTCTCTCTATGAGAGTCACAGCTTCATCTAAAAATGCAAATGTTTTCATTATTTTATTTTTTGAATGAATATTAATTGCTACGATTCGGAAGTACGGCTGCTTCTCACTCCCGCTGCTACTGTGGGGTGTTCTCTTGTGCGTTTCGCGATGTACTCGTAGTTGCCTTTGTATTTGTGGCTTGTAACTCACCCTGGACTTCAGTTCTACCTTTATGGAGCATGATGCTTCGCTGTGCATCCGTCGACGCCACACACTTTATTGACAAAACATTTTCGACGATGCGTGCCGAGGCACTGACGGCACAGGTTCATTTCGCGCACGTACTTCCACTTACGATCTAGTGAAGCCTTTTTAAAGTTTTCGCACTGCGGTACCTTGTGATTCTCACCGTCGCAAACGCTACTTTTACTAAACTGTGTGTTACGTTCGGCGCGGGCCGGGCGCACACACTAGTCATCTTCTACAATCGTATGGGTATTTAAAGCGGCACTACCCTTGCTGGGTACCAAAGAAACAACTGTGCTCTCTGCCTCCGCCATTTGGTACAACCAATCGCTAAACAATTTCACTACCGGAGTGTGTTGATCCTTCGGGTACATCGCCCAAGTCAATTTATGGTTATTGGGAAGCTTGTCCACCAACTCTTTCACCAAAAAAGGATTATGTAGGTGCTTGTCCATATGGCAACCTTCCATCGTTGCGCTAATGTTTCGAACAGAGAGTGCGAATTCAATTAGAAACTCCAATTTGTCTTTTATTGCCGGCATACTCCGAGCCTTGTGTAAAGATGGGCTCAAAGAATTATATAACGGCGCGAGAGCTAGCCCACAATTTCAATCGGCGACTACTAGAGTACAGCCAAATATTGAATGAGAAGCGATAAGTTTGGTTTCCAGATCGAATCTGATTTATTGATAAAACCTTATTGCTATTTATACTTTTAATTTCTTATGTGCTAAGACTTAGTATATAATATGGTTCTTAATACATAAAGAGGGCTTTTGCAATGTCAGCGGAAAGTATCACTGTCAATGCCAGCGTACATTTGTTGAGGGCATCGAACGTTAGAATGCAGCGTAATCAAAAACATACATTATGCTTTTCATACACAACACCCTTATCCTACTGGGAAAAAAAAATTTTTGGTGTTTAAACAAAAAATTTTTTTTTGTAAAAGTATTTATGTTATATTAATTACTTTAAATTTTACTTGTTTATCTTTACAACGTTATATATTTTTTTAATAAGTTTTTATGGAGTTCTTTTATTTCTCCTTTTATTTCTAATAGACAATTTACATTCCGAATTTCAATTACTCTATAAGGACCATTGTAGGGTTTTTGGTTTTTCTTTCTATTCATATTTCTTACTAATACCATATCTCCTATATTTATATCTAGTGTGTTTATATGTTTTTGTGTTACAATACTTTTTTGTAGTTTCGATTTTTCGATTAATGCTTTTGCATTTTTTATTGAATAATGTAATCTAATTCTGAGTTCGTTAGCGTAGTTATCCATATTGTATATTTTTGGATTTTCTTGGCTGTCAGTACTTGAGAGGTGTGGTAATTTGCCATATACAAGCTCAAAAGGTGTATATTGTGTGTCTATATGGGGTGTTGTATTATATGCAAAGGTATAGAACGGGATCCAATTGTGCCAGTCATAGTCGTTGGTAAAAGATAACATGAATTCATTTAATACGCGGTGATTTCTTTCGACTGATCCTAATGTTTGATGATGGTATGGTGTTGAGAATTGTTCTTCAATGTCTAGGAATTTGCAAATGTTGTGCATGAGCTCATTTGTCAACTCAGTGCCTCTATCTGATTTTAGTGTCTTAAAATGGCCATATTTTAAGATACATTGTTCTACTACTGTTTTAGCTATGGTTTTAGCGTCTTTAGTTTCTATTGGGTGAGCTATTACAAATTTAGTCAGTTCGCACTGTATTGTGAGTATGTATCTGAATCTGTCTGACATTCTTAGTGGTCCAACTGTGTCTATTTCAAGTACTTCAAAACTAGTGTTTGGTGTGTCTGTTATTATTTCTTTTTCGTGTATATGTTTAGTTATTTTGTTCTGTGCGCATTTGTCACAGTTTTTTATAAAATCTTTCACCATTCGACTCATATTTTTCCACACATATCTTTGTTTTAATTTTAGAGTGGTTTTTCTTATACCAAGGTGTCCTCCATGTGTTGAGTTGTGATATTCATTTATTAATTTATATTTAATTATTTCGTTTTCAATTCCTTTAGGGGGTTCATATATAATAATCTTGTATGCGAAAGGATTTTCTTTAATTTGCTGTTCCTGCAGCTTGTTAAATGTATCTTTAAATTCTTCTGTTTGTATACCTTCAAAAATTATATCTTTATTCGATAGCGCTAAAATGTTGACTTTTAATTTTTTTATTTCTGATGCTAGCTTCTCCATAATCGAAACGTATTTCGTATAGTTATCACTAGATCTGGTTGGTTGGTTGGTTTCAGTGGCTGATCCAAGTCGGTCCTCACATGGATCACAATTATCGCCTTAGCGACGTTTTGATACCACAACCTCTCCTAACGCCGGAGAAAACGATGGGTTGTTCACTAAATCCACTTTGTGGAGTTTAGGTATCTTAAAAGATCTTTCGGTTTTACACCCGAGAGATCGGATAAACTCGCTAGGAAATAGTTTCCTAGTGTTCTATTTCTTGCGGCCGCCAGAGCCGGGCATTCGCAAAGAAAATGGATTAAGGTTTCCTTCTCTTCTGAATTTCCACAACTTCTACAATGGGTATTGTACGGTCTCTGCAATTTCTCTGCATGAGTACCCACGAGCCAGTGACCCGTAAAGGCCGCCGTGAGGCGGCTGGTGTCCCTGCGGTCCCTGTTTATGAGATCCCTAGATCTCGCTGTGTTAAAGACTGGCCAGGTCGCCCGGGATGTATTACATGTTGTAAGTGTCCTCCATCTATTGCCCGCCAAGGTAAGACAGTGCATGTAGATGCCCCTCTTAATCGCACCCATGGAAACAGGTACTAGTTCCACATGGGTTAGATCGAGAGAGGCTCCTCTGCGCGCCAATTCATCAGCCTTCTCATTTCCATCTATATTCCTGTGTCCGGGGACCCAGATGATTGTGATGTCAGCATGGTGACCTAGCGCCCTAAGTTCCTCCCTGCACTGTCTGACCAGTTTGGAGTTGATGGTGTTTGATTGTAGGGCTTTTATGGCAGCCTGGCTGTCCACAAAAATAGCAACCGTGCTCCTCTGCCCTTCTCTAATGTGGTGGGTGATCTGTCGACATGCCTCTCTGATCGCGAGTACTTCCGCCTGAAAAACTGTAGTTGTATCGGGTAGGCGTGTACAGTTAATGTTAGCGTGCGAGGAAAAGACCCCCGCCCCCACGCCCAGGTCCATTTTTGACCCGTCCGTATAAATGGGTATATCGTACTCCATTTAGAGTTTCCTTCTCGACCACAATTTTCTTGAGGGAAATCTAACTTTGAAGTCCTTTTTGAAGTCCAGTTGTGGTACTATGTAATCTATCGTCATTTGTGTTAATTCCCTCGGCACTGTGTATAGCACCTTACCATGACCGTACGTTCGCTCAGACCAGCAGTTTGTCGCTTTTAACCCTAACGCACTGTTGCAGGCTACGTTCTTAATGTACAGGTCGATAGGGAGGATGTGTAGCAATACGTTGAGTGCCTCCGCTGGACACGTTCTCAGGCTCCCTACAATGCCAGCGGCAGCTGTTCTTTGAACTCTACTAAGTCTCTGAACATTATAGCCCTTGTCTAGAGCTGGCTTGAAAGCTTGAAGATCGGAATCTTGGTCTTGTTAGTGAAAAGTATCAGTTCTGTATTTTCTGGATTCACACCTAGTCCACATCCTGTGGCCCAGGAATTCAGTTTGTCCAGCCCCTTTTGCATAATATCACTTATTACACAGGGGAACATGCCTGATACAGCTATCACTACATCGTCCGCGTATGCTACCGTCTTAACCCCATTGAATCTAGTATGCCGAGGATGTTGTCAATTACCAATAGCCACAATAAGGGTGAAATCACCCCACCTTGTGGTGTTCCTCTACTGACGTGTTTGACGAGAACCGTGTTACCCAGCTCAGACTGAATGACCCTAGTCCTAAGCATTGTAACTATCCACTCCCTAAGAACTTCCTCAACCCGTACCCTGGTGAGAGAGTCCAGAATTGCTTTGTTACTAACGTTGTTAAAAGCCCCCTCTATGTCCAGAAAGGCCGCCAACGTGTACTGCTTATGGTGGATTGTCTTTTCTACTGATCGAATTACCTCATGTAAAGCTGTTTCCGTAGATTTACCCCTGAGATATGCGTGTTGTGACTTCGAGAGGGGAAACTGATCCACTGATCCACTGGAGCCCTCTCCATTGTTTTAAGAAGAAACGACGTAAGACCTTCCTCCAAGTGAGGGGGATGTAGTTGAAGCGTATACATGCCTTATATATCCCCTTCAGCCATGGGATCACCACAACCTGTAACCTTTGCAGCATGATTGGGAAAATCCCATCCAAGCCCGGCGATTTGTAAGGCGAGAAACAGTTTATAGAGTGTTTGATTCTTTCGTCCGTGAATATCACTAGATCTACTATGCATAGTTTTTGTATTAAGAGGTGACAATTTCTCCAGAATCGAAACGGATTTCGGTGGATTATCGTTGTACCTTACGCGTAATATATTCTTATCTTTTTCATAGATTAATTGAGTACTCTTCATATTTATATCGTTCGCTTTTTCAAATTTCAATTTAGTAATGTATCTGACGTCAGTACAGTCCCAGATATGAAGTTGATCAGACTTCTCTTGGGTTTTGGATTTTACTTGTTTTTGTTGGTCTGCATGTTTTTTGGCAGCCATTCCCCTTGTTATGATTAATGTTCTTTTAGCTTTTTCGTCGGTTTCTTTAGGAATCATTTGTTTTAAAGTTTCTGAATCAATTTTGATTCTGGAAAGTGCGTCTGCGTTGGTATTTGATTTTCCTTTTTTGTATATTATTTCGAAGTCATATTCTGATAGGTCTAGTCGTATTCTTGGCATTGTAAAAACTGATACTAATGGTTAATGGCAACTGTAAAATTTTTTTTACTATATAAATTGCTAAAATTTTTTTTTCAATAACTGGTTTAACTACACATATTTTCTTTTCAAAATTTTGTTTTTGTGAATTTACTATTAAAATTTAAGCCCAAAATTTATTTCATTCTAATCTGCGATTTTACATAACAAAATTTTGTTGTTGTTTTTGCAACATTTTTCTTGGTTTCCTAATGCTTTTGTTTAATATTTCTTTCTTTCCATTACATATGTCTATGAATTACACGGTGCGACAAAAAAAAATTCCCGGGAAGTGATAGTATTTTTCTGATAGGTATTGTCGAGTACAACAAGAATCTGTATTTGAAATTTGCCAGTCACATCAGAATTTTGAGATACGGTTAAAAAACCGGTTTTTCGTACCTCTATGCACTTATAAGCCAGTAACTTACTTGTTTATTAACCGATTTTCAGTTTCTCAACGGATTTGCAAAGAAGAAACTAGTACCTTTAGAATTTATCAAATAAAATAAAAATGCTTTCAGAATATTGCTGGTCACTTCGGAGAGAAACCGATGATGCTGAATTAAAAAAAAGACGGTCAGGCAAACATTTTTGACTGAAATAGCTAAAAGTTTATTTTTGCAAAAATTTAGGTTTGATAAATAGTTGAATAACTCAGTCAATTTTTAGCGGATTTTTTTAAACAAAGTTGCGTTTGACTCACAAATAAATATATTTTTTGAATAAACTAAATAATTTTACGGTTCCTTTAAAAATAATTCGTAAAAATATCGCCAAAGTTGAAAAATGTCTAAAAAAGTAGGGAAAAAATGTGTTTGGTGGAGAAATACACAAAGAGCTTTTAAGCCAACCATAACAATATATACACCATTCTAAATCAGTTGAGAAACTGAAAATCGGTTAATAAACAAGTAAGTTACTGGCTTATAAGTGCATAGAGGTACGAAAAACCGGTTTTTTAACCGAATCTCAAAATTCTGATGTGACTGGCAAATTTCAAATACAGATTCTTGTTGTACTCAATAATACCTATCAGAAAAATAATATCACTTCCGAGGAATTTCTACTTCATTCTTTTTTGTATCACTGTGTTATCAATTAGTTTCTGATGCGTATTAATATATTTATAATAATAACATTTATATTATATATGGTATTTAAATTAAATTAAAAGTCACGTATGTATAGGTATATAAAAATATTAAAGATTCTTAACTAATATTTAAATGTATTAAGTTGCTTAACTATAATATTAAAATAAATTATGTGTAGGAAGTTTCGCTTACTCTGTTTCTAAAGACAAAATTATGCAAAGCTAAAATTATAACCATTTCCTTTATTATTATTTTTTAAATTTATAAACATTTACAATTAAAGTCAAAGATATACATATATATATCTATATATATAAAATGGAATGTGTGTCTGTTTATTTGTTTGTTTGTACCTTATAGGAGACCAAACCTCTGGACCGATCTTCCTAAAATTTTCACAGCATTTAACTGGGACTCTGGCATGATTAATAGGGTACTTTTCTTTCGACCACGCCCACTTTTACGCCCACTTTTTTAAAATTATGTAATTGCTCCCATATAGTTTTTAACAGATTTACTTCAAATTGTATACACATTATATACTCCAGGCGAGGTAGAAATAAACATTTCTTACGCCACGCCCCCTTTCACGCCCCTTTTCACGCCAAATTTTATTTGAAAGTTTTAAACTTTTTGTTCTCTGTACAAATTTGTTCTTTAAAAAGCGGATTTTTTTTTATTTGGTAGTATATTGCTCTTAATACTGTGAACGTCGCCATATAACTATGAACCACGCCCACTTCACCGCCCCCTTTTTTTAAAATCAGATACTTATACCAATAGCAATGTTTGCAATACAAAATACTTTTTTTGTAATATGTATTTACCTAAAGTTTTATATGCTTTTTATCTACAGGTAAGGTAGCCATTCATTTTTTTATTACCAAATCCCCCTTTTTCGCCCCATTTTACCTTAAATTATAATTAATCTGCTTTTAATATGGTATATATTTGGTGTCTTTAAAAAGGTTTGATGCACAAAAACATACTGAAATTATTTTATTATTTATTATTTTTTTTAAATTATTATCAACACAATTAAATTTGAATATTAATATTGCACTACTTTTCCTTCAAGTGTAACATGAGGTGCAATTGCTAACGCGTGTTATAAAGCTTACCATATCATTTACATACTTACAATTAAAATTATGTATATGGCAACTCATTTCACTAATTAAGAACGCTTCTGATTGGCTGCCGTAAGAATAAATACTATTTCACCAAACGGGAGCTATGTTTGCAGCCATTAAAGTTTTAACTTTGATCGCGTCTATTTGACTAATTACTTATCTCAATGTAACCAAAGTTTACTGATAACCATAGCAATGACTGTTAAATTTATTTGAAAATATCTGTGGTTAATTAAACCCCTACAATTCAGGGGTAGCGAAGCGCACCGGGTACAGCTAGTATATTTATATATATATATTTTTTTAAATATTAAATACAAAAATAGTTTAATAAAATGAGATAAAAATATAGTTTTAAAATGTTTACAGCGTTTTAGCACGCTCCAAAAAATCACTGCTAAATTTCGATATTTCCGATTGTGGTCGTTTACAGACTAACAATAAATTAATGATATGAGATATTCTTATGTCATCTGTGTGCATATCTAAAATTTCATCGTTGTCTACCTCGATAGCTTCGCCCGGTGTATCAAAGAGTTTCTGCACTTCATCATACAGCCACATCTCCAAAGCCAGTCTCTTTCGTATTACACTCATCTGATGGAAACCATATTTGGCGGTTAGGAACTTCTCCTGTCGCTTCTTAACTTCGGAACTTCTTTCATTAAAATTGACGCGTAAATTTTGTTGGTTCGGTAAACGTTCACAAATATTCATTTTTTTGGGACCGCACTGCATTTTGAAAACAACTTTGGTCGATTACTGCCTTTTTTTTTAAGTGGGTGTCAGATTGTAGCTTGGAGTCTTCTTTCTAGATGTGTTGCTCTGCCAGTTGTTGAACTTTTTCAAATAGTCGGTGGAACTCGGTGCTCATCTTCTTATTGGAGTTTTAGATTTATTTTAAGAGTGTTGTGGTTTTTAAAATTTTTGGGTTTTTAATAATTTGGCAGGATTGATGTCAGAATTGCCAGTTTGGCAGGATCGATATCAGAATTGCCAGTTTGGCAGGATCGCCATGTAACGATGGGCTCAAAGAATTATATAACGGCGCGAGAGCTAGCGCACAATTTCATTCGGCGACTTCAAGAGTACAGCCAGATATTTGTGTGTGAAGCGAAATGTATGATCGCCATGTATTGAAGGGCTCAATGTATTATATAGCGGCGCGAGAGCTAGCGCACAATTTCAATCGGCGACTACTAGAGTACGGCCAAATATTGAATGAGAAGCGATAAGTTTGGTTTCCAGATCGAATCTGATTTATTGATAAAACCTTAGTGCTATTTATACTTTTAATTTCTTATGTGCTAATATGGTTCTTAATACATAAAGAGGGATTTTGCAATGTCAGCGGAAAGTATCACGGTCAATGCCAGCGTACATTTGTTGAGGGCATCGAACATTAGAATGCAGCGTAATCAAAAACGTGCGCGCTGTTCGCGCTTCATAACGTAAACATTCTTATATGAGAGTTCGATGTACTTACGTTGGGTCTCCGCTCACATTACTTGTGCCTACGCCGCGTATGGTGTTGGCGTTTGTGTGTATATACATACATTATGCTTTTCATACACAACACTTGTTCACTGCTCGCTCGATAATATGCTCTGGCCGCTCAAAACACATGCGCAGCGTCTGAATGATCTCAGGAAGGCAAAAACAATTTATTTTTAACCATTTCGCGGGCTTTACCTTTTAAGTACGATTGTAGTCTTATCAGATTCTCCGCATAGCTAAAGCAGGCCACTGATGTGCTGTTTTCGAAGCTGCTTATAAATAATGGCCAGTCGTCAGGATCGCCGCTAAAATTAGGCAATTGCTTTGGTATAGCCTGGCGCGCTGATAGTTAAGCTGCTGTAGGTGTCCTGGTCAGCATATTGATTTGCCCGAACAATAATGAAAACTCACTTGAATGTGACAATATTTTGTATTTATTGTCCAAATATTGTCGTTGGAGATTCATTTCTTCTTCTAGTTGCTCTAGTTGCATATTCCGTAGCTTCAACGAGCTATCACTATTTGCAGTTCGTGCAAACGAAGACGGCTACGCATTTAATAAACAGTGATGTTGTTGTTGTTGTTGTTGTTGTTTTTGTTGTTGCTGCTGCTGCATTTCTCTTTCGCTATACCTTTGGTATAAACTAACAAGCATTTTGTATTTAGCTAAATATTAATTTATTTAAGTTATTATAAGGTTCCAAATGTTTATTGGTTTACCTAGTAAGGTCGGTATGTTTTGTGCGTTTCAGTCTTCGCACAGTATCAGCGCAATTAACGAGATTAACAATTTCATCATTAGTGTGCTGCTTTAGTTTCTCTGCGTGAGCAATCGCATGTTTTTTATAGTATCATCTACTGTTTCTACAGCTAGATCGCAGTGTAGATCAGTACTACGTGCTTACCAAGGAGCATTCACAATGCATCTCAATGCTTTATTTGGAATCGCTGAATCATCAACTTGTTGCTTTTGCTGGTATATCCCCACAGTTCGATACACGTCTAAGGACTTGCTTTTAAATTAAAATTTTGTTGGATGTCCATACGACTGAGTGCTTGCCAATAAGCCACTGCATTTGTTTGAATTTGATATCTAGTTCTTAATTTTTTTTTTTAACATGCACTTTCCAGCGAGGTTTTGCATCAAGATTCATGCCTAGGTACTTGGCTGTATTTGCGTATGGAATCTCTTATCCATTTCTGAAGATCTTATGTTGCAGTATCTTTTTGTTTGTAAATTCAATTTGAGTTGATTTAGCATTATTAAGCTTGATTCGCCATTTCTTTGTCCAAGTGCTGGTATATCCCCACAGTTGGATACCATAAATCCACACCCGTCTAAGGACTTGCTTATAAATTAAAATTTTGTGAGATGTCGATACGACTGAGTGCTTGCCAATAAGTCACTGCATTTGTTTGAATTTGATATCTAGTTCTTCCTTTTTTTTTTAACATGCACTTTCCAGTGAAGTTTTGTATCAAGATTCATGCCTAGGTACTTGGTTGTATTTGCGTATGGAATCTCTTATCCATTTCTGAAGATCTTATGTTGCAGTATCTTTTTATTTGTAAATTCAATTTGAGTTGATTTAGCATTATTAAGCTTGATTCGCCATTTCTTTGTCCAAGTGTACATATTGCTACCCGCTGCTTGTAACACATTGGTAGATTCCTCTGCATTGCGTCCAGTGGAAAGTAGGGCTGTGTCATCTGTAAACGTTGCGATAGTACAATTTTCTGTCGTGGGTACATCATTTGTGTATAGCAGGAAGAGTATAGGTCCCAAAACGCTTCCCTGCGGTACACCAGCTTTGATTTCTGTTAATTTGGAGTAACAGTCTTCCTATTTAACGCGGAAAGAACGGTAAGAAATATATGATTTTAAGAAATCACAATACTGTTTTTGAATTTGGTTTCGCAGTTTGAGTACAAGGCCGTCATGGCAGACCTTATCAAATGCCTCAGATACGACTAGAAAAACTGCGGAGCAGGCTTGATTCTCTTCTAGAGATTTTTCAATGTTACTGACAATTCTGTGGGCCTGCTCAATCGTTGAGTGCTTGGTTCTAAAGCCGAATTGGTGGTTTGGAATCAATTTTTTCCGGTCGATTATTGGCATTAGTCGTTTTAAAAACATTTTTTCCATCACTTTCGATAAGACCGATAGCAAAGAGATTGGTCTATATGAAGAAATTTCATACGGTGGCTTCCCAGGTTTTGCTATCATTATGACCTCAGCTACCTTCCAGTACATGGCTACGTATTTCAATATGAAGCATGTATTGATCAGATTTGTCAGGGTTCTAATGGTTTTGTATGGTAAATGCCTCAGTATTTCTGTTGTTATCAAGTCGAAGCCAGGGGCCTTTTTTAGCTTTAGGTAGTTTATAATGTTTTTAACCTCTTTAGGGGTAGCGAAAAGTATGTCGAGTATGTAGAGTTATCACTACTTTGCGTTGTAAATGTATTCTTTTGCTCAGCAAATATCTGGACTTTTTCAGTGTTGCTTTTTGCCCAACCCGCTTTGCAGGTGGAGATTGAAGTGTAGGTCGCTTTAATGTCTTCGTTGCTTTCCAAAGTGAATAATTTGACATTTTGTCAGTAGATAAGCTGCTTAAATATGTTTTAAGAGTCATTTTTAAAGGCTTTTATTTTAAATGTTAAACTTTTCGTAGCTTTGTTGAATTTAGTTTTATCAGCTGGTGATTTGGTCATCTGCCATTTACGTCGAAGTTTGCGCTTAAGTTTAACCAAAGCCATTATCTCGCTTGGGTAGTTACAGCCAGGAAAAATTGCTTTTAGCTTGGGAGTACTTCGCCAGCATGCATTCTGTATGCATTGGGTGGAATTTGTCACCGCATCTTCCAGTTGCTCCGTGCTTTCTAAACAGGTATTTTGCCATGTTGCTGAGCTATTCATAATGATTTTAAAATAAGGCCAATTCGTTCGTTTATTTACTAAGACATGTGGTTGTTCTTTACTAATTATAGTAGTGCTAATTATTATATAAATTGGTGAATGGTCTGAGCTCATTTCGAATCCATCTTGAACCATTATGTAAGTTTTAGCGAACTTTCTCAATATAAAGAAGTCAATGAGGTCTGGAATTTTGTTATGATGAGTAGGCCAATAGGTGGGTTTTCCTGTAGATATTGTATCACAACCAGTCGATTGTAGAGCCTTGAGAAGTTCTCGCCCTTTGGTCGTGATTAATCCTGTACCCCAGTAAGTGTGTTTTGCGTTGAAATCACCTCCAAGGATAAATTTATCGCCAAGGAGCTTAAGTAATTCTTTATACTTTTCGTTACAGATATTGTGTCGTGGTGGACTATATAAAGCAGCGATAGTAAGTGGTTGGTGGTCGACCTCAATTACTATCGAAGTCACTTGGAATTCATCTGTAGTTATTTTCAATCCTTCATAATGCTTGATATTCTTTCGAACTATGACTGCACTACCACCTCGAGCACAATTGTTCGGATGAATTGTGTGATATACTTCAAAATTTGTTATTTTCGTGAATGATTCTTTCGTACAATGAGATTCTGCAATGGGGCAAATATCAATATTTTGAGTTTTAAGTACCAATTCTAATTCGTTTTGATGTTTGGAAAGGCCATTAGCATTACATAACATAATTTTTATGGATTTAATCATTTTTTGATATTTTGATTATTGATTCAAGACGGCTAAGACGCTTTTCAAATTGTTTGTTAAACTCATCTTGTTTATTTAATTTAGCCAATATTTGTTGTAAAGCATCCATATCTGAGGTTGATTTGGTTTTGCTATCTTTAGCAATTTGTGCATATGGGGATTGTGGTTTGTTGTTTGTTTGTGTACGATCTTCTTTGTCACGTTGTTTTTTTTTATTCTAATGAACAGTAACAAAAAAAAAGAAAAATATTTAACTTAAGATACAAAAAACATAAAAACAAAGTTAGTCAAAAAATTTGCTGTCAAGAAAGTGTTTTTTCAATTCTCTTTGGAACAAATTTAGCTGCGCAATGCATTTACCGTTATGAGATTGAGGCTTCACTATGCTTTATGCGCTTTTTAGACCCAAATTAATCAAAAATAGTTGTTCTTAGCTCATCGAATGCAGCATTTTTAGCAAAATTATTGTGAATTTAAGATGCCTGGTAGAAGAACGTCATTTGATATGACTCAGTTCGTTTACTATAACCACCGCATCCGAAAAAGTTTCCAAGAATTGTTCTAGATGTTTCCTTTGACCAGCTAACTATTTCTAAAATTTTAAATCGCGTATAAAAGATAGTCTGGTACCAAAACCTTCGCACTTCCGTGTGCAGAAAATATCAAATAGAGCTGAACGCATTTTGGTAAGGAAAGCAGATGAAAATCCGCCGATTTTTACGCGACCCTTTCAAGTCAACTCAAAGAAGTATGTGATCTTGCGGTTGTCTACGAAACAGTAAGGCAGCTCCTGATAAACTACCAGTATATGTCAAAAGTTGCTCGAAAAAAACCAATGCTTTCAACACAATACATTGAAAAGTGATTGTCTTTCGCTAGGATTTACTTTGTCAAACTGAATGACTATCGGGATTGTGATAAGAACAAAATCATGCTTTACTATAATGGTGGGCCCAATAGAGTGTTGGGACAACCGTTAAACGCATTGGAAAATAGAAATATTATATTATCTTCCAATATTTAAATTCGGCAAGCTTTTTGTCATAGTATCGGGGTGCATATCCAGTAAAGGAGTGTGAGAACTAGATTTCGTAGAGAATAAAATGGATGCAAAATAATATCTGGATAATTCAAAGTTGTTTGGTAAACAACGCAGACCATTGTGGGTTCAATATTGATAACACTCCGTAATTCAAATTTTACCAAGATGACCCAAAACATAGGGCGCATATTGTAAGGATGTGTGTACTTTATAGTTACAAAAAAGTATTAGATTCGGCACCTAGAGTCCACACTTGAACGCCATTGAAAATTTGTGGGAACTTTTAAGAAAAAAGGCGGCCGAGAGACAACTAAAAGGTGGAGCAGAGCTCAAACCTAAAGGAATGAAATGAAATACCAACCGAATACGATGTGCAGAAATTAATTTATTCCATGAGGAGAATACTACTTGTTATATATGCTAAAGGAGGCCATACAAAATATTAAAACCTTTATAGTGCTAATTTTCTTTTCTTTCTTTTATTTTTATAAATAAGTTCTGACACTTTCTTGACCGCAAATTTTTTCACTACTTTTTGTTTTTGTTGTTTTTTGTTTCTTAATTTTAAAATTCGTTTTTTTTTTGTTATTGTTCATTAGTGAATACATTAATTAAATGATATGAACAAAAAAAAAAATTAATCAAAACAATAAAGTAGTACTATATTATGCATGGAAGAAACCTAATTGACGAATTTTTTACCTTGTCAAAACACCTTCTTGACAAACTGTATGCTAATTTCATAAACACCAATAATCAGCTACATTCGATTTTCGAAATCCATCATCCTGGGAAATATCTAGTGATTCAAGTTTATTAGGGAAGGAATTCAGCAATGAACTGTGCGCTTGCTAAAGAGGATCATTTTAAAGAATTTTGGGGCAACGAAGATGAGTTCTCAGTTAGAGTCGGATGCAATATGATAAAAAAGTTTAAAACACCTCAAAAATTAGAGATATGGGAAAAGCGGTATAACTTTTTTTATCATGGAACTTTTTTCTCTACGACTTATTGCATTTGGAAAATATTATAAAAAATCATATTGTTTCGACATGTTTTAGGCTGTAGCGCCCAAATCGACAGTCCGATTTGGGCCGACCGTATCTCTAAATATTGAAACATGATTGCATATCAGTGAAACGGGATTGCATACTTTTAGGATCCCATCTGGAGTTTGAGAATGAGTGCACCACCCTGTGTGTGTAAGTCAAGACACAATCCATTCGAATAAAAGCTTATTTCGTTGTAGAGATTGTGGTGTAAAGAATTATCTCGAAAGTAAGAACTTACTGTATAAAATTATAGAAAGATCCAGAAACTTCTAGTATATTGTAGAAGTTTCTACCTCAACCATTTGAAACTATAAAAGCACAAGACTGTGCAAAGTAAAAGACATTCCAACAGAGATCGTGACAGTGTGTACATCGAGCATTATAATCGAAGCAGCAGTATTTGTAAGTGTGCAAAGTGATGAAATTCATTGTGAAATAAAGTACAAATTGTAAAGAAGTAAACTTTAAGCCTAATATTAAATGTGTAAATAGCAATAGTTAAATAAAGTTAGTTATTTTAATTTAACCAGCGATTGTTTGATTACTACACAATCCAGTGGTACGAATCCGAGTACAGAGAGTTAGAGTAAATTGTCAGGAGGGCAATTTTGTAACAGAGTAAATTGTCAAGAGGGCAATTTCGTAACAATATATACTGTCCCAGAATATATACTTGTATACTCATTTCCATATAGAAGATTTACGTCCCACGTTTCAACTAAGATTTAATTCGTTTTACTCAATATCGCAAAAACTGGACATGCGTCAAAACCTGAAGGCAGATTCGAAATCAGCACAAAATTTTACATTAAAAATGCTGATGTCGCAACCTTTGAGCAATTTTTTTGTGAACTAGTGTTATTAAAGGCGAAGATTTTAAGTATGTGTGAACACCGCATAGGTATATAAACTATTATAATGCGTACATTAATTCTAAAAGTAGTTTCTATCATAAAAAAATCTTTGAGAATGAGCAAAAGCTTTCGATAAGATCTGTCACGACGGTCTAATCTAAGGAAGTTCACAGTAAAATATAAAAGTCACAGCTCGGCGATTTACAATATATGTTCTGGAATACCACAAGGAAGCGCCCAGGATCCAAACCTTTACGTGTTATATACATCTGATATACTCACAGATTCCAATACAACCGCAACATTTGCTGATGACACAACAATCTTCAGCGCTCACACTAATTCATTAATAGCAAACGAGAAATTTACAAGCATACATAGACACACTACCTAAATAGTTAAACAAATAGCAGAAAAAAAATCAACGGGACCAAATGTGTACAAATACCTTTTACGCTAAGAAGAAATATCTGTCCAGAAATAAATATATATATATAAACAAGCCAGTCTCCAAGACACTTGAGTGAAAAGTCTTGTTATTCACCTAGACCAGCGATTAACCTGGAGTAAACATATAGAGGCAAAAGTCAAACATATAAAACTTTGACTAGTCACTATTCTGGTTGCTAAATAAGAACTCGAAGCTCAAATTAGAATACAAGATACTATTATATAAAGGAATAATTAAACCGATTTGGAACTACAAAATATATATCTAGGGTAGTGTAAAACTACAGAAAATGCAATCTAGGATACTTAGGCCAAATACACACTATTCGTGCCGGTCACGGTCAGTCAAGCATCTGTCAAATTTTCTTTAATGGCTTTTAATAGGATTACCAGTTACGTGCCAGTTACAGTCCAAGCAAGACCGCCGCGGTTTTTTCAAAAAGAATACTTGACCGAAGGTTGAACGGCAGTGTGGATTTCGTTCAGATGAAATTTTACGCGTTCTGGCGTAGGGATCGACTTGATTGTGAGAGTGTGGAATAAATACGATCGACGCAATCCACTTCGTTTAACTTTTATTTGTTTTCTCTCCTATTAGCTCAACTTCAGCCATTTATTAAAATAATAGTTTGCTTCATGTGGATTGTACAGCATACGTACATTATTATTATTATGTACTTCGTATTAATTTGAAATTAAAGTCTTTTTGACTTACAGTCGGCGCATTACAGCGACTTAAAAAAAAAAACTTATTAGGAAAGAAGTTACTCTTGCATATACGAGTATATTCCACAAACACATAAAGCTGGCATTAGCATCCACATTTGAGAAGTTGTGACTGGCATGTGAATGGATAATGTAAATACATTGCGTTCCTTCTGAACGTGAGTGGCATGTGACCGGCACGAATAGTGCGTATTGGGCCTTACAGGAGCACCTTGGTACATGAAAAATTCAAATATTCATAATGGTCTCTAAATACCAACTGTACAAAAGGAAATAGTAAGACTAAATAAAGTTTACCTTCTGAAATGGGAAAACCACCCCAATGAGCTAGCTCAAAATTTGGTGCTGTTATTAGGACCGAAACGGCTAAGCAAGAAATATATTTTAGATCCTAGCTAACGACATATATGAAATATATTTAAAATTATGAATTAATAATGAATGAATTAACATTTTTTAAAAAAATATTAGTTCTAAGCATTTGCAAAATAACATAAATTTTTATATTAACTTATAAGATTTCAAAACTTGCTAGTTTCCCTCAAAAGATTCAAAAAATAATGATGGAAAAAATTTCGAATGGCACTATACAAAAACAGTATGTATTCTCTGAGAAGGAAAAATAGAATATAATTTTATGTTAAATAAAATTCGCTTGTAAAATCTAGAAGTATTTGCGTAATATAGGCGAAACTTTAGACAAGTACACCACGCTTGCCCAATGCGTGTTATGAAAATGTCTCATATGCACAAGCTAGCAACAACGTAATAGTAATAAAATTGCGCCCACAATCGGAAATCGAAGAGAATTGGCTGATCGCAATAATGGGCATTGATGTATTGAGGTATTTTCATATAATACGAGGGGTACTATTTATATTTCGGAAATAACAGATAATAACAAACATTTTTAAATGAAAATGGCTTTATTGTTTTTCAAAATATTCCCCTTCATGATCTATACACTTTTGCATTCGTTCAAACCATTTGTCAAAGCAGTTTTTCCATTCCTCTTGAGACACCTCCAAAACATGGTTTTTGAACGCTTCACCTGCTTCTTCTGCGCTCCTAAATCGTTGACCACGATATTCACCTTTGATATTCAGGAACAAGAAGAAGTCATTCGGTGCCAAATCAGGACTGTATGGAGGATACGTCATCAATTCGATGTTTTGACTGCTCAAAAATTCACCTGTATGACGAGATGAGTGAGAGCTCGCATTGTCATGATGGAGAATGATTCTTCTTTGGCGGTTGGTTTTACGAATTTCTCCGAAGAGTTCCGGCAAACAAATGGTCGGTTATTAGTCAACACACAATCTATTCGAATAAAAGCTTCTTTCGTTGCAGAGATTGTGGTGTAAAGAGTTATCTCGAAGGTAGGAACTTCCTGAGGTGTGTATATCAGATTCTAGAAAGATCTAGAAACTTCTAGTGTATTGTAGAAGTTTCCACCTCAGCCATTCGAAACTATAAAAGCACAAGACTGTGCTAAGTCGAAGACATTCGAACACAGATCGTAACAGTGTGTACATCGTGCATTATAAATCGATGCAGCAGTGTTTGTAATTGTGATTTTCAAAGTGATGAAATTCATTATTAAATGAAGAAATGAAATGAAATTACTTGTGAAATAAAGTGCAAATTGTAACAAAGTAAACTTTAAGCCTAATATTAAGTTTGTAAATTGCAATAATTAAATAAAGTTAGTTATTTTAATTTAACCAGCGATTGTTTAATTACTACACGATCCAGTGATACGAATCCGAGTACAGAGAGTTGGAGGAAATTGTCAGGAGGGCAATTTCGTAACAGAATAAATTGTCAAGAGGGCAATTTCGTAACAGAATAAATTGTCAAGAGGGCAATTTCGTAACAATTGGTGTCAGAAGTGGGTTTGTGTATCTGTGATAAACAATGGTTAAATTGGAAAAATTGAGATTGGAGCAGCTCAAGAAGGAGCTTGAGCGTTTAAATTTGCAAACACAAGGGTTTAAAGCGGAGCTACAGGTGCGATTAAGAAGCGCTTTGGAGGAGGAGGGTATAGACGTTGATGAGCATGAATTCCAATGTGAAGAGGCAACGACATCTCGACACGAAGAAACACCGCAAGAAACTAACACGGGTAACTTTGACATGTGTTGGGTGTCTGCTTGTTGTCAGGAACGACCTTGTCGCTGCCTCTCCTGAGCGCGCGTGTACCTAAAACGTAGCACTTTTCCACACAATAAATGATACGCACTAGTTTGGTTGTAAAAAACGACAAGAAGGTTTATTCTTAAAATACTAGCTCTTATATACTATTTACAAAGAAACATTACAGTCTACGTATTGACTTTTCTGGTGTTCCAATTACGCAATTGTTATTTGGTATCAGTGGCTCAAGCCAACTGACCTACAGAAAGTAAAAGTGTCGTCGGTGCATTCTAAATGCCCCTCGTCAGCTTGACTGCGGAATTGTGACACCCTAAAAGTTTACATCATAATTAATGCATAGATACTACTATTGACAATATTTGCACCCTAAAAATATGTACTCTCTTAATGAATTTAATAGGAGCCGGTGGTGTGAGTCAACTACGCGTAGGTAGCTTGATTCTAACTGACAACATCCCTCCCCTTTTTCTAAAAGAAGCTAGTGCAACTAACTTCCATTAAATCTTTACAATATTTTCCCTGCACTGTAAACAATTATGTGCATGGATTTAACTCTATAGTATATACATGTGTTTTAGTTTTTTTTTTTTAAATCGGCTTATTTGGGTTCTTTTTTATTCTCTTCTTTTCCATATTTTTTTCTTACTTTGTTTTTGTTTTCTTTTGTAGTTTTTTTTTTTACCTCTACAATTTTTTTTTTATTTCCCCTTTTTATAATTGGGTCTTTTATTGACTCTTTTCTCATTGGCGTATATACAAGCATCTAAACAATAATACAATTCTATTGTATACCTAAAGCCTTATATTATACTGCGACCTCTGCAACCTGCTGATCCAGTTGACGGCCGTCGTTGTCTTAGTGGAATCCCTCGATGAACTCTGCATACCCCTCCCTTATTTCTGGACCGTTACGTAAAAAGATGATGCAAGCTTGTGCGACTAGATGCGCTTCTGACGAAGTCAAACTAAATATTCGCTCAGTAAGTGACAGTGGATATTTTCCCATTGGAGAAATCGCTACGAAGTTAGCCGATAAAACTTGGCTTAGTTATGCTCGATCTTTTCGTGGTTAAAACGATTTTTTGCGCCAGGAGATTATTCTGCGAAGCTACTTGAACGATGGTAGATGTGGCTGTTATTGTTGTTGTAGCCGTTTCTCGCTAAAATTACGGAGTAACCTCGGGTTTTGGCTAAAATTATCTCTTCTTCTTTCTAGACAATAATACAATATACATACTGACATATGTAACAATGGCAGACACGTTGGATTTTCTATACGGACAACGTACACGTTAGTGTTTTCATTCCATTTTGTCAGTTATGCAATTAAACTCAAGTATTATCAGCTTTTACTTGTCAGATAGAGATTCTTGTATTCAGCCGATACCATCTCCATTTTTTCATAAGCTTAAATTGAAGTCATCGCGCACATGGGAAGTTGGAAGCTCTTCCACTCTTTCATATAAAAATTAATTCCCACTTATTCTGTTTTCATGTTCTTCCAACCACAAATTATCTCGGTACATCATCGTTGCAAACTTCGTATTATCATTTTGCGGCTTAGTGATTACCCTTCTTATACGTCTTCTTACTTCTTCTTATTTGGTCAGATTTTGTCCGCTGGTCATGCATTTCATCTGCCGGTCTCCTGGATGTTGGTTAACACCTTACTCTGTCTTCGACGCTGCAGGAAATCCCTTCCAGGTTCATGCTGCACCATATTGAACCATCCAGATGTCCTTGTTTGTTCACCAACGCCTGAATATCTAAAAACAATACGCTTATATATGTATCGGACTTGCCGAGTATTAATTATTCTTACTAGCTATTACATTCATTCAATTTTTAATATTTTTCCTAACGTAAACAGTAAGTTGTATTTAAATCTATATATCGCTTATCTACTACGTCTTAACAAACAAACTATAAATAAGCATCAAAAACTATTTCCTTTACAGATACTATTAATTAACTCTGAAACTTTTTATATATATACATTTTACAACAATTTGCTCCATACATACCAATTATTTTCTAAATTAAATTATATGCCGCCTTGAAAAAAAATTTTTTTTATATCAATTTTTGGCAATACTAGTTGCCCATCTTACATAAGCGAGTATATAAAAGATAAACCCGCTAATGTGAAAATTGTCCATTGCATGACTGAACCTTTCATTGCATATAATACTCTATATATTCCAATTTTACTACTAGCCGGGTATGTATATATCCATTAATAAGTGTATTTCCCTACATCATATATGAATACATACATACATTCAAGGCATTTTATAATCAATTGCCACAGTTAAAATGTTGGCATCCTTGCTGTCAATCCTATCGTTATTACCTAATTTGTAATGGTAAGCTAAATATATTGTTCTAATTCAATATATATATATATATACATTACTATTCCCCACACGCTAATTTCCTAAGCGATAAACCGAAAAAAAATCTATGTATATTTACATGTAGCCTGCTACAGTATGTAAATATCTGCAAAAATATACATACGTACATACCCATTCCTCTTAACTAGAATACTTACTTCTTTAAATACGAGTATACGTTCGTACATTTATTCTGTATATTATACACATATATACATATATATACCTACTTCACCAGCGGTTCCGTTACCTGGCGTTAACGCTTACGCGTCGAATTTCAGTGCATAAACTGCCGTATGTATGTATATATGTATGTATTTTAGGTTAAGTTTTATATTACTTACCCACGACTGTCTTATGATATTATTTTGAATTATTATTTAATATTTAAAAAAATATATATTTCTCTACGGTGCTTTCGGCTACAGTGCCTAATAAGCATATTTACATTACGACAATTTTACTTGCACATTTCTGTTGGCCTTGACTTTGAACGTCAAAACCGTGCTATTTGGTATACTTACGCGGTATCAGTTTGTTTATGTTGTTATTTCGTGTTTACACTTGTAAGACACTGCCAACACATGTCTCTAATTGTGTGGCCTTGTATAGAATAATTTCAACAAATTATTATGTAGCTTTTTATTCTTGTCCTTAATCGTTACGACTGTTGTAACTGGGCTGCGGACTTCTGCTACTGAATACGGACCTATCCAAACAGGTGAAAATTTGTTTCTCCTAGCCTGATTCTTCATGAGTACTTGATCACCCACATGAAAGATTACTGGGTTTAGTACCTTGTTATAGGCTTCCCTGGCTCCTCGTTTAGCACAATCCTGGTTTTCTCTGACCAACTCGTGCGCTCGCTGTAGGTCATCAGCATTGTATACTGGCGCACATTTGCGCTTAGATTTGCTGGCATGTTGAAATGAAATCGTAGAGCGTCCTAAAGTTTGCTTCGTTGATACATGCACAGTATTGTTGTGTACATGCATTGCAGTGGTCAACCATTGATCCCAATTCGAGCCGTCTTCCTTGGCAAAACTGCGCAAGTACTCGGCCAGAGGTCTATGACTACGCTCCAATGAGCCATTCGCCTGGGGATGATATGGTGTAATATGCAATTTCTTAATCCCCAGCATTTTACACGTTTCTGAGAATAGTTTTGATACAAAATTTGAACCCTTGTCGGTTACCAATACCTTAGGTATATTGTACCGTGCTATAATTTCGTCAAAGAATGCCTTGGCCACCGTACCTACTTCAGCATCGGGTATAGCCACGCACGCCATATACTTTGAGAAATCGTCTTTGAACGTCAATATGTACTTGTTTCCTGAAACTGTCTCAGGTAGAATACCTACAATATCCATGTGAACTTTATCAAATGGTTGTTTTGGTGTGTCAGTTAATACCATTGGCATCTTTGTCAGCCTTGAACTTTTGTTGGCCTGACATTTTGGACAACTCTTTACATATTTTTGTCTCGGAGCATACCTTTCCATCTGTATGCTCGCCTAATTCTGTCATGGGTTTTCCAGAACCCTGGTGTCCACCTAGAGGTGAATCATGGAAACCCTTTTACACGGCCTGGATATCTTTTGTATCCTCCAGCCATTCCACATTACTGGCTGTTTGTTCATTGGCATTGAAACCCGCATTGCTAACATCTCTTGTCGCATCAATTTTATCTTCTTGCATTCTCTCGGTCTTCTCCTTATCTGACCTTGCTTTGGCCCTCGTTTGCACTACTGATACCTTCTGTGCCTGCGGTACTCTGCTGAGTGCGTCCGCATTCAGATTCTTTTTCCCAGGTTTGTATATGATTTTAAAATCATACTCCGACAATTTGTGTCTGAACCTGGCTAGCCTAGACGTTTGGTCTTTCAAATTGGCTATGCCTCTCAACGGCTGGTGATCAGTATATATTTTAAATGGGCGACCTTGCAGATATGCCCTAAAATTCTTCGTAGCCCATACTATGGCTAGAAATTCCTTCTCTATTGTGGAGTATCTCTTCTCCGTATCGCTAAACTCCCTGCTTGCGAATGCTATTGGTAGTTCATTACCGACTTCCCCTTGTGACAATACTGCCCCTAATGTTTCATTGCTAGCATCAGTGGTCAACAAAAAAGTTTGCTCAAAGTCGGGGTACGCCAAAATCGGTGGCGAGCTAATTATTTCTTTTAGCCTCTCGAATGCTTGCTGACATCTCTCTGTCCATTCGAACTTTGTTCTTTTCGTATCAACTTATTAATCGGCAACGCAATTCCGGCTAGTCCTTCTACGAACTCTCTGTAATAGTTCACTAGTCCTAGGAATGCTTCCACTTCCTTTCTATTTCTCGGAATCGCTAAATTTTTAACGCATTCCACCTTCCGCGGGTCAGGCAGTGCTCCTGCCTCTGAGCAACGATGGCCTAAATAAACCACCTCTCTTCGGAAAAATTGACATTTCTCCGTGTTCAATTTCAAATTGTGTTCTCGTAATTTCTGGAGCACCTTGCACAAGCGTTGCGAATGCTGCTGCAAGTTCTTCCCATAAATTAGAATATCATCGAGATACACAAGACAATCTAACCCTTGCAAGCCTGTTAGCACATGGTTAATTTGCCGTTGGAAGGTAGCCGGTGCTCCTGTTAATCCAAACGGCATTCTGTTAAACTCATAATGCCCTATACCGGTGCTGAACACGGTTTTCTCCTTATCTTGGGTATCCACCAGAACTTGGTGGTAGCCACTCGCTAAATCAAGTGTAGAAAAATATCTACTATGCCCCAATTGATCCAGAATCTCTTCTATCCTAAGTATCGGGAACATCTGCTTGATAGTGGCGTCGTTCAATTTCCTAAAATCAACGACCATTCTCCACTTCTTTTGACCCTGAGCACCTCCCTTCTTTGGTACCAAAATTAATGGTGAGATCCAAGGCGAGATACTCGGTGAAATTATGTTATCCTTTAACATTCCTTCCACTTGCCTATTTACCTCATCTTTGTGAGCTTGTGGCAATCTGTATTGCTTCTGGTTTATTGGTGGTTGATCCACCCTAGTAGGTATTTCATGCTCTATCTCTGGTGTATACGTCAGCTGGTCTCCTTCCAGCAAAAATATGTCATGGAACGACGTACAAATGGCTTCTATTGATGCCTTTTCTTCTGAATTTACGCTTGGGTCTCACTTCAGTGATTCTAGCACTCTCTTCATTCCTTTCCTTATATCTACCTGCTTCATCTGATTACCGGATCTATAATTCGGTCCATCCATCAGGTAGTCCTTTTCTGAGGCGTTGAGTACGCAAGCGTACACCTTACCCTTATCAACGTGCGTTATGGTCTCTCCCATATATACGCCGTCCGCTAGCTGCTGCTTGTGCAAAACAAGACTCCTAAGTTTCGTGTTTACACGCATAGTAACTACTCTGGTCGACCTCGCATTCACTACCTCCATACAATTCTTAACCCTATTCAGGGTTCCTTCCTGCCATGATAAGGATTCTATTCTTATTATCATCATAAAATGATAACTGTTTTTCTAGCGCATCCAGTATGGTGCGGCCCCAGAGATTATCACAATTATCCCATCGGCCGGGATATCTTCCCTATCCAATTCCACTGCGTGCACTCTAAAACTCATGCCCTTAACTTCACTGTGGCCTATTCTGAGTGACCCCAGTGTCCTGATGCATCCTCCGAACGCTCCATCAAGCGTTGTTACATCCTTTGGGTTAACAACTAGCCCTTTCCGTAAAACACTACATTTTACGAGGCTGGTGTCCGCCCCTGAGTCTACCAAAAGCACTAGCTTTCCACTAGCTGCCTCCTTGCAGGGTATCTCGATAAAAGCATCACTTATCCTGCTCACAACGTGTGCAATTTCCACTGTGCGCGGAGCCTGATAAAAAAAAACTGACAATATTATCACGCCATATACTTTGTGTGGCGACTACACGTTAGTTTTTAGTTGGCGTTGAAAATATCTTATTATATATATATTGTGTTGCTCAAAAAACTAAACCAATAAGAAAAATAATATAAAAAAGTTCGGAACCCCAAAACTATAGTCTTGTTTAATACTACACATTTTATGGTGGCCCATGGGGGGAATAATAATATTTCCCACAAAATAAATTTAAAAAAAAAGTTGAAAAATTTAATTAGAAATTGTTCCGCATTTTTAAAAAATGCCGCAAAGTGAAAACACAAAAATTTAAAATACGGTTCTTTTGCCTGAAGGACCAAAATATCCTGAAAATAAATTAAAATATTTGAATATAAAACAAATAAATCCGAAAAAGGATACTTCTATACTTGAAGGACCAAATAATATATAAATTAACATTTATGTGGACGTTATAGGCAACACAGGAGTCCTCTACATCCTATATTCGTCATTGGGGATAATCATCACGTCGTTACCGCGCTGAAGCGGGGCGCTCTTCACCTTTCTTCGTTTACCGAGGCTTCAAAATTCTACCCTACCGAGACGCTATACAGAAAACTGCGCTTCATTCAGACTAGATCGAGGAAACAAAGGTAAGTGTGTGCATTGATTTGAGCTACTTTTAGAAAACATTTGCATTGAGTGACCTAATTGTAAAGTCCGCCTGCTTTAAGTAGTCCAAAAGTTTCACTACTTAAAGCAGGCACTTCCATCTGACCTTGATGTTGACACTCATCAAATGCTCTTGACTGATGGAAATTATCTAACAGCGTGGGAGCTGCTTCTCAAGCGATATAATAATCCACGCATTTCACACCACATGACCACGCTATATAATTTGCTGTTCTCATCAAAGAAAAATCAAACGACATTAAATTGATGCTGAATGTGGCGAATATTTGTATCAACGAATTCAAACGTTTGAAGCTTCCAATTGAAAATTGTGACCATTGGGTTGCGCATTACTTGGCTACTAAGTTGCCCACCGAGACTCACTCAGCCTGGGAGCGTCATTTAGGTGTTAAGACTGACATACCAACTTTTTCGGATTTTCAAGAGTTCTTAACAACTCGCCTCTTTACAATCGATGCAATCGAGAATCGTAACGTCGCTTTTAATGCAATTCCTGCGCAAAAATTTGGTAAACAGCCAACAATCTACATTCTCATCCTTCGAAATTTTCGCCACGCTCGACACACCATGTCAAAACTTTCCATGCTGCCACTAACATCGCCGCAGCCCAGCTAGATGGCTGTACTCTATGTGGCCAAGCACACATCATACGCCGATGCCCAACTTTCCTTGCAAAAGATTGCTATCAGAGAAAACCTAAAAAATTTTGCACTTTTGTAACTTGGCTTTTTAGAACCAAGTCTTCAAACAAAAGTTTTCTTTTCCTATTTATCGTCAGTTTTTTCTTTTCAATTCTTAACAGAAAGTTCGCGCTGCTTCCCTCTGCCTTAGCAATTATTATATTCGTCAAAATCTCCATTATTATATTGTAATTTATAATTTAAAACACTCCCGCGATTTTCGTTCTGTCAAATAAAAATTATAAAGTGAGAAACAACAAATAATCAGAAAGTGAGACAACCGCAAAATAGCACTGCTATTATACGGTTATGTATGAACACAAATACGTTAAATTAAAAGCGGCTTAGCAAGTATCTAGTGTAGAGTTGCCAAAGTTAATTTTAAACAAAAAAAAATAATAAAGAAAAAAAATGGGTGTAGACCGTACCCCACCTAGAGAGGAAGGTCAACAACAAGAAGAGTAACAACAACAACAACAACAACAACAACAGCAGCAACAACAACAGCAGCAGCAACAACAACAGCAGCAACAACAACAACAACAACAGCAGCAACACCGAGAAAAACAATATCAGGAACAACAACAGCAGCATCAACAACTGCAAACACAAAAGAAACCCCTTCTTCAGAAACCGCTCCAAAATTCCTGGAGTCCTCAATGCCCCTCGCCACAATCAAGCTCGTCTTTTCCAAATAAAAACAGCTCTCAAAAAACTGTCCAACAACAAATTGATCAGCTTCAACGCCAGCTTCAGCTGCTATACAAACAACAGCAACCAGTTGCCTCTCCCCAAGTCACAGTAAGTGTACCCTCCCACGACGAGGACTGGAAAACGGTTCTAAACAAGAAAAGGCAGAGAGAGAGTCCAGGTAAGACAAAGACCACTCAAAAACAAGCGAAACTTCAAAAATACTGGCTAGGAAATCCGAAAGGAACCGAAAATCGATTTTCGTCCTTAGAAGAAGTTGAAGAATGTGACCAAAAAAACACAGAAAATAAAGAAAAAGTCTCTAAGCCCCCACCAATATTTGTTGACAGAGTTACCAATATAGCTCCTCTAATGAAACTATTGTCTGAAGCTGCTCCAAATTCATACGAATTAAAGCTCATAAACAATGAGCAAGTTAAAATCCAGGCATTTTCTCCAGAAGCCTACAAGACAATAGTCAACCGGCTTGAGCTAAAAAACACAGAATTTTTCACCTATAAGCCAAAACAAGAAAGAGGCTTCAAAGTAGTACTGAAAAATATGCACCCATCTATAGGCACAGATGAAATAACCCAAGCCCTGCAAAACCTCGGTCACTCTGTCACGAATATTTGGAACATAAAGCGAAGAAACACAAAAAAGCCTCTGCCAATGTTTATCATTGAACTTCAAACAAACTCAAACAATAAAGAAATTTATGAAGTCAAATACCTGCTTCATACAAAAATTGTTTTTGAGCCCCCCCGACCGACTCGCGATATTCCCCAATGCGCTAACTGTCAGCAGTATGGGCATACAAAAACGTACTGTCGCAGGAAACCAATGTGCATTAAATGCGCCGGAAGCCACACGTCTTCAGATTGTGTACGTAAAAGCAGATCAGATGAAGTCAAATGCGCCTTGTGTGAAGGTAATCACCCAGCAAATTACAAAGGTTGTGTAGTCTATAAAAATCTTCAGAAAATGAAATACCCACAATTAAGGAAAAACGACAATTTACCCATGAATCCTACTCAACAACAGGAAGTTCTGGTAAATCCCAGTACATCAAAACAAACTCAAAATGTACTTTCATACGCTCAGGTACTGAAACACTCAACACAAGCAACTAATGAAAACACAACGGCCCTACCAATTAATACTGTTCCTGCAGAAACCCAAGCTCCGACGAAATGCGAGAAATGATAATGCTACTCCGGCAAGTCATGCAACAAATCACAACAATGATGAACTTATTAGTGACCCTCACGACTAAGAATTGCTCATCCTCAAACCCATAAAAATCATTCTATGGAACGCTAATGGGCTGTCAAAACATTTATTAGAAATTAAAAAATTCCTTAAAACATACGAAATAGATATACTCCTAATATCTGAAACCCATTTCACCAACAAAAGCCATTTTCAGATTCCGAACTTTAAGTTTTATCACACCCTGCACCCAGATAATAAGGCTCATGCAGGTTCAGCAATATTAATACGCAATAATATAAAACACTGTAAGAGCACATCTTATCGCACAGAAGCTATACAAGCCACGAATATAATTGTTGATGACTGGAAACGGCCAATTACAAATTCCGCTGTCTACAGCCCACCTAAACACACAATAAAAATGGAGGAGTATGAGAAATTCTTTAAGACCCTTGGCAATAGATTCCTAGCTGGAGGAGACTATAACGCAAAGCACACATACTAGGGTTCCCGTCTCACTACACCAAAAGGTCGACAGCTTTATGCGGCCATTGGAAAATTAAATTTACTCCCTGTCTCTTCAGGTACACCAACATACTGGCCAACAGATGTAAGAAAAATTCCCGACTTGATTGACTTCTGTGTGACGAAAGGTATCATGCTTAGTGATCTTAAATGTAGCCCATGTTTTGAGCTGTCTTCTGACCACTCTCCAGTTCTCGTCGAGCTTAACAACAATCTTGCCCTTCTTCCCAGTCAATGTAATAATCACAAAACTGATTGGAATCGCTTCCGATATATGGTATCTTCCACAATTGATTTAAAACTATCACTGAAATCTGAAGAAAACATCATTGCGGCTGTTGAACACTTCAACAACTGCCTGCAACAAGCTGCGTGGGACTCCACCCCCCCACTGAATGAACGAAAATCAACGAACATCTCCAAACCTATAAAAGAAAAACTGAGAGAAAAGCGATATGCAAGAAAAAAGTGGCAACAAACTAGACATCCTGAGGACAAGAAAAAATTAAATGCGCTTACAAAAGAACTTAAAGAGATCCTTAATAACGAACGAAACACCCAACTCCATCATTACCTCACTAATCTCGATGCAACAGCTGCTACAGAATACTCTCTCTGAAAAGCAACTAGGAATCTAAAGAGACCCACAATGTTCCAATCCGCTTTACGAATGGAAAATAACGAATGGGCTAAAAGTGACCTTGAAAGAGCAGTCACATTTGCCCGACACTTAAAAAAAGTATTTACCCCACATGAAATCGAGCCCCCAGCATGTGTAACAGAAGAAGTGAAAAGTGTTCTGAGTAATACCCATCAGATGGACCTGCCCATACGTAAATTTTCCAAATCTGAAGTGAAAGCAGCTATTGATAAGCTAAATATTAAAAAAGCCCCTGGGTACGACCTTATCACTGGAAAAATAGTAAAACAACTTCCAGAAGAAGGAGTGACATATCTTACCTACTTATTTAACGCGGTACTAACATCTGGCTTTATACCTCCCCAATGGAAAGTGTCACAATTAAAAATGATTCTCAAACCCGGAAAAAGCGCTGATAAAGTTGAATCGTATCGCCCAATTAGCTTGTTACCGATTGCTTCTAAACTCATGGAAACCCTTTTCCTGAAAAGACTACTCCCAATTATAGAAGAGCGAAAGCTAATTCCAAATCATCAATTTGGATTCAGGAAAAAACACAGCACAATCGAACAGGTTCATAGGATTGTTGAGTATATACACACTGCATTCGAACATAAAAAATATTGTACAGCAGCGTTTCTTGACATCTCGCAAGCATTTGATCGCGTTTGGCACGATGGCTTGCTTTACAAAATAAAAACTACACTCCCTATTAACTACTATGTGTTAATCAAGTCCTATCTTACAAATAGATATTTTTTCGTAAAGCAAGGTGAGGAACAATCTGAGCTCCATGAAAGCTCAGCAGGCGTACCCCAAGGAAGTGTCATGGGCCCAATACTTTATCTACTTCACACGTACGACTTACCATCAGCTGAAGGAGTCACCATAGGTACCTTTGCAGATGACACTGCTGTCTTAGCTGTTGACACTCTCCCACACTTAGCTTCCTCTAAAATCCAGAGTGGGCTAAACAAAATTACTGACTGGCTAAAAAAATGGAAAATCAAGTTGAACGAAACAAAATCAGTCCAGGTTACATTCACTCTCAAACGAAACACCTGCCCACCCGTTAAACTCAACGGCATAAATATACCCCAATGTAATGAGGCTAGATACCTTGGGATGCACCTCGACAGAAGATTAACTTGGAAAACACATATATTTACAAAACGAAAATCACTCGGTATAAAGCTCAGAAATCTACACTGGCTCTTGAATCGAAACTCCAAAGTCTCAATCGATAGCAAATTGCTCTTGTACTCAGCAATTTTAAAACCAGTTTGGACATACGGTATTCAGCTGTGGGGCACTGCGGCAACTTCCAATGTTGAAATACTTCAAAGATTCCAATCAAACACCCTAAGAATGATTGTAAACGCGCCCTATTATGTCACAAACAACCAAATCCATCGTGACCTCAAAGTTCCTACAGTCGCTCAAGAAATAAAAAAGCTGTCTACTTCGCACAATCTGAGACTCCTAGTCCACCCAAATCCACTGATATCGGAACTCACTTTCAACCCCTTCACTTTCATCCGACTGAAGAGAAGATCCACAACAGATCTCCTGTGCTAATAGGCAATGGCTGCATCACTGGGTGTAGTCCATAAAAGACAGTAAATACAAAAATTAGTCTTAAGTTATTAAATATTGCTGAATGTGATTGAATGTAACAGATTGCAATAAAATATTTGGATATTAAAAAAAAAAAAAAAAAAAAAAAAAATTGAAGCGGCAGTTGAAATGCTGAAGTGTGCGATTTGATGGCCGTGGACGTACGGGTCTTAAGACTGGTTAACGATTCACCAATGCTACGAACGCCCACAAGATGTTTCTCACGACGAAGGTGAAGTTTTTGCGCGAAGTCATCGGTGATGAAGTTGAGTTGAGTGCATGAATCTAGTAGGGCTCTGCCCAACTTGTATGCACCTGTAGCGTCCTTGACATGCACCAAAGTCGTTGCCAAAATTACTTGGCCTCCTTCCGATGCTCCCATGTGCGAGTGGGTTGCTGCTGATTCCTGTGACGACGTTTGCCAAGTCGACCGAGTAGATCCTGAGGGCTGGAATGCAGGAACAGCTGATTGCATTGCCTGAGCAGTCTGGGATGCAGTCTCATGATGCAGCAGCATTTGGTGGGCTCGATTACACGTGCGACAGCGATTCTTCGAAGGACATTGAGCCATTCTATGACCGGTGCCTAGGCTGTTTATGCACAGATCATACCTCTTGATGAGATCAAAACATTGATTTGTGTTCATATCCTTGAACTGTGAACAACCGACAACTTTATGGTTGGAGCTGGAACAAAAAACACAATTGGGATTAGTGATAGCAAATGACAAACATTGACTGGAAATATTTGAGCATTTTGCTTGCCAGACTTGGGTTTGTGTTGGTACGATGACTCGTATGAGTGCGAGAACTGACACTGCCGTTCCAAGACTTGAGTGCATTGTGACCGGAAGCGATTTGTAGTCCAGTGACTCGTTCCTTTTGTTTCACACTTCCCCATCACAATGTAGATTAACAAAGAGCTAAAGATGGCCGATGCGTTGTCTACTAAGCTGCACAGCTGTTGAGCGTTCCACTTCTCAAGTGCCGGTAGTGTGAACAGTGAGGCGATGCCTTCCAAGAAAATCAAAGCGGGATTATCAAACCGTTCCCTAAGTCTATCCAAAACCTTTGGGTATTTTTCACTAGTAACTTGAAATACTTTCACAGTTTCTAGCGCGAAACCTTTTAAACAAGATAAAAGGTAGTTAAATTTATCAATATTCGGCAACCTTTGTTGGCGGGCGATGATCTGGGTAAACGACGTAATGAGATTTTTGTAGTCCGCATAATCTCCAATAAAAGTTGGTAATGACAAAATTGGTAGGTGCGACGACGGTGTAACAGCTGCTGCTGATGACGGTTCGGAGTAGTGTACCGTGCTATTCACATCCTCTCCAAGTTGCGCCTGAATGCTCAGCTAAACTGCGACGTAACTGTGCTTCAAGTTTGCACGGCCGTTGCCTGTGGGGTCCAGGTCCTCAATGTCAGCTTGGACGCACAAGGCCTGCTTGAAGTATGACTCTAGTATTCCAAGTCGACACTAAAGTTCATTATTTGACAGTTTATCGTCTGACTCCCTTAGGGCTTCGACAATTGATTTAATACGTGAAATATTCCGCTTAATATTAGAGCGTTTACGTTTGCACTGTTCGAGAGATATGGCTACTGGTTAACCAATGCTCCTTTGCGAAAAAAATTTAAAATAGCGCAGCTTCAGCGAGAGTTGCGACAGTAGCGATTACAAAGCAGCAACGATGTGAATGATGGCGACTAGTGCTAGCAGCGCAGTGGTCTGCTTGTCACAGCGACTAATGCAGAGCAACGGCAGTAACATCGGCACAAACCAATTATAAGGCGCAGAAACAATAAATACATAGGTTTCCAAGCGGTGACCTTGTGTCCAAGACAGCAAAGGGCACGGTCTTCGAGAAATGTAGGCGAACATGTTATTTTTTGTAGCAATTTCCAACGGGATCCATGGTGGGAATTAACTATCAGCAAACGGTGAAATGTAGGAAGAACAAAGCGAAGTCGTCTTTGGTTAAATGCGACTGTGTTGATTGGTGTTATTGCTCCAGCCGTTGGATGATGGCGAAAAACCACGTTTAAGTTTATGCTGAATATACACGTGCCTCACGTTGGGCGCCAAAATGTTTGATACAAGAAGCGTTTTTCTTGCATAGTTTTATAAAAAGATAGTCGAGGGAATTTAACGATCCACATGTCCCAACAACTCTATAAATCTCTTGTTCGTCCAATTTTGGTATATGCTTCTAGCGTCTGGAATCCTCACTATAGCTCTTATATTGCTAAAATTGAATCTGTTCAAAAGTAGTTTTTATTATTTGTTCTGCGTTCTTTAAAATGGAATCCGTTACTTAATCTTCCACCATACAAACATCGTTTAAAATTATTGCAATTACCTTCGTTGGAAAGTAGAAGGATAATGATTAATGTTTGTTTTTTAGTAAAATTGCTTAGTGGTCACACCATTTCTTCTTTATTGTTGAGTACTATCGATTTATTTGCTCCTATTTGTTCGTCTAGAAATGATATTCCCATTAGATTGAAGATGTGTAGACCTAATTATGCATTGTCTGACCCACTCCGTGGTATGCTTGACCAGTTTAACAAATACAAATTTTTTTATTTTTCTTCTCCCCTATTTATAATTAAAATATCTTTACTGTCATATCTGAATCCACACAGCTGTTGATTAGTTAATCTGTAGCTATTTAAAAAATAAGGGGAACTCAAGGAAGCGATTAAAAAGCTTAAGGCTAAGGAAGCACCCGGATACGATCTCATTACTGGAGAAATAGGAAAACAGCTCCCAGAAGAGGGATTTACTTTCCTGACTTATATATAAAACGCAGTTTTATTATCTGCCTTTGTAAAAATGATTCTTAAATCCAGAAAAACTGCAGACAAAGTTGAGTCATATCGACACAGGAAACAATACAGTACAATGGAACAAGTTCATAGAATTGTAAATTGAACCGGTTATTTGAGAAACCTCTTAAGTCACATTTTTTCGACTTTTTGTTAGAAATCGATATGTAAGCTCAAGACTCACTACTATGTAGATAAATAATATTAGTCAAGGCCTCCCTCAGGCAGCTGGAGAGGTACGACTTAAGTACCCTGGGCACTATCAAAATATTTTCACAATCATTGCATATGTGTGAGTAGGTGTGTTTTTGACGCTTACCGCACACCACAAAATAAGTTGTAAAAGCTCATTTTATTTTTGCTTTCGTAGAGTACGGTAATAGAATAATCACCGGAGGAACATCATTTGCTGGTGCTACTAGTTGTACGTTATTTTAAAAATGAAAAAAAACAAACGAAAAAAATAATGGATGAAAGACTGGTTAAAGAAATGAAATGTCTTTACTCATGAAAATTGATTAGTTAAGTCTTATTATGGACATTTTTTTCTGAGGAAATGCAACTCATTGCAATAGATGCATTTACTGAGTAGTTAGTTCTCATTTGCAACTGAAAAATGGCTTGTTAATCATTGTCGCACACATACGAAGATAAAATCAACAAAATTAAATATCATAAATATTTAATTTTTATCAAAAAGGTGAAGACGGTACATCCGCGACTAAGGCCGAGCGCACCCGCACACATTTTTTAGTTTCAAAATATTTGATACTGCCCAGGGCACTGTAGACATGTATTGGAGAAACAACATAAGTCAGTGATCCCGGCAGTAACGAGTCATATATGATGACCACCCATCACCATTAGCCACTACTATATCAAATGTAGATTCAGCGACATCCGCTAAAATAGCGAACGCAGCTGAAAAGCGTGTACAGTTCAAATACTGAGATTTGTTTATGTGAATGAATCCTCAGTTTGTTTATGTAACGAAATACCGCAACGCTTGAGATAAGTTCAAGCTATGCGGTCCTAAGGGACTTAAATAGCTAGTAAGCATTTTCATTCTGATAGATTTAAGATCTTTATTTTATGTATTCAAAAGTTGCAGTTGCACATCAACCCTTAAGAAGAAAAGTTCTTTAACGCGGCTAAATAAACGATTTTATTGAACAAAGAATATATCTATTGTAATTAATAATTTAATTGGTTAAAGGGAATAAATCTTTTTTAATCGCAACTCATAACTGGCGACGAGGATGGAATGTTAGGTGAAAAATAACATCCAGTGATCGGACTGATAAAAAAATTCTTATTTCGGTTCACAAAATAAGTATTGAATTTGTGAAATTGTGGAAATTTTTTTTTTAACAAAGGAAAATTTGAAAAGCCGTGAACAACGAAATTTTTAATTGTTTCATTCGAAAAACTGTGGAAAATTTTTTACCCCAGAAAAAATTAGTGAATCTTAAAGAAAAGTGAAGAAACTTTACTGAAAAAAATAATTAAAATAAATTATATTTGAAGTGAATAATAAATCTGAAAAACCGTGAAATAGAAAAAAAATATCTCTTATAATAAAAGTAAAGTTGAACGAAGAAAAAGACTACTGAACAAAAAAAAAAAAATTAAAGGTTTATAAAAAGAAAAATTGCTTGCGAGAAGCTCGCAGCGTACCACCTTTTAATGGTGAGGACAATTACGCAATACAGAACTTTCTGAGAGACGTCGGGGTCGTACTGTCGCTGACACCGGAGGAGCACAGCGGACCAATCAAGATCATTCTGGCAAACAAAGTACAAGGAAAAGCACTCACGATCGTTGAGGGATTAACAGATATGTCGTGGGACAACATCATGGTATAGCTAAAGAGAGAATTCGGGGTAAAAAGGTCATACTTCCACTTAAGAGAAGAGGCAATGAACGTAAAGGCAAGTAGTATAGAAGAACTATATTATAAATTAGAGAAAATACTGAATGTTATGAATCAAAAATTTTGTGTCAAAATCGAGAAAAACACCGATTTCAATCCGGACAAGAATTCAAAATTAATTTTTGACATCTATCGGAATTTTTTGCCAATACACATAAGAACTCTATTGCTCCAGAATGATATCAAGAGTATATCGAAGGCACATAGTTATTATATCGAAAATAATCTAATGGGAGACATTAGACATAAAACGCAAAGTTTTAAAAATAATAATCTTAATTATAATAATCGGTATGAAAACAAAAACAGAAACAATTCGGGAAGCTTTCAAAATCGGCTTCGCAACGAAGTTCAGCCAAATAGACAAAACAATTTTAGAAATTTCGTTAGAAATTATCAACAGGGCCTGCCAAATAGATTTAATAATTCAGGCAATTTTGCAAACAATAAAGGTTATCAACAAGGTTTTGGTAGAAATTTGAATCACTCGGGAAATAGTAGAAATCCCCAACAAAATAGAAACTTCAACAACTCTAGTAATTATCAGAGAAATTTTCGACTACTGCCTCGGAATACCAACTACTCGACTCTTACCTTAACTACGCGACTCTTACCATAAATTTAACCGAAATTAAGTGTTTAATTGATACAGGTGCTGCCACAACTTTAGGTGATTACAGGGTTTTTGGTCACTTGAAGACACTTAAAAGCTTAGATACACCCATTAAATTGAATACATTATCCGGAAGCTCCGTTATTTCAAAAGAAGTTGTTGTCACTATGCCTCAAGAATTTAATTACCCAAATGAAAAAATGTCAGTGAAAATAGCAAATTTCGAAAACAAAAAGTTTGATTGCATAATTGGAAGCAATGTTTTCCAGCAAGAGTGTGCTCAAGTAGATTACCTTAACGGTAAATTAATCGTTAATGGATCTGAGATTAATATTTTTAATAATGCACCAGTAATAAAGTATGCGGAAATTCATTATTTGGAGAGAGAAGAGGTGAAGACAGACGAACTTTTACACAAAGATTTAAATGCGCAAGAAAAACATAAATTATCCATATTTTTGAAAAAAACACCGAAAAACCTTTTACACAGAAGGTCAAAATTAAACCGCAACAAAACATTAAATAATTACGAACACTCAGAAACCTATTTACTCAAAAATTTGCAGATATACTCAAATTCACGAGAAAGAAATTGAGAGACAAATTCAAGAAATGCTATCGCAGGGAATGAGTAAATCACCTTATAATACACCCTTGTGGATATTATCAAAGAAAAGAGATAATTCAGGCGAGAAAGTCAAGTGGCGTATAGTCATTGATTACCGCAAATTGAATAATATCACGGTAGATGATAAATTAATTTCCTATTCCAAATATGGATTCTCTTTTTGATAAGTTAGGTCGCGCTCAATATTTTACAACTTCGGATTTAGCCAAAGGTTTTCATCAAATATTAATGGATGAAAAAGATATCGAAAAAACTGCATTTTCAACACCCATGGGACATTTTGAGTATATTCGAATGCCATTCGAACTAAAGAATATACCCGCTACTTTTCAGCGAATGATGAATTATGTATTAAGAGAGTCTATTAACAAAATATGTGTTATTTATATGGATGACATTTTAGTCTTTTCAACCTCATTAGAGGAAAATTTTGGAAAAAATTTTTATCAAACTTAATGAATTGAATTTAAAAGTGCAACTAAGTGTAATTTTTCGCAAAACAAACCGAATTTTTAGGACACATTATTACAACAAACGGAATTAAGCCAAACTCAGAAAAAATCAAAATAATAAACAATCTACGGTTACCCAAAACAATTAAAGAAATCAAATCTTTCCTTGGAGTAACAGGTTTTTACAGAAAATTATAAAAAAATTATTCACTTATCGCAAATCCGATGGTGAAATATTTAAAGAAAAATGGAAAATTAAATATTTCTGATCCCGAATACGTGAGAGCATTTAATGAATTGAAAAAATTAATCACTACTTATCCAATTCTGGCTTATCCAGATTTTTGTTCTTACAAAGAAATTTGTTCTTACAACTGATGGAAGTAATGTAGCATTAGGCGCGGTATTAAGTCAAGACGGCAAACAAATTGGTTATGCAAGCCGCACTCTGAACGGACATGAAAAAAATTATTTTACAATGGAAAAAGAGTTATTAGCCATTGTACGGGCTATAAAATATTTCAGACCATACCTTTATGGAAAAAAGTTTCTAGTACAAACAGATCACCAACCATTAAAATGGTTATACTCTTTAAAAGAACCTAAGTCGAGAATTATACGATAAAAATTGATGCTTGGAGGTGGAATATTTAAAAGAGAAAGATAATAAAATTGCAGACTTTCTAAGCAGAATAGAAACACTTGATAATAACACTGAAATTTTTTTAAACAATGAGGAAAATCTTAGTATAAAATCTTTATTTGAAATCGAAACCATTCATAGTGCACAAGAAGATTTGAACGAACATTTAAAAATCAGTAAAACAATTGTTAATAAATATAAAACTCAAATTAGAATCATGAAAAGAAAAGATAAACAAATGGAATTTTATTTAATAAATATAAAGTTTTGTATATAGCTGAGAATAACTTAAACATTGACTAAGCCTTAACCAATTTATTTAAGGAAACCCTAAAGAAGGGAACAATAGGAATTTATTCAGAAATACAAGATAGCAAATATAATATTATACAAGAAAGGTTGATCAATTTATTTAGTAACAACCAAAGTTTCAAATTTACGAAATGTTCTAAATTAGCAAAAGACCTTTTGAACGAAGTGCAAGCATTGGAAATTATTGAAAATATACATAAAATACAAATCACAGGGGGATATTAGGAAATATTTGTATCCCAATCTAATAAAATACATAAATCGCTTTATAAATAGTTGTAGAATATGTAATGAAAACAAATATGATCGAAAACCGTTTAAGAAATATTTTAATCATACCGAAACTCCACAAAGACCAAATGAAATTGTTCATATTGACATAATTCAAGTACAAAGAACATATTTTTTAACATCAATAGACAGATTTACAAAATTAGGTAGCATTCATAAAATACTTGACAAAAACATGATTACTGTTAAAGCTAAGTTAGAAGAAAGAATTGCATTTTTAGGCAAGCCAACTTTATTGATTATGGACAATGAATTTAACAATTCGCTAATAAACATGTTTTGCAGAGAAAAAGGTATTAAGCCACACTTTACAACTCCAAATTCGTATACAGGAAATTCAGACATTGAACGATTGCATTCAACCCTATTAGAACACATACGAATATTAAAAAAAAGAGAAGATGAAAATGACGATATTGAAGAATTAGGAATCAGGGCAATAGGTTTTTATAATGATTCAATTCATTCAACCACAAAACATAAACCAATTGACTTTATTAATCAACTAAACATAAATCTTGAAAAAATAGCACAGGATTCAAATAAAAGAAAAACCAAAGCAATTGACAGACTAAATTCAAAGAGAGAACGTGTACCAAATTATAATAATCCTAAAATATATATAAAAAATTCAAAAGCCCAAAGAAAAAAGATAGCCAAAAGATATTTAAAATACAACTCTAATAACCCAAACAAAATAGATATAGCACAAATTAAAAGACCTTTAAAAATATTTTCAGGTAATAATCCTAATAACAATGCTTAGAATGTTGTCGGCATCGATTCAGGCGGCAGTTTTTGTAAGATTAAAACAGAGGCTGGTTACGCAGTTATAAATAATGAACATATTAAAGTAATAGACAATTTTTCAAAACTAATACACATCATTGATCTAGCAAAAATAAGGGATACCATACAGAAATTAAAAATCAGCATTTCAAATAGTTTCGAAGTTAAAAACGGAGGGCTCATTTTAGGTCTTAATAAAGAAATAAGGGACCTTGAACACCGAATGACTACAATTTCAATTCACACTAGACGCAAAAGAGCTTTATTGAATATAGGCGGAATAGCAATAAACTGACTATTTGGAAATTTAGATGACGAAGGCAGGCATAATATTGATAAACATTTTAAAAGATTCAATACAATTTAGTCAACAACATGAACAAACAAATTAAAATAAATGATGATTTGCAAACTATTTAAAAAATATTGGATTAATCCTTAAGTCACACAAGGAAATTTTCAATGAGACTTATGCCAAAACGATTGAAGAAAGCTTCGCAATTACCAAGTATAATAACTTTCTGTTAATAATAAATCAGATAAAAGAGAAAATTGAAAAAAATTCAGGAAAATATACTAATGTCAAAACATAAAATAATGAATAAATTTTTTCTAACTAAAAAACAAATAGATTTTTATGATATTGATAGTCATAAATTGAAATGTATAAAATGTAGTTTGGGATCTTTTAATAATGATATAATCTTATCTGTAATATTAATCCCAAATTTTATTAATAAAGATTATAAAACCAAAACAATTGTACCGATATCCAATAAAACTTTTATGCAATTAGTGTTGTGAGTGAGAATCAAGCTACCTATGGTTAGTTGACTCATAGCAACGGCTCCTATTAAATTCATTAAGAGAGCACATATTTTTAGGGTGCAAATATTGTAAATAAATAGTATTTATGTATTAATTATGATGTAAACTTTTAGGGTGTCACAGTTCCGCAGTTAAGCTGACGAGGGGCATTTAGAATGCACCGACGACACTTTTACTTTCAGAAGGTCAGTTGGATTGAGCAACTGACACCAAACAACAATTGCGTAACTGGAACACCAGAAAAGTCAATACGTAGACTGTAATTGTTCTTTGTAAATAGTATATAAGAACTAGTATTTTAAGAATAAAACTTCTTGTTGTTTTAAAAACCAAAAGTGGTGTAGTGCTTATTGAAGAAAGTGATTTAGGTTTACAGGTACACGCGCAGTACAAGCAGCAAGAGGACGTTCCCGACAACAACCAAATACGGTCCCCAACATTTTGGCGCAGCCAGTATTAAGGACCTACAGGAGGAATTCCAGGGCAAGGAACCCTGAAGCAGTCAAGCATCCTGCAACAAATTCGAAGGACCCTAAGAAAAAAGATGTTATCAGGCAAGATAATGGTGACTAGAGTGTATAGTAGCGTAATTTAAGTAGATACTTCTGCGACCCTGAAGGCGCCGTAGCGCTGGTCAAAGAAGTCGCAACCTATAGGCGCGTTTGCGCTGTTGCACGCAGCTTTGTATGGGCAACCATAAACCGTCAGTATGATCGGATGGTCTATGTATGTCGTCTTAGCTGTGAGGATTTTTTTTGTAGGGGTTTGTGTTTGGTTGTCGATAGGGACATTTATATTGTTTATTAAATTGTTTTAATTGTTTTCAAATTGATCTGAATATTTGACATCATAAGCTTAGGGTATGAGGCAAAAATACTTCAAGAAGTGCTTACAACACGTGTTGTTGCATCAAAGTTTTTGTAGTTCGGAAACTACAATTTGCGTAGTAATGTTGAAAAAAAATTTTTTTAATGCTATTATTACGTGGCGCATACGTTACGCGTTTATTTTTGAATGTGGATTCAAATTTCTGGTAATGAATCAATACACTTTTGCCTGTAAATCCAATTTCGGTTTTGGTGAACATATAGCCTTTTTTTATGGATTTTTTGGAGTATTAAAGATGGTGAGAGGAAATCAAGGAGTATCTGTGAGGAAGTCAAGGACCAATTTGCACTGATGGAAGGACTTAATGGACGCCGGTAGACAGCGGATGTGGAACTTGTGATGGAAGATAAGTAAAGAAAGAATATATATAAAGATAGAATTTACGGTGGAATGTTTTTTTTAAAATAAATTTGCATTTATCATTAAGTAAGATGAAATAATATATTGGAATAAGTTTATAAAAAGTGTTAACAATTATTGGGTAAGTACGAGCAGGGAAGAAGCTCAGGAATTGTGGAAACAGGTGACCGCCAGAGGAGCTGTGTCACCATTAGAAGTAGCGGATCAAGCCTTAACGGCAATCCAAAAAAGGACAGAAGAAAAGTTTTTCAATTTTCATAAGGAAACAGAGGATTTGAGAGCACAAAAGGAGTATCTTGAGGATAAGGTAAGGAACTTTCTCAGAGATTGACGGAAACAGAGGAAGCAGCAGCGCTGTTGGAAAAGGAGTGTGCAGAATTAAAAAGAGGACGGGCTACCAATAGGACCTCACCGAAAAAGGAGAGATCAAAATCAGCATCGGCTGGATTTACACAGACAGTATTAACAATGCCTCCGGAAGTTCGCTGGCCGGAATATTTAACACCAGAAGGGATAAGCCGCATTGTAAAGCCCAGATTAGTTTTTAGTGAAGAAAGGCAAGCGGAATTTTTGTTTGGCGCATCTGAAATCGGTGTCGAGCCTTTTTCTCCAGGAAGTCCGATAAATAATAAAAATCAGGGATATACGCAAACAGAGCCAGAAGCAGTAGCAGTGCAGCAAATCCCCAATAGTGTTTCGCCTGTACGACCAAAAGATCGAAGATTAATAAGTTTGAGTCCATCACTGGTCAAGTACATCTCAGATCCGGGAGAAGTGAATTTGGAACCCACCCAAAAAGACAACGCTCAAGTTTTACCATCCATAAGTAAAACAAGAATAAGTAAAACAAGAATAAGTAAAATGGGTATCGAGGATATCTCTAAGACCGTGTCCAGGCTAGTACCAGTATTTACTGGTGCTGAGTCGGTGGATTTAAGATCAGAGGTTCATCGATTTATCCAGGGGTGTGAACTAGCAAAGAGGAGTATTCGTCCTGACGAATTGCAAGACTTTTTCGATTGTGTGAAACAGAGGTTGTTTGGAGATGCGTACAATCTGGTTTTGCCAAAAAGCTTTAGTAGCGTGGAAGAATTGTATACGTTAATAAAGAAAACGTACTTGAAAACGAGAACGTTGGAAGAAGTCATTTAGGACATCAGGGTGGCTCGGCAGTTGGCAAGCGAAGAGATACGAGTCTTTGCTAGGCTATGGAGCACATTGCAGGGGTGTGCGACGGAAATTGTTCGTGGCAAGTACAACGAAGTGGATCACAAGGCGCTGCTATATGAAGTTGGCAAGTCGGTACTGACAGCTTTTGTAGTGGGACTGAGGGAGCCTGCGTTAAGGGTGCACATACTGGGTATTCGGACCGGGACTCTGGAAGAGTTGGTAGAGGAAGCCATCAGGGCGCAGTTTCTGGTGGAAAGAAGTCAACCTAGTGGCAGTGAAGTAAATGCCGTGTTTAACAGGCAGGACATACTTGTGGCTGTAGCAAGAGGCGAAGAAGCGTACGTGACAGACTCACGCACACATGAAGGAACTTACGACACCGGTACAGGTACATATGGAGGTGCAAAGCGGGACGGGAGACGAACAGAAGGGGAGTTGCGTCAGGCAATTCCGGTCTGTTCATTCTGCATTAAGTGGGGGCATACAAGGGAGGAGTGCATTACACGCAAAAACACGCCCTACTGTATGGAGTGCCAAACATAGGGACATGAGGCAAGTAGACAGTGCCAAGGAGACACGAAAGGGGATCAAGGTAGAAGGCAGCCAGGTACGAGGCGCCCGGATCCACCATTGAGGGACGGCGGGGGTAGTAGTCCCAGAGTTAATTCAACGGAAGGAATTAACCAAGGCAGAAATCCTTTCCACACTGGGAGTGGTCAGCAGCGACCAAATTGGAATTCCAGTGAACCAAGGCTCAGCAACACCCAACAGGGGTTGAGATGTTTCTCATGTGGACGAATGGGATATCGGGCAGCGGAATGCAGGGATAGACAATTTCAACAAAGGAACCAGGGAAACTCCCAGCGGCCCAGTCAAGGCCAGTAGACTGGAAAGCCAAAAGAAAGGAAGTAATAGTTAGGCCGGAAGTACGTGTGACTGGGAATGTAGGAATAACAGTCCAGGAAAAGGAGGAGTAGGAAGCTCTCCAATACCACGTACCGAGTAATGTAAGAACAATGGTTCAAGATACGGAGGAGCAAGAGTCTCTCCGGGAAAAATTTTTTGATTGTGTGTTGATTTGGGTAACTGTGATGATTCACGGTAATTTTGAGGGAGTATAGGATTGTAAAGGATAACTGTGGTGCATAGAGGAAAAAATTTGAAGAGTTAGGCAGTAGATACGCGTCCATTTTGGTATCAAAAGGGCGTTGTTTCGTTGTGAGCAGGATAGGTGATGCTTTTATCGAGATACCCTGCAAGGAGGCAGCTAGTGGAAAGCTAGTGCTTTTGGTAGACTCAGGGGCGGACACCAGCCACGTAAAATCTAGTGTTGTACGGAAAGGACTAGTTGTTAACCCAAAAGATGTAAGAACACTTAATGGAGCGTTTGGAGGTTGCATCAGGACACTGGGGTCGCTCAGAATAGGGCACAGTGGAGTTAAGGGAATGAGTTTTAGAGTGCACGCAGTGGAATTGGATAGGGAAGGTATCCCGGCCGATGGGATAATTGGCCGCGATAATCTATGGGGCCGAACCATACTGGATGCGTTAGAAAAGCAGTTATCGTTTTATGATTATAATAAGAATAGAATCCTCACACTTCCATTGAAGTCATGGCAGGAAGGAACAGTGAATAGGGTTAATAATTGTATGGAGGTAGTGAATGCAAGGTTAACAAGAGTAGTTAGGTTAGGTTAGGTTAATGTGGCAGCCAGTCCAAGGACCAGCTCACTCAGACCACCATGGGTCCATTGTGATACCACCGCGCCACAACGCACCTCCGATTCACTCGTCGAACCACTGTGAAGCCCTAATAAAGCGCAGGATTTGTTTGATCTTCGCGCTAGACACCTCTGTAAGACAGCTAAAAGCGTATTTGCCTAAATAGCCCGCTCTGCTTCTAGCCAGAGCGGGGCAACTACAGAAGAGATGTTCCACAGTCTCCTCTTCCTCCTCATCCCCACAGCTTCTGCAGTATTCATGTGAGAATACTCCCAGCCTGTCAGCCGAAAAGCCAGTGACCAGTTATACATTCCACGACCTTAGAGATATTCTCTCTCGGCAGGGCAAGCAAATCTAGTTTTCCTACTATTAAGTTCCGGCCACATTAGCCTAGTCGTTAAGCAAGTGCCCTCTTGTGCCCAAGACCCATTGGTCTCACGCACGACCCTATCCTTCAGCATCAGTTTACAGGTGGCAATTGGTATTCCAATCTCACATCTGTCCGTGCCTAAAGGAAGGTTGGTACCCCGTCTGGCTAAGTCATCAGCCCCACAGTTTCCCGCAATATCTCTATGCCCCGAAACCCATGTAAGGCGTACCTTGAAAACGGTACTGATAACATTTAGGGCTGCTCGGCAGTCCTGAGCAACCTTTGATTTCAGTGCCACCGAGTTCATTGGCTATCCGAGTAGATATTTATAATATTTTTTGTTACGGCATGTCTATTTAAGTAGACGGCTACCTCCTTCATAGCTAGGACATCTACTTGATAAACACTGCAGTGGTCGGGGAGACGGAAAGAAAGTTCCAGTCCCAATTCTTGTGAGAAAACTCCAAAACCGACTCTATCGTCAAGTTTGGATCCGTCAGTGTAGAAATTAAGTTCCCCCCTTCTCCATGGCATTGGTGTTTGCCACTCTCTTCTAGACCGAATATATGTCTGGAAGTGCCTATCGAAGTTGAGATTAGGTATAGAGTGGTCAATGTGTTGGATAGAACTACTCCAGGTATGTGCAATAGTCGAGTGACCAATCTGCCGATCATGCCATAACGCCGCACATTTCAGCCTTAGTGCTGATGTGGCGGCCACTTGTTTCCCTACCAGCTCTAATGTAGGTAGGTTGAGTATTACTTCTAAAGCTTTAGTAGGTGTGGTCCTTAAGGCACCAGAGATGCATAAAAAAGCTGTTCTTTGGACCTTGCTCAGAAGGTTCAAATGGCTTTGTTTCTGAGTGGCTGGCCACCATACCAGTATTCCATATAGCAATATGGGTCTGACCACCGAAATGTATAGCCAGTGCATAATTCGTGGAGATAGCCCCCCACCTGATTCCGACCGCTTTTTTACATGTGTACAAAGCAATATTGGCCTTCCTGACTCTTTCTTCAATATTGGGTTTCCAGGTAAGTTTTCTATCTAGTACTAGTCCCAAATATCTAACTATCTCCTTCATCGGAATTTCCACACCTTTATATGTTAGCGGGGAGACCTCAGGAGATCTATTTTTCTTAGAAAAGAGGTTTAATTCCATTTTATCAGGGTTTAACCCTAATCCCCTTCTTCCCGTCCAAACAGTAAGCGTGGCCATGCTAGAGCGCAAAATATCCATAAGAGTGTTTGGATATTTCCCTCTGATCACAATTGCCAAGTCATCAGAATTTTTTTTATTTATTTATTTATTTTTTTTTGTCGGAACAATCTAGTAAGCGGAGCACTCAGACAGTATATGTTTGTACTTTGTACTGCACCTAAGGTTCCCTATTACTCGGCTTTAAATCTACCCGACCTCCGAAGAAATAGAAGTAGATCCTGTGGTACCAAGGAGCCAAGTTGGTTACTCCTCAGCACATCAGTGCCAAAAATCCCAACCTTGATTCGAGCAAAGGCAGGGCAGACGTAAAGAAAATGGTCCGCCGTCTCGTCTTCTTCTCCACAGGCTGGGCACAGCGCACTGTCTGATATGCCAATCTTTTCCATGTGCCTAGCCCATAGAAAGTGCCCTGTCATCACGCCAACCAACAGCCTGCTGTCCCTCCTACCTAAAGATAGAAGGAACCGCGACCATCGGTCAGAGATAGCAGGTAGCATAATTTTCGTCCATCCGCAGCCTCTCTCAGCCCGCCATGCTCGGTTGTGGGTCGAAACAACCCACTTGTTTGCAGTGGCTTTGATGGTAGCAGAAGGGAGTGGCAGAACAGGCTCAGTGCCAATAAAAACAGCCTCGGAGCCCATCCTGGCCAAAGAGTCAGAGGTCTCGTTACCCGCAATGCCAGCGTGTCCCGGGACCCAAGTCAGCGTCAGACTATTATGTTTTTCAACACAATTTAGCCTGGATTTGCAGGACCTGACTATCGTGGAAGTGGTGGTCGGACTATCCAAGGCCATGAGCGCAGCTTGGCTGTCACTGCAGACACAAATAGATTTGCCTTTCCACCTGTTTTCCACAACAAAGTCCATCGCCTCAAGTATCGCATACATCTCCGCCTGAAACACAGACGCATGCAGACCAAGGGCAAAGAACCGACGGGTCCCACAAGATTCCACGAAGACACCAGAACCTGAACCTTCTTCAGTCCTGGAGCCATCGGTGAAAATACGGCAGCAGTGTTTGCCGGGCTCGTTCTCGGGATCTAACCATGAACGAGCCTCTGGCAGTAACACATTGTACCGCTTTTCTAGTATGACGGTTGACGAAATGAAGTCCGGGGGCATAGACAGGATTGCAGAATCGATGTCAGTGCCTGCGCCGTCGTCCAATATCGAGTACACCCCATACCAGTGGCCACTATGTTTCAATCTGCAGATGGCCTTAACGGCCTCTCCGCGGATGAAGACATCTAGTGGCGGGAGATTCACCAAAGCATCAAGTGCCGGGCCTGGAGTAGTCGGAAATGCTCCGGTACAACATATGGCCACAGCACTTTGTAGTTTTGATAGAGCTTTTTTGACCCCTACAAGAGAGAGTCTGCTCATCCAAACCATCGATGCATAGGTGGTAATAGGTCTTACCATAGCTCTATAGATCCATAGGACCTTACTAGGGGAAGGACCCCATGTCTTACCAAAAATACCCTTACACTGCCAGAAAACTGACAGTGCTTTGGATGTCTTCAGTTCGACATGTGTTTTCCAAAGAAGTTTGTTATCAAGGATGACTCCAAGATATTTGATTTCCTTGGATAGCTGGATAGTGACTCCTGTTAGTGTAGGCAGAATAAGTCCATCAAGCTTTCTCCTTCTGGTAAAGAGGACAATACCAGTCTTGACAGGATTAGCCGATAGCCCATTCGCACTGCACCAAGTGTCAATCATATAAAGAGTTCTCTGCACCCTTCTGCAGACAATCATAAGGGATGGACCTGTCACAAGACAGCCAACATCATCCGCATATGCCTGAGCGTATACACCCGAGTCATTAATGGCGTTAAGCAGGGGATCGATTGCCATGCACCAGAGCAAATGGAGACAGTACGCCACCTTGGGGACAGCCTCTATTAACCCCAGACGACACCAGCAAATCTTCCTCCGCCCGCACCGTTATGATTCTCTGGGCCAGCATTGAACGCATCCAATTTACTAGGACCCGGACTACGCCATGCCGCCTAGCAGAGCCGCACATACTGTCGAAAGTAGCATTGTCAAACGCACCCTCTATGTCCACAAAGATGCCTATTGCGTGTTCTTTCCTGTCGATGGCTCGCTCTATCCTTCCAACAAGGTTTTGCAGAGCCGTCTCGCAGGATTTTCCTCTTTGATAGGCATGCTGAAATGGAGAGAGTGGATGCGTCTTCAGAGACTCCCTACGCATGCGAAGCTCCACCAGCCGCTCTAAACTTTTTAGCATGAACGAGGTCATACTAATAGGTCTGAAGCTCTTGGGGTTGGTGTAGTCGTCTCTTCCAACCTTAGGAATGAAAGCAACCCTCACCATCCTCCAAGAGCGTGGTACATAGGCCAGTGCGAGACATGCAGTGAAGATCTTCTTCAGTGCTGCCAACACTAACTCAATGCCTTCCTTCAACACAATCGGTCCGGGCGACTTGAAGCTGTCAAAGGATTTGATAGCAAATCTAATAGCAGCCTCATTCGCCACAGTTCTGGCGACATACCAATCATGTCGAGAGGGTGTAGCTGCCCTGACAACAGTTCCCACCAAAGGTGGTTGTTGACGGGCTATGCTTACCTGATTTCCTGGAAAGTGGGACTCCAACAGCAAGCTGAGTGTCTCACTTTGCGTCTCCGTATAGGAGCCATCAGGTTTCCTGAGCGACCCCAGCTGAGCGATTTGGTCCTTTTTCAGGACTTTCACCAGTTTTGCCGTGTCACTCAGGGATTCGATATCACTGCAGAAGTCTCTAAAAGAAATCCTTTTCGAGTCCCGAATTAGTTTCTTGTAGTCCCTCTGAACACGTCGATATCGTTCCCAGTCCTCATCAAGATTCGTCTTGAGGGCCCGGTTGAGGAGTTTTCTAGACTCACGCCTCAGCACCTGAAGCTCTCGGTTCCACCATGGAACAGGAGTCCGGCTAAGAGGAGGTTTAGTTGGACAGGCTAGCTCGAAGCTGTTTGTTAGAGCAGTGTTGATATGTTCAACAGCCGCCTCAATGTTCTGCTCCTTGCGAAGTTTCAGTGGCGTCACGTGATTGCTACGCAGTGCCTCCCTGAACTTTGGCCAGTCTGTTTTTCTTGGGTTTCTGATGGGCAATGGCATCTGCGCCCGCTCGCCACACTGAAACTCAATGTATCTGTGGTCCGAGCACGAGTCTTCGGTGAGGACCCTCCAGTTGTTGATCGACCACCCCAGTCTTGGATTTGACAGGGTGACGTCAATTACCTCCTGCCTTCTCGTAGTCACAAAAGTAGGTTACCTGCCTACATTGTGGATGTTCAGGCTGGAGGAGGCAATATACTCGAAAAGTCGAGAGCCCCGCTCATTGCACTTGCAGCTGCCCCAGATCGTATGCTGGGCATTAGCATCGCAACAAAGAACCAGACCAAGACTACGCCGCTCACAGAACCCTACGAGAGTAGCGACCTTCCCAGGTGGTGGCGCCTCCAAAGCATCGTAAGGAAAGTAAGCAGATGCAATCACGAACCTCGACCATCCGTGCATACTCTTAAAACTAATCTCTGCCGCAACCAGATCCTGACAACAGAATGCGTCAAGGCAGGTCGCTGCGAGATGCGATGATATTATAAGACCGGCTCTAGGTCTAATCGAGTTTCTGTCATATAATATCGTGGCCCCTTTTAACGAGCCAAGGCCACAGAGGCGACCCCTAAAGACCCAGGGCTCTTGTAATGTTGTTATGTGGGGTGATGTGTGCAGCTGGGTGAGTCGTCTACTTAGGAGTACAGTAGCGGATTTAGAATGCTGCAAGTTGATCTGCGTTACCGTCAAAGGACGATAGGTACGAGAATCGTCCGAGCCACTCATCTGGGAAAGACATGAAAGGTTACAGTCCCAAAGAAGAGACTCAGGCGGCTCCGGTACCGAGAAACCATGACATCAACAGTGGCCTCATCCACTCGCACCACAAGACTAGCACCTTCTTTACCATCCCGGTTGCTACCCCTGGTGTGCGAAATAACTCTCCAAAGCCTCGTGTTGATGCCAGAGTTCTGAGCACGCAGACAAGAAAGGACATCTGTGGTCGTCAGATCGGGATCCGGAATCCAGCAGATGGCCTTCCTGAGGGGCACGCCTGCCTCGCTATAGACCGCGAAGCGAGTGGTCCCCATGGGGGGCACGTCATTGACTGTACCCCTGAGCCAATCAAAGTTGGCCTGAGACGCGCACGACACCTGTAGAGTGCCGTCATTTGTCTCATAGCCCTTCGCATTAGCTTCAGGACCGGAGGCAATAACGCGACGCATCAGATGACCTTTGCAGTGTTTTATTTCTGCATCAGTTAGCTGATGGTCAGGCCCCAGCTTCCCAATCACCGCCATTGGTTGCGGGCCGTTAGCCTTCTCGCTTTACGATGGCTTGGCTGCACCTTTGGAAGTGCTTGGGCGAAAGTCCAGCTCACCACCCGCCACTGGCAGAGATTTCGCCGGGCAGATGGTTTTGCTGGATACGAGGGGCTGGGCAAGTTGCAGCTTATTTGCAACATTCTTCCCCGCCACCGAGGTTTCGCTCGTACCCTTTGGGGTCGTGGCGCCACCAGCAGTAACAGCTGCAGGGCAGGTGGGAGTGCTGTTTTCAGCAACAATCTTCCGCCGCTTACCTCGCGAGCGAGCTTTCGGAGCGGTCAATCCCTCCGCAGGCTCGGTGGCTTCCGTGGGTGTCACTTCCGCCGACCTGGGCCTTTTGGAGGGAGTCGACACAGAAGGGCCGGCAGAGCCACGTGAGGATTTCTCCTGCACGAGCCTATCAAGCCGCTTCTTTCTCTGTCTCCTCGCTTGAGTTCGCGTTGCCCTAGAACCACTGGTCGGTCTTTCCGCCACTGTGGTGACTTCCCGACGCAGGTCCTCTGGATCCAGGGTACGTTCCTCCGTCTCTGAAGAAGAAGAGATTTTCGGTAACAATCCCCATCTCCTCCAGGATGCGCTCTCGCTGATAAAGGCGAGAGACTTTAGCGATGGTTGGGGCTGTTGGAACAGCAACAAATAATATGTACACAAGCTCAGCCGTGCCTCCATACAACTATATTTCATCAACGGCGCCCATTTCTGCCGACATGGGCGTACCGTCACAGTTGTCATGCCAGCCAAGAAAACTGCAGGATTTGCCTGAGTTTTGCGGGAAGGCGGAAGATTGGCCAATGTTTTATACCGCCTTTGCCGAGTCGACAGCGGTTTATGGATATAGTTGTTTTGAGAACAACCTGCGATTGCAAAAGTGTTTGAAGGGTGAGGCGCGAGAAACAGTTAAATCGCTGCTCATCCACCCAAACAACGTAAGCAATACCATCGACCAGCTCAAATTCCGATTTGGCCGCCCGGGGCAATTAATTCGCAGCCAACTAGCACAGGTGCGAGAAATTGCCTCGATATCGGAAGGTTCGATGGTAAAGTTGATACCATTTGCCACGAAGGTTAACGTTTGTGCATTTTTGCATTCTGCGTATGGTGGAGAGCAGCATATCGCGAATCCAACGCTGCTGGATGAACTTCGTTGCAAAGCTGCCTATGAGCAAGCGTATAGAGTGGGCAGTTTCCGCGGCTTCTTTGCACCCATATGCGACAGTTACACATTTCAGCGAGTGGCTAACAAAATTAGCCAACGTCATCTGCACGGTGTACGATGGAGATGCAACGCGAGACTCCAAGCGTCGAGCTGTGTTGCATGCCGCCGAAACACAACGCGAACCCAGGTGCTAAATATGCCAGGGCCAACATAGGCCAACCGACTGTAAGCAGTTCAGCGCACTTCCAGTGTCAAAGAGGTGGGCGGAAGCAAAGCGATGTCATCTTTGCTTCGGGTGTCTCAATATTGGACATGGTTCGCGCAATTGCCAACGGCGCAAACCGTGTGCCATCGACGGGTGTAAAAGGATGCACCACAACTTGTTGCACGAAATTGGAAATGCTGCCAACGAGTCTCCAAATGAGTCAACGCCGCCTCAAGACCGTACCAGACGGGGTTCCATCGCCGAACTATGCAAAGGTCGTAGCACACGGGCGCAGCCAGCGTCGCATAGTCATCAGCAAGGTGATACAGGTGCAGCGGTTCTTGGTTGCAGCAACGATATTGCCGATGGAAAGCTACTCTTTCGAATCCTTCCAGTCGTCCTTTATGCGAAGTGCGTCGAGACATATGCGCTCTTTGACGAGGGTTCGTCAATAACAATGGTTGACAGCGCTCTTATTGAAAAACTTGGGTTGCATGGCCGAGATCAACGCTTGAATTTACGGTGGTTCGGAGGACGTGCAGCACAGGAGCCAGCCGTCGTGGTGGATTTGCTCATCAGTGGTGCCGGTATGCAAAAGAAGCACAGATTGCGGAACGTATACGGTGTGTCAAATTTACAATTGCCTTCACAAAGCTTGAGCAAAGCTGACATGAGCTGCTACGATACACACATGAAGAAGCTGCCAGTACAACCATATACGCAGCTAAAGCCAAAGCTTTTGATTGGCCTTGACCACTGCCATCTTGGCTTGCCATCAGCCACTATGAAGACGAAGAAGAGTGGCCCGTTCGCTGCTAACACCGAGTTAGGATGGGTGGTTTTTGGCCCAACAACTAACACACATGCGCCGTTGCCATCATGCTTGTTCGTCAATTGCCACACTGACCAGTCACTGCACAATGCGGTAGCTGATTACTTCGACACTGAGAATTTTGGAGTCAGGGCTGCACCCCCAATCGAGAGTGAAGCTGATGTTCGTGCTCGAGAAATCCTGAGGTCTACTACATGTCGGGTTGAAGGAAGGTTCCAAACAGGCCTACTATGGAAGCGTGCTAATCTAGAGCTACCTGACAGCTACGCCATGGCGGAGAAAAGGTTAAGAAGTATTGAAGCGAAAATGAAGCGCGACGCGGACTTTTTTACAGAGTACAAACGATTTATGAATTCATACATCGAGAAAAACTACGCACGAAAATTGTCGCCAGCAGAGGCCACCTTGCCCAGCGCTAGGACATGGTACTTGCCACACTTTGCCGTGACAAATCCCAACAAGCCAGGCAAATTACGTATGGTGTTTGATGCTGCCGCGGAAGTGAACGGTGTACCTCTCAATTCGCAGCTGTTGAAGGGTCCACAGAAGTACCGGGCCTTGCCTGCTATACTGCTTCATTTTCGTCAAGGAACAATTGGGGGTGTGGCGACATCAAGGAGATGTTCCACCAAGTATTGATTCAACGTGACGATAGGTGTGCTCAAAGGTTCCTTTGGCGTGATGGTGACGCCGCAAAACCACCCGAGGTTAATGAAATGCGCGTGATGATCTTTGGAGCTGCGTGTTCGCCTTGCGCCGCCCACTATGTTAAAACCGTCAACGCATTGGAGCATCGCAAAGAAGTCAGCGGTGCATCCCGAGCTGTAAAGTCCATATTGGATTACTACTATGTTGATGATTACGTTGACAGTTTTGGCACGGAGGAGGAGGCAGTTGACATCTCGCAGCGGGTGCGAGCAATTCATATGAGAGCCGGCTTTGAACTTCGCAATTTTACGTCGAACTCGTCGAAGGTGGTAGCTGCGCTTGGTGGTAACGAAGCTACGCGTCAAATGGCAAAGAAGGAGGGAGTACTAGTGGAAAGAGTTCTCGGCTTGTTTTGGCGCCCTTCATCGGACAGCTTCGGGTTCAAGTTGAAGTTTAATAATGTGGATTCTAATGTGGTGAATGGAGCACGGCGTCCGACGAAGCGAGAGCTCCTAAGCGTCGTCATGTCGATTTTCGACCCGTTGGGATTTCTCAGCAATTTTGTTATATTTGCGAAGCTGCTCATGCGTGAGGTGTGGAAGCATGACATCCGCTGGGACGAACCACTGCCAGACGACGTAAATGGCGCGTGGGAAAGATGGCGTAAACAGTTGCCAACGGTCGCCGAATATGCTATTCCTCGATATTATTATCGGTGTGGCACACCCAAGGATCTGCAGCTTCATGTATTCGTTGATGCCAGTGAGGATGCCTTTGCCGCGGTAACCTACTGGGGATCAACGAACGCTTTTGGTGAGGTTGAGATCGCATTTATTTGTGCAAAAACAAAATGCGCACCGATGAAGTCATTAACTGTGCCACGACTGGAACTTCAAGCAGCTGTGTTGAGTACACGACTAATGAGCTGTGTTCGAGAGGAGCATTCTGTTGGCATAGAAGACTGCACAATCTGGAGCGATTCAAAAACGGTAATCCAGTGGCTCCGCAGTGAACATCGTTGCTACAAGCCATTTGTGCAACATAGGGTTGCCGAAATATTAGCTGCTACCACCATTGCTAATTGGAGGTGGCTGCCTACAGAACACAATGTTGCCGACGAGGCCACACGAGCGAACGATCGTATTGATTTTAGGTCCACAGCCCGATGGTGCAGCGGTCCACCTTTTTTGCTACAAGACAAACGCGTCTGGCCGACAGAGGGCTCAACAATTAATCATCAAGAAGAAGCTAACAAAGAACTTCGTCCTAAATATGCCCTTGTCGTCGTAAACTGTAGGTTTTTAAATTTTAATAGATTTTCTTCACTTAGCAAGCTGGTGAGAATGACAGCATGGGTCCTGCGGTTTATCGATATTTGCCGCTGCCGTGTTCATCCATATCGATGCTATGGTCTGACAGCAAAAGAGGTTGAAACTGCTAAACTTTGTGCCGCCTTGTTCAACGTGAAGAATTCGCTGCGGAGTTGCAACGGATTGAAAACGGTCAGGATCTAGCCCGCACCAGCTCGCTTCTTCAACTTTATCCATATATTGATGAAAATGGACTTCTTCGTGTTCGAGGACGCATAGACGCCGCCAGTTGGCTTCCAATAAGCACGAGGCGCCCCATTATTTTGCCGCCAAGCCATGTCTTCACAAAGCTGCTCGTGATGCACTTTCACTGTAACAAGCGTCACCAAAATTCAGAAGCCACAATTTGTGAAATTCGTCGAAGTTACTGGGTGCCGCGTCTAAGGAACTTGTTGCGCAGTGTAATTGCCTGCTGTAATGTATGCCGATTGAATAAAGCCAGCGCCGTGGCACCATTGATGGGACCGCTTCAGGTCGATAGGCTTACTCCGCATATAAGGCCGTTTAGCTATACGGGTCTGGACTACTTCGGCCCGATAAATGTCACAGTACGACGCAGTACCGAAAAAAGGTGGGTGGCGTTGTTCACTTGCCTAACCGTGAGGGCTGTGCATTTGGAGTTGGTCCATGACCTTAGTACCGACTCATGCATAGTCGCCATACGCAACTTTATAAATCGACGTGGCATTCCAAAACGCATGAGGTCCGATAATGGGAAAAATTTTGTCGGTGTCAACGCGGAAGCAAAACGATTCAGCGAGGTTTTTGACTGTGTCCGTTTGCAGAATGAGCTGTCGCAGAAGGGTGTTGAATGGATTTTTAATTCGCCCTTCAACCCCGCCGAAGGAGGCGCTTGGGAGCGCTTGGTGCAGTGCGTCAAACGCGTCCTACGCCAAACATTAAAAGAAGTATCGCCGCGAGAGCATACACTCAACTGCTTACTCATCGCGGCCGAAAATATTGTCAATTCTCGATCGCTGACACACTTGCCCGTCGATGTCAACCAGGAGCAACCACTGACGCCCAATGACTTCCTGCTGGGTGAAGCCAATACAACGCAAACTCCAATTGCGGATGATGTTTTGGAGAAAACATGTGTCTTGCGACAACAGTGGCGGATTGCTCGACAACTAAGAGACCATTTTTGGAAGCGATGGATAGCAGAGTATCTCCCCACATTGACACGTCGGGTGAAGTGGTGCCAAATAGCGAAGCCTTTGCAGATAGGTGACCTCGTCTTCATATGCGATCCCAACGTACCTCTTCGAGAATGGTGTCGAGGTAAGGTGGAAGCCATATATCCTGGAGCGGATGGTGTAGTCAGAAAAGTTGATGCACGCACTGCAAGTTGGCTAAAAAGACGTGCCTCTTCCAAATTGGCCGTTCTCGACGTTGATGGTGGCGAATCAGGTTGATTCACGGGGGTGGGGATGTTGGGAACCCCTGTTTTGTATTTTATGTATTTAAGAAACAGTTCCGTTTAACTATATGTATTTTTAATTGTTATTTACATGTAAGCGTACGCAATTTGCTTTTGTAAGTTTGCGGTGTTTGTTTCTGTTTTTTACATTTTGTTTGTGGATTTACCGCAACGTCTCATTCGCCTTATCTCTGGTTCGAGTTTGACTTTAGTCGTCGACCAGCAAGAACAGGTGAAGGACACACTGCGGTAAGCGTTTAACTTAATTTAATTCTCTTTTTAATACTGTGCTTTTTTTTGGAAATAAACCAGGAAATAGCCAATATAAATACCGATTATTTTCTTACGTTAAATTCGCCAGGGGGTTGACGACAGTAATGTATATATATATTGGATTAGAACAATATATTGAGCTTACCATTACAAATTAGGAATTAACGTTGGCAATTAATTATAAAATGCCTTGATACATACATTCAATATAGTAATCATATAAGAGCAGGTTACATGGTGTAGGAAAATACACTTGTTAATGGATATATACATACCGGGCTAGTAGTAAATTGAAATATATAGAGTAGTTAGATGCTATGAAAAGTTCAGTCATGCAATGGACAATTTTTTCACATGAGCGGGTTTATCTTTTTTATACTCGTTTATGTAAGATGGGTAACTAGTTTTGCCCAGAATTGATATAAACATTTTTTTTTTTGGGCGGCATGTAATTAAATATAGTAAACACTTTTTATGTATGAATCAAATTATTATAAAATGTATATTCATTGAGAATAATTAAAATTTTGAATGCTGCTAACAATTTAAAGAAAATTGTATCATAGTTAATTAATGAAGATTATTTTTGTAACGAATTTATTGACAAGACAAGTTACAACAGTAGTTGCAATTGCGTATGTGGTTATGCCACCACAAAGGCAATGTACTATGACACCACTGAAATGTAATAAAAAAACAGAGAGAGAGAGACCTAACGGAACAAAAGAGGGCTAATAATGAGACAGAGTTGATTAGAGTGTGTGGTGGAATGAGACAGTACATGAACAGAATTTGATCTGTCAGTTTACCACCTGCAGTTAGCGTAGTTGTCTGCATGGACAGATTACAACAGCTGTAGACCCAGGTTCGATTCCTGGGAGGGTTCATAATTGGTGTGCTGTTGATTTCTGAGACATAATAAAAATGCTTGGGGAAAAATTGCCTTTCATTGAAAGATCTCTGATGAGGACAAGTGGCGTGTTCGAAATAGCTATAAGATCTGCCAACAAATGTTTCAATAATTCTTCTTCTTCTTCTGAAAAATTATTACGGTGGCATAACCACATACGCAATTGCAACTACTGTTGTAACTTGTCTTGTCAATAAATTCGTTACAAAAATAATCTTCATATACACAGAATCGACGACTATCGACTTACTCACATAGTTAATTAATAATATTTGTAAAGAAAATGGTTTTTATTACTTACTTATAGTTTAGTTATTAAGACATATTAGATATACGATAAATAATAATTGTGCAGCATGAACCGGGAAGGGACTTCCTGCAGCGTCAAAGGCAGAGTAAGAGATTAAACAACATCCAGAAGACCGGTAGATGAAATGCAAGAGCAGCGAACAAAAATCCGACTAGATAAAAGAAGTGAGAAGGCGCAGAAGAAGGATAATCAACAAGCCGCCAAGGAATAAATACGAGGTTTGCAACGATGATGTCCCGAGATATTTTTTGGTTCGAAAAAAAGAGAAAACAAAATTAGTGGGAATTCATTTCTATATGAAAGAGTGGAAGAGCTTCCAACTTCCCATGTGCGAGATGACTACGATTTAAGCTTATGAAAAAATTGAGATGGTACCGCCTGAATACAAGAATTACTATCTGACAAGTAAAAGCTGATAATACTTGAGTTTAATTGCATAATTGACAAAATGGAATGAAAACACTAACGTGTACGTTGTCCGTGTAGAAAATCCAACGTGTCTGCCATTATTACATATGTCAGTATGTATAATGTATTATTGTCTGGAAAGAAGAAGAGATAATTTTAGCCAAAACTCGAGGTTACTCCGTAATTTTTGCGAGAAACGGCTACAAAACAATAACAGCCATAACTACCATCGATCAATTAGCTTCGCAGAATACTCTCCTGGCGCAAAAAATCGTTTTAACCACGAAAAATTCAAGCACTACATAGTCACGCTTTATCGGCTAACTTCATAACGATTCCCCCAACTAAGTATATATCCACTGTCACTTACTGAGCGAATATTTATTTTGACTTCGTCAGAAGCGCATCTAGTCGCACAAGCTTGCATCATCTTTTTACGTACCGGTCCAGAAAGAAGGGAGGGGTATGCAGAGTTCATCGAAGGATTTCACTCCGACAACGACGGTCGTCAACTGGACCAGCACGTAGCAGAGGTCGCAGTATTATATAAGATTTAACGTATAAAATAGAATTGTGCTATTAAAATAACAAAAATTGTGAGCATAAAAAATAAAACTACATAGTAAATGATGAAAATGATATTTCAAAAATGGAAATAGCAAATGTTTGCATATCTAATATATTAAATAACAAATTATGTTTAGGTTGTGTAATTAGGTTATGTAATTAGGTTATGTAATTAAGTTTGACTTCCTTTTGCATCTGTACACTTCTTCAGCAGACTTTCAATGGTATTGGATGATATTTGTAACGACAAAAAATGTCGCTGGGGTAATACTCACCGGTTCGCCAGGGGTCGTATACAGAAATTTATTTCTCGGAGTGTTGTAGTTTTCAAGGTTTTTTTTGTATTATCGCTTATTGCTAAGTTTAAAATATTCAAAGTAGTAACTAAAGATATGAGGGAGGCCGCTCCTGTAGTTGGCGCTGTGCAATCTTGGTCTCCAGTCTCAACGGTGGTGAATTGAAAAACCACTTCCACCGTTTTGACTTTGACAAGTAAGCTCTGGTTTGCTATGAAAGCGGATTGAAAACCCAATGTTTGTAGCAAACGCAGTACTTCTGGGCGTCTAGGTCCGTGTGTCTTTAGTCTTTAGTTTCCGCTGTAGTGGATTGAAAAACCAATTCCACCGTGTTGCAAACTCTTGTTGTTGCTCAAGTCCCGCTGGCTGTTGCTTCGACTACCGCTTCCTGTTGCTAAGGACAAGGTATTGTTGTTGTTCCCTCTTGACCTTAGGCGACCCTCAGCGCTTTCGGGAAAAGTCCGTCTGTCGTCAAGCGCGTAGTAGCTTCTGTGGCACGTTGTTGTTGTTGTTGTTGTAGCACGCCCTGTTGTTGTTGCAACCATAGTTCTTTTCAGTTGGCGGTTAATAATAATAATTTCCGACCTGCGTTTGAATATAATTTCTTTGCTTCTCTTTTGTGGTTTATTCCAGCCACTTATATGCACAGCGATAATTCTGTCGTCATCTCTTTTGCTCTCTCATTCTTTTCTTCGTGTTGTTTTTGAAAATTTTTCCGAGCTAATGCACTCGGTAAATTCTGCCGAGACTTGTTGTTGTTCTCTGCCGTCGGTTCCCTTGGCTTTGCTAATGTTGATGTTATTAGCGTTTGCATAATTATTAGTACAGTCTGCTTGTAATTTGATGTTGTTGTTCAATGCCTGCGGCTGATTTGGGTTTGCTATGTCTGTTGTTGCATATTTGTTAGTGTAACCCACATGCAGTTTGTTATCTTTGTATTATGCAAGCGGCTGGCTTGGGTTTGCTAATGCTATTGTTGACATTCCGCTTGCAAATTTCTTGATGTAATCTGCATGTGGTTTGTTGATACACGTTTTGTTCTGCGTATATTTCATGCTCTCCTGCCTTCGCCGTGGTTCTATTTGGTGCGATCGCTGTGGGCGATGGTATTCTTTTCTTTTATCAATGCTGGTGAGCTCGTGCAAGCTAATTGGCTATGGCAAGTTAAAATCTTTATTCGCCAGTGATGCTAACGCGCAATTATCGGGGTGACTACTGCTTTTGGGGGATTTTATTATGTGAGCAAAATTAGTTAATAATTTTGCTCGTCACATAGTCCACAGAAGGGGTTAGGGCCGTTAAAAGGAGAGACCGCAGCCTTTCTTGCTAAGATATCAGCCTTCTCATTTCCTATGTGGCCTGGTACCCACATTATAGATAAATTGTTCGTACTCTCTAGTGAGTTCAGTTTCCCAATGCAGTACCATACAAATTTAGACTTCACCAGGGGTGAGCTGACATTATTGAGTGCTGCTTGACTATCAGATAGTATCACGATGTTTTCCCCCGATATTTCCTGACAATGATGATATGGGCACATCTTTCAATAGCGTAAATCTCCGCTTCAAAATGCTTGGGAAAGAGCCCATTGGTTCTAGGCCCAAATACTCCTGCCTCAGTTCTGTCTGTATACCATAAGAGGCAGTTTTCTCAAATTTTATACGTCTCAGTTAGACCTTTCCATACTTTTTTCAATTCATCTTTGTACTGTATCTGTGTGCAAAGTTGAATTTTCTTGGCATAAAATCCTTGTGAGGTTTTAGTATACCATATTCTTGAGCTGAATTGTTATACCATATATTTTGGGTGTAATTTGATTCTCTCGAGATAATGTCTTGAATTCTGTCAAAAGATTTCTTAGCAGAGTCTTGTATTAGTGATTATTGGTCGCTCCATCATGATATACATCCAACGAACGATTTTTGGGTTGCATCCCCAAGATTTACCAGCAAGTCGTCTACATATCATTAAGGAAGCTGTAGCCCTCTGGGTGGTTGCTGTCAAGTGAGCCTTCCACAATAACTTTTTGTCGAAAATTACTCCGAGGTATTTGGTTTCAGAGCTAATATCGACCTGTGTACCATTTAGAAGAATAGGTTTCCTATATGGTGGAGATCTTTTTCTAGTGAACGGCACAATGGTGGTCTTTGAGGCATTGATTTCAATCCTGTTCCCCTGCACCATTCACTAGTTGCTAATAAGCCCCTCTGGATAATATCACAAAGAGTGGATTCAGATTTTCCTCTAGCTATTATCACAATATCGTCCGCATATCATTGACATGATATGCCTAGATTTGTGAGTTTTACCAGAATATCATCATCTACTATGCTCCACAAAATGGGTGATAATACCCCACCCTGCGGACATCCTTTATTGACTTTGACTTTAACAGTTTTATCACCTGCTTCAGGTTCAGTCAGTCTACTGTTGAGTAAAGCTCGTATCCAATTGGAATTGGTATTATCTATTCCTCTATTGTCAAGAGCCCTAATCATATATTCGTGAGGAATGTTGTCAAAAGCCCCCTCAATATCAAGAAAGGCACCAAGTGCTATTTCTTTTTTATCCAGTGCTGCCTGAATAAAATCAGTAAGGTATAGTGCAGTTTCAGACTTGCCCTAGTGATATTTACCAGGTGCAGAATCAGTACTTCACCGCTCCTTTGGAGAAGGATTTGGAAGATAACGTCCGCACCCGGTGATTTGTAGGGCTGAAAAGAGCGGATGGCCCATCTCAACCTCTCAGTAGTTATTATTTCTTTGGCCACCTTCCAGCCAATCTTGCTTGCTCTTCTAGGAAGAGCATCCATTTGCGAAGATGGCGGTGTCTGGACCGAGCTGCCAGGAAACTGCACACGCAGCAAAAGGAGAGTGCAATCCTCTTCATTCGCTGTGAACGTCCCATCCTCAGATCTCAATGCCAGCTATAAATCGACTTTGTTTTTCGAAAGAGCTCTATGGAGTCGTGCGATTTCAGGAGTCGATTCTACACTTTCACAAAAGGATCTAAAAAGCTAGTCCTTTTGGCTTGTCAGATCTCTTTGTTATAAATCGTCAACTGTTGTTTATATTCTTCCCAGTTCTCCGTACGCTTAGCTAGGTTGAATAGCTTACGCACCTTAGTACGTCTAGTAGACAGACCAGCGTTCCAAAAAGGAACATTCCTGGTATTTTTCTTTGTCCTTAGAGGACAAGATAAAACATAGGATTCGGGAATAATTTCATTTTGTCCTCTAGCCCCACCGTATTTTTATATATTCCTTGGATGTTTGAGGATGAGAGTTGTGAATGCACTAAATTATCGAAGAATTACCAGTTAGTATATTTTTAAAAACTACCGTTTTTGTGACGATACCTCCTGTATCGAAATCAATTATACTGTGGTCCGACAGAGAGGGTTTGTCCGAAACTTTCCAATTGCTAATAATATCAGTTAGCCCTGGACTACAGAAAGTCAGATCAAGAACTTCCTCCCTAATTACATTTCTAAAAGTGTGTGTGTTCCCCTTATTCAATATATATTGTTACGAAATCAACACTCCATCTGATTGGTTGATGGATTTAGGATGATCATCGTTTTCAACTCCTGAAAATGCACATGAGAAGGCATGTGAAGTTGCGTTCGGAGGCTGGTTTTGGTTCTGGTGTGCAAGAGGTACTATAAGCATCTACACACGAAACATCGGAATCAATGAACAAGTGAAAGTGACCAAGTGAACATCGTAGTAGCAGCAGCAGTGAAACAGTGAGCGTAGCCGAAAGTGAACATCGTAGTAGTAGATCAGTTAACCAGTGACAGTGGCAAAAGGATCATAGCCGAATCCGGAGAATGGTCGCAACCAACGTGAGCGCCTTGTTAGCTCCGGGGAGTTAACAAGTGATCGCCGCAGAGCGATGTAAATAGAAAAGTGTCGTGCAACAACTGACTAACTGAAGCACAATATAAGCGAAGACGAAGTGTGAGAAGTGAGCAAACTTTTAAAGCCAATAGTAAGTTGGACGAATACGAATAAAGCCAATTGTCCTAACTGAAGAAGGAATTGTTTGCTTATTACACAATCCAGCGATATGAATCCAAGTATTGAGCTCGGTATATATTGTCAGAAAGGCAATTACTTAAACAATTTAAATTAAGTGATAATAAAAATTGTAGAACTGACTCACTCCGTTTATTGGTGTCATTGCTACCCCAGATTGTATTGTGTGCGTAGGGGTCACAGCCTGTCAAGAGTGGAATCCTTTTGGATAGGCAATACCTCGCAAGCTTAACGACTTCTTCCGGGATGTCATTCATATCTCTCAGAAAGTCGGCCGATGCAACGACTATATCGCGAGAGGCCCCATCATCTTCATACTTTACCATGATGGGTGTGAGATCTCGCGACATGAATTCTGAAAGTAATTACTATCATTTCTAATCAGGATACAGGTGCGGGGAGTGTCAGCATTGGCATCCCATATACCCTTTCTGAACTTACTTGAAAAGCCCCTAATTTGACCTTTGTAACACCATGGCTCTTCATTGAGGGTGTAGGGTATGTTGAGAAGTTAGGCTGGCAGGATCGCCATGTAGGGTGTGTTGATTGTTGGTCACGCAGAATCGGCATTCAATTCATTTGCAGATTCTATACAATGTATAGATGCAAAAGAGCACTATAAAGAAGAAATGCCTGACACGAAGCGGAAAGACGCCCTCAGTAAAGATTTTGACCGGCAGAGTGTGCCGTTGGCCAAGTTATTGTTTGTGCTGTTCTAAGTCTTTCCTGACTTAGAGCACGAGAGATAAAAGAATAAACTAATGCGAGTAGCAGTTTCAGTTGTCTTCAGATTAACTCTAGTTTATTTGGTGGGTCGCTGGCTCTTTTATATTATTGAATTCTTATTGTTTTCTTATTCTAACTAACATAAAATGTATCTATCTTATTTCCACTAGTTACAAATCATATTCCCGAAATTTGTCTCAAGTATCGGATTACCGATATTATTCATTGACGAATCATCGTCTTTGTTTATATTAATAATTTTGAGTGCAAGTTCAGGGCTAAAGTCACTGCACTGTCCAATATGCATACGCTGCAATATAGGCAGCGTGTGTTATTGCACCACCAAAATGCTAGTCTAGCGTATTTGGGTATTGAGTGCAATTGCGTACGTTGCGCTATTGTCAGTTTGTTTGCATATGCGACTTGTTGCTGTGCTTATGATGATGTGTGGTCGTCAGTGTACACTTGTGTGGTACACTACACCCTCACCCTTAAGAGAAAAATTAGGGGTGTTGGCGAATAATTTTTCTGGAAATATGGTTTGTGTTGTATTACAATTGTCTTATGTTATGGATTTGTTAGATGATTTTCATATTTTCTAATATTGGTATTGTTTGTTTATAAATTGTTTCTTATTATTAAAGTTACATTGTAGCGTTTTTAATTATATAGTTAAAATTACAAATTATGTAGTTTTGATATAATTACATATACTTATGATTACTAATTACATTGTTCTGATTACATATTGTGATAGTTTTAATTATAAATCTTATTGTATACATTTAAATTACATTGTATGGCTTTAATTGATTATTATGTACTTTCTTAGGTGTACCATTATATTCTATTAATGAATTTACTCCTAACTTATCTACTATTTTATATGGTCCTTTATATGGATTCATATTCTTTTTCCTATTTTCTACTTTTAATAGAACTAAATCTCCTATTTCTACATTAAGTGTATTCGTATTAGTTTTTGAGTCAGTTAGTGTACGTTTTTGTTTTGCTTTCATTAGCATTTGTTTTGCCTTTTCGTGGGCATAGCGTAATCTCGCTTTTAGCTCGTTGGCGTAATTTTCAAAGTTGTAAATTTGTGTGTTACTTTCTATTACTTCATTGGGTAAACCTGGGAGTTTCCCATATATTAATTCATATGGCGTGTAGCCCGTGTCAACATGTGGCATTGTGTTGTAAGTGAAAGTGAAGTAGGGAATCCACTTATCCCATTCGTCGTCGTTTGTCGATGTCAGTAGGAATTCATTCAAAACTCTGTGGTTGCGTTCTAGTGAGCCTATCGTTTGGTGGTGGTACGGTGTCGAAAATTTTTGTTGTATTTTGAGCAGTGCACATATGTTTGCCATTAGCTCGTTTGTAAATTCTGTCCCGTTGTCAGATTTAAGTATTTTAAAGTGTCCGTATTTGAGTATAAATTGTTCAACTAATGTTTTGGCTGTTGTGAGTGCGTCTTTTGTTATCATTGGATGTGCGATTACGAACTTTGTCAGCTCGCACTGCATGGTCAGTATGTAGCGGTATTCGTTTGAAATTTTTAGTGGTCCTACGGTGTCAATTGATATGACTTCGAAACTTGTGTTAGGGGTGTCTGTTATGGTTTGTGGTTCTTTGATGTGTCTTGTTTGTTTACACTTCACTTCATTTGGCTCATATTTTTCCAAATGTATCTTTGTTTTAATCTCAGTAGAGTTTTTCTTACTCCGGGATGTCCTGTTTTGTGACATTCATCTATTAGTTTGTATTTTAAAATATCTTCCGTTATTATCTTTGGAGGTATATAAATTAATATTATTAGCTGAGGACTTTTGCTATTCACTTTTATTTTTGCGTACGCTTCTTTAAATTCTTCTTTTGTATATATTTTGAATATTTCATCATTATTTGCAATTGCTAATTCTTTAATTTTTTCTTTCTTCGTTTTGGATATCAATTTCCTCAGAATCGAGTCTAGTCTCGCTGATTTATCATTGATTCCTGCATGCTTTATATTTTCATTTATATTTTTATTTTTAGGTCGGAGCTTCTTCAGAGTCGAATCTTGATTCGGTGAATTATCGCTTTCGCCTATGTGCACAATATCATTTTTTATATATATATTCATTTTTTCAAAGCTCTGATTTTTCTTGTCGACATTAAATTTTAATTTTTTAATATTCTTGACGTCATTTATTGATGTACATTCCCATATTTGAAGGTGATCAGTCTCCTGAGATATGCAATTTCTCAATTTCTTATTTTCATTTTTATTTGCCTCTTCATTTATTTCATTTTTATTTGCCATCCCTCTCGTTATTACTAGGGTTCTTTTGGCTTTTTCATCAATTTCTTTTGGTATAATTTCTTTTAGAATGTCCGAGTCAATTTGTATTCTTGACAATGCATCTGCATTTGTATTCATCTTTCCTGTTTTATATACTATGTTGAAATCATAGTCACTGAGGTCTAATCTAATTCTGGTCATTTTAGATGAAGGGTTTTTATGAGAGAATAGTGATATCAGTGGTCGATGGTCAGTTACTACCGTGAACTTTTGACCATATAGATAGGGTTTGAAGAAGTTAATACTCCAATGTATTGCTAGTAGCTCTTTTTCTATTACTGGCTTATTCAAATCGTGTTTTTGTAATGATTTGCTAGCATATGATATTGGTAAATCTTGTCCTATTTCGCCTTGTGATAGTACGGCGCCTAATGCATAATTCGATGCATCTATAGTTAATATGAAGGGTTTATCAAAATTTGGGTATTGCAATAGTGGTGGGTTTATTAATTTTAGTTTAAGAGTTTCAAAAGATTTTTGGCATTCATCTGTCCATACAAATTTGGCTGATTTCTTTAGTAAGGAGTTTAAATATTTTGCAATATCTGCAAATTCTGGTATGAATTTTCTATAGTAGTTGCAGAATGCAACGAATCTTCTTACTTCGTCTGCGTTTTTCGGTTGAGGGTAATTTTTTACAGTCTCGTATTTTGCTGGGTCAGTTTTAACTCCGTCTTGTGTAATCAAATGTCCTAAATATACGACTTCTGGTCTCAGAAAGTTGCATTTTGCTGCGTTTAATTTTAAGTTATGTTGTTTTAGTCTGTCTAGTACTTTGATTAAATTTTGGTTATGGTGGTTTAGACTGCATCCATAGATGATTATGTCATCTACATAAAGGAATGCTTCTGAGTCAAGTCCTGAGAGTGCTATTGTTAACATTCTCTGAAAGCTGTTGGATGAAATTTTTAGTCCGAAAGGTAGTCTTTTAAATTGATAATGTCCATTGGATGTGGAAAAAGCTGTTAATGGTCGTGATTGTTTTTCTAATTTTATTTGATGAAATGAACTGGTCATGTCTAAGGTTGAAAACCATTTTGCTCTGCCTAACTTGTCTAGAATGTCTTCTAGGCGAGTTAGCGGGAATTTATCATTTACTATTTTGTCATTCAGTTTTCTAAAATCCACTACAAGCCTCCATTTCTTTTTGTCAATAGTGTTCTTTTTAGGAACCAAAAGGAGTGGAGCATTATATGGGCTGACTGAAGGTTCAATGATATCCTCTTGTAGCATTTTCTTTACCTGTTCATTCACAATTTCTGTGTGTGTGTGTGGCAGTCTGTAGTTTTTAATGTAAACGGGGGTGCTGTCATGTGTCGTTATGTTTTGTGTGTAAAAATTGTTTGTCGAAAGTGGTTCGTCTTCAAGATGAAAAACTTCTTGGTATTGTCTTAGGATGTTTATGAGTTGGGTTTTTGTAATTTCGTCTGTGCAGTTAAAATTTAAAGTTTCAATGATTTTCTGTAGTCTATTTTCATTGTAATTATCTTGCGTACTGTACTTTAGTATGTCATAATTTTTTAGTGAGTCAGTTTCAAATTGTATGCCGTCTAAAATTACCTCTTTGTTTGTTGTATTTAGAATTTTTATGTGGGTTATACCACTTTTGGGTGCTATTGAGTTGCTTAGAAATATGCCTTCTTTGAATTCTTTATTTAGAAATATTTTGTCTTCATTTATGTTTAATTTTAAGGCTTGTATTATTTCTGTTCTTGCTGGTATTTTTATTTTTTGAGTATCGTGAGATTTAGTGTGCATGGGTATAATGAATGTTTGTTTGTTTACGTACGCGGAAATTGTAAACGTTTCATAATCGATTTTACATAGATAATTTTCAAAAAAATCCCTACCTAGAATGCCATCTGTTTCTATTGGAAATGTTTTGTGTACTAATTGGAAAGGGTGGTTGCAAGATTCTTCTCCAATATCTAATTGTAATTCTATTTGACCTTCAGAATATACCTCTTCGTTTGTTATGCCTGTTAATTTGCATTTGTCATCAGGAAAGTATTCGTGGTTTTCTAATTTGCTACTTATTTTGCATAATGAGATGTCGGCACCTGTGTCTATCAAAAAAGTCATTTTTTGCTTTTTGTGTGTCAGCGTGACGAAATTTGTGTGGTTATCCGATATTTTATACGCATTTAATTTTGGCTGTCCAGAATGGTTATGCATTCTGGGCCTTGTTCGTTTCCCGCATCGTGTATCATGTTTATGCGGCGGTTTCTGTTTGAGTTGTAATTGTTGTTGTTGTTGTTCTGCTGTCTGCCTTGTGAGTTGTAGCTGTTGTTGTGTCTGAAGTTGTTATTATTTTGATTATTGGTATTGTCTTACGATGTTTATGAGTTGGGTTTTTGTCAGTTCGTCTGTGCAGTTAAAATTTAAGGTTTCAATGATTTTCTGTAATCTGTTTTCATTGCAATTATCCTGCGTACTGTAATTTAGTATGTCATACTTTTTTACTGAGTCAGTTTCAAATTGTATGCCGTCTAAAATTACCTCTTTGTTTGTTGTATTTAGAATTTTTATGTGGGTTATACCGCTTTTGAGAGCTATGGAAGTCCCTTATTTAATTAATTATTTAGAATTATTTTATCTTCATTTATGTTTAATTTTAAGGCTTGTATTATTTCTGTCCTTGCTGGTATTTTTATTTTTTGAGAGTCATGAGATTTAGTGTGCATGGGTATAATAATTGTTTGTTTGTTTACGTACGCGGAAATTGTAAACGTTTCATAATCGATTTTGCATATATATTTTTCAAGGAAATCCCTACCTAGAATGCCATCTGTTTCTATTGGAAATGTTTTGCTTACTAATTGGAAAGGGTGATTACAAGATTCTTCTCCAATATCTAATTGTAATTCTATTTGACCTTCAGAATATACCTCTTCATTTGTTATGCCTTCGTCGTCAGGAAAGTATTCGTGATTTTCTAATTTGTTACTTATTTTGCATAATGAGATGTTTGCACCTGTGTCTATTAAAAATGTCATTTTTTGCTTTTTGTGTGTCAGCGTGACGAAATTTGTGTGGTTATCCGAGATTTTATACGCATTTAATTTTGGCTGTCCAGAATGGTTATGCATTCTGGGCCTTGTTCGTTTCCCGCATCGTGTATCATGTTTATGCGGCGGTTTCTGTTTGAGTTGTAATTGTTGTTGTTGTTCTGCTGTCTGCCTTGTGAGTTGTAGCTGTTGTTGTGTCTGAAGTTGTTATTATTTTGATTATTGGGATATGTGTTGTTGTACTTATTGTTTCTTTGACTGTAATTTGTATTGCTACGGTTATTGTTTCTGTTGTTTGCATGGTTAGTGTTGTTGTAGTTATTTTTGTCATAGCGTGTGTTGTTTGTGTATTGTGGAGAAGGGTTGAATGAATTGTATTTGCGCGGTGCGTTGAAATTGGACCTTGTACCTTGTGAGTTGAATGAATTATGTCTTACTTGCATCAGCTGTGATGTGTTGGGCATTATTCTAGATTCGCTCTCAAGTTCAAGTGCCAATTCTGTTGCTTCTGCTAGATCTTTTGGTCTTGCCGCAAAAATTGTCGCTTTGTAATTCTCATTCAGTCCTTTCTTGAAAGTGTCCAATGCTAACTTGTTGTTTGTTTTTGTTATTACGTTCTTTTCTGCTTGTGTAGCTGTCTCTCCTAAATTGTGTATGTTAATTCTGTTTAAACTTTCTATTATTGTCAGAATTTTTTCTTTGTACGAGTTGATTCCTGAATTCCTTTGTTGTAGATTAGTTAGTCTAGCTTGTAGCTGTGGTATTGTTGTCGCGTCTTTGTACCTCTGTTGTAGTAGAGTGGTAAGTGTATTTAAGTCTTCTGGTTTTGTGTAACCTCCTATTGCTGTTCTTACATTGGCAGATAATTTGGCATGGTAGATATACTCTAGTAAATCCGTCTGTCCTGACTCGTTGAGTGATTTGTTTATCAGCTCAGCGGTGATTATGAAACTATCTAATTCTCTGAAGTTGCCCGTAAATGTGGGTAGAGATTTTGATGCCGTTTCTATGCTAAAAGATGCCATGTTGTCTATTGGTTCAGTCTTTTCGGTTAATTGTTTTAATAAAATAGTTGTTATTGTGGAATAAGTATTGGCGAAGCTAATTTTTATTCCAGTTAGATCTTTATTGTCAGTGTCGGTCTCTATTATGTTCTTAAATTCCTCTCTTAATGTGTCAATTAGTCTAAGTTTTGCTGTCACTGTTTTGTTTGTATGTGTTCTGCTGGGATTTTTCCTAAGTGTAGCTAGTATATCTTTTAAGCCATTGAATTTCAAATCCATTTAGGATTACAGTAAGAAATTTGTTTTAAGAAATTTTATTTATTTTTATACTATATAAAATTTGACATTTTTATTTAAATGTTTAATATATTAATTTTTGTTTATTAGACTGCTGTAATAGCGTTGCCATTAGCGTCATTCTTATACTTATGAACATAGTTTTTAAAATATTTATCTAGTTTGTACGCTATTATAATGATAATTATAACTAAAAATATAACTACGTAGGATTCTGGAATCGATGGGTAGGTAATCTCTGTTGATAGCTGGTTGTTATTTACCGTTGCATCTTGGTGCTGCGGCTTGCTCTGGCTTTTTCCCATTTTTCGAGCGCCTCGATCATCCGTATTGTGTCGTCTTCGATTGTTGTTTTGTCGTTATAGTCCTCGATAGTTGGAGTGCCAGTTTTTCTGATCATACGCCAAGTTATTCGCATGCAAGCGATCTGGTCACTTTCTTCGGTTTTTAATTTGGAGTTTGAGATTTTCAATTTCCTCCCAGATTCGTGTGGCCTCATTCCACGGAGGTGGGTTGGTTTCGTCTCTAACGATTGAAAGTAGGTGCGATAGTTTGTGTTTCTGTTTGGTTAACAGTCCTCCTCGTTTCTTCAAAGGTTTATTTTCGCACGGTGGGATTGACGTTTTCTTCAGCTCTTTCTGGAGTATCTGTCGTCGTTGGTACTCATTTATCGTGAGTGGCAATGGTCCGACTTTTAGTGGCGGTTGTGCAATGTATGTTGGTGCAGGAACGGTTGGTTTGCATGCAAATTGTGGCACGTATTCTTCCATTACTTGGGCTATTGTTTTTGCTGCTTTGCAGGTTGTGGATCGGTTGCAGGATTTTTGGCTGCCTTTCAGATCCCAAGTCAGTTGCAGGAACGGTTGCAGGATTATTGGCTACCTTTCAGGTCCCAGGTTAGTTGCAGGAACGGTTGCAGGATTATTGGCTGCCTTTCAGGTCCCAGGTCAGTTGCAGGATCGCCATGTAGGGTATGTTGATAAGTTAGGCTGGCAGGATCGCCATGTAGGGTATGTTGATTGTTGGTCACGCAGATTCGGCATTCAATTCATTTGCAGATTCTATACAATGTATAGATGCAAAAGAGCACTATAAAGAAGAAATGCCTGACACGAAGCGGAAAGACGCCCTCAGTAAAGATTTTGCCCGCAGAGTGTGCCGTTGGCCAAGTTATTGTTTGTGCTGTTCTAAGTCTTTCCTGACTTAGAGCACGAGAGATAAAAGAATAAACTAATGCGAGTAGCAGTTTCAGTTGTCTTCAGATTAACTCTAGTTTATTTGGTGGGTCGCTGGCTCTTTTATATTATTGAATTCTTATTGTTTTCTTATTCTAACTAACATAAAATGTATCTATCTTATTTCCACTAGTTACAAATCATATTCCCGAAATTTGTCTCAAGTATCGGATTACCGATATTATTCATTGACGAATCATCGTCTTTGTTTATATTAATAATTTTGAGTGCAAGTTCAGGGCTAAAGTCACTGCACTGTCCAATATGCATACGCTGCAATATAGGCAGCGTGTGTTATTGCACCACCAAAATGCTAGTCTAGCGTATTTGGGTATTGAGTGCAATTGCGTACGTTGCGCTATTGTCAGTTTGTTTGCATATGCGACTTGTTGCTGTGCTTATGACGATGTGTGGTCGTCAGTGTACACTTGTGTGGTACACTACATGTAGGGTATGTTGATTGTTGGTCACGCAGATTCGGCATTCAATTCATTTGCAGATTCTATACAATGTATAGATGCAAAAGAGCACTATAAAGAAGAAATGCCTGACACGAAGCGGAAAGACGCCCTCAGTAAAGATTTTGACCGGCAGAGTGTGCCGTTGGCCAAGTTATTGTTTGTGCTGTTCTAAGTCTTTCCTGACTTAGAGCACGAGAGATAAAAGAATAAACTAATGCGAGTAGCAGTTTCAGTTGTCTTCAGATTAACTCTAGTTTATTTGGTGGGTCGCTGGCTCTTTTATATTATTGAATTCTTATTGTTTTCTTATTCTAACTAACATAAAATGTATCTATCTTATTTCCACTAGTTACAAATCATATTCCCGAAATTTGTCTCAAGTATCGGATTACCGATATTATTCATTGACGAATCATCGTCTTTGTTTATATTAATAATTTTGAGTGCAAGTTCAGGGCTAAAGTCACTGCACTGTCCAATATGCATACGCTGCAATATAGGCAGCGTGTGTTATTGCACCACCAAAATGCTAGTCTAGCGTATTTGGGTATTGAGTGCAATTGCGTACGTTGCGCTATTGTCAGTTTGTTTGCATATGCGACTTGTTGCTGTGCTTATGACGATGTGTGGTCGTCAGTGTACACTTGTGTGGTACACTACAAGGGTCAGCCCATGTTGTTGTTGGCAAACACCCTCCCAATGACAGCCGAGACTGCTCTGGCATGATGGATGTTTGCCACTTTCAATCTCGTCATCTTATGGAACATGTTGTGACGGGATGGTACTATTCGTCCTCCTCGTCCATAGAGACATCCTCCAGACTGTGTACCAGTGAAGGGCAGTATGCGGCCTCAGCCCCTATCTCAACACTGGGGGCCCTGGAAGAAATTTCCGTGGCCACAGTCTCCGGTTCAGCCTCACCTGGCGGAAGGGTACGACTCGTAATTACCTTTGACAGAGGTGGGATGTTTCTCTCCCCTACTTCCTCTGCCTTGGGCTTTTCTTGAGTGCGTTTGGAACAACCGAACTTGGTCTTGCCAAATTGGTAGTTCAACGCATACTTCAAGCTCTTTATTAGTTGCATGGACCTATCATCTATTTCCAGGCTGACCACAGAGAGGGATTCCTTTCCTGGCCATCCTGGAGGTCTTCTCCGAGCTGGTAGGTCGAGATGGATTACTCCCTTTGCCTCCCAGTTTTACTCCCAGTGTCAACAATCTCTCCTTAGTGGAGATGGGAGTGGATGGCACATCATCGGAAGAACCTTTCCGAATTCCTGGACCATACATCCCTTCTACTGTCATTGGGGGTCCCATAGGTCCACCCACTGCTGTGGTCACGGGTGAAGGTCTCCGTTCATTGACTGCAGCAGCATTTGATTTGGGCTTGGCGGGTGATCTTGCCCCAATAAGCATTGGCTCATCAAGGATTCTTTGCTCCATCTGATTTGCCAATTGAATTGCGGTGATGTCCCGCTGAATTTTTAGTTTTAGTTTTTGTTTCTTCCTGAACATTCTTTTTTGGGGAGAATATAAAGGCCACAGTAACAACTTAAATTTATACTCGCTCTTTAAGTGCTTATATTTAAGGAGTACCGTTAGAAACAAACAAAAATTTGCTGTTGGGAACTTTGTTGGAAGTTGCGGAGTTGTTTACACTTCCAAAATATAGACTTTGAATTTTCTATTTTTGTCGTATTGCAGCAACCATAGTGCAGCGGCAGCGCTAGTGAAAGTGATGCAATTTTCTACGGTGATTTCATTATCAGATATCAACAGTTGTTTACTTCTTTTAGTTATCTTATTTTCTGTAATTTTGGAATATTTTTCTTATTGTTTTTAACATATTTATTAAAATGAGTGAAAGTGAACTGAAACCTGATGGCTGATAGTGGGAATACCCCTAGACTAAAAAAGAAAGGTATTAAAAGGTGAAGTTATTAAAAAATGCAAGAGTGAAGGGAGTTGAGTATGTTAGGTTACGTTAGGTTATCGTGGCAGCCGGTCCACGGACCAACTTACTCAGACCATCATGGGTCCATTGTGATACCACCGCGTAACAACGCACCTCTGATTTACTCGTCAAACCATTTCGAAGCCCAAATAAAGCGCAGGATTTATTGGCCCTTCCCACCGGACACTTCCGTAAGAGAGTTAAAAGCGTGTTTGCCTAAAGAGCCCGGTCTGCTTCTAGCAAGAGCTGGGCACCTACCTAAGATATGTTTCACAGTCTCCTTCTCCTCCTCATCCCCACAGCTTCTGAAGTATTCATGAAAGAATACTCACAGCCTGAGAGGATGCCTGCCGAATAGCCAATGACCAGTTATACAAGCAAGTGCCCTCGTGTGCCCAAGACCCATTGGCTTCACGCACGACCCTATCCTTCAGCATCAGTTTACAGGTGGCAATTGGTATTCCAACCTCGCATCTGTCCGTGCATAAAGGAAGGTTGGTGTCCCGTCTGGCTAAGTCATCAGCCCAACAGTTCCCCTCAATATCCCTATGTCCCGGAACCTATATTAGGCGTGCCCTGAAAACGGTACTGATATAATTTAGGGCTGCCCGGCAGTCCTGAGCAACCTTTGATTTCAGTGCCACCGACTTCATTAACTTGACGGCCGCCTGGCTATCCGAGTAGATATTTATAATATTCTTTGTTATAGCATGTCTATTTAAGTAGACGGCTACCTCCTTTATGGCTAGGACCTCTGCTTGATAAACACTGCAGTGGTCGGGAAGACGGAAAGAAAGCTCCAGTTCCAGTTCTTTCGAGAAAACTCCAAAACCTACTCTATCGTCAAGTTTGGATCCGTCAGTGTACAAATTCAGTTCCCCCCTTCTGCATGGCATGAGTGTCTGCCACTCTCTTTTAGAGGGAATATTTGTCTGGAAGTGCCAAACGAAGTTGAGATTAGGTATAGAGTGGTCAATGTGTTGGGAAGAACTACTCCAGGTATGCACGATAGTCGACTGACTAATCTTCCGATCATGCCATAACGCCGCACATTTCAGCCTTAGAGCTGATGCGGCGGTCACTTGTTTCCCTACCAGCTCTAATGTGGGTAGGTTGAATATAACTTCTAATGCTTTAGTTGGAGTGGTCCTTAAAGCACCTTAAATGCACAGAAAACCCGTTATTTGGCCCTTCCTCAGAAGCTTCAAATAGCTTTGCTTCTGAGTGGCTGGCCACCATACCAGTATTCCATATAGCAATATAGGTCTGACCACCGAAATGTACAGCCAGTGCATAATTCGTGGGGATAACCCCACCTGATTCCGACCGCTTTTTTACATGTGTACAAAGCAATATTGGCCTTTCTAGCTCTTTCTTCAATATTGGGTTTCCAGGTAAGTTTCCTATCTAGTACTAGTCCCAAATATTTGACTGTCTCCTTCATCGGAATTTCCACACCTTTGTATGTTAGCGGGGAGACCGTAGGAGATCTATTCTTCTTAGAAAAGAGTATTAATTCCATTTGATCGGAGTTTAACCCTAATCCCCTTCTTCCCGTCCAACAAGTAAGCGTGGCCATGCTAGAGCGCAAAATATCCATAAGAGTGTTTGCATATTTCCCTCTAATCACAATTGCTAAATCGTTAGCATAGGCGATGATTGCCGCATATCTACGGCTCTTGGATGAGGGCCACGTGTTAACCACCGGAACCCAGGCGGACCATCAAATTCACGGAGCGAATTTAGAATGATGGAGGTTGATTTGGATCAGCTTCATAGGAATCTGTCTTTCTTACCTCCACCATCGTCACCCTCTATTTCCTCCGGTTCCAAAGCTTCTTCTTCGCTGCGGTAGACCCGAACGGTTGCGTCAACAAACCCGAACCTGACTACCCATTTCCTCTCTTCCAGTGGGGCAATGGATTTGGCGTTGAGGATCAACAACAGCTGTCTCCTACTTTCTACTGGCTCCTCAAGTTTCCCTACCTCCAGTTATGGGTTGGCAGGTCCCTGTTACAAGATCTGAAGATCTCCTCTATTTGTGCTGGTTAAACTGGCTTAGCCGGGATCCAGACCCGAGCTCTGGGTCTGCTAGGAACTTCTTTCCTGCTGACGGCTTCAAGCCTGGCTCCCGCCCAAATCTCGCCAACCTTGCTTACCGCAATCTTATAGAGTCTGGCTGAACTGCTGTCATCGCATGCGATGAGTTTGGCGCGGCCCTGATACCGGCCCTTATCGTGACAGAAAGGAGGGGTCCAGGGTTTTCCTCCAAGACCTGGAGGTAGACTTCGGCAATCGCTTCACCCACCTCTACTTCTCTTTAGGTATGACCGCTTGCTCCTCCTTCCGGTCTATGATGACCAGCGTCTCGCCCCCACCTTTGACAACTTCGCTGTAGGACGAGTATTTCTGGCCGCCGACTTTTTGCTTTTTGGCGACCTCACCTGCTCTTCTGCCGAACTTTGCCTCTTTGAGGCTACACCCGCCGGTTTGCCCAAGCCGGATAGCACACACCTTGCCCACTACCTCGGGCACGATGTGACACTTCGCCACGCACTGTCGGTCTAGATGGGATAGAGGCTAATGTTCTTAGAACAATAATTTCATATTCCCACCCCGCTTCAACTCGAGTTGAATATGTTAATTGTAAGGGAAAAATGTTCCTGTGGTATTACCACTATTGTCTAAAAATTGCAAGTAAGTATTATGCCGTTTTTCTAAAATTATATTCTTTAAAAACCGGTCTCTTTTAAATACTAGTCTAAAGTGATTATGCTTGTCTTTCAGGTGCACGAAGAAATGCTTATCAAAGCGACGAACAAGATCAGATTTTTAAACGATTTAGAGAATTGATTACTAAAAACGAGCAAGATTGCTATCTACAAGGGCTTATTTATGTAAGTAAGGTAAAGCACCGGTGTAGAAGAAAGACAGTTGAAGAATCCTCAAAGTCAGATAGAAGCAACACCTATATTTATTCAATTTCCACCCCGAATAAAAAAGTCGTTTATAAAATAGCATTGTGATATCAATATGGAACAACAGTTAAGAGGGATAGAAGGCTTTGCTTCCTTCTTAGTGCTGGAAAGTCACTCATTGACACAGGAGGGAAATGCACAAAAGGAAATGCAATTCCTGGCATTGTTACATATGCTATTCGCGTATTTTCCTACTAAGTTGGCCCGTTACACCACCAAATAGAAAGTTTACTTAGGTAGGTAGGTAGGTAGGTAAAGCGGCCACCCGAAAAGGGCGCACTTAGGCCAACATTGACCCTTTGTGATACCGCATGGGACAGCAGGTCCCATCCCTTTCAAAGGTCCAGCCATTTGGAGCTTTTAATGAAGCAGTTGATGGAGCTAATCTTTTTTTTGAGATATCTCCCAAGGAGTCCAAAAAGTAGTCGCCTAGGAAAGTACGCCTCCTTCTGGACAAAGCTGGACACGTGCACAACAGGTGAGCAGTAGACTCTTCCTCCTCCTCGTCCATGCAACTCCTGCAGAAGTCATTAGAGGCGATCCCCAGCCTACACCCGTGTGTGCCTAGAGTCCAGTGTCCCGTTAAGACGCTAATCACGGGACCCATGCTTTGTCTATTTAGAGCCAGTAGGTCCTTAGAGCGCTTGACATTTATCTCTGGCCAGGTTTGTCTAGCTATTTTACATCCTAAAAGTTCAGACCAGCGCCTGCCCGCTGTTCCTAAGGATATTGTATTTACTAAGAGTTTACATGTGGCAATAGGAATACCGAATTGCGACCTATCTGGTTCCATCGGTATGGTAGTACCCTCACGGGCAAGTTCATCCGCCTTGCAGTTCCCTGGAATATCTCTGTGACCGGGAACCCAGCACAGATGCAGACGGGTCTGCTTAGCTCTTGACGGCTTTTGAGGTGATAATAACCGAATCCAGGGAGCGCAAAGCAGCTTGGCTGTCGGACAGAATGCAAATATCAAGTCCAGATATCTTCTTCTTCCTTAGCCAAGACAGTGCTGCCTCTATAGCCGCGACCTCTGCCTGAAAAACACTGCAGTGGTCGGGCATCCTAAAGGACATGTTAATATCCAAACCTTCTGAGAATACACCACCTCCCACCCTACTCTGTAGTTTGGATCCATCTGTGTAGATGTGAACCCCTTCTACATGAGGGGGGATGCCATCCTTCCATTCGTCGCTGGAGGGAATGGAGATCTTGCACATACCATTGAAGGTAAATACATTGGTATGATGTAGTCGAAAGAGTCAGGAATACCCTCAAAATGTCTTAAAATGGACGCATGACCTATATTCCTGGCATCCCATTGATGCGTAGCTTTTAGCCTGATAGCTGAGTTTGCAGCCATTTTTTCGCCAAAAAGCCTGACAGGCAGCAGATTGAGCATAATATCCAATGCTACCGTTGGAGTCGTTCTAATGGCACTACTTATGAATACCTCTGCCGTTCTTTGTACCTTTGTTATCAGCTCATTGTATGTGGACTTACTTAGGGCTGTCCACCAAGCAAGCACCCCATAGTAAAGGACTGGTCGTACCACAGCTGTATATATCCAATAGGCTACCTTAGGCTGAAACCCCCATTTTTTGCCTATAACTCTTTTGCAAGAGTACAGAGCTACCTGAGCCTTCCTAATGCGCTCGCTTATATTAGCCTTCCAATTCAGCTTCCTATCTAGGATCACGCCCAGATATTTAGCCTCCTCGACAAGGTCAATATCTACACCCATTAGTTTTGGAGCAATAAATTGAGGAGTTTTATACTTCCTAGTGAAGAGTACCAGCTTAGTCTTGGTCGGATTAAGCTCCAACCCACAGTCAGTAGTCCATTTGGAGAGAAAGTTCAGCATATTTTTCATCAAGTCCCTCAAAGTAGATATGTATTTACCCGAGATACTAATAGCAACATCATCCGCATACGCAACCACCTTGCACCCTTCCCTCTCCAGTCGAACAAGCAGCTGATTTACGGCAAGATTCCAGAGTAGGGGTGAAAGAACTCCACCTTGAGGTGTGCCTCTGCACACGGACTTCTTGGCCGACGCCGCCCCCAGCTGTGAATTGATTATCCTGCTACTAAGCATGTTTTCAATCCACCTGCTAATGGCGGGTTCCACCTCCAAGTCCCGCATCGCACCGATTATTGCGTCTGATTTGATATTGTTAAAAGCTCCCTCAATGTCCAGGAAAGCCACTAGGGAGAACTCCTTGTTGTGCAGGGAGCACTCAATACTAGAGACTAAGGAGTGTAAAGCGGTCTCCACCGATTTACCCTTAAAGTAGGCATGCTGAGAGACTGACAGCTTGTCTGTCTATAGTGAGCCTCAGATGAATATCTAACAACCTTTCCAGGATTTTTAGACATAAGGAGGACAAACTAATGGGTCTTAAGTCCCCTGGAGCTGTGTGCGAGCTTTTGCCGGCCTTGGGTATAAAAATTACCCTCACATGCTTCCATGAGTCTGGAATATAGGCTAATTCAAGACAACTATTATAGATCTTTAACAGCCACTCCATTATAAGATTCTCTGACTGCTGAATTTCAATTGGAGCTACACCATCTGGGCCAGATGCTTTAAATGGTTTGAAGCTATGGATAGCCCATTGCAATTTTGGTTTCGTGACTATATCTGAGCTGACTTCAACTGCATTCCCGCTGGGCTTCGTTCTCTGCAGAATGGTGCTCGAGCAACCAGGGAAGTGAGTCTCCAGAAGAAGCTCTAGAGTCTCATTACTATTTGAAGTCCAGGATCCATCCTCCTTCCTCATGTAACCAGGTACCATTGGAGCAATTGATAGGATCTTCCTCAACCTGGACGTCTCAGAAATATCTTCTACGTCACCGCAAAAGTTTCTCCACGATTCTCTCTGTGCTTTCCTAAGCTTACTTTTGAAGGCTCTGAGTGCTGCCTTATATAAAGCCCAGTCTGCACTATCTCTAGACTTCTTTGCGCTGTTGAAAAGTCTCCTACAGGTTTGTCTGAGTCCCCTAATTTCCTCCCCCCACCATGTGGGTTTCTGTTTCCCCCTGGGTCTACTGAGGGGGCAAGAGACCAATAGAGCCTTATTAAGAGCAACCGTTAGAACCTCCACAGACCTATCAATTTCGTCACACGTGCTTGTGCTTGTGGGGTTCTGAGGTAGTAGTCTAGCTACAGTCACCTTGTAGAGGTCCCAGTTTCCTTTCCTGACATTTCTAAAAGCCTTAGGGCTAGGTAGACTATCTAGAAGATCAAACTGAATTAACCTATGATCCGAAAAGGAATGTTCCTCTAGAACTCTCCAATTTGAGATCCGATGAAAAATTGATTCTGAGGCAAGGGTTAAGTCAAGGACTTCTTGCCTATTAGCAGTAATAAAAGTGGGTTCTGACCCCTTATTGGATACAGAAAGGTTAGTCGTTACAATATATTCATATAATGACTCACCTCGTTCATTGACATCCGTGCTTCCCCAGATGTCATGGTGCGCATTGGCATCGCATCCAATAATAACAGCCACCCGTTGAGCCTTTGCATCCACAACAAGCTTCTGTAGGTTGGCTTCTGGAAGGATCTCATGGTCATGCGCCATATAGGCCGAGACCAACCAGTACCGTCCCTTGCCAGTTTCCAGGCAGACGGCCGTTAACTTAAATGAGAAACTTGATATAACCATTATGCACAATATGTTTGCACAGAAATTTTCTAATTATGGAACAGTTAAGTATTCATATTATAAAAAGGTTTTTGAAGAATATTTTGACCTGTCTTTGGCAGACCACAGATACGTGTTGTACCTGTGAACGGCTTTCCATTAAAATACAAAGCAAAGTATTAAACGATACTGCAAAGAGAGTTGCAGCGGCCGAAAAAATGGTCCATTTACGCTGAGCAAGACAATTTTCCGAAAGGATGAAAGTTGTAGCTGAGATTATGAACTCAAATGAAGAAGTTGGGGCCATCACGATGGACTACATGCAAAACTTATCTGTTTTATCTATGTCAAATAATATTAAATGTTTTTTGTATTCACGATCTCAAAACTGGACAGGCAACATTTTTCTTGTATCGTGAGGGTAATGGTACTAAGGCACCGAATGATGTGTCCTAAATTCTTATACGGTATTTCGTGGAAAATATGAAATCGGTAAAATACCTTCATGTTTTTTCCGATGGGTGCGGTGCTCAAAACAAAAACCATACTATCTTGAGATTTTTCTCTGCTTTGGTTTCTTGGGAAAGTTTCAAGGCTATTGACCATTACTTCCGTTCGGGCCTTGTGATATGGCTTTTGCTGTATTGAAAAGAAAAATGAAAACAACAGACCGAATATATACGGTGGAGGAGTATGAACTTTTGATAAAATCATAAAGTAAAAATAACCGTTTTACCGTGGTAATGGTAAATGCCAAAAAGGTGGTGGATTCTAAAAATTGGTGGTCTCAGTACTACAAAAGGACCATGCTGCCTGTAAACTCCAAAGGAGCTGAAAGTTCAGCTCAAAATTACCCAATTTATTCACAATGGTCACTCATATAAACATAAAAACTTGGTTATAACACGCCCGTTTATTGAGAGCGTAATCACACACACCTTCAGTCTCAACAACAACAACAACAGAAACCCACTAAAACTGCCTGAATCACTATCTTACCCCAGTGGAAAAATATCAATAAATTTAAAAAAAATTCTGATGTACGAAAGCTACAAAGTTATTTACCGGATGATGATAAAATTAAGTCATTTTACAGTCAAATATTCAGCTGGCCTATAACCACCACCACAATGAGTAAAGAAGATGAGTGATATTATGCCGTTTTTTTAGTTTTTATGCTTTTCATATACATATGTAAAATAAATGCATCATTTCTATAATCAATTTGTTTTTTTTTTACACTCTCTTATACTAATTAACCAATGTACGAGTATATGAGAAACCCCATAAGTCATAGCAATTTGAAAATTATTATTAACATGCATTTAATATGTAATCAACCCAGATAGATATATTCCATTTAAAAAATTAGGTGGGAAAAAATTTGTATTGTGCTGAAACAGTTTTTTTTTATTTGTCAAAAACTTAGGTCAGTTGACTTATGGGGTTTCTCAAATAACCTGTTCATTTGTATAACTGCATTCGATCAAAGGAAATACTGTAAAGCGGCGTTTCTCGATATATCCGAAGCTTTCCAACGTGTCTGGCATGACGGATTACTCTACCGATAAATATTACATATTTATCAAATACTAGCTTAAAAATTTAAGAACATCTGTGCGAAAGTTTTCGGCTGGTTTACCCCAATGTCATGGGTCCCATCCTATACTTGCTTTATACATACGATTTACCTGCCTCCGAAGGAGCTATCATTGGCAGATTTGCAGACGATACTGATGTACTCGTAATGGACACCCTTTCACAACTGGCGTCCCTTAAACTTCAAAGGGGCTTAGAAAAAATCAATCAACGGCTGAAGGATTGGCGAACCAGCTGAAATGGAACAAATTCCGTCCAGGTTACGTTCACTCTTAAACGCAACACGTGCCCACCCGTAAAACTCAACGACTTAAATATATCGCAAAGCAATGAGACTAACTACCTGGGAATGCACCTCGATAGCAAGCTAACATGGAAAATTCATATACATATTCACCAAACTGGACTGGCTGCTGAATCGACTTTCCCAAGTTTCACTCGAAAGTAAGCTCTCACTTTATTCAGCTATCTTAAAACCGATATAAACATTTGGCATACAGCTGTGGGGCATTGCGGCAACCTCTACTGTTGAAATACTCAACAGATTCCAATCAAAAACACTACGTATGATTGCAAAAGCTCCATACTATGTAGCAAACAACCAATTCCATTGTGACCTGAAAGTCCCGACGATTCTCTAAGAAATAAAAAAATATACAACGGCTTGCAAACTGCGAATTGCACTAAAATTCACTAATTTCAGAACTTACATCTCACATGACTACATTCAGCCGTTTAAAAAGGTAATAAAAAGTAGATATTTTCTAGTGATGAATACCTACAATTAAGATGCACTACTGGGTATACTATATAAATGTTATTGGTATTTAGTTATTGTTATTTAGGTTTAAAATAAATATATTGTTTATTGTATGCAACACAGATTGCAATACAAAAATTTAAAAAAAGAATAACAATCAATGTAGGTCAAAATGAATGAAGAAGCTCTCCGTATATGAAACCCGTGCATATGGCAACTTGACCCACAAAGCCAAGATAACAACGTAAATTTTGGTTTGGATGCCTATTTAATTAGTTAAGTGATCGGAACAAAATGCTAGAGAAGGATTTAACTCTATTACGCTTCGAAGCCGTAGAAAAGAACACGGAGTTATTTGATGATGCGTGCAAGATGAAAATGGCGAGTGAAGCTCAGCTGATACATATATGTTAATTACTTAATATACTAGTTATTTATTCTATAATGTCAAAAAATCCATTCAATAAAATTCCTAATTTCTTTCTTTCTTTGACTCCTGATTATTGAAGTGATTGTTTGTCACAATATTATTTTTTTTAACTAATAAAAACATTAAAGTCTACCTGTACTCGTACATTTATCTCTTTTCGTTTTCATACACTAATATTGACCATATTTAGTAATTTATATATTAATGTATAACTTATGTTTCAGCGATGCTTCCTGTAAAAACGGATGTCCCACAAAGCTTATGTCGTATATGTCCAGGTGCTAGACGTTCCTTTTTTTGTCGCATGAAATTGAAAGCGAACAGCAATCAAATTAAGGACGAGTCCGATACGTCATCTAGTTCACGTAGTTCGACAAATCGAAAATCAAAGATCGGTATTGATCACAAATATATGGTTATTCAGTGTACAGGCTACTTAAAATCTTGGACGCCTATTAAAGAAGATCAGATTGGAGATGGTGATGAACAAATGACGAATCTTTCTTGTTTGGTGGCAATTGGGAGAATACCACCAAATGTACTCGAATCAAATATACCCTCATCGCTCGACAATCACCCTAATATCCGACATATACTTTTCATGTCGCGGCATTCAGTAGATGGGAAATTTCTTTTTATTGATCAAAGGTAAGATGTAACAACTAAATGTTAATATGATTGTAATTAATTTCTTTTTTTAATTTAAAAAGAGCTACTTTAGTGATTGGTTTCCTACCCCAAGAAATTTTAGGAACAAGCTTTTATGAATATTTCGATCATGAAGACATACCTTCATTGGCAGAGTCTCATAAAATGGTACTACAACTTCCTGAAAAGGTGACTACACAAGTATACCGTTTTCGTTGTAAGGACAACAGCTTTATTCAGTTGCAGAGTGAATGGCGAGCATTTAAAAATCCATGGACAACTGATATTGAATATATAATCGCGAAAAATTCAGTATTTCTCTAAATCGGTTAAATACTCGAATTTTATATATTATGTATATCTTTATGTATGGATGTGGGCAAAAGTTTTGACTCTATTGCGCATAATACAAATATAATGTCTTATATATGCATTTATATAAAATTAATCTTGCCTTATTATCGTTCAATATAACTTTACAGTCTGAAATACATATATGTATATGGACATATTAAAACAATTTTCATGTGTACACACATGAGAAAATTCAATTCGAAATTCCCAGAAACTTTTGCACACATCCAATGAAGTATTTGAAATAAATCAATTTGAGTGTATTTTTTGAGTAATTAGTAAATGTTGTAAGTATTCGATTCAAATTAATTCTATCGACATTTTATTTATACTTTTATTGTACACATTTTTTGCAATATAACCACCTCTCGTTACATCCGGCCCGCGTGCAATATAAGCAAGTCTACTTATTCGAGAAAAAATTAAGTTTAATAATTTTCACTCAAGTCAGTTCCCACTAAAAATTATGTAGGACTGCGGTATCAATCTGTGTGAACAAGGATTTCGCGTTTCTTTTAATAGGTTTGTTCGCGTACATTTCCAGTACGAATTTGCAATAATCGAAATTCAAGAGAGTAAAGTGAGGTACACATTATCGAACATGCTTAACAGATTTGCTCAAATTACGCTTGCTTGCGAGTGTGACCACTCTTTTTCGTCAGTCAACCCCAAACATTTTTGTGGTTGAGTGACAGTCTGCGGTTATATTGTTTTTTTTACTTCCGGTGTGCACTGTAAAACGAAATATTTGCAGAGTGAACATTTTTTGAAATACGACGTTTTCTCTGGGACATAACAAACCCAGAGTACAGGAAACAAAATCGTATGAATAATTACTAAATAGGGCGGAATTCGAAATGGTTGTCTTGACGATGGGAAAGAGGTGGAAAGCAAATCCAACAGATACATAAATGCCGGTTTGTTCACTGTAATATTGTTGAAATCTAAAAAAACATCCATAGGATTGCAATGATTCTTTAAATGCATTCGAACTGCTAGTTCCTGAATAATTTCCTCTGCTTCACACAAAAGTCGTAGCGATATACCAAGCATATTTTAAAAATTTTGTATCTTTATGTTCTAAAATATAAATATTTTAAATATTTATTAAACTTTTAACACTGCACTTTTATTTATAGCTGTAAAAATTTAAAATGGGTTCGTTTGAATTCGCTTCGCTGATTCGAAGTGAAATTTTATTCGGCTGAAATATTTAAAAGGAATTTATATTTCGGGCAAATAAAAAAATGCGAGGCGAATTATTTTCCATTCGGAACTCCCGATAAGGCCGAATGGAAATGTAACGACTCTTCTTTTTGCCGGGGTATCCTCAGCGGAGTCCAGGGATCTTACAGAATTAGATTTTTAACTTTATTTATTCTATTCTGAGTTACAAGAGATTCCTAGCGAGTCCTGAAACTCGCTTGACCAGTTGCTTGTGAGGTGACCGGACACGCGTGAATTGATATAGTTGAGGCGAGTACCGGAACACGCGTGACTTGCAAAGGATCTGAGGTGAGTGTCGGAACACGCGTGACTTGAGTAGTTGAGACGAGTACCGGAACACGCGTGACTAGCAAAGGATCTGAGGTGAGTGCCGGAACACGCGTGATTAGCAAAGGATCTGAGGTGAGTGTCGGAACACACGTGACTAGCAAATGATCTGAGGTGAGTGCCGGAACACGCGTGACTCGAGATAACTACCGGAACACGCGTGACTAGCAAATAGTTGTGAGTTGAGTTTGAAGAACGAATGCCTAATTCCCCGCATTTTTTCCGACTTTATATATTTTTTTTCGCCTACTGTTTTATAGTTTTTTGAGAGTGAAATCTGTCAGTGGGCAAATTCCATCTTCACACTCCTCCCTTACTTCGCGGTGGAAAAGACATGGCAATGGGCTGTCTTCGTCTCCTTGCTTCCTTTCCTTTTAATCTGGACAATGACTGGGGAGGTGAAGGTGTCTGTTTCTCCTGCTTGTTGTCGCTTCTTGGTGTACTTGATTCTAAGCTGGTTGTCCCTTGATCTGCCGACATGCCCATGCGGTATCTCTTGGTTGTTTGGCACTGGTGTTGAGCTTGTGGGATGGTTGGAATATACCCTGATTCCCCTGATGTTATGCCGCCTTAACTGTTCGACTTTCTTCCGTGTGGGTATGCCCGCGTCCTTTTTCCAAGGCCTGTGTGTGTATTCTTGTGAGGTCCTCCTCCCAATGCTTTTGTGGGACTCATTGTTGGCTTCCGCGCTGCGTAGTCCGTAGCAAGTGAATTCGTTCGTGCTAGTTGTGTTCTTCCCTGGTGGTGCGTTCTCGCGAATGAGTTCGTTTTTTCTATGTCCTCCGTTATGTCTCTGTGGTTTACATTAATTATTGAAAATATATATATACTTCATGTCGTTAGGACAGCTTAAAAAGGTTATTACCTTAATGTCCTAAGATCAATTTGTAGAGATAAATAAATGAATAAAATAAATAAATAAATAAATATGTAAAACAACCTGAACAAATTTTAAACATAAGGAGAAAATTATTTAAATATAAAGGCATGTTCCTATAAATTCAGTCAAAGTTCCGAGTTGAATTTTTATATTTAATTAGTTGCAGTGTTTCTAACGCTTCCGTGTAAGTTTCCTTTTTCCCAAGCGCAAGTACCAGAGAATTATTTGGTAATGTTCCGTTTGTGTACTAGAAGAGTTTTTAGGCTATTTGGGAACTATTAAAAAAAAACGCCTTTACTAATTAGTGAACCTATTGCTTGTTTGCGTTTTTTTGCCGAGGGCGGATACCAGAAAGGAGTAGGTAAAGACCATGAAATAGGCTTGGATCCACCTCCCTGTTCCCCGTCATGTATTTTATTTAAAGCAGCCTTCTTTCGCACATAACGCTTTTCGTCGGTCCAAACCTAATTAGAAAATAGATCTTTTATAATGGGGGACATATAGGATATACACTTTTTTACTTTCTACCACTCCACATTCACTATTAAACGGTGGGACTACACTGTTCAACTCCAGACTGAGCTGCTTCCAGAACTCGGTCACCCATTCATGTCTTTCTTTTATAAATCCTTTCACAATATCAGGGCTTTCTTGTACTCTACTTAGCAGCAGATCGCTTTTAAATTTTTTTTGTTGTTTTACTCCCGAAATTAAAGCAAAAAAATTTAAATTTCCCCTTTTGGCATTAAAATAAAAATCTTACATTACGATGCTTTCTCGTTCGCATACAAAAACTAAATGAAAACTTTCACGATTAATGACGGAACATTCCACCCGAAGAAACTGTTTCCGATAAGCGGATTATTTTTTGGAAGATGCGAAATCTTATAGGCGAAATTATAATTATAATTATATAATATATAAATAAAATAGTTTTCTTTATATTCAGTATGTTCACCAATCACACCAGGCGAACATAAATCGAAAACAGCATCACACTTCTCATTATCAACTGAAAATTGAAATTATTCTTCAGAATGCGCTATCTGCCAGAATTATAAATGTATAAATGTATGCACAGTACACACGTGCGTATACAGAATCCATCTTTGTTTTTGATACAAATACATAATTGTAGTGTATTACACCGGAGATTAATGAAACGCGTTCTTGCTAAGATTGAGTTCACTTTATGACTGCTTTAATATCTTCAATTGCTTATGGCTATTCTCTTACATTTCTTAATACTAGTATAGGGTTACCATGTTAATGGTTTAAGTAGACATGCCATATTGGCTAAATACCTAACGCGCTCCTCCTTGAGCTGTTGAAATATGAACATTTTTAATGTTAGAATGCTTACACAGATTTAGTACAATTCAATTTTATTTAATATTACAATATTTACAAGGATTTAGTTCAATTTATGTAATTCAGTATCATAGAACATAGATACGATTTCAAATAAATACAAAATCATAATTTTCTGTTACTTTTGATTACTTTGCCCTCGATTCTAGGCCTTAATTGTCTTATTCGTGGCTCTTCATCCACTACCAAAGATTCATTGTTGCAGACTTGACCTGCTCATCGCTACCAAAGTCATCTTCTGCCTTCATTTCATCGTTAGTGTCAATTAACTCTTGGACGTCATTATCATTGTTGTTGTTACTGTTACTTTTACCTACACCACGTATTTGATCTAAGTGCCTCTTAATTTTTCTATTATTATCCGTGAGTGTACATATATAAGATTGCGTACCAATTTGTCCTTTGACAGTGGCTGGAGACCAGCTGGGTTTATTGGGATCTCTATAGTCACGCATAATGATATTTTGACCATCTTCAAGCTGTATATTGCGCCTACCTCTATGATTTTTGATACTCTTGTCTTGACTAGCTAAAATATTTTCTCTTACTAGTGGTGGTTTTAGGCTGCTAAAGCGAGTTTTTAAAGTTCTGCCAAAAAATAACTTTGCAGGTGACTCATTTGTGCTACAATGCTCAGTGTTACGATAGTATATCAAAAATCGATTCACAATTGTGTCCAAATCCGTTTCTCTTTGATGTTTCAAATTTGCCAAAATAGATTTCTTTCCTGTTTTGACCAAATTTTCGGCTTGTCTATTTGTCGATGGATGCCCAGGAGCAGTATGGACGTGCCGTACCTTATTTTTAGACAAAAAATTTTTAAACTCACCGGATGTGAACTGACGCCCGTTGTCACTTACGACAACATCCACTAAACCATATCTACCGAAAAGTGTTCTCATAGCTTTAATTACAAATGATGAAGTAATTTCCTTAGTCAGCAATACTTCAATCCATTTGCTAAATGAATCTATAATAACAAAAAGATATTGACCCTTAATTGGTCCGGCAAAGTCAATATGAATGTGGCTCCAAACTGAGTAAGTTGGTGCCCATGGAACTAAAATGCTCTTTTCAGGGCTTGCTTGCAGTTCCTGACAAGATTTACAGCTTCTTACTAAATCTTCAATGCGTTTATTTATTCCCGGCCACCAAACATAACTTCTTGCCAATGCCTTTGTTTTGACTATCCCAAAGTGTGATAAGTATAAATTTTGGACGATGGGCTCACGCAATTTCGTAGGAACTACTGTACGATAGCCCCACAAGATACATCCATATTCAACCGAAAGTTCAGTTGACTTCTCACGAAACGCTGCATACTCATCACCTTTTAAACTATTCGATTGACCTCTATCAATAGCAATAACCACTTTAGACAAGATTGGATCACGACGTGTCTCTTTAGTAATATCTCTGAAATCTAAATTCAAATAATTTTCTTTTTCAACAAAGTTTATATAATTAATTTCAGTACAATCTTCTGAAGTTTTATGTTGTGGCATTCTTGACAAACTGTCTGCGTCATTTATTGAGCCTTTAACATGTTCGACACTATAATTAAAGCCAGATAAAATTAATGCCCAGCGCAGCATACGCGCAGAAGCCATCATAGGTAAGCCTTTGTGCTCCCCAAAAATAGTGAGAAGTGGTTTGTTTGCAAAACGAATCGATGTCTTAATAAATATTGTTTTAATTTAATGACACAGAAAATTATTGCCAACGCTTCCTTTTCCAATGTACTGTAATTCATTTCAGTTTTTGATAGTGCTCTTGAAACAAAAGCGATGGGTTTGACTGTATTCCTTGGACAAATGTGGGATAAAACACCAGCCACAGCAGTGTTACTTGTTGTTAACACAATTGGTAAATTGGGATTGAAATGAACTAAAATTTGTTCAGATGTTACGTCTCTCTTTAATGTTTCATATGCCTCTTGACACGACCTCGACCACTGAAATTTCACACCTTTTTTTTAATAAATTGTAAAGTGGAACCATCTTTTTAGCAAAATTCTCGATAAATTTTGAGTAGTAATTTAACATTCCAATTAGAGCTCTTAGCTCCGGAACATTTTTAGGAGTGGGTGCATTACATATTGCAGACGTTCGCTCTTCATTTTTAACTAGGCCATTCGCATCAATTGTAAATCCTAAATAGGAAATTTGCTGTTGAAAAAATTTGCACTTATGTACATTTAGCTTCAGCCCAGCAGACTAATTTGTTTAGAACCATCTTCAAGTTCTTGATATGATCATTTAGATCTTTACCAGTGACAGTTGTCATCTTGGTATACAACGACTCCTGGAATTTCCCTTAACAAGCTCTCTATGGTCTTTTGAAAAATGGCTGCTGCCGTTTTAATACCAAAAGGTAATCTTTTCATTTTAAAAGTCCCTATATGAGTGCTCCATGTACGAGTACACAAGAGTTGTGACTCTTCAGTTAACACTAATTGATTGTATGCATTCGCTAAATCTAGTTTAGTGAACAAGCAGCCACCCTGTAAAGAAGCAAAAATCTCATTAATCCGTGGAAGCGGATATTGGAAATCAATTAGGTACTTGTTGATTGTGACTTTATAGTCACCACACAAACGCAAATCAACATTAGGTTTTAAAATTGGAACTAATGGTGTGCCCCACTAAGAATGATCCACCTGTTCTAAGATACCATCATCAATTAATTGTGTTAGTTGACTTTCGACTTTATCTTTCCACGCAAGTGGCAACGGGCGTGGCTTAAAAAAAATGGGCTTAATATTTTCGGTAACTGATAAAGAAATTTCGGCACATATATACGTTCCCAACTGATTATTGAACATTTCGAAATACTGATTCTTAATTTCGTCTTCCAAAACATTTACATTAGTTATTTGATTAACTGTTTTGGTTTGAGCCAGATCAAAACTGAACGCACGTAAAAATGTTCTTCCTAACAATGGAGGATTATTCGTATCAGTAACAACAACAACAATATTTTTCTTAACACCTTTTTGTACACAAAATTTGCACCAAACTCACCAATAATCTTAATTTTCTCTCCAGTTGTAGTTGTTCTGACATATTTGCAAACGCTTTCTTATTTCATACTCGTCCAGAAATGACCTTGGCAACAAATTACAGGGTGCTCCAGTGTCACAAACTGCCTCCAACTGTACACCTTCAATTATTACTGGCAGTGTATAAAGATCCATCATATTATTATTAAAAATGCTACAAATAGAAAAATCAAAATCAAAATCTTTAAATTTATGTTCAGAATCTGATACGTAATTTACATTTTTCTCAGATTTGAATCTGCAAATGGAAGCCAAATGCCCAACTTTACCACAATAATGACATTTGCTATTTTTAAATTTACATGTGTTGGAGTCTGGTTTCTCCAACCACAATGATAACATGCCGTTTTCGTGTTCATGTTAGTGCTGAGGCCGCCTCTGCCGCTGCTATTACCACCACCTCTGCCGCTGCTACTACCACCGCCTTTGCCGCTGCTACCACTGCCTCCTTTATTGCTACTGCTACTGTTATATTTGTTATACTTTTTCCCGTTGCACCTTTGTTGACCTTCATTATTACTTTTGTTTTTTACATAATTTACTTCTTTTCCATCAACATCTTTTGATAAGTTCATCTTAGTTTCAAATATTAAGGCTTTTTTATATGCACTTAACAGGGTTAATTTTTCGTCTTCTTCGCACATTCGCTCGAACATTCTTTTTGGCAGACCCATTACAAACTGATTTAGCAAGAACGCCTCTAAGTTATCTCCAAAACCACAATTTATTGCCAACTTTTTTGCCCGAGCATACCAGCTTGAAATATTTTCTTGCTTATGACATGCCGACTGATGAAATAATCTCCTTTCCTTGAATATTATGGTTTGCGGTGTATATTGTGTTTTTAAAGTTTCACACAATTCCTTGTACGTTTTTTGTACTGGTGAAGCAGGACTGCATAAACAATGTAGCATGCTGTATGCCTCGGAACCAATTGCTTTCAATAGAGTAGCTTTTTTTATTTTCTTCATTGCAGTTTATTTCTGCAAAATGAATTTCTAAACGCTCCTTCCACATTAGCCAATTATCATTATTCGGCGAAAATTCCGCTACGAATTTAGCCTGGGTATATGTGACAGCCACTGGATTAGAAACTTCTCTTTCTGTGTTAGGCATTTCAGTTTTTATAATTTTAAAAATTGTGGAATATTAAATTTTTACTTTTGTTCCAGCTTCTTTTTATTTTTGGTTCACTGTACTCGTATGTATGTACATACGTATGTGTGTTTTTGTTTTTGTTTTTTTTTTTTTTGTTTTTTACAGTACTACTGTTGTGTCTTTAATTTTTATTTTACCGTTTCACGACTACTCAACACGTTTATTTCATGTAAATTTTACTTTAAACGATATTTATTTTTATTATACTATTTTCACAGCGTTCTGAGTTTGTTTTGTTGTTAAAACTTTTTTGTTTGTATAATATTTATTTCTTAACCTCGTCGCCAATATGTAGTGTATTACACCGGAGATTAATGAAACGCGTTCTTGCTAAGATTGAGTTCATTTTATGACTGCTTTAATATCTTCAATTGCTTATAGTTATTCTCTTACATTGCGAGTTCTGCTAGTGCGAGCAGGTTTGAAAATTGATGTATGTGTGGTTAAAATACAGTGCACCCCCCTAAACTTAACTCTAACTATCGTAATTCCTGAATTCACTTAACTTCTCAAAATAATTGAAAAAATACAATTTTTTTGATAATTTCTCATTGTCAATGAACCCTCAAGATCCACGAGTCGAAATATTGCAGTGGTGTTTAAGTAAAAAAATTAATTTGATACACTAAAAAATTCTTTTCGTAATTATTAAAGAAAGAAACACTACCTCTGTTTAATTAAAAGCATAAATCCTTCAACTTAATTCGTTTATCTGAATTTTTGACCCATTTTGAAGTTTTTTCTGAGATTATTGAAACTGTTGTTATATGTGAGAATACTGTAAATAGGTTTAATTCTCTTTTGTCCGATAATCAATTTCGCGGAATTTTAAGAAATATGTGCGTTTGTTGCGTTGAGCTGATGTTATTCTTACAGAAAGTTATATCTACGAGTATATATACATCAAATATGTTTTATATATACATATATAAAATAATCGAGTTGTTCGCAGTTTTCTTATCTCCACTTTGTCGCAGTGGCTATGCCCATTCAAATAGCCATTCTCATTGCCGATCGTCATGGCCAAAGCCGAAGTAAAGAAATAGGATTAGACTTCACGACGGATTTAAGTGTTTAAATGCAATGAAATAAATTAATATACACTCTGTAACGTAAACAATTCATTAAGAAAATAAACAAAAGTAAAAGAAAACAGGAAAATAATATAATATCCCGATTCTACTTAATTTTTTTCCAAACAAAATTTTTGATATTCGGATTCATCAGCTATTTGTGTAAATTAATAGATTAGCTCTTCATGCTGCTGGCTAGGCCAGACGCGTCAGTAGTGCGAACGCTAAGGCGTGCGGTCTGACGCCGAATGCCCTTCCTGCTGGTGCTGACCGGATGAATTAGACGGATGGGAGGGTTCGAATGACCTCCTAGGGTTATTCGGCTGATCGCTGAAGGCGGGTCTACCGAAGGGTGGTCTCTGTTGCGTACCCTGGGATGTTGGGTAGGCTGCTCGAGAAGTGGAAGGTCCTTCAATTCCCAGTGGTGCTCCATATCCGGGTAACGCTTGCCTCTGGCTTGCCCATTGACGACCATCTCGTGGTGGCCGCGGCTCCCGGATTGGTTGCGTATCAAAGTATGGTGAACGAAACGACTCCTCCTGCTGCCTTGGGTTTGACCACTGTGTGACTCTGTCAGTCTGTGCGCGTGCTTGGTTCTCCTCTAGCTCAAGAGTGTATCTGCTTCCCCCATTATTATGCCACGAATTAAGTGCACCGCCTGGTAATGTTTGGTGGTACCTTCCAAGCGGTCAAACGGGTCATAAGCGCTTTGAGCAGCCCGTCGCCAGGAGGCGTACTGTGATCGGCTACCTCCGAATTCCCTTAGGGCCTGTATCAGAACCAAAGATTCGTCAGACCCCGAGTCGGCGTTGAACACCACGTCTCTGTACGGCTCAACAATGGAGGCAGTCTGCTTCAGGGAATGGATCCCAGGCGGAGTTCCTCAATGAGCTGCAAGCTCTCGTTGAAGCGACGCTCACCATCTTTGGCCACGGCAGTAAGGGTGGTGTTCAAGAGTGCCTTATAGAAGGATACCCCCTGGGAAGTACCCCCAAAACTCAGGTGCTCCCGCCTCAGCAAACGGACAATCCCCACTATGCATTTTCTAAATTGGATTCTATTAAGTCACGGGTTGTGCGATTATTACAGGAAAAATCGTATAACTATAAATTGCAACAAAAAATGGTTTAACAATATCTTACAGTACTAGTAGAGGAGCTGATGTCTTCATTAGTCTGCTGATAGCTGCTGCTGTATCCGGTAGGACTGCTCAGATTAGTTATCGCAGATTTTAGCGAGAGCTACCTAGATTAGGCTGCACGTCGACTTTTACGACGGCGTAATCGCTTATCTTCAATTTAGTTTATATGCAGTCTTACTGACCTGGAGGGTCCCGTACGAATCGCAGATTTCAGACTCTTTTTTTAAATTTATTATCTTTCAACCTGGAGGGTCCCGTAGGAGTCGCAGATTTCAGATTTCTTTTTATGGTGCGATGGTTTTAAATGGCGCTACCGGTCAAGGTAGTCCGTGCACCGCCTATATTTTGCTGCACTAAACCCTCTCCAAGGGTTGGTTTCTTGAGACCACGACTTTTTCGCGGTCCCTGCTCGGGCGCCAATTAATAGATTAGCTCTTCCTGCTGCTGGCTAGGCCAGACGCGTCAGTCCTGCGAACGCTAAGGCGTGCGGTCTGACGGTGAAGGAAGGTGTCACAGCGACAGCGGCGATCGTCAATCAAAACAGTTATTTGCGATAACAATTAGATTTTTATTCACTAATGTGTTTACAAATAGTTCACAATTTAGTTTACTATTTCGAGTTTACAATTTCATTTTATTATTTTGAATTTAATTTAATTCACAATTCCAATTTTATTTTACTATTTAAACAACCAGCTAGAATTCACAATTCCAATTTTTATTGTTATTTAAATGTTTAATTGACTGGTTTTAACCGCACAACCGTATTCTTTCTAACTCCCAATAGAACTGAACTATTCCCAAATTCTGAGTTTGTCACGAAACCTCGGTTCGGAGGCCTACGTGACCTAAAGTGTCGCGACAGCAAACATCAACGCTCGCACAGTTTGGGTTCCCACCATTTTCGCTTTCCGGTGCATCGACCGATCGCGCCCGATTTCACCGAATGCACTTGATCGATGCAGAATCAGTGAAATGCAGGTAATCGAACTGCAGCACCGTCGTTTGGGTGCTTTGGGGCGGAAGTCTGACCGTTGCGAATACCTTAGAGCGAGGTGCATTGAACGATGGATGTCCCACACGCGCATGGTGGACGGACAGACGGACAACTTGCACACGCGAGATGGACGGACGTCTTGCACGCGCAAGCAAAAGTTGACGCTGATGGATAGTCAACTTGTACGGGCTTTGTACGGGCACATGAAGCGTAGAGTTGACGTTGACGGATCGACAACTTGTACGCGCACATGACGTGCCGGTGGAAAGCCACAATGCACCCCACTAACTCCTCCCCCTCTTAAGCGCAGCCGTCCTCGGCTGACGGTGCAGGCGGGCCGGTAGGTCTGTTGGAGCGCCAATTCCTAATGAATTGGAGCACCCTTAGGTTATTCTGAGCCTCTTTGTTTCTCTTTCTAGATTTGCAGGCCCAAACGATTATGACTAATGCTAGCAAGGCCACGGTTATAGCCCCTGCTATGATCAGGTTCTGCAGTGACATAGCCACGACCTAGTTGCGTACCGTGTTTATTTGGTCGAGATTAACTTCATTGAGCTCGCGCAAATAAGGGAGGGATAACACCGACGTGAAATCAGTAAGATTCACTGTATGGAAAGAAGGAATACCCGCCCTCAGTGAAGGTGTCCTTTTGGGATTTATGTAGGAGGTGCCGTTAATAAGAACTTCCGAATCGAACGTTATTAGCACAGTTCCATTCACCTTTACGGGCGCCCTCTTCGATACCTCGATTATGGTGGGTTGGCTTCTTAAAAGTATGACTCCGTCGTCGATAATCTTAAGAGGGGGCGTGTCGTGGGCTGGAACCGAGTTGCAAGATGATGAAAAGTTGTTCGCTAAGCGACTAACGCAGGTGTCGGAAGGGTTGCGCTCGCAAAACCACATCGTCTTGTCGGATGGGTTGCAAGTTAAAGTGGGCAGGAAAGTTCTGTCACAGTTAGCTAAAACAGACGAGCCCAATGACAGGACAAATTTATTCTCCTTGACGACAGGGAATACTAACGTATGCTCGTAGACTCGATCCACAATTGGATATTTGACCAGGAAGTACAGCTCTGTCTCGCTCTGGTACAGTGAAATATTCGAGACAGCTATAATGCTCATCACCGTCACATTCCCCGAGTGCTCCTCCCTTACTAGCTCCTCCAAGTCACGGGCGTGCAATAATGTGGGATTTACGACGTTTAACCTAGCCATCGCGATAGAATTCAGGAGGTTATTAAATTCCATCATGATCACCCTATTGCGGCTGGTCACCAAAGAGAACAGGCTGGCTGTGTCGAGCCTATCCCGTTTGGTGGCTCTCATGAGCTCGTTCACGGCGTGGCTTAGGTGTCGAATTTGATCCAGCATTACTGTATTGATGTGTATTTGTTGCCCGTGTGATGCGATTAGCCGGTCCTGAGTGCGCGTCAGAGCTTGGAAGTCACCGGCATCGGGAGAGCCGGCAATGAATTTTAATGCCGAACCCAATATGTCAATGCCGCGGGCATGTCTATGATGAACTTGAATCAGCTGCAGTAGGCGGTTGATCTGCTCTATGTCAGCTTCAATTAGTTTCCTCATGTGGGATTCCGGGAAGTATTGAAGGATATTTTCCGACTGTTCAACCTTTCCCCAATACTCCGACAAGTTGGTGGCGTGACGCAAATACCCGTGGTCCGTAAACTAGGCTACTTTTCCTCCGGTGACAGGCACATAATAGGAATGGTTGTAATCATGGATGCTGCAGTGCATGTCATGCAGACCCAATAGTAACCTGCAACGATGTGGTTGAAGTTTCGTGGATGGTAATGGTAATGGTTGTACGGGTTAGGCTAAGGCCTTTATCTATTATGCGCCCCTTCGTACTTAATTATTTAGTATACTTAGTATGTCAAGGAATCGAACCAACTCCTTTGGAGAGAGCATTTGACGGTCTTCATCTTCTAGTATATAGGAACCTAAGATCCTGTAAGATTGTGTGTGTTGCAGGCGAAGCGGCCTGTTAATGCTCCAGAGAGTAATCTAAGGCATTTTTTGTTTAAGGTAAGAGCGATGTTTGCTCTATTTGCGTCAAAGCTCAGGAATTTTTTGGAGTGATTGAGGCCGTCAATACCATTCCAATATTCACTGATTTTATGTTGGATCCATTTTTTGGTCTGTTGTTTTATGTTGTTTTTATTAAAGCCAAAGAAGGGGGTGGGTCCAATAAATGATCCTTCAGCCCCTTTTTTGGCATAAAGGTCTGCCTTTTCGTTACCTTCGTGTCCTTCGTGTCCTGGCACCCAAATCAGAGAGACCTGATAGTGGATGGCCAGTTCGTTGAGTGCGTTGTTACACTCTATAAGGACTTTTGAAGTAAACGTGTAGCTTTTAAGAGCTTTGAGGACTGATTGACTGTCTGAGAGTATTTTAATTTTCACTCCTTTATGTCCTCTTTTAGAAAAGATTTCCACTGTTTCCATTATAGCATAGAGCTCCGCATGGAAAATCGTGGTATCTGCACTTAGGGTTATTGATTTGTGTGCTCTAGGTCCCACTACTCCTGCTCCTACCCCCTGGAGCGTTTTGGATCCATCTGTATACCATTTTTGCGATTCATCGTGTAGCCATGTTGGGCTATCGTGCCACTCCTCCCTTGATGGGAATATGACATTGTACCTCATGGTGAAATTGAGTACTAAGTCTGTGTGGTCACTTGCCTGGGTCATATGAGTAGCATCTTTGACCAAATTTAGAATTTCTAGGTGTCCAGTGAGATTTGCTAGTTTGAATTTTTCAATTGTATGGATTGAGAGTGCTTGCCTTGCAGCTTCCTCTTGTATTGCTAGGTGTAGCGGTGCTAAATTTAACAGCGCTTCCATGCCAGCAGTTGGGGTAGTTCTCATAGCCCCTGTGATGCTTAGGATTGCCAGCCTTTGTAATTTGCACAGTTTTAATATGGCTGTTGTTTGTTTTGTTTTTCCCCCACCATACCAATGCCCTATATAGTATGATGGGTCTAACCATTTGGGGGTATATCCAGAAGGTCACTTTGGGGCTCAGACCCCAGGATTTTCCCAGAAGTTTTTTTGTAGTCCAAAGGTTTTTCGTGGCCTTTTTTATTACCGAGTTAAGGTGAGTTTTTTATCCAGGATTATACCTAGATATTTTACCTCTTCCTGTAAGGGTACCTCTATTCCATTTATTTGTAATGTTGGGATATCAAATGCCCTTTTCCTGGTGAAGGGGACAATAGTGGTTTTGGTGGGGTTGATTGAAATCCCTTCTTTCCTGCACCACTCCCATGTTGTGTCTAAGGCATCTTGCATCAGGTCTCCAATAGTCCTTTCATGATTGCCTTGGATTATTATAGATATGTCATCTGCATATCCAATTGTTTTGTATCCTTTATTATTAAGGATCTGTTTTAGGTTATCAACTAGTATGGACCATAGCAGTGGTGATAGTACTCCCCCCTGCGGACATCCCTTTACCGCTGTAACACTCATGTTAACTTGCCCTAAAGAGGCTGTGATTATTCTTTGGTTTAGCATATTGCTTACCCATTTTACTATTGCTGGATCTGCCCCCTGTTGGAGAGTACCAGTTCTATTGCTTGAAAGTTCGCATTGTCGAAAGCGCCCTCAATGTCCATGAATGCACAGAGGGCTACCTCCTTTAGGCCTAGTGCCTTTTCAATATCACTAACAATTGTGTGCAGTGCTGTGACTGTAGATTTCCCTTTTTGATAAGCAAATTGTAGCTTATGTAGTGGAGTATTAGATGTTACCTCCTCTCTTAGGTAGCAGTCGAATATCTTTTCCATGGTTTTTAACATGAAGGACGTTAGACTGATTGGCCTGTAGGATTTGGGAGATTCAGGGGGTTTATTTCCACGCTTTGGTAGGAATATAGCCTTGACCTCTCGCCAAACCCTAGGAACATATCCCAATATTAAACTATATCTAAAGATTTGAACCAAAATTTGTATTAATCTCCTGGTCCCTTTTGAAAGTAGGGCTGGAAATATACCATCAGGTCCGGGTGATTTGTAGGGTTTAAACGAGCTGATTGCCCATTCAACCCTTTAAAATTTTACTATTCTGAAGATAGCGATTGTACGCTGACACCCCATGATCGTTGTCGCTGGTTGTTTTAGGCCGGCAATCAGGGAAATGAGTTTTAAGAAGAAGCTCTAGTGTATCATTAAAAGTGTTTGTGAAAGTACCATCCGGTGCCTTTAGAGTGCCAATTGGATTAATTACCCCCTTGGACAGTGATTTTTGTATCCTGGCTCTCGTTGGGACATCTTTAAGTTCTTCACAGAAGTTTTTCCATGAGTTCCTTTTTGATTTCCTCAGTTCCTTGTTGTATAGTGTCAGGGATTTCTTATATTCCTCCCATGTTTTGTATTTCTTTGCGTCATTGAATTTAGACCTTGCTATTTGACGCAAATTAGCTAGTTCTTTGTTCCACTAAGGGACCCTCTTCGTTGAGGTTTTTGTCTTGAGTGGACTACATTCGTGATATGAGGATATAATGGAGTCAGTCAGAGCTTCAACTGATGCATCCAATTCCTCTGTCGATCTTATGTGAAGCATGCTTCTGGTTAGCTTAGTTTCTAAGCACTCTGAGTATTTATCCTAGTTTGTTGATTAAGGGCTTCTATAGAGCATTACGCTCTTATTTAACCCCATGATTTCAAAGAGAATATGTTTATGATCAGACATTGAGTCCTCATCAGAGACTCTCCAGTTCATGATCATATCAAGTGAATTATTTGTTATGAGTGTTAAGTCAAGAACCTCTTGTCGTATGGCATTTTCAAAGGTGGGTTTATTGCCCCTGTTTGCAATAGCTATGTTAGTTTGTAGTAAAAATTCTAGGAGTGACTCACCTCTTGTGTTTGTATCTGTACTGCCCCAGATTGTATTGTGCGCATTTGCATCGCAACCAATGATTAACGTCTTGTTGTGTGTCTTACAGTAGTTCACTAGACCTATGATATTCGGTGGTGGTGCTTCGTTGGTGTCTCCTGTAAGGTAAGCTGAGGCTATGACAGCCTCTATTTTCTTCCCATTTGCATCCATTTCGACGAGTACTGCTGCTATGTCGCCATTCATAAACTCTATAAATGGCAGATATTTAATATTGGTATCAATGATAAGTGCAGCCCTTGGTTTGGCTGCACCCACGTCATAGATTACCTGTGTGTTTGGTGTATTGAGGCCTACTATCTTGCCTCTATGTATCCAGGGCTCCTGGATAAGCCCTATGTTGGTGATTCCACCGGCAAACCTTCTGCTAAGTTCGGCCGTTGCAGCATTAGCATGGTGAAGATTTGCCTGGATGCACTTCATGTTGGTGCTACTGAGTTGGGGTTGGATGGAGTACTTTCGTCCTCTTCTTCCAACTCCACAGCATCCATTTTATCCGCCAGCTCATCAGCATTGGCGGATGCAGCCTTTAGCCTGAGATTCACTTGGCCAAAGTTAAAGTTGACCTTATCACCGGATTCCACAAGGCTGGCTGCTGATTTCTGGTCTACTGCTAGGACCAGAGTTACGTTAGAGCCTCTTTCAGCTCTTCGTAGTGTACGCCACGACTCGACGTAGGCCTTTGTTCTGCCCCTGCAAAAAGTCCAGGATCCTAGAGGTTTCCAGGGACTGGGAGTTGGGAAAGTACCCCACAGCGGTCCGCGAATGAGGTATCTTGGACTCCTCTGTGACCCACAGTGAAGCACCTTCCCAAGGCGACGTGTTGGTGATGGCCGCCTTTAGCCAGTCTATTGACGCGCTATCTTTACAGTGCAGAACCATGTATCCTGCTTTGTGGATAGCGCCCAGGAACGCTGGTTTTGTAGCCTGTTGTTTTCCGGCTATAATTTTATCCAGGATGAGTTTCTGGATGGAGTCCATTTGCTCCGTTGTTAGGGGCGTATTGGGATAGTCCCTTGCGAGTACTGCCATTTTGATGCCTGTCACCACATCCTTGTAGGGGGCAGTGGGCTGCCTCTTCTTGGATGTATTTTCATTCAAATTTGGTGCGTCTGCTGCATATGTTGCTGTTTGTGCTGTTTTAATAGCCGGTGCTGCTGCTCCTGCTGCGGCCTTGGAGGTGGAGGGTTGATCATCCTTTAGCCGCTTTTTATATGTGGCCTCTGGAGGTGTTTGTTCGGCCGACCTCTGCCTTTTGGGGCCTGGTTTTCCGCCTTCGACCTTGTTTGTGGGCATAGGGAGCATAGCTTTGGCGTATGCCTCTTCTCTGCTGAACCCTTTCTTGAGGAAGTAACTGAGCCTCTTTTTGCCCGCGCCGCTGAGGCTTTTAGGCTTTTCAGCTGCTGATTCCGTGCCTATCGGATTTTGGTGGTCGGTGTTGTGACTCGCGCCAATCGAGGGCTGCTCTGCCTCTCTTTGCTGAGGTGCTGTGGCCTCTTTGTGTGAGCTATTGTGGCTGCTCTCGCCATTCGGTTTTTGTTTGTTGTCTGTGTTCATTTTTGTTCCCACGAGTAAAGGGGAAATATCGGTCCACTACGCCAGTGCCCCGGTAGCGCAGTAAGGCATGGATTGAAATGGGGCCTTGCCTGGGCACCCCAAGTTCGCTATTAAGCTTGACTCTACCCCGTCAAGCAAGCCCACCAGCATAGCTGTTCCACTGTGGGTTTAGGTTGTTTGTTTGGGTCAATAGGCCTGTCCGCGCTCCAGACTGGAGATCCAGAGCGCGGGCGGACCCTTGCCCCAGGGAGTTTTTCTTCTTCTCGCCCGGCTATCGGCGGCTCAATTTCAGCAGAGACATGACCGTACTGAAAATGAGCCATTGGTCTGAAAGATAGCCGCACTTCCCCGAAGGGCTGACCACTTAGCTAGCGCCAAGCGGGCAACCTAGCTAGCCCCTCAATGTCAGACCACGAATCGTAGTTATCTACTTTCAACCTATGCGTTGGTGGTAGTTCTTTGTTTATATGCTGGACCACATCACAGTCTTTCATGTAACATGTTCCAGCACATATCAAGCCCCTACACCGCGACAAGGTGACTACCTACGTAGGGGCGAGGATAGTTATAAATTAATTGTGGGGTAGTTAAGCTAAATTCTTGGGTCATTCGGGCAGCCTGCCTAATGCAGATTGTCCTTATGGACCACCCTTCCCTTAATTATGACCTTGGATCCGAGGTCCAGCTCAAATTGTACGATGTTGTTCGCCTTTTGTGGGCAGGTCTTTATACCTTCCTTCGACAGTACAAAACCCAAGAATTCCACCTCAGTCATGAAGAATTTCGATTTCTCTCGAGATGCCCTCATATTCGCGTCGTATAGCTTACCTAAGAGGAGGGGAACATCTCTGAAGTGACTATCCCTATTGGCAGAAAATATCAAAACGTCATCCATGTAGACGTAACACCATTTGCCGATTTCGTCACGCAGAACATCGTCAATCGCTCGCTGGAAGATGCTGGGCGCATTCTTCAATCCCATGGGCAGGCGGCAGTATTCATACTTGCCGTTGTTGACAGAGAATGCTGTTTTTTCCCTGCATTCCGATTTGCCTAAGTTGGACAAAATCACAGACGGGTCAGGTATGGGATACTTCTCGCTTTTGGTGACGTCATTGAGTCTCTTGAAATCAAGGACGACCCGTAGTTTTCGGACGCCCTGCTCGTCTACGCCCTTTTTAGGGACCACCCACAGTGGATTATTGTACGGCGAGTTAGACTGCCGAATAATTCCCTCCCTGAGCATGGTCTCGATTTCGTTATTCACGAAGTCGGTACCGGCGATAGGATATGGGTAAGACTTGGCGTACACTGGTTGCCTACTCTCGCTTTCGATGGTTGCCACAACTCTTGTGTTAAAAGGGAGGCCTTCCTCCCGGTCGGCGAACACCCTGTCCAGCTCGGTTAGAAGTGTTGCGTTCTCCGAGCGTTAGCTGTGGCAATGCGCCCTGCAGTTGCCTGTCACCTGTCAATACTTGCCAGACCTGTAAAACACTTGCCGACTGCGGCGTAAACACAACACACACCGTTTCGCTTTCGGAAATATACAACTTCGATTTATTCTTAGTCCACTCTTATTTCTATTCTTAATTCTAGCTATATAATTATTTTTAACACCTACTTATGTGTTCCAATTACGCAAGTGTTGACCCAAAACAATAATCGCAATGAGCCAGTTCATACAAAATGCCAATGGTGCATTTTAGCCCTAGTTTTGGTGTCACTGTGTAATTGTAACACCTGTGAAATTCATATATGTAATATTAATTATAGCTACAACCGGTCGATAGGCTACTTGGGTTGTGTCGCGAGTCAACTACTCGTAGGTAGTCGTATCTTGACTCGCAACATTCCTCCCCTCTTTCGATAAGAAGGTAGTGTAGCTACCTTCTAAAATTGTATAACCTACTATAATATTTTATATGTATACATTTACTATATATTTTTTTCCGATAACCTAATACAATATTTTATATGTATATTTATGTTTGTTTTTATTATATATATATATATATATATATATATATATATATATATATATATATATATATATATATATATATATATATATATCTTTTCAAATGTTTTTTATTTTTCTTCTTTTAACTATTGTATTTTTTTTATATTTTTTTTCATTAATTTTTTATTTTTATTCTTTTGATATTGTTTTTTTTTATATTTTATTTATTGTTTCTTTTTTTTCTTGGTTCGTTTTCTCTTCCTTTTTGTTTATTTATTTATTTTTCTCAAACATTTTGTACATTCTTAACTCTAACATCTGGTTAATTAGCCTACGCTACCCTCCACTGCAATCTCTGCTACCTGCGGTGTTGGTTGTGGTTCTCGTTGTGGGTATTTGACTCGCTTCCTTAACTGGCTGAATATATATGCGATTACTGCAACGATCATTGCCAGCGTTGTGATCGCGGCGATCCATCCCTTTTCCAACGAGGAGTGCGTTATATCGTACGATGTTTTAAGGTTCAACAACGTCTGCTCTTTCTCCGTTTCCCTCATTAACTCGTTAATTGACTTGCCGTTAGTCGCTAGAATCTTCCGCAGATCTCCGTGGGGTATTGCTTGTATCGTCGTTGGTACATATGTACTATTTATTGGTTTCGAACGCTGCAAAGTTGTTAACAAGGCCTGAACGTTGGCCGCTATCTCTCTAGTTCCCATACTTGCTGGTGAAAACGCGTAATGCTGGTTCTTCTGCGCTCTATGCACCAGCACCATCTCTTTCCCAATCAACTGACAGTCTTCGCCAATGTGCAGGAATCTCGTCCCCTGCAGCTCTAGTCTTGTTGATCTTGCTTGGCACACTGCAGACACAAAAATTGTCTCATCAAAATGGTATAGCCAGCGGTTTGGTGACTCTGTCACTACCAACAATCCTCCCGTAGCCGAAACTGCTACATGCTCGCACTTATCTTGCTCGTTTTTCAACGCCTGTACTTCACAAGATTTGCTCTCCCTTGTAAGGGCTTTCCCCGGATGTGGGCACATACGCTGTGAAATATCCATCATTCTACAAGACTTAATGTCCTCCGACGTTAGTCCGATATAATTATCATGCACTCGATTCTCTGTGATGTAGTCATATAGTGTCTTCGGTACTATGCTCCAGTTACCGTTTAACGCTTTAGGTACTGGATATATCTTGTATAGCGCATATGCATCAGGAAGAGGAAGTGGTATTTTTATGACCACCAGAAACCCTGCTTTCGACTTCGCTGCTCGTACCGTTGCTAACTCGTACAGCTGTTCGGGCTTCTCCAAATACCAGTTTATGCCACCCAAAGTCTTGGGAGCTGCTTTAAGTAGGGCTTCGGTGGAAGTGAACATAGGGTGTAACTTCCCATGCAACAAATCATCCACGACTGCCATTTCCATTTGCTGACGTCCTTGCAGGTTCACAAGTTCTTCTGATACAAAATTCTCCAGATTAACGAGTTCCGCCAAATTGCTCAAGGCTTCCGCAGTTTTCTCATTTATCGATTTCATGCCAGCCTGCAACCGTTCAATATCGACAAAAATTTCCTTTACTGCTTTGTGTAACCCTTTGTAGCTCGAACCCAGAATTGTTATTTCTTTGCCTAAGACCGACATAGTTTTAGCCAGATGAATATCCAGACCTTGCAAATCGTAAATAAATCTTGTCCGCGTCACTATGGTCCATGGTTCCGATACCCCACTTCAGTATCTCACTACCGACATCTATTAACGACCTTGTTGCACGTTGTTTGCTACCCCGAAATGGCATAGCTTGCTCGTTTCGTCTGAGCCCCGCTATTATTGATTCCGCTTCCGTTATCTCACACCCTCTCTTACTTCCGTTCAGATCCTGCCGTATTTTCTCTTAACTCGCAAAGTTCCATTGTTTTCTTTTGCAAGTCTTCTAGTTTCTTCAGTACTGGCTCCAGATCAGCATCGCGAAACTCCGATATCACCACCCACTCGTCTTTCGAGAACCAAACATTATCCAGTAATTCCAAAATCAGGTCCGCTTCCGCCAAGGGTTCCACCCGCACTTCCGCGGTTTCGCTGCATTTCGCTGGAACGCTCAAACAGGCTACCAAGAACACAGCTGCCTTACACATATACTGTAGAAAAAAATAAGTAATCGCTACAATAACTTACCTAATAAAAATTTCTATTTCTCTAAATATTTAAATAATTATTATGGTTATACTACTGCTACATTATCGTTATCACTACTTTACACTAACATCCACCATCGACCGATCTTTTCTCCTCTTTCTTTTTCGTATCATAATCTAGAATATCTAAATATCCTTGACCATGTATTTCCGTTGTCAATGGCATGACCCAATTCTTTTCTTCTCTTAAAAAAAAATCTCCTGGTTCGTATATATTCATAACAACTCTAGTGTGGAAAAACCTTCTATGAATGCATACGAAACTTACAGGCACCCCCTCAGTATTAACACTACCCTACTTACTACTACGCTGAAGCCCCGCCCATTTACGCTAGCTTTCTAACTGCTGTCAGCTAGCCTATAGCTCCAGATTGTCTATCCATTAACATTTAACATAATACACACAATAAACTTACAAGCAAACTTTAGTCTATCTAACCTAATTTCGATTTTACTACTATCCATTCTCAACTAGCTCTCTTAACTTGTTACCTACTGATTATTCTCCCTAGCTTATTTTAGCTTAGACCAACCTGTCATATTAACTAAATATATTAACAATACCCTTTCTAACCTCTTACTTCAAAACAACCCCATTCATAATTGTCCTACGTAATTGTTAAACGAATCAAAACCTGCCTTGGTCGGCTTACCATCTTACTGTACCGATTGTACCAGATGCTAAGCGACCAACATCCGATGCTGCCAACGTTCGCTACTTCCAGGGTCGTACACCCGGAAGTCGTATTCAAACCAATTGAAATCAATTGTATTCCATACTAATCTTCTTTATTACATTATTCATATCAATAAAAAATATATTTAGAAAATCGTGTTTTTTTCAATTTCCTTGAGTTTCTTCTTTTCCTATTATCATTACTTATACTAAATATAAAATTGTTTAATTACACTTCTTCCGTGTTTATTTACTTTACTTACTTCCCTATTGCTCTTCCAAACATACTTACGTTTACCTTCATGCCCCTACCCCTACGACTTCATCTATATCGCACTGATAAAACAATTAAAATACTACTCCTAAACATATGCATGCAAACCACCATGTCTCATATTAAACTTACACGCTACACGCGCTCATACTTACTTATTGACACACATACATATGTACATGGCACATGCGCTTGTCATAATAGCGCATGCCAAAAATGTCAACTCATCAGATTACCCGTGTACGTTATGAGTAGCTACAAACTTAATAACGTATTGCATAAACGCCCCAGTTATTGACTCTGCTGCTCATGCAACTACCTAAACCGCACAAACAAACAAAAATTATATGCATTAAATTGTTTCCCATTTTTTTTTTCTTCATTCTTTATTGAAGTCATATTTTCAGCTCGCAAAAATTATTTATTTTACTACTTCACGCGGGCATTCGTACACTGTCTCGCCCTTGAATCATAATATATGGTTTCATTCTTTCATACCGCTGTCTTGCTTACGTTTAATTTTCTTCGTTTTCAAGGTTGAAGATATTATTTAACAAAAATTTCACTCATTTCAGCCGTCACTTTCCGCACGAACTGAATTTTGGGATAGGTCAAGCAAAGAAAACCTCTGCTTCAATTCACTCATCATTGCAACCAGTTTCACACTAAAATTCTTAATTTGATCTGTAGGGCTTCAACAGATTGTTATGGAAACGTCTTAATTTGTTTCCTATCTGTCGTTACTGGCCCCAACATTGTTTCTACTTTATATGGACCAAGCCAAATATGGGAAAATTTGTTCTTCTTGTTACTGTTACGCAGTAAAACATTGTCCCCAGCAACGAACTGCACGGGATTAGTGGAAGCATCATATTGCTTCTTGGATACCTCTTTTGCCCTTTCCTGCGCCTTCCTAGCCAACTCGTGCCCTTTCTGCACTTGATAACAAAACAGATGTGGGTAGTCGTCTGTATTATATAAAGGCGCTGGCTTTCGTTTCAAATTCGATGGCATTTGAGGTTGGAAATCATACAACGTGAAAAATGGCGTCTGGTTAGTGGATGCGTGTACAGTGTTGTTGTGCACATGCATTGCTGACGCCAACCACTGGTCCCAGTTCGATCCATCCTCCTTCACAAAATGCCTCAAGTATTCAGCTAGCGGTCGGTGGCTACGTTCTAACAAACCGTTAGCCTGAGGGTTATACGGGGTGATGTGAAGTTTCTTCACCTTTAGCAGTTTACACGCTTCAGAAAAAATTCTCGAAATGAAATTAGTGCCGTTATCTGTTACAAGTATCTTTGGGACACCTAATTTTGCTACAACTTCCCCAAAGAAAATCCTAGCTACCGTGGTTGCCTCCGCATCCGGCATGGCAACCGCTATAAAGTATTTAGATAGGTCGGCCTGGAATGTTAGGATGTATTTATTCCCAGACGAGCTCTCGGGCAATGGTCCCACCATATCCATGAACACCTTTTCGAATGGTCTGTTAGCAGTATCAGTTAGTTGCATAGGCATCCTTGTTAGCCTTGATACCTTGTTCTTCTGGCAACTTTCACACCCTGCGATGAGTTTCCGTATATCCAACATCATTTTAGGCCACCTATAGTTCTTGCGTATACGCCTATACGTCTTCATGAAGGTGTCCCCCAAAAGGAGAATTATGGTAACCTTTTAACACCATTTCAGTCTCCTTCTGGTCCGACAGTTCAATTACAGCGTTCGTAACAAAAGGTAATTCTGGAGTCGTACCGTCACCCATGGCGTCCCCCTGCTTCGCGGAGTCATCCACAGTACTCCTTCGCTCCCTTACTTGCGCTCTTGTTTGGACAGCTGCTATCCGCGGTGCTGTGTCCCACCTTTCGGCTGGTGAAAATCTCGCTTTCTCCCTTAATCGAGTTACTACCTGTTGGACTTCCGTTGCTGTATCCTCAAGCGCTTTCCGCAAATTTTCTTGTTCTTGTACGTTTATATCATATAATCTAGCGAGACACCGTCTCAACCACTCACTGATGAACCTGTATGCCAAACAGTCTTTCGTGATGTCAAAAGAAACTGCCCTCGCTTCCAAAAACCCCAGTTCTACTTCTACCCTGTCTAACTCAATCGATGCCCTCACTATTATTCGTTCCCTTTTTGACCTTTCCGTTTGCCCATCATTGATCGCATATCCCGCGATATTCTCAGTGATTCTCAGAACACTCGTATTTTGCGGCGCATTACTCAGCGCATCCGCATTCAAATTCGTTTTCCCTGGCTTGTACACAATATCAAATGTGTACTCGGACAGCTTATGCCTGAACCGTGCCAGTCTAGACATTTGATCCTTCAAATTTACGATTCCCCTTAGCGGTTGGTGGTCTGTATAAACCGTGAACTGCCTCCCCAAAAGGTATGATCTGAAGTTACGAGTGGCCCAAACTATAGCGAGCATCTCCCTCTCTATCGTAGTGTACCGCTTCTCGGGCTCGCTCTGCGCTCTACTCGCGGAATCTATGGGATGATCGCGACCCTCTTGTTCCTGCGAAATAACCGCTCCCAGAGCTTCACCACTGGCGTCTGTCGGTAAAATGAAATGCTTATTAAAGTCCGGGTAAATCAGGATGGGCGGTGTCGTAATAGCCAATTTCAAACCTTCGAACGCCTGTTGGCATGACTCCGTCCACTCGAATTTTGTGTCCTTATGTAGCAATTTCGTGATTGGCAGCGACAACTGTGCCATATTCTTCACGAATTTCCTATAATAATTTGCTAGACCAAGAAAAGCTTGTACGCCCTTCCTGTTTCTTGGCTGAGCTATATTCTTGACGCATTCTATCTTCGCAGGATCAGGAAGCGCACCTTTCTCAGTACACTTGTGTCCTAGATAGACGAACTCGCGTCGCAGGAAGTTACACTTCTTCGTGTTGAGCTTGAGACCATGCTCCCTCAGTCAATCCAGTACTTTACTCAACTTGCTACTGTGGTCTAACAGATTCCTTCCATATACCACTATATCATCTAGGTATACAAAACATACCTTGCAGACCAGTTAGAATGCTATTCATGAGCCTCTGAAAAGTTGCTGGAGCACCAGTAAGTCCGAATGGCATTCGTTTGAACTCAAAATGACCCAAAGATGTGCTGAATGCCGTTTTCTCTCTGTCTTCCGCACCCATCAAGACTTGATGGTATCCACTAGCCAAATCTAGCGTAGAGAAATACCTACAATGACCCAACTGATCCAGAATTTCGTCAAATCTTGGGATCGGAAAAACTAGCTTCAGCGTGACGTCATTTAATTTCCTGAAATCGACCACCAATCTCCATTTCTTGGTGTTGTCTACTACTACTGCTACATTATCGTTATCACTACTTTACACTAACATCCACCATCGACCGATCTTTTCTCCTCTTTCTTTTTCGTACCATAATCTAGAATATCTAAATATCCTTGACCATGTATTTCCGTTGTCAATGGCATGACCCAATTCTTTTCTTCTCTTAAAAAAAAATCTCCTGGTTCGTATATATTCATAACAACTCTAGTGTGGAAAAACCTTCTATGAATGCATACGAAACATACAGGCACCGCCTCAGTATTAACACTACCCTACTTACTACTACGCTGAAGCCCCGCCCATTTACGCTGCTTTCTAACTGCTGTCAGCTAGCCTATAGCTCCAGATTGTCTATCCATTAACATTTAACATAATACACACAATAAACTTACAAGCAAACTTTAGTCTATCTAACCTAATTTCGATTTTACTACTATCCATTCTCAACTAGCTCTCTTAACTTGTTACCTACTGATTATTCTCCCTAACTTATTTTAGCTTAGACCAACCTGTCATATTAACTAAATATATTAACAAGACCTTTTCTAACCTCTTACTTCAAAACAACCCCATTCATAATTGTCCTACGTAATTGTTAAACGAATCAAAACCTGCCTTGGTCGGCTTACCATCGTACTGTACCGATTGTACCAGATGCTAGGCGACCAACATCCGATGCTGCCAACGTTCTATACTTCCAGGGTCGTACAGCCGGAAGTCGTATTCAAACCAATTGAAATCAATTGTATTCCATACTTATCTTCTTTATTACATTATTCATATCAATAAAAAAGATATTTAGAAAATCGTGTTTTTTTCAATTTCTTTGAGTTTCTTCTTTTCCTATTATCAATACTTATACTAAATATAAAATTGTTCTTCCGTGTTTATTTACTTTACTTACTTCCCTATTGCTCTTCCAAACATACTTACGTTTACCTTCATGCCCCTACCCCTACGACTTCATCTATATCGCACTGATAAAACAATTAAAATACTACTCCTAAACATATGCATGCAAACCACCATATCTCATATTAAACTTACACGCTACACGCGCTCATACTTACTTATTGACACACATACATATGTATTTGGCACATGCGCTTGTCATAATAGCGCATGCCAAAAATGTCAACTCATCAGATTACCCGTGTACGTTATGAGTAGCTACAAACTTAATAACGTATTGCATAAACGCCCCAGTTATTGACTCTGCTGCTCATGCAACTACCTAAACCGCACAAACAAACAAAAATTATATGCATTAAATTGTTTCCCATTTTTTTTTCTTCATTCTTTATTGACGTCATATTTTCAGCTCGCAAAAATTATTTCTTTTACTACTTCACGCGGGCATTCGTACACTGTCTTGCCCTTGAATCATAATATATGGTTTCATTCTTTCATACCGCTGTTTTGCTCACGTTTAATTTTCTTCGTTTTCAAGGTTGAAGATATTATTTAACAAAAATTTCACTCATTTCAGCCGTCACTTTCCGCACGAACTGAATTTTGGGATAGGTCAAGCAAAGAAAACCTCTGCTTCAATTCACTCATCATTGCAACCAGTTTCACACTAAAATTCTTAATTTGATCTGTAGGGCTTCAACAGATTGTTATGGAAACGTCTTAATTTGTTTCCTATCTGTCATTACTGGCCCCAACATTGTTTCTACTTTATATGGACCAAGCCAAATATGGGAAAATTTGTTCTTCTTGTTACTGTTACGCAGTAAAACATTGTCCCCAGCAACGAACTGCACGGGATTAGTGGAAGCATCATATTGCTTCTTGGATACCTCTTTTGCCCTTTCCTGCGCCTTCCTAGCCAACTCGTGCCCTTTCTGCACTTGATAACAAAACAGATGTGGGTAGTCGTCTGTATTATATAAAGGCGCTGGCTTTCGTTTCAAATTCGATGGCATTTGAGGTTGGAAACCATACAACGTGAAAAATGGCGTCTGGTTAGTGGATGCGTGTACAGTGTTGTTGTGCACATGCATTGCTGACGCCAACCACTGGTCCCAGTTCGATCCATCCTCCTTCACAAAATGCCTCAAGTATTCAGCTAGCGGTCGGTGGCTACGTTCTAACAAACCGTAAGCCTGAGGGTGATACGGGGTGATGTGAAGTTTCTTCACCTTTAGCAGTTTACACGCTTCAGAAAAAATTCTCGAAATGAAATTAGTGCCGTTATCTGTTACAAGTATCTTTGGGACACCTAATTTTGCTACAACTTCCCCAAAGAAAATCCTAGCTACCGTGGTTGCCTCCGCATCCAGCATGGCAACCGCTATAAAGTATTTAGATAGGTCGTCCTGCCTTCGTGAAGAGCAGTCACCTTGTCGGTGTTGGGGTCCGTATCTGCTTGTTGGCGAGAGACGTCCTCTGGAATGTTCTGTCGCGGGAACCTGTAAAACCTACACCACTTTATTAAATGAGCACTGCACTTTTTTGGGTTTTAAAACAACAAGAAGTTTATTCTTAAAATTCTAGTTCTTATATACTATTTACAAATGAACATTACCGTCTACGTCTTGACTTTTCTGGTGTTCCAGTTACGCAATTGTTATTTGGCGTCAGTTACTCAAGCCAACTGACCTACTGAAAGTAAAAGTGTCGTCGGTGCATTCTAAATGCCCCTCGTCAGCTTGACTGCGGAACTGTGACACCCTAAAAGTTTACATCATAATTAATGAATAATTACTATTCATTTACAATACTTGCACCCTAAAAATATGTGCGTTCTTAATGAATTTAATAAGAGCCGGTGCTGTGAGTCAACTACGCGTAAGTAGCTTGATTCTAACTCACAACATCCCTCCCCTCTTTCTAAAAGAAGTTAGTGCAACTAACTTCCATAAAATCTCTACAATATTTTTCTTGCACTGTAAACAATTATGTGCATCTATTTAACTCTATAGTACATAAATATAATTTGTTTTATTTTTTCCATGAAATCGCCTTGTTTGGGTTCTATCACTGTTTTCTCCTCCTTTTTTATTCTTTTCTTTTCCATATATATATTTTTTTCTAGCTTTTATTTTCTTTTGTAGTTTTCTATCTTTTATTATTATTTTTTTTCTTTACGTTGTTTTTGTTTTTTTTTTATTTTTTTATTTTTATCCATCATTATTTTTTTATATTCCCCTTTTTATAATTTGGTCTTTCATTGACTCTTTTCTCATTGGCGTATATACAAATATCTAAACAATAACACAATTCTATTCTATACATAAAACCTTATATTATACTGCGCCCTCTGCTATCTGCTGGTCCAGTTGACGACTGCCGTTGTCGGAGTGAAGTCCCTCGATGAACTCTGCATACCCCTCCCTTCTTTCTGGATCGGTACGTACAAAGATGTTATAGGTTGGCGATCTGGTTTTCCATTAAAACTTTGCTTTTAGTGGACTTCTTCTTTCCATTTATATAGTGTGCCCCACGGCTGTAGGTGGTACTGCCTCTGCTTATAGTATTCGACTTGTAAAAAACATTTGGAATACATGAGAGATTACAATACTCCGTCTTACTTTGCAGCAATACGTTTTATGGTGGAAGTATTTCTCTTGAGCTTCCGCATAATGGTATTTGACATCGTTAGGCTTTGATGTGGAGACAATAGGTATTTTTCTGAGATACACGTTTAATGATGTAATTTGTGGACTCTGATCGGTTACTAGTCTCTGTGTCCTCTTGTATTAAATCATTTTTCATACATATGTAAATAACGTTTCATATGTTCATACTCTAGCTTGGACATACATATACTTCAATGAAGCAATTAACTTCCGTGAGCCAAATTTCTTCTGCTTATTATATTTGGTGGTGGTTTCAGTCACCCTCCTTAAGCTTTTACCCATCTTCAACTTATCCAAAATCGATTCTGTTGAGATTGTGATACACTGGGTGGACATTGTACTATAAAATTGTCCAATTCAAAAAATGACTCCTCAAGGAAACTTGTTTATTTTTCGTTGCTTGTCAATAACTCATCTACAACGTGTTCAAATGCTGCGGCCATATGCCGTTTCGCAAAATTAAAATTACATCCGTTGCCATTCATCCCCAAGCTAATATGTTGGCATCTTTTGGGTCACAAACCTTAGATAACTGCCAAAAATCTCTGTTTTCCAAAAACACATCTTTCCGAATACTATGTTGGTCCATTAGTCCGCACCGTATTCCAATATCCGTTCTTCCCGGAACTTCCTGCTTCGCTTCAGATCATCAGAGCTATATAGAGAACACCTATAATAATTTTCTTAATTTCCTAGTATATATTTTAGTTTGATATTTCTTCTATGTTTAATTTTGTCGAACCTTTCATAAGTCAATTTAATAAATGAATTTTAAATAAATACACTATAAGTACTATATATACTCTTGGGTATAATTTCCCAATTTAGTATGATTTTTGTTTTTAACACTTATTTCATTATAAAGTTAGATTTTCAACAATTAATTTTTAACTCTAATTTTTTCTAAACTACTTTTGTTTCTAATGTGCACTTTGCACAGATTATAATTTTTTTTTTAAAATTTTAACTTTTCTTAAACATACGCTGGTCCTGAATATACATAAACAAAACAATATTTATACAACATGCTTATTCTATAATTGAATGCTATATCATTCAATTTGCATCCACTCGTCTTTTCCCCTTACATTATCGGATTCGCTACCGTATCCTAGAGGAAAAGAGGACTGGACTATGTGTTTTCATAGCCATATAGGGCATTAGTTTCGTTTTCGTGCTCTTTTTCAACACGTGAGTTATCACTCATATCAGTTTTGAACCAATTCATTGGTCCTCCGAGTAAAACCAGATTATATAAAATAATCCCGTTTGTGTCAAAACTTTGTCCATTGCATGACTATATCTTTCATCGCATACAATTACTTTTTATTTAAATTTACTTCTAGCCTGATATGTATATATCCATTAACGTTTCTATTTTCCATCCTGTAATTAGCTCGTATATTGCTACATACATACATTCGAGGCGCTTTAAATTACCTAGAATTAATTACTAACGTTATTTTCCCAATTAACTATACATTTATTTTTTATATCCCGACATATACATTTATTCAAGTTTCCATACGCTAATTTCCTAATCAATAAACAGTAAAAACCTATGTACGAGTATATTTACATATAGCCGACTGCAGTATCTGCAAAAATATACATACGCATATACCCATTCCTCTTAACTAGAATACTTACTTCTTTAAATATACATTCGTACATTCATTCTTTATCCTATACACATATATACATACTCGTATATATATGTACTTACTTCACCAGCAGTTCCGTTGCCTGGCGTTAACGCTCATGCATCGAATTTCAGTGCATACACTGCCGTATGTATGTATGTGCATATTCGAAGTTTTATATTGCTTACCCACGACTGTCTTACTATCTTATTTTATTTTTTAATTACGTGCAATATTTATCATTTAATACTTAAAAAATATATTTTTCCCTACTGTGCTTCGTTCGGCCATAGTGCATAATAAGCACATTTTTATTACGTCAACTTTACTTGCTCGAGTTTAATTGGCACACTTCTGCTGGTCTTGACTTTGAAAATCGGAGCTGTGTGTGTTATTTGATACGCACACGTACATGTTTACGTTGTTATTCCTGTGTTTACACTTGTAGAACACTGCTAACACATGTCTTTAGTTGTGTGGTCTAATGTGGAATAATTTCAACAAATTATTATGTAGCTTTTTATTTTTTCCCTTAATCGTTACGACTGTTGTAACTGGGCTTCGGATCTCTGCTACTACATACGGACCTATCCACACAGGTGAGAATTTGTTTCTTACCTGGGTTTAGTACCTTGTTATAGGCTTCCCTGGCCACTCGTTTAGCACATTCCTGGTTTTCTCTAACCAATTCGTGCGCTCGCTGCAACTGATATTTTTGTACTTTATTGGGGTCATCAGCATTGTATACAGGCGCACATTTGCGCTTCAAATTCGCTGGCATGTTGAAATCAAACCCGTAGAGTGTTCTAAACGGAGTTTGCTTCGTTGATACATGTACCGTATTATTGTGTACATGCATTGCAGTGGTTAACCATTGATCCCAATTCGAGCCGTCTTCTTTGGCAAAACTGCGCAAGTACTCGGCCAGAGGTCGATGACTACGTTCCAATGAGCCATTCGCCTGTGGAATTATATGGTGTTATATGCAACTTCTTAATTCCCAGCATTTTACATGTTTCCGAGAACAGTTTCGATACAAAATTAGAACCATTGTCGGTTATCAAAACCTTAGGTATGTTGTATCGTGCTATAATTTCATCAAAGAATGCTTTGGCTACCGGACCTGCTTCCGCATCGAGTATAGCCACGCACGCCATATACTTTGAGAAATCGTCTTGGAACGTCAATATGTATTTATTGCCCGAAACAGTTTCAGGTAAAATACCTACAATATCCATATGAACCTTATCAAATGGTTGTTTTGGTGTGTCCGTTAACACCATAGGCATCTTTGTTAGCCGTGAACTTTTGTTGGCCTGGCACTTTGGGCAACTTCTTACATATTTTTTTATGTCTTTGAGCATACCTTTCCATCCGTATACTCGCCTAATTCTGTCATGGGTTTTAAAGAATCCCTGGTGTCCACCTAGAGGTGAATCATGGAAACCCTTTAACACAGCCTGGATATCTTTTTTATCCTCCAGCCATTCCACACTACTGGTTCTTTGTTCATTAGCAGCGTCACCAGCATAGCTAACATTTCTTGTTGCATCCATTTTATCCCCTTGAATTCTCTCGGCCTTCTCCTTATCTGACCGTACCTTGGCCCTTGTTTGCACTACTGATACCTTCTGTGCCTGCGGTACTCTGCTGAGTGCATCCGCATTCAGATTCTTTTTCCCAGGTTTGTAAATGATTTCAAAATCATACTCAGACAATTTGTGTCTGAACCTGGCTAGCCTATACGTTTGGTCTTTCAAGTTGGCTATGCCTCTCAACGGCTGGTGATCAGTGTATATCTTGAATGGGCGTCCTAGCAGATATGCCCTAAAATTCTTTGTAGCCCATACTATGGCTAGAAATTCCTTTTCTATTGTGGAGTATCTCTTCTCCGTGTCGCTAAGCGATCTGCTTGCGAATGCTATTGGTCGGTCATTACCGACTTCCCCTTGTGACAATACTGCCCCTAATGCTTCATTGCGAGCATCAGTGGTCAACAAAAAAGTTTGCTCAAAGTCGGGGTATGCCAAAATTGGTGGCGAGCTAATTATTTCTTTTAGCCTCTCGAATGCTTGCTGACAGCTCTCTGTCCATTCGAACTTTGCTTCTTTTCGTATCAACTTATTAATCGGCAACGCAACTCCGGCTAGTCCTTCCACGAACTTTCTATAATAGTTCACTAGTCCTAGGAATGCTTGCACTTCTTTTCTATTTCTTGGAACTGCTAAATTCTTAACGCATTCCACCTTCTGCGGATCAGGCAGTGCTCCTGCCTCTGAGCAACGATGGCCTAAATAAACCACCTCTCTTCGCAAAAATTGACACTTCTCCGTGTTCAATTTCAAATTGTGTTCTCGTAATTTCTGGAGCACCTTGCACAAGCGTTGCGAATGCTGCTGCAAGTTCTTCCCATAAATTACAATATCATCCAGATACACAAAACAATCTAACCCTTGCAAGCCTGTTAGCACATGGTTCATTAGCCGTTGGAAGGTAGCCGGTGCTCCTGTTAATCCGAACGGCATTCTATTAAACTCATAATGCCCTAAACCGGTGCTGAACGCGGTTTTCTGCTTATCTTGGGTATCCATCAGAACTTGGTGGCAGTCACTAGCTAAATCAAGCGTAGAAAAATATCTACTATGCCCCAATTGATCCAGAATTTCTTCTATCCTTGGAATCGCGACCACTTACTTGATAGTGGCGTCGTTCAATTTCCTAAAATCGACGACCATTCTCCACTTCTTTTGACCCTCAGGACCTCCCTTTTTTGGTACCAAAATTATTGGTGAGTTCCAAGGCGAGATACTCGGTGAAATTATGTTATCTTTTAACATTCCCTGCACTTGCCTATTTACCTCATCTTTATGAGCCTGTGGCAATCTGTATTGCTTCTGGTTTATTGGTGCTTGATCCACCCTAGTAGGTATTTCATGCTCTACCTCTGGTGTATACGTTAACTGGTCTCCTTCCAGCAAAAATATGTCATGGAATGACATACAAATGGCTTCTATTGATGCCTTCTCTTCCGAATTTACGCTTGGGTCTAACTTCAGTGATTCTAGCACTCTCTCCATTCTTTTTCTTATATCTACTTGCTTAATCTGATTCACCGATCTGTAACTCGGTTCCTTAAAACTATCATAACTAGTGAACTTAGGCCTAAAATCCTTATCCATATAGTAGTCCTTTTCTGACTCATTTAGTACACAAGCGTACACTTTACCCTTATTAACGTGCGTTATGGTCTCTCCCATATATACGCCGTCCGCTAGCTGCTGCTTGTGCAAAACAACAGCCCTAAGTTTCGTTTTTACACGAATAGAAACTACGCTGGTTGACCTTGCGTTCACTACCTCTATACAACTCTTAACCCTATTCACGGTTCCTTCCTGCCATGACTTTAATGGGAGAGTAAGGATTCTATTCTTATTATTATCATAGAATGATAACTGCTTGTCGAGCGCATCCAGTATGGTGCGTCCCCAAAGATTATCGCGGCCAATTATCCCATCGGCCGGGATACCTTCCCTATCCAATTCAACTGCGTGCACTCTAAAACTCATTCCCTTAACTTTACTGTGCCCTATTTTAAGTGACCCCAGTGTTCTGATGCAACCTCCGAACGCTCCATTAAGCGTTCTTACATCTTTTGGGTTAACAACTAGTCCTTTCCGTAAAACACTAGATTTTACGAGGCTAGTATCCGCCCCTGAATCTACCAAAAGCACTAGCTTTCCACTAGCTGCCTCCTTGCAGGGTATCTCGATGAAAGCATCTCCTACCCTGCTCACAACGAAACAACGCCCTTTTGATTCCAAAATGGACGCGTATCTACTTCCTAACCCTTCCAATTTTCTCCTCCATGCACCACAGTTATCCCTTACAATCCTATACTCCCTCAAAATTACCGCTAATACCTTAACTATACATCCTCGTACCACGTACGCGGCGATTGGCCTATACTCTCTAATCTTATTGAAACTTAATCTTAGTACTAGAACCACTACAGTTATCCAAATCAGTGCGCAATTAAAAATTTTCTCCCGGAGAGACTCTTGCTCCTCCGTAACTTGAACCATTGTTCTTACAATTCTTGGTACGTGGTATTGGAGAGCCTCTTGCTCCTCCTTTTCCTGGACTGTACTTCCAACATTACCAGTCACACGTACCTTCGGCCTAACTGTTACTTCCTTTCTTTTGGCTTTCCAGTCTACTGGCCTCGACTGGGCCGCTGGAAGTTTCCCTGGTTCCTTTGTTGGAACTGCCTATCCCTGCACTCCGCAGCTCGATGTCCCATCCGACCACATGAAAAGCATTTCACCCCCTGTTGGGTGTTGCCTAAACTTTGTCCTCCTCTAGCGTTCCAATTTGGCCGCTGCTGACCATTCCCAGTGCTGAAATGATTTCTCCCTTGGTTATTCCCTTCCGTAGAATTGACTCGAGGACTACTGCCCCTGCTGTCCCTTAAGGGTGGATCCGGGCGCCTCGTACCCGGCTGCCTTTCATTTTGATCCCATTTAATATCTATTCGGCACTGTCTACTTGCCTCATGACCATATGTTTGGCACTCCATACAATAGGGCGTATTCTTGCGTGTAATGCATTCATCCCTTGTATGGCCTGGCTTATGGCAGAATGAACATGTGGGAGCCCTCTGTACAACCTCCCTGTGCGGATTTCTCTGACACGCGGCTCTGCTGTCGGAGACACCGGGATTATTTGCTCCTCTGTACACGTTTGGGACGAAATTATTTCCTTCTCTATCCATGACAGCGGCAGTTAAATTGTCCTGTCTATTTTCAAACATATGTATCTCCCCCAATCCGGCCGTACTCCGTTCCACAAGGACTTGCGCTCGAATTGCTTCTTCTACCAATTCCTTCAGATTTCCTATTTTGCTATTCAGCATATGAATTTTTAGAGCGGAATTGCGGAGCCCCACTACGAAAGTCGTTAACACTGACTTGTCAACTTCGTACAATAACGCGGTATCACCAACGCCATCGTACTTATTTTTGACTACTTCTTGGGCCAACATCCGAAGTGACTCCAAACGCCTGGCAAAGGCGCGAATGTCTTCCCCTGCCAGTTGTTTCCCGATTCTAATCTCCTGGGATATATCTTCCAGAGTTCTCTCCTTAAGATAAGTTTTCTTCAGAAGGCCATGAAGCTCATTCACACTGGCGAATTGTTTTGGCAGAACAAGGTTGTACGCATCTCCAAATAACCTTTGCTTTATGCAGTCGAAGAAATCCTGTAACTCATCAGGGTTTATGCTCCGCTTTGCAAGCTCACAACCTTGAATGAACCTACTGAGCTCTGACCTTAAATCTGCTGAAGCAGCACCAGTAAACACAGGTACTAGCCTGGACACGGTCTTGGAGATATCCTCGATACCCATTTTACGTATTCCTGTATTACTTATTACTGGTAAAATTTTAGAGTTATCCTTTTGGGTGGTTTCCAAATTCACTCCCCTTGGATCTGAAATGTATTTGACTAGCGACGGACTCAAACTTATGAGTCTTCGACCGTTTGCCCGTACAGGCGAAATATCGTCCACTGTATTGGGACTTTGCTGCACCGTTATTGCTTCTGGCTCGTTTGGTGGATACACCTGATTTTTATTATTTATCGGACTTTCCGGAGAAAATGGCTCGACACCGATTTCCGATGCGCCAAATAAAAACTCCGCTTCACTCTCTCCAGTCGATATTAATCTAGGCTTTACCACACGACCTATCCTTTCCGGAGTTAAATACTCCGGCCAGCGAACTTCTGGTGGCAGAGCTACTACTGTCTGCGTTTGTATTTGAGAGGTTGAAGCCGATCTCACTCTTGCTGGCTTAGTAATTGCCCCGAATATTTTGAGCTCCTGAGTTTTCCTTCTCCAGATGCGATGCGGCTTCCTCAGTTTCCCGGAGTTGCCTAGAAAGTACTCTAGTTTTATTTTCAAGGAACTCCGTATTTATCTTCAATTCCTCAGTATCTTTGAAGACTTGGAAAAATTTTTCTTCCGTCCGACTCTGAATAGTAGCTAACGCTTGGTCTGCTACTTTCAGAGTTGACAGGTTTCCACCGTCTCTCGCTAATCTCCAGAGTACCTGGGCTTCACTCTTGCTGGTTGCCGCTTCCAATTGTTCAAACAATTTTTCTGCGAACAATTTCACCTCAGTTTGCAGAGACCTAAGCTTGTCTCGAGCCCTGTCCTCCTCCGAACTAGGACTATCCTCCTGTGCCTCCAGCTCTTCTAAATCCAACTTGAATTTAGTCAACCGGTCTCGTGTCAAACCGTTGACGTGTAACGCGTAATCCTTGGTGAAGTATTCCTTGTCACCACAACAGTCCTTAAATTTTAACAACTCCTCGTTGTTGCTATTGAATACGTTCAACAATGCTTCCAACTCCGTTATGCGCTTGCGGTAGTACGCGCTGTTTTTCCTTGCTTTGCTATCCTTCCTACAATTTCTGATCCTCTTCTGAATTCCCTCGCTCTGTAGCTTTTGAGCTTCCAGCAATTTTATCGCTTCTCTTGGCGTTTCCATAGACCGAACAAATTCTTATCTATGAAGCCGTAATAAATTGTACAATCTAGTTTTCTTGCTCTTTATATTTATAAATTTTATTAATAAACAATTTTCTTTAAAAAAAAAAAAAAATAAACAAGTTAAGGTAATTAAACTAACAACTTATGTATAACAAAGATATTATTCTTATAGTCTTTCATGTCTCCTGCAGTGTTGTTCCTCCAATTGGCATACCTCTTGCCACAATCTATTGGCTTGCTCCCACGGCATAGGGACCTCCACTGTTTGCTGTTCCTCCAGTATTTTCCTCAAATACGCCAGTCGCTTCCGTTCCCGAGTTTGCTCTCCTCCTCTTTTTCTAGTCCCAAACCGCTTTCCGTCCTTCAGTAACGACGTTATGTCCTTGAGTTGTCGCTCAGTGCTTCCAGCTTCATTCCCAACTTTTGTTTTCTTAAAAGCAAAGAGCGAAATAAAGCAATAGTGAGTGCTTAAATTCTCACTCAACACAATTTTGTTTCCATTTTCCCTAATGTAATACCGCGGAAATAAACTATATATCGATATTATACTTATTCTAGTACAAAAATTATACTATTATTAGCATAACAATTATACTTACAATACTAATAACAAACAAAAAATGTTTGTTCTAAAATATTTCTCCTAATTCCGAAGAAGTTTTTGGTCTCGCAAAATTATTTCCCAAAATATTTATACCCAAAGAAATAAATTTTACTGTAGAATCATACGCATTTTCATTACCGCACAATGATATGCTTGCATGCTTCGTATTTTTAGTACGTAAAATTATTTTAACGTCGCTACGCAAATTGTAGTTTCCGAACTACTTAAACTCGATGCACAACACGTGTTGTAAATATTTCTCGAAATATCTTTACCTAATACCCTAAGCTGGAGGCTGTATCCTAACGGAGCTCCCCTTCCTGACACCAGGCCGCCTCAGGTAGTAACGGTGGCCTTGCTGTGGTACGGGGCGCTGCCACAGTTGACCAACCCATTCCCCTTTCAAATTTTTGACTGCCTTAGCTTGATTAATCGAGCGGGTGGCCGTAAGAACCAGATGAATAATTTAAAAATAAAAAAAACTGACGTGCGGTCTCTAAACGCTATTTCGGATGGGAATCCAAAATCCTCTGCACACTCTGCGGCGGCTATTGTAGCTAAGGACGATGAGCCTGGCACAAGCAAAGCCACGTGCTGCGATAGTGTTGCTAACCAGGGAACCAAACGGTTCTACAAGGTAAAAAGGGGTGCTCTCCGGACGGTGGAACGCTTGTCGCGGATCCCAGAGAAGGAGAGGACGGTGAAGCAGAAGGCTTCCCTCGAGTGGGCGACGAAAGTCGTGAAGGAGTCTCAAGCTCCAACACAACAGGCTACAAAACGTCAACGGTCCCTAGAAGAGACCACCCACCCGGACCCAAAGAAATTTAAAAAGCGCGGTACTGTCACCACGAAGTCCTTCAGCGAAGTGCTGAAAGGACACCAGGTCATGGCGGTCATAGATCGTAATGACCCGGATGGCAGTATCGCTCCTGAGTGCTGGAAAAAGGTAGAAGTAAGCCTTTCAAGGCTCTACCTCCAGCTTTTGAAGGAATTCCCAGGCGGTTTTCCCTCTTTTCACGACAGCGGATGGCATCAGGGCCACGTGAAGCTGATTGCCTGCGCGGATCAAAGGTCAGTCGACCTTTATAAGATCGCGATCTCCAGGATAGGGGAAGCATGGCCAGGCGCAAGGCTCGAAGTCGTACCTAGGGAGTTGATCCCTAGTAGACCTAGAGCGCGCGCGTGGATCCCAGCCGAACCGTCTGACCCTGAGGCTATCCTGGAGATTTTTAGGTTGAGCAACCAGCAGCTCCCGACTAATAATTGGAAGGTTACTAAGGTAGAGGAACCAAGAGGGGATTACCGGTCAATAACCCTTGTGGTGAACGCCGAATCTCTGGCTACTCTAGTGAAATCCAATTGGGTCGTGGGCTACGGCTTCTCATCCACAAGCCTTAAGGTCTACAAAAAGGACGAGCAACCGTCTTACACGGATCAAGCGGTATTGAATCCCTCAGGGGTAACTGCTGATCCTGCTGCTGCTGAGGACTCCGCCATGCACCCGAAACGCAGTGACTCTATGTCAACTGTGGGGGGTTTGGAGAGTCTCCTAGGGACAACCACACTAAGTGAGGAGGAAGTCCTTCTGGAGTCAGACTCGGAGTCTGAGGCTGATGTCACGGTGGTGGAGGTGACCAGCGCTACAAGTAGCAGAGATGCTACGAATAGTGCAGATTAACCTCCATCACTCGAAGGCGGCGTCTGCCAGCCTTCAGCTCCGTCTTGCAAAAGGCGGAGTAGACGTTGTCCTGATCCAAGAACCCTGGACACACGGGGACTTGGTATGTGGTCTCAGGACTGAAAATTATAGTTTGCTGTATACCGTAAGTGAAGGAAGACCTAGGTCTTGTATCTTCATTAGGAATAATGTTAGCTCATTTATTCTCCCCAATTACAGCAACAAGGATTTAACGGCCGTCTGCCCTGAAACTGGCAAGGGGCGGTACTGGTTGGTCTCGGCCTATATGGCGCATGACCATGAGATCCTTCCAGAAGCCAACCTACAGAAGCTTGTTGTGGATGCAAAGGCTCAACGGGTGGCTGTTATTATTGGATGCGATGCCAATGCGCACCATGACATCTGGGGAAGCACGGATGTCAATGAACGAGGTGAGTCATTATATGAATATATTGTAACGACTAACCTTTCTGTATGCAATAAGGGGTCAGAACCCACTTTTATTACTGCTAATAGGCAAGAAGTCCTTGACTTAACCCTTGCCTCAGAATCAATTTTTCATCGGATCTCAAATTGGAGAGTTCTAGAGGAACATTCCTTTTCGGATCATAGGTTAATTCAGTTTGATCTTCTAGATAGTCTACCTAGCCCTAAGGCTTTTAGAAATGTCAGGAAAGCAAACTGGGACCTCTACAAGGTGACTGTAGCTAGACTACTACCTCAGAACCCCACAAGCACAAGCACGTGTGACGAAATTGATAGGTCTGTGGAGGTTCTAACGGTTGCTCTTAATAGGCTCTATTGGTCTCTTGCCCCCTCAGTAGACCCAGGGGGAAGGAGAAACCCACATGGTGGGGGGAGGAAATTAGGGGACTCAGACAAACCTGTAGGAGACTTTTCAACAGCGCAAAGAAGTCTAGAGATAGTGCAGACTGGGCTTTATATAAGGCAGCACTCAGAGCCTTCAAAAGTAAGCTTAGGAAAGCACAGAGAGAATCGTGGAGAAACTTTTGCGGTGACGTAGAAGATATTTCTGAGACGTCCAGGTTGAGGAAGATCCTATCAATTGCTCCAATGGTACCTGGTTACCTGACGAGGGAGGATGGATCCTGGACTTCAAATAGTAATGAGACTCTAGAGCTTCTTCTGGAGACTCACTTCCCTGGTTGCTCGAGCACCATTCTGCAGAGAACGAAGCCCAGCGGGAATGTAGTTGAAGTCAGCTCAGATATAGTCACGAAACCAAAATTGCAATGGGCTATCCATAGCTTCAAACCATTTAAAGCATCTGGCCCAGATGGTGTAGCTCCAATTGAAATTCAGCAGTCAGAGAATCTTATAATGGAGTGGCTGTTAAAGATCTATAATAGTTGTCTTGAATTAGCCTATATTCCAGACTCATGGAAGCATGTGAGGGTAATTTTTATACCCAAGGCCGGCAAAAGCTCGCACACAGCTCCAGGGGACTTAAGACCCATTAGTTTGTCCTCCTTATGTCTAAAAATCCTGGAAAGGTTGTTAGATATTCATCTGAGGCTCACTATAGACAGACAAGCTGTCAGTCTCTCAGCATGCCTACTTTAAGGGTAAATCGGTGGAGACCGCTTTACACTCCTTAGTCTCTAGTATTGAGTGCTCCCTGCACAACAAGGAGTTCTCCATAGTGGCTTTCCTGGACATTGAGGGAGCTTTTAACAACATCAAATAAGACGCAATAATCGGTGCGATGCGGGACTTGGAGGTGGAACCCGCCATTAGCAGGTGAATTGAAAACATGCTTAGTAGCTGGATAATCAATTCACAGCTGGGGGCGGCGTCGGCCAAGAAGTCCGTGTGCAGAGGCACACCTCAAGGTGGAGTTCTTTCACCCTACTCTGGAATCTTGCGGTAAATCAGGTGCTTGTTCGACTGGAGAGGGAAGGGTGCAAGGTGGTTGCGTATGCGGATGATGTTGCTATTAGTATCTCGGGTAAATACATATCTACTTTGAGGGACTTGATGCAAAATATGCTGAACTTTCTCTCTAAATGGACTACTGACTGTGGGTTGGGGGTTAATCCGACCAAGACTAAGCTGGTACTCTTCACTAGGAATTATAAAATTCCTCAATTTATTGCTCCAAAACTAATGGGTGTAGATATTGACCTTGTCGAGGAGGCTAAATATCTGGGCGTGATCCTAGATAGGAAGCTGAATTGGAAGGCCAACATAAGCGAGCGCATTAGGAAGGCTCAGGTAGCTCTGTACTCTTGCAAAAGAGTCAAAGGCAAAAAATGGGGGTTACAGCCTAAGGTTGCCTATTGGATATATACAGCTGTGGTACGACCAGTCCTTTTCTATGGGGTGCTTGCTTGGTGGACAGCCCTAAGTAAGTCCATATACAATAGGCTGATGACAAATGTACAAAGAACGGCAGAGGTATTCATAAGTAGTGCCATTAGAACGACTCCAACGGCAGCATTGGATATTATGCTCAATCTGCTGCCTGTTATGCTTTTTGGCGAAAAAATGGCTGCAAACTCAGCTATCAGACTAAAAGCTACGCATCAATAGGATGCCAGGAATATTGGTCATGCGTCCATTTTAAGACATTTTGAGGGTATTCCTGACTCTTTCGACTACATCACACCAATGTACGCCTTCAATGGTATGTGCAAGATCTCCATTCCCTCCAGGGACGAATGGAAGGATGGCATCTCCACTCATGTAGAAGGGGTTCACATCTACACAGATGGATCCAAACTACAGAGTAGGGTGGGAGGTGGTGTATTCTCAGAAGATTTGGATATTAACATGTCCTTTAGGATGCCCGACCATTGCAGTGTTTTTCAGGCAGAGGTCGCGGCTATAGAGGCAGCACTGTCTTGGCTAAGGAAGAAGAAGATATCTGGACTTGATATTTGCATTCTGTCCGACAGCCAAGCTGCTTTGCGCTCCCTGGATTCGGTTATTATCACCTCAAAAGCCGTCAAGAGCTGCCGCAAATCTTTAGGCGAGATAGCTAAGCAGACCCGTCTGCATCTGTGCTGTGTTCCCGGTCACAGAGATATTCCAGGGAACTGCAAGGCGGATGAACTTGCCCGTGAGGGTACTACCATACGGATGGAACCAGATAGGTCGCAATTCGGTATACCTATTGCCACATGTAAACTCTTAGTAAATACAATATCCTTAGGAACAGCGGGCAGGCGCTGGTCTGAACTTTTAGGATGTAAAATAGCTAGACAAACCTGGCCAGAGATAAATGTCAAGCGCTCTAAGGACATAATGGCTCTAAATAGACAAAGCATAGGTCCCGTGATTAGCGTCTTAACGGGACACTGGACTCTAGGCACACACGGGTGTAGGCTGGGGATCGCCTCTAATGACTTCTGCAGGAGTTGCATGGACGAGGAGGAGGAAGAGTCTACTGCTCACCTGTTGTGCACGTGTCCAGCTTTGTCCAGAAGGAGGCGCACTTTCCTAGGCGACTACTTTTTGGACTCCTTGGGAGATATCTCAAAAAAAAAGATTAGCTCCATCAACTGCTTCATTAAAAGCTCCAAATGGCTGGACCTTTGAAAGGGATGGGACCTGCTGTCCCATGCGGTATCACACAGGGTCAATGTTGGCCTAAGTGCGCCCTTTTCGGGTGGCCGCTTTACCTACCTACCTACCTAGGTCGTCCTGGAATGTTAGGATGTATTTATTCCCAGACGAGCTCTCGGGCAATGGTCCCACCGTATCCATGAACACTTTTTCGAATGGTCTGTTAGCAGTATCAGTTAGTTGCATAGGCATCCTTGTTAGCCTTGATACCTTGTTATTCTGGCAACTTTCACACCCAGCGATCAGTTTCCGTATATCCAACATCATTTTAGGCCACCTATAGTTCTTGCGTATACGCCTATACGTCTTCATGAAACCCTGGTGACTCCCCAAAGGAGAATTATGGTAATCTTTTAACACCGTTTCAATCTCCTTCTGGTCCGACAGTTCAATTACAGCGTCCGTAACAAAAGGTAATTCTGGAGTCGTACCGTCACCCATGGCGTCCCCCTGCTTCGCGGAGTCATCCACAGTATTCTTTCGCTCCCTTATTTGCGCTCTTGTTTGGACAGCTGCTATCCGCGGTGCGGTGAAAATCTCGCTTTCTCCCTTAACCGAGTTATTACCTGTTGGACTCTCGCTGCTGTATCCTCAAGCGCTTTCCGCAAATTTTCCTGTTCTTGTACATTTATATCATCCAATATAGCGAGACACCGTCTCAACCCCTCACTGATGAACCTGTATGCCAAACAGTCTTTCGTGATGTCAAAAGAAACTGCCCTCGCTTCCAAAAACCCCAGTTCCACTTCTACCCTGTCTAACTCAATCCATGCCCTCACTATTATTCGTTCCCTTTTTGACCTTTCCGTTTGCCCATCATTGATCGCATATCCCGCGATATTCTCAGTGATTCTCAGAACACTCGTATTTTGCGGCGCATTACTCAGCGCATCCGCATTCAAATTCGTTTTCCCTGGCTTGTACACAATATCAAATGTGTACTCGGACAGCTTATGCCTGAACCGTGCCAGTCTAGACATTTGATCCTTCAAATTTACGATTCCCCTTAGCGGTTGGTGGTCTGTATAAACCGTGAACTGCCTCCCCAAAAGGTATGATCTGAAGTTACGAGTGGCCCAAACTATAGCCAGCACCTCCCTCTCTATCGTAGCCTCATGAGCCTCTGAAAAGTTGCTGGAGCACCAGTAAGTCCAAATGGCATTCGTTTGAACTCAAAATGACCCAAAGATGTGCTGAATGTCGTTTTCTCTCTGTCTTCCGCACCCATCAAGACTTGATGGTATCCACTAGCCAAATCTAGCGTAAAGAAATACCTACAATGACCCAACTGATCCAGAATTTCGTCAATTCTTGGGATCGGAAAAACTAGCTTCAGCGTGACGTCATTTAATTTCCTGAAATCGACCACCAATCTCCATTTCTTGGTGTTGTCCTGGGACTTTTTCGGAACCAATAATAAAGGTGAATTCCATGGAGAATTGCTCGGCATTATTATGCCCTCCTCCAACAACTTGTCCACCTGTCGATTCATTTCGTCACGATGAGCCTCTGAAGTTCTATATTGCCTTTGATTTATGGGCAACTGCCCCTCCGCTATGGGAATATTGTGCTCAATTGTAGATGTGAACGGCAGCGCATCTCCATCGAGTAGGAAAACATCGTTATACTCTGCGCACATTCTTGCTATTGAAAGGATTTCCTCATTTAAAATACTCCCCGTTCCCAATTCGTTTTTCAGTTTCTCCGCTCTCTCGGTATTCTCCCGAGACCTTTCCTGCACTACAAAATCACTCGCATCGCTTACTTCTCTAATGTCGTACTCCGAGATATTGGAACATGTCGCCTCGCAATTCTGATCCCACACTACGTCCGATTCTTGAGTATTCAGCACTGCTGCCTCGACTGTATAATTTGTGGCGTATGCCAAAGTATCGCTGATATGCACGCCAGGCTGTATCTCTTGCCTGTTTACTATTGTTAAACCCTCTTTCACAGGTACCCTTACCTTTTTTACAGTTATTGCCCTAGCCTTCGCTATGCCTTCTGATTAACTTTCCTGCTCCCTGCTTAAACTGTCCCTCCGTGTTCTACTCTGGTTCCTTCCTATACTGTCCCTTGCACAAAGTCTAAAATTTTTCACAGTTTTCCCGCTCCCATTGCATACGGATAAGCGTTTACGTACTGTATCTATTATAGAGCAATTCCACAAATTATCTCTTCCCAGTATTCCATCTGCCGGGATACCGTCTTGGGTCTGGATAATGTGGAAATCCCATTACAAATTCTCAGCACGGTGAATATCGAGTTTCATTAGGCAAAGGGCTTTAACACTTCCCCCAAATGCCCCGCTTAAACTGCTTATTCTGCACGCTTGTACATTGGGAAATGACCTCATGGATTCAGCCTTTATTAGACTGGTGTCCGCACCTGTGTCAAGCAATAATACCAGATGACCTGCTTTTGCAGCCTTGCACGGAATGATCACATAAAAATCATCCGTGTAGGTAGACTGACTGTTGAAATTGTTAGCCAAAAAATGTTTATATCGCGGAGGGTCTCTACACATATCTCTCATAAACCTATCGGTGCTAGCAAGAAGTATACTTAAACACGATTTAAAATTTGCCGTACTACCATTCATCTTCCCCATGCAGTTTTTAAAATCTGCTGTCATGCCCCTGGCCGGCTGAATTACCTGTCTGCATCTTTCACTAATACTATTAAAATTTGTTTCTATATATATTAATATACCAGGGAGGTAGTTCCTGATTAACCCCACTGCTCTCTGGCGAATTACCCCAAACAGGCTTAGCAATAGACAAAAAAAATGTATTGTCCCTAAAAGTGCTGTATCCTGTATCTTCGGAGTTTGTGGTTTCTCGACTGTCGCTGACATGAGAACCACGTTTAGTGCCTGAATATTAGCAGTGTTCTGGGGTTTCCAACCTCTAGGCTGAGGTTGGCCCCCTACCGGTTTCCCTGATTCTGCCTGTTGCTATTCCTCGCGAAACAGTTCTCTGCCATATGGCCAATGCGCCCACACCATGTACAGGTCGGTTGGCGACTTCCTTTCCGTTCGTTCCTTGCATCGTATGATTGGTTTTGCTGCGAGCCATAGGTATGATGGTTATTACTTCTGCCGCCCGTGTTCCGCTGCCATGTGCGGTCCCCTGGGTTTCCACGAGGCAACACGGGTCTCTGCTGACTGGCAATGGTACTTTGCTGCGGATTTCCGAAGCTTTCTCTGGAGTAGTACTGTCTACCCTGTTGTCTTGCTGATGCATTCCTTGGACAACTCATCCCTCTTTGGTGTCCATAATTACCGCAATCCTCACAAAACGGACGGTATTCCTCCTCGTCCGTCACTCATCCCAGAAATGCCCGTGCCTATTACAAAATGAGCATACGACCTCTACAGCCGGTCGTCGATCTCTATGGTCCATTCCCCGTTTCTCATTACCCCCCAATTCTTGTCGCGGGACACTCGAACCAGCGGGTGCACTCGTCTAGCATATGCCCCCCGTCGTGGCTCTTTGCTGAATGGCCACCTCTGCAGACGTAACTGCCTCTATCAAATCTGCCATTGATCGTTGTGTCAGACCTAGCGTGTAATTGGCCAAGTCCCTGTTTACTAAACCGGCCTTGAACACCGTCACCATGGCCCTCTCTATTTGCGATTTGTATACCGACGCACTTTCAGGGAATTGCCTGTTTGCTTCTGCACTCGCTGCACTCCCCAGTGACTGGAGCCTACGGCCCCAGGCTCTCAATTCCTCTCCAGGCTTCTGAGTAGACTCCTGGATCTCTCTTATGAGTACGTCGTACGATTTTTGTTTCAAGTATGTCCTGTCCAGGAGAGCATATAAATCAATCAGGTTGTCTACTGGGCTATGAGCCAACAAATCAAACGTGTCCCCTGTTGTTCTCTGTCTTATACATCTTATCAAGTGTTCAACCTCCGCTTCCGGAAGACTTTGTTGGGCAAGCTCGCATCCTTCCTTGAACCTCCTGATTTCCGTCCTGAGATCGTAAATCTCAACGCCAGAAAACAAAGGCACAAGCTTCTCCACAGCTTTGGCCACCTCCAGCATGCTCATTCTGACTGTCAGGTTAACCACCACAGGAATAACTGTATCGCTCACCTCTTGTGTAGCTAATTGGCTATTAATCCCCTCTACCAACAGATACTTAACCAGATCCTGGCGCAAACTTAGTGGCCGCCGTGCTTCCAACCGAGTTGGCGTGTCGTATATAGGCTCTTCCGACTGAGGCGCTTTATCCTTTTCCCCTACGCTCGTCGGTTGAGTCGCTGCTTTCTTATTCACCTGCGATTCGCGCTGTGCCTGGTCTTCAATGAAACTAATCGGTAGCCCTCCTAAATCGCAATCCCTCACTACTATTTTCGGAATGAGATGTGCTCGGATACACTGAGGCGTCAAGTATCCTGATCCTCCTACTTCCGGTATCGAAGCCTGAACCGTCTGCGTTTGCATTTCCGACGTTGACACCGACCTTGGCCTCACCTGAGATGGCTTCACTTCTACCGTCGCTCCTCTAAACCTGAAATTCTCTTGCTTTAACAAAGAAGCTGCCTCCTCTGTTTCCTCGAGCCATCTTGAGAGTTCCTTAGCTTTATTTTGAAGGAATTCTCTATCAGCTTTCAGCTCCTCCTTTTCCTTACGTACTTCCTCTAATTCTTTTTCCCTCCTGCTCAAGATAGCAGTCAGAGCCAAATCGGCTGCTTCCAAAGGCGATATTCTTCCCCTTACTCTGGCCTCCTCCCACAACGTCTGGGCTTCAGTCTTACCCGCGCTGGCTTCGAAATGATCAAATACTCTCTCTTACTGCTTTTAACTCGTCCTGTGCGTCTTCTTTGCTCTTTAACGGAGACCCACTCGGTGCCTCAATTGTTGCTAAATCCGTCTCAAATACCTTGAGCCACCCTGACACTAAATTTTCCACATATCCAGGAATATTCGTCGCAAAGTATTCGTCGTCCCTACAGACCTCCTTGTGCGGCAGTAATTTTACGTGGTTGTTTTGAAATTTTTCCACCAAACCTCGCAACTCGGTGATTCGTCTGTGATAATACTTCACCGTTTTCACATCCTTCCGGTCCTTCCTGAAGTTGGAAATCAACCTCTGTACCTCTTTGCCCACCACTTCCTGGGATTTCAGCAACTCCTTCACTTCCTTCGATAGTCCCATGTACTATGCCTAATCCAATAAATATCCCGTTGAACAACCCAATCTCAAAGAAAAATCTCCATGCATCTGTTGAAAAAAAAAAAAAAAATCCTCCCAATTCGCAAAAACCGAAATCGGATTTACAGGCAAAAATGTCTTGATTCACTCCCGGAAATTCGAATCCATATTTAAAAAGTAAATCCGTAACGTATGTGCAACGTAATAAAAATATTTATATTCTTCCTAATACCCTAAGCTCATGGTATTTAATTGTGTCAAAAAAAGTGAAAAAATGTGTATCCAAATATATCCCTAACGACAAACAAACACAAAACCCCTACCAAAAAAATCGTCATAGCTAGGATGAACATACATAGACCGTCCGATTATACTGACGGTTTATGGTTGCCATTCCAAGCTGCGTGTCACAGCGCAAACGCGCCTGTATGTTGCAACTTCTTTGACCAGCGCTACGGCGCCTTCAGGGTCGCAGAAGTATCTACTTAGATTACGCTATTATACACTCTACTCACCAATTTATTCGATGACATCTTTCTTTTAAGGTCCTCTGTCCTTTGGGTCCTTTGACTTTCGTTGCAGGATGCTTCCCTGCTTCAGGTTCCTCGCCCTGGGATTCCTCCAATAGGTCCTTTAGACCGGCTGCGCCAATTGTTGCGTTCTCCGAGCGTTAGCTGTGGCAATGCGCCTGCAGTTGCCTGTCACCTGTAAATACTTGCCAGACCTGTAAATCACTTGCCGACTGCGGCGTAAACACAACACACACCGTTTCGCTTTCGGAAATATACAACTTCGATTTATTCTTAATTCACTCTTATTTATATTTTTAATTCTAGCTACATAATTATTTTTTTTAACCTACTTAGGTGTTCCAATTACGCAAGTGTTGACCCAAAACAATAATCGCAATGAGCCAGTTCATACAAAATGCCAATGGTGCATTTTAGCCCTAGTTTTTGTGTCACTGTGTAATTGTAACACCTGTGAAATTCATATATGTAATATTAATTATAGCTACAACCTATATAGATAGGCTACTTGGGTTGTGTCGCGAGTCAACTACTCGTAGGTAGTCGTATCTTGACTCACAACAGAAGCTGTTCCCGATCGTCCTTTCTGTCGGAGTCCCATTGATGTCCTCATGCACGACATTTATTTCCTGTCATGGGAATTCCTAAATGACTTCGATGCCCTTCCGGTGAAGGAAGAGTCCCTTATTGAGATCTAGAGTTTACAATTTCATTTTATTTTGAATTTAATTTAATTCACAATTCCAATTTTAATTTACTATTTAAACAACCAGCTAGAATTCACAGTTCCAATTTTTATTATTATTTAAATGTTTAATTGACTGGTTTTAACCGCACAACCGTATTCTTTATAACTCCCTATTGAACTGAACTATTCCCTAATTCTGAGTTTGTCACGAAGCCTCGGTTCGGAGGCCTACGTGACCTAAAGTGTCGCAACAGCAAACATCAACGCTCCCACAGTTTGGGTTCCCACCATTTTCGCTTTCCGGTGCATCGACCGATCGCGCCCGATTTCACCGAATGCACTTGATCGATGCAGAATCAGTGAAATGCAGGTAATCGAACTGCAGCACCGTCGTTTGGGTGCTTTGGGGCGGAAGTCTGACCGTTGCGAATACCTTAGAGCGAGGTGCATTGAACGATGGATGTCCCACACGCGCATGGTGGACGGACAGACGGACAACTTGCACACGCGAGATGGACGGACGTCTTGCACGCGCAAGCAAAAGTTGACGCTGATGGATAGTCAACTTGTACGGGCTTTGTACGGGCACATGAAGCGTAGAGTTGACGCTGACGGATCGACAACTTGTACGCGCACATGACGTGCCGGTGGAAAGCCACAATGCACCCCACTAACTCCTCCACCTCTTAAGCGCAGCCGTCCTCGGCTGACGGTGCAGGCGGGCCGGTAGGTCTGTTGGAGCGCCAATTCCTAATGAATTGGAGCACCCTTAGGTTATTCTGAGCCTCTTTGTTTCTCTTTCTAGATTTGCAGGCCCAAACGATTATGACTAATGCTAGCAAGGCCACGGTTATAGCCCCTGCTATGATCAGGTTCTGCAGTGACATAGCCACGACCTAGTTGCGTACCGTGTTTATTTGGTCGAGATTAACTTCATTGAGCTCGCGCAAATAAGGGAGGGATAACACCGACGTGAAATCAGTAAGATTCACTGTATGGAAAGAAGGAATACCCGCCCTCAGTGAAGGTGTCCTTTTGGGATTTATGTAGGAGGTGCCGTTAATAAGAACTTCCGAATCGAACGTTATTAGCACAGTTCCATTCACCTTTACGGGCGCCCTCTTCGATACCTCGATTATGGGGGGTTGGCTTCTTAAAAGTATGACTCCGTCGTCGATAATCTGAAGAGGGGGCGTGTCGTGGGATGGAACCGAGTTGCAAGATGAAGAAAAGTTGTTCGCTAAGCGACTAACGCAGGTGTCGGAAGGGTTGCGCTCGCAAAACCACATCGTCTTGTCGGATGGTTTGCAAGTTAAACTGGGCAGGAAAGTTCTGTCACAGTTAGCTAAAACAGACGAGCCCAATGACAGGACAAATTTATTCTCTTTGACGACAGGGAATACTAACGTACGCTCGTAGACTCCATCCAAAATTGGATATTTGACCAGGAAGTACAGCTCTGTCTCGCTCTGGTACAGTGAAATATTCGAGACAGCTATAATGCTCATCACCGTCACATTCCCCGAGTGCTCCTCCCTTACTAGCTCCACCACCTCACGGGCGTCCAATTATGTGGGATTTACGACGTTTAACCTAGCCATCGCGATAGAATTCAGGAGGTTATTTAATTCCATCATGATCACCCTATTGCGGCTGGTCACCAAAGAGAACAGGCTGGCTGTGTCGAGCCTATCCCGTTTGGTGGCTCTCATGAGCTCGTTCCCGGCGTGGCTTAGGTGCCGAATTTGATCCAGCATTACTGTATTGATGTGTATTTGTTGCCCGTGTGATGCGATTGCCGGTCCTGAGTGCGCGTCAGAGCTTGGAAGTCATTGGCATCGGGAGAGCCGGCAATGAATTTTAAAGCCGAACCCAATATGTCAATGCCGCGGGCATCTCTATGATGAACTTGAATCAGCTGCAGTAAGCGGTTGATCTCCTCTATGTCAGCTTCAATTAGTTTCCTCATGTGGGATTCCGGGAAGTATTGAAGGATATTTTCCAACTGTTCAACCTTTCCCCAATACTCCGACAAGTTGGTGGCGTGACGCAAATACCCGTGGTCCGTAAACAAGGCTACTTTTCCTCCGGTGACAGGCACATAATAGGAATGGTTGTAATCATGGATGCTGCAGTGCATGTCATGCAGACCCAATAGTAACCTGCAACGATGTGGTTGAAGTTTCGTGGATGGTAATGGTAATGGTTGCACGGGTTAGGCTAAGGCCTTTATCTATTATGCGCCCCTTCGTACTTAATTATTTAGTATACTTAGTATGTCAAGGAATCGAACCAACTCCTTTGGAGAGAGCATTTGACGGTCTTCATCTTCTAGTATATAGGAACCTAAGATCCTGTGTCTCCTGTGGCCTAATGCATCACAGTTGGTGATTAAGTGTCCCATAGACTCCTCTTCATCACAGTAGAATCTGCAAATGCTCGTGCTAGATATACCTATTTTGTGTGTGTTGCAGGCGAAGCGGCCTGTTAATGCTCCAGAGAGTAATCTAAGGCATTTTTTGTTTAAGGTAAGAGCGATGTTTGCTCTATTTGCGTCAAAGCTCAGGAATTTTTTGGAGTGATTGAGGCCGTCAATACCATTCCAATATTCACTGATTTTATGTTGGATCCATTTTTTGGTCTGTTGTTTTATGTTGTTTTTATTAAAGCCAAAGAAGGGGGTGGGTCCAATAAATGATCCTTCAGCCCCTTTTTTGGCATAAAGGTCTGCCTTTTCGTTACCTTCGTGTCCTTCGTGTCCTGGCACCCAAATCAGAGAGACCTGATAGTGGATGGCCAGTTCGTTGAGTGCGTTGTTACACTCTATAAGGACTTTTGAAGTAAACGTGTAGCTTTTAAGAGCTTTGAGGACTGATTGACTGTCTGAGAGTATTTTAATTTTCACTCCTTTATGTCCTCTTTTAGAAAAGATTTCCACTGTTTCCATTATAGCATAGAGCTCCGCATGGAAAATCGTGGTATCTGCACTTAGGGTTATTGATTTGTGTGCTCTAGGTCCCACTACTCCTGCTCCTACCCCCTGGAGCGTTTTGGATCCATCTGTATACCATTTTTGCGATTCATCGTGTAGCCATGTTGGGCTATCGTTCCACTCCTCCCTTGATGGGAATATGACATTGTACCTCATGGTGAAATTGAGTACTAAGTCTGTGTGGTCACTTGCCTGGGTCATATGAGTAGCATCTTTGACCAAATTTAGAATTTCTAGGTGTCCAGTGAGATTTGCTAGTTTGAATTTTTCAATTGTATGGATTGAGAGTGCTTGCCTTGCAGCTTCCTCTTGTATTGCTAGGTGTAGCGGTGCTAAATTTAATAGCGCTTCCATGCCAGCAGTTGGGGTAGTTCTCATAGCCCCTGTGATGCTTAGGATTGCCAGCCTTTGTAATTTGCACAGTTTTAATATGGCTGTTGTTTGTTTTGTTTTTCCCCACCATACCAAGGCCCCATATAGTATGATGGGTCTAACCATTTGGGGGTATATCCAGAAGGTCATTTTGGGGCTCAGACCCCAGGATTTTCCCAGAAGTTTTTTTGTAGTCCAAAGGTTTTTCGTGGCCTTTTTTATTACCGAGCTAAGGTGAGTTTTTATATCCAGGATGATACCTAGATATTTTACCTAATCCTGTAAGGGTACCTCTATTTCATTTATTTTTAATATTGGGATATCAAATGCCCTTTTCCTGGTGAAGGGGACAATAGTGGTTTTGGTGGGGTTGATTGATAGCCCCTCTTTCCTGCACCACTCCCATGTTGTGTCTAAGGCATCTTGCATCAGGTCTCCAATAGTCCTTTCATGATTGCCTTGGATTATTATAGATATGTCATCTGCATATCCAATTGTTTTGTATCCTTTATTATTAAGGTTCTGTATTAAGTTATCAACTAGTATGGACCATAGCAGTGGTGATAGTACTCCCCCACTGCGGACATCCCTTTACCGCTGTAACACTCATGTTAACTTGCCCTAAAGAGCTGTGATTATTCTTTGGTTTAGCATATTGCTTACCCATCTTACTTTTGCTGGATCTGCTCCCCTGTTGGAGAGTGCCAGTTCTATTGCTTGAAAGTTCGCATTGTCGAAAGCGCCCTCAATGTCCATGAATGCACAGAGGGCTACCTCCTTTAGGCCTAGTGCCTTTTCAATATCACGAACAATTGTGTGCAGTGTTGTGACTGTAGATTTCCCTTTTTGATAAGCAAATTGTAGCTTATGTAGTGGAGTATTAGAGGTTACCTCCTCTCTAAGGTAGTAGTCCAATATCTTTTCCATGGTTTTTAACATGAAGGACGTTAGACTGATTGGCCTGTAGGATTTGGGAGATTCAGGGGGTTTATTTCCACCCTTTGGTAGGAATATAGCCTTGACCTCTCGCCAAACCCTAGGAACATATCCCAATATTAAACTATATCTAAAGATTTGAACCAAAATTTGTATTAATCTCCTGGTCCCTTTTGAAAGTAGGGCTGGAAATATACCATCAGGTCCGGGTGATTTGTAGGGTTTAAACGAGTTGATTGCCCATTCAACCCTTTCAAATTTTACTATTCTGAAGATGGTAGAGTTTCTTGCCCTGTAGCGATTGTACGCTGACACCCCATGGTCGTTGTCGCTGGTTGTGTTACGCCGGCAATCAGGGAAATGAGTTTTAAGAAGAAGCTCTAGTGTATCATTAAAAGTGTTTGTGAAAGTACCATCCGGTGCCTTTAGAGTGCCAATTGGATTAATTACCCCCTTGGACAGTGATTTTTGTATCCTGGCTGTCGTTGGGACATCTTTAAGTTCTTCACAGAAGTTTTTCCATGAGTTCCTTTTTGATTTCCTCAGTTCCTTGTTGTATAGTGTCAGGGATTTCTTATATTCCTCCCATGTTTTGTATTTTTTTACGTCATTGAATTTAGACCTTGCTATTTCACGCAAATTAGCTAGTTCTTTGTTCCACTAAGGGACCCTCTTCGTTGAGGTTTTTGTCTTGAGTGGACGACATTCGTGATATGAGGATATAATGGAGTCAGTCAGAGCTTCAACTGATGCATCCAATTCCTCTGTCGATCTTATGTGAAGCATGCTTCTGGTTAGCTTAGTTTCTAAGCACTCTGAGTATTTATCCCAGTTTGTTGATTTAGGGCTTCTATAGAGCATTACGCTCTTATTTAACCCCATGATTTCAAAGAGAATATGTTTATGATCAGACATTGAGTCCTCATCAGAGACTCTCCAGTTCGTGATCATATCAAGTGAATTATTTGTTATGAATGTTAAGTCAAGAACCTCTTGTCGTATGGCATTTTCAAAGGTGGGTTTATTGCCCCTGTTTGCAATAGCTATGTTAGTTTGTAGTAAAAATTCTAGGAGTGACTCACCTCTTGTGTTTGTATCTGTACTGCCCCAGATTGTATTGTGCGCATTTGCATCGCAACTAATGATTAACGTCTTGTTGTGTGTCTTACAGTAGTTCACTAGACCTATGATATTCGGTGGTGGTGCTTCGTTGGTGTCTCCTGGAAGGTAAGCTGAGGCTATGACAGCCTCTATTTTCTTCCCATTTGCATCCATTTCGACGAGTACTGCTGCTATGTCGCCATTCATAGACTCTATAAATGGCAGATATTTAATGTTGGTATCAATGATAAGTGCAGCCCTTGGTTTGACTGTACCCACGTCATAGATTACCTGTGTGTTTGGTGTATTGAGACCTACTATCTTGCCTCTATGTATCCAGGGCTCCTGGATAAGCCCTATGTTGGTGCTTCCACCGGCAAACCTTGTGCTAAGTTCGGCCGTTACAGCCTTTGCATGGTGAAGATTTGCCTGGATGCACTTCATGTTGGTGCTACTGAGTTGGGGTTGGATGGAGTACTTTCGTCCTCTTCTTCCAACTCCACAGCATCCATTTTATCCGCCAGCTCATCAGCAATGGCGGATGCAGCCTTTAGCCTGGGATTCACTTGGCCAAAGTTAAAGTTGACCTTATCACCGGATTCCACAAGGCTGGCTGCTGATTTCTGGTCTACTGCTAGGACCAGAGTTACGTTAGAGCCTCTTTCAGCTCTTCGTAGTGTACGCCACGACTCGCCGTAGGCCTTTGTTCTGCCCCTGCAAAAAGTCCAGGATCCTAGAGGTTTCCAGGGACTGGAAGTTGGGAAAGTACCCCACAGCGATCCGCGAATGAGGTATCTTGGACTCCTCTGTGACCCACAGTGAAGCACCTTCCCAAGGCGACGTATTGGTGATGGCCGCCTTTAGCCAGTCTATTGACGCGCTATCTTTGCAGTGCAGAACCATGTATCCTGCTTTGTGGATAGCGCCCAGGAACGCTGGTTTTGTAGTCTGTTGTTTTCCGGCTATAATTTTATCCAGGATGAGTTTCTGGATGGAGTCCATTTGCTCCGTTGTTAGGGGCGTATTGGGATAGTCCCTTGCGAGTACTGCCATTTTGATGCCTGTCACCACATCCTTGTAGGGGGCAGTGGGCTGCCTCTTCTTGGATGTATTTTCATTCAAATTTGGTGCGTCTGCTGCATATGTTGCTGTTTGTGCTGTTTTAATAGCCGGTGCTGCTGCTCCTGCTGCGGCCTTGGAGGTGGAGGGTTGATCATCCCTTAGCCGCTTTTTATATGTTTTATATGTGGTCTCTGGAGGTGTTTGTTCGGCCGACCTCTGCCTTTTGGGGCCTGGTTTTCCGCCTTCGACCTTGTTTGTGGGCATAGGGAGCATAGCTTTGGCGTATGCCTCTTCTCTGCTGAACCCTTTCTTGAGGAAGTAACTGAGCCTCTTTTTGCCCGCGCCGCTGAGGTTTTTAGGCTTTTCAGCTGCTAATTCCGTGCCTATCGGATTTTGGTGGTCGGCGTTTTGACTCGCGCCAATCGAGGGCTGCTCTGCCTCTCTTTGCTGAGGTGCTGTGGCCTCTTTGTGTGAGCTATTGTGGCTGCTCTCGCCATTCGGTTTTTGTTTGTTGTCTGTGTTCATTTTTGTTCCCATGAGTAAAGGGGAAATATCGGTCCACTACGCCAGTGCCCCGGTAGCGCAGTAAGGCATGGATTGAAATCGGGCCTTGCCTGGGCACCCCAAGTTCGCTATTAAGCTTGACTCTACCCCGTCAAGCAAGCCCACCAGCATAGCTGTTCCACTGTGGGTTTAGGTTGTTTGTTTGGGTCAATAGGCCTATCCGCGCTCCAGACTGGAGATCCAGAGCGCGGGCGGACCCTTGCCCCAGGGAGTTTTTCTTCTTCTCGCCCGGCTATCGGCGGCTCAATTTCAGCAGAGACATGACCGTACTGAAAATGAGCCATTGGTCTGAAAGATAGCCGCACTTCCCCGAAGGGCTGACCACTTAGCTAGCGCCAAGCGGGCAACCTAGCTAGCCCCTCAATGTCAGACCACGAATCGTAGTTATCTACTTTCAACCTGTGCGCTGGTGGTAGTTCTTTCTTTATATGCTGGACCACATCACAGTCTTTCATGTAACATGTTCCAGCACATATCAAGCCCTTACACCGCGACAAGGTGACTACCTACGTAGGGGCGAGGATGGCTATAAATTAATTGTGGGGTAGTTAAGCTAAATTCTTGGGTCATTCGGGCAGCCTGCCTAATGCAGATTGTCCTTATAGACCACCCTTCCCTTAATTATGACCTGGGTCCGAGGTCCAGCTCAAATTGTACGATGTCGTTCACCTTTTGTGGGCAGGTCTTTATACCTTCCTTCGACACTACAAAACCCAAAAATTCCACCTCAGTTATGAAGAATTTCGATTTCTCTCGAGATGCCCTCATATTCGCGTCGTATGACTTACCTAAGAAGAGGGGAACATCTCTGAAGTAACTATCCCAATTGGCAGAAAATATCAAAACATCATCCATGTAGACGTAACACCATTTGCCCATTTCGTCACGCAGAACATCGTCAATCGCTCGCTGGAAGATGCTGGGCGCATTCTTCAATCCCATGGGCAGGCGGCAGTATTCATACTGGCCGTTGTTGACGGAGAATGCTGTTTTTTCCCTGTCTTCTTCTGCGAGCGCAATCTGGTAAAATCCATTTTTCAGGTCTACAGTGGAAAAGCATTCCGATTTGCCTAAGTTGGACAAAATCACAGACGGGTCAGGTATGTTATATTTCTCGCTTATGGTGACGTCATTGAGTCTCTTGAAATCAAGGACGACCCGTAGTTTTCGGACGCCCTGCTCGTCTACGGCCTGCTCGTCTACGCCCTGCTCGTCTACGCCCTGCTCGTCTACGCCCTGCTCGTCTACGCCCTTTTTAGGGACCACCCACAGTGGATTATTGTACGGCGAGTAAGACTGCCGAATAATTCCCTCCCTGAGCATGGTCTCGATTTCGTTATTCACGAAGTCGGTACCGTCGATAGGATATGGGTAAGACTTGGCGTACACTGGCTGCCTACTCTCGGTTTCGATGGTTGCCACAACTCTTGTGTTAGAAAGGAGGCCTTCCTCCGGGTCGGCGAACGACCTGTCCAGCTCGGTTAGAAGCTGTTCCCGATCGTCCTTTCTGTCGGAGTCCCTTAGACATCCTTATGCACGGCATTTATTTCCTGTCATGGGAATAACTAAATGACTTCGATGCCATTACGGTGGAGGAAGAGTCCCTTATTGAGATCTAGAGTGGTTTCAATTTCCGTATGGAATTCGAAGCCTAGGATAGCATCGAATGTGGTAAAGCCGGGAAGAACAAAAAATGCAAATTTCTCGTGTAACACCTCCATTTCAAACTTTGATTTAACTAAACTAAACTAAACACGAAAGTAAAGTTAAAGTAAAGTTTTTTTTTGGAAATTATCTGGACAGAACGTAAAGTTTTTGATAATTGTTATTTAAAAAATTTAAATTAAAAAAAACAACATGGAAAGCAATTTGGCAAGAATTTAAAAATTAGAAAGAGCTGACCAATGGAATTTGTGGCGTTTTTAGATTAAGGTAATTCTGAACGCAGGTGACTTGTGGCAGTGTATATCTGATGAACCAATCACGGTAGCTGCGGGTACAAATGCCGGTACAGGAGCTGATAATAAAACTGTAGGTGAACCCACGGGCGTGGTACGGGATGCGAAGTGGTTGAGAAGTGATAGCAAGGCTCAACAAATTATCGTATTGTCAGTTGGACAACAACCACTTCAGCATATAATGAATTGCAAGACAGCAAAAGAAATGTGGCAAAAACTCGAAAACGTGTACGAATGTAAATCCGCGTCGACTGTACACAGGCTACAACAAAAATTCTACAGTTTTGAAAAATTTCTACAGTTTTGCTTGTGTCGCAGCTGAAGGATGTTGGTGAAGCTGTTTCATCATCAATGGTAATAACAAAAATATTGATGACTCTTCCTTCGAGTGTCTATCAGTTTTACAGTGCATGGGAGTCGACGAGCCCTGAGTAACAGACGTTAGAAAATTTAACAGCAAGACTTGTGCTAGAAGACGTTCGTATGAAGACCTTAGGCAAGGGCATGGATAGCGGCAATGCTCTTTTTGCAAACAAAAGGCACACTCACAAAAATTTGAAAACAACAATAACAATGCAGATGGTAAGTCTGGAAGATGTTTTTATTGCAAAAAGCCAGGGCACTGGAAACGTAACTGTAAAGCAAGAAAGAAGCAAACTGGTGAAGATCAAATGAAAGGCAGTGCATTTGTGTGCGAAGCGGAGGCGGCAAAAAGCATAGACGAAAAAGACAAATGGTATGTGAATTCGGGCGCAAGCGACCACATGACGAAAAACTAAAACTGGTTTGTCACTTACCAGCCATTTGATGTGGCTATGGATATTCGTTTGGGCAACAACAACACTATTAAAGCTTATGGCAGGGGTGCGATCAACATAAAATCGTACAACAACAACGAATGGATATGCAATCATTTAGCTAATATGTTGTATGTATCAGAGCTTCGTTTGAATTTATTTTCGACAATTAGCGCGATGGATAAAGGGCTTCAAATGACATCGAATCATCAACGATGTGTTTTCTAAAAGAATGGAACTGCAGTGCTAGTGGGAGTTCGCGTTGATAAATTTTACAAACTGATTATTAAAATTGATTTACTATCAAAACAAGTTGATAATTTTGTATACTATACGAAAAGTAACGTACGTCCTATAAGTGAATGGCACAACAAATTGGCGCATCAAAACTTAGATCACTGTAAACGATTTCTTAAAAAAATTGGCATGCCTTATTCCGATGAAGACGATAATTTTTGTGATGCTTGTGTTTTTGGAAAACAGCATCGAACGCCCTTTCCAATCAGTAAGAGCAAAACAACAGATGTTGGAGACATCCGCATTGTTCATGCGGATGTCTGTGGACCTATGGAGAAGATTTCAGTTGGTGGATCGAAATACTTTCTTTGGCTAAAAGATGATTTCTCGCATTATCGAAAAGTATATTTTATTAAAGAAAAAAGTGAAGTCTTAAAGTACTTGGAACGATACATTGGCGACGTTCAAATTGAAACGGGACGAAAAATCAAAATACTTCGTTCGGATAATGGACTTGAATTTATAAACAAAAATGTGGATTCACTACTGAGAAAAAATTGTATAACTCATCACAAAACGGTGCCATATAATCCAGAACAACCAGAATTAGCAAGAACAATGATATATGCTAAGAATTTGGACAAAAAGTTTTGGGCGGAGGTTGTTAATTGTGCTGTATACGTATTAAAAAGAACAGGAACTAGTTCGCAAAAAGGAATAACACCTTTTGAGCTGTGGTTTGGTAAGCAACCTAAAATAGACAATTTGCACGTTTTCGGCACTGAGGCATTTATTCATGTACCGAAGCAAAAGCGATTGAAATGGGATGCTAAATCCCAGTAAGGAATATTCGTTGGATATGCAGACGATATTAAGGGATTGAGAGTATACAATTCAAGAACAAACAAGGTGGAAATTTCTCGAGACGTCGCATTCAAAAATGAATTTGGAAAATCATCAGAAGCTGTGATGGATTTATCTATTGAGGATGCAGAACAAAATGAAGAAATGGCGAATGGTATACAGCATCAACAATCAGAATCTTTGGAGAACAGTGATGATGAGGTATTCTGTGAAAGTCTTCCATTCTCAGATATCGACGTGCCGGGTGCTGAACAAAGACCTGAACCTGAGCAAAGTTTTATAAGTGACAGACTACGTAGTAAATCGACGCATCTCGACGTAAACTACGGTAACCAGCATAGCCAATCTAAATCACCTAACGCATTTGTAGCTGAGGGACACCTTTTTGTGGCGAGCAGCCAAACCCCAACGAATTATCAGCAAGCAAGAAGCTGCAAAGGAGCCAAAGAATGGAAACAGGCAATGGATGAGGAAATCAATTCACTCAATGGCAACAAAACGTGGTTTTTGACTGAACTACCAAAAGAAGCTAAAGTCATCAGCACAAGATGGGTATACACGATCAAAGATACTACTGAAAATGAAGAAAAACGATACAAAGCAAGATTAGTAGCTCGTGGATTTACTCAGGAATACGGGATTGATTATTTGGAGACTTTTAGTCCTGTGGCCAAGTTTACGTCGATAAGGGCTATCCTTTGTATAGCGGCAACGGAACAATTGAAATTGAAGCAGTTTGACATCAAAACAGCTTTTTTGTACTGTGACATCCAGGAAGATATTTACGTTCATCAACCTAAAGGATATTCAGACAACACGGGGCGAGTTTGTAAATTGCTGAAAAGTTTATATGGTTTAAAACAAGCCTCAAGATGTTGAAATAAGACTTTTTCAACAATGCTTAAAAAATTCAGTCTGGTGGCAAGTAAAGCTGATAATTGCGTCTTCACTAACAAAGCTGGTACAAAAAGATTGCTAATGGCTATTTACATCGAAGATGGGCTAGTTGCGGCAGAAGATGAGGCAGACATAGATAAGCTTTTAGCATTCCTAAAGCATTCATTCAGCATAAAAGTGTTCGATGGTGCAGCAGTGTCGAGCTATCCGTATAGACAGGCGGTTGGTAGTTTGATGAATTTAATGCTAGCAACGAGACCAGACATAAGTTTTGCCGGTGGGTACGCTGGAAGATACCTGGAAAACCCGACAAATGCACATGTGAATGTCGTAAAGCGAATTTTCAAATAATTGAATGGCACAAAAGGGTATGGTATACTTTTTCCTACAAAAGATTCCTTTGTTTTAAATTGTGTTAGCGATGCCGACTATGCTGGTGACGTCACTACAAGGAAATTAACCAGTGGAGTTGTTATTATGATGGGTTCAACGTGCATTGCATGGGCATCACAGAGACAACGCTGCGTTGCATTGTCTACTACCGAATCTGAATTTGTGGCAAGCTGCCAGGCCGTGAAAGAGCTTATGTGGATAAAACAACTTTTACCTGATATACTTCCCGACGAATACCCAGAGACTAATCTGAATATGGACAATCAAGCAGCTATTCGATTAATTAAAAACCCAGAATATCATAAGCGAACAAAACATATTGACGTAAAATTTAATTTTATTAGAGAAGAATATGAAAACAATCTGTTTAATATTAATTATGTTTCATCAAATCAGCAAGTGGCAGATATTTTTACAAAGCCCTTAGTAAAAGAAAAATGTGTGCGTTTTAGACAACTCATGAATATTATTGAATAAAAAAAAAACCAAGATATTAATGAATCCTAAAAAGAAAAGGATTTAAAATTTTGAAATTAAAATGAAATGTATGATAAAAGTGGGAGTGTTAAGAATATTTATCACATTATATCCCACTGTGTTTACCTCCAATACTTCTATTGTATTTACTTCCAATACTTCTTTACTTAAGTACACACATGCTACATGTACAAACATATGTATACTATTAATAAAGTTAGTTCTCTACAAACACTCAAACCTTTCGGTCTAGTTTTATCAGGGCGGTTTACCGGCTTCACCCCCTCAAGAATATCAAGGTCCTTAATGTAGTTCTGGCCAGACCCGGTGTCAATCAAGAACTTAAGGGGGAGGTCGTACAGTGTCATTGAGAGGTATGGTAGGGAGGATCGCCCAAGTCTAAAAAATTAACCTCGTCGATATTTTCCCCTAATCTAGAGTCGTTCATTCTGGCTTGTGGTGGGTGAGGGCCCTTTCGCCTATTGCGACGACGCATGAGCCCTTGCCTTGCCGTCATCTCGGCCTCGGGGTTTTGTTCTTTTGGAACCATCACGTGATTTACCCTATGGTATTTATTCGTCTGCGTCGCATCAGGGCTATTCAGGGGTCTCTTGAAGGTCCTGAACGCGTTATTTGACGCCGAATGCCCTTCCTGCTGGTGCTGACCGGATGAATTAGACGGATGGAAGGGTTCGAATGACCTCCTAGGGTTATTCGGCTGACCGCTGAAGGCGGGTCTACCGAAGGGTTGTCTCTGTTGCGTACCCTGAGATGTTGGGTAGGCTGCTCGAGAAGTGGAAGGTCCTTCAATTCCCAGTGGCGCTCCATATCCGGGTAACGCTTGCCTCTGGCTTGCCCATTGACGACCATCTCGTGGTGGCCGCGGCTCCCGGATTGGTAGCGTATCAAAGTATGGTGAACGAAACGACCCCTCCTGCTGCCTTGGGTTTGACCACTGTGCGATTCTGTCAGTCTGTGCGCGTGCTTGGTTCTCCTCTAGCTCAAGAGTGTATCTGCTTCCCCCACTATTATGCCACGAATTAAGTGCACCGCCTGGTAATGTTTGGTGGTACCTTCCAAGCGGTCAAACGGGTCATAAGCGCTTTGAGCAGCCCGTCGCCAGGAGGCGTACTGTGCTCGGCTACCTCCGAATTCCCTTAGGGCCTGTATCAGAACCAAAGATTCGTCAGACAATCCCCACTATGCATTTTCTAAATTGGATTCTATTAAGTCACGGGTTGTGCGATTATTACAGGAAAAATCGTATAACTATAAATTGCAACAAAAAATGGTTTAACAATATCTTACAGTACTAGTAGAGGAGCTGATGTCTTCATTACTCTGCTGATAGCTGCTGCTGTATCCGGTAGGACTGCTCAGATTAGTTGTCGTAGATTTTAGCGAGAGGTACCTAGATTAGGCTGCATGTTGACGTTTACGACGGCGTAATCGCTTATCTTTAATTTAGTTTATATGCAGTCTTACTGACCTGGAGGGTCCCGTACGAATCGCAGATTTCAGACTCTTTTTTTAAATTTATTATCTTTCAACCTGGAGGGTCCCGTAGGAGTCGCAGATTTCAGATTTCTTTTTATGGTGCGATGGTTTTAAATGGCCCTACCGGTCAAGGTAGTCCGTGCACCGCCTATATTTTGCTGCACTAAACTCTCTCCAAGGGTTGGTTTCTTGAGACCAATTTTTTGTTTTTTTTTAATTGACTGGTTTTAACCGCACAACCGTATTCTTTCTGACTCCCAATAGAACTACTCGTAGGTAGTCGTATCTTGACTCACAACAGAAGCTGTTCCCGATCGTCCTTTCTGTCGGAGTCCCATTGATGTCCTCATGCACGGCATTTATTTCCTGTCATGGGAATTCCTAAATGACTTCGATGCCCTTCCGGTGAAGGAAGAGTCCCTTATTGAGATCTAGAGTTTACAATTTCATTTTATTATTTTGAATTTAATTTAATTCACAATTCCAATTTTAATTTACTATTTAAACAACCAGCTAGAATTCACAGTTCCAATTTTTATTATTATTTAAATGTTTAATTGACTGGTTTTAACCGCACAACCGTATTCTTTATAACTCCCTATTGAACTGAACTATTCCCTAATTCTGAGTTTGTCACGAAACCTCGGTTCGGAGGCCTACGTGACCTAAAGTGTCGCGACAGCAAACATCAACGCTCGCACAGTTTGGGTTCCCACCATTTTCGCTTTCCGGTGCATCGACCGATCGCGCCCGATTTCACCGAATGCACTTGATCGATGCAGAATCAGCGAAATGCAGGTAATCGAACTGCAGCACCGTCGTTTGGGTGCTTTGGGGCGGAAGTCTGACCGTTGCGAATACCTTAGAGCGAGGTGCATTGAACGATGGATGTCCCACACGCGCATGGTGGACGGACAGACGGACAACTTGCACACGCGAGATGGACGGACGTCCTGCACGCGCAAGCAAAAGTTGACGCTGATGGATAGTCAACTTGTACGGGCTTTGTACGGGCACATGAAGCGTAGAGTTGACGCTGACGGATCCACAACTTGTACGCGCACATGACGTGCCGGTGGAAAGCCACAATGCACCCCACTAACTCCTCCCCCTCTTAAGCGCAGCCGTCCTCGGCTGACGGTGCAGGCGGGCCGGTAGGTCTGTTGGAGCGCCAATTCCTAATGAATTGGAGCACCCTTAGGTTATTCTGAGCCTCTTTGTTTCTCTTTCTAGATTTGCAGGCCCAAACGATTATGACTAATGCTAGAAAGGCCACGGTTATAGCCCCTGCTATGATCAGGTTCTGCAGTGACATAGCCACGACCTAGTTGCGTACCGTGTTTATTTGGTCGAGATTAACTTCATTGAGCTCGCGCAAATAAGGGAGGGATAACACCGACGTGAAATCAGTAAGATTCACTGTATGGAAAGAAGGAATACCCGCCCTCAGTGAAGGTGTCCTTTTGGGATTTATGTAGGAGGTGCCGTTAATAAGAACTTCCGAATCGAACGTTATTAGCACAGTTCCATTCACCTTTACGGGCGCCCTCTTCGATACCTCGATTATGGGGGGTTGGCTTCTTAAAAGTATGACTCCGTCGTCGATAATCTGAAGAGGGGGCGTGTCGTGGGATGGAACCGAGTTGCAAGATGAAGAAAAGTTGTTCGCTAAGCGACTAACGCAGGTGTCGGAAGGGTTGCGCTCGCAAAACCACATCGTCTTGTCGGATGGTTTGCAAGTTAAACTGGGCAGGAAAGTTCTGTCACAGTTAGCTAAAACAGACGAGCCCAATGACAGGACAAATTTATTCTCTTTGACGACAGGGAATACTAACGTACGCTCGTAGACTCCATCCAAAATTGGATATTTGACCAGGAAGTACAGCTCTGTCTCGCTCTGGTACAGTGAAATATTCGAGACAGCTATAATGCTCATCACCGTCACATTCCCCGAGTGCTCCTCCCTTACTAGCTCCACCACCTCACGGGCGTCCAATTATGTGGGATTTACGACGTTTAACCTAGCCATCGCGATAGAATTCAGGAGGTTATTTAATTCCATCATGATCACCCTATTGCGGCTGGTCACCAAAAAGAACAGGCTGGCTGTGTCGAGCCTATCCCGTTTGGTGGCTCTCATGAGCTCGTTCACGGCGTGGCTTAGGTGCCGAATTTGATCCAGCATTACTGTATTGATGTGTATTTGTTGCCCGTGTGATGCGATTGCCGGTCCTGAGTGCGCGTCAGAGCTTGGAAGTCATTGGCATCGGGAGAGCCGGCAATGAATTTTAAAGCCGAACCCAATATGTCAATGCCGCGGGCATCTCTATGATGAACTTGAATCAGCTGCGGTTGATCTGCTCTATGTCAGCTTCAATTAGTTTCCTCATGTGGGATTCCGGGAAGTATTGAAGGATATTTTCCAACTGTTCAACCTTTCCCCAATACTCCGACAAGTTGGTGGCGTGACGCAAATACCCGTGGTCCGTAAACAAGGCTACTTTTCCTCCGGTGACAGGCACATAATAGGAATGGTTGTAATCATGGATGCTGCAGTGCATGTCATGCAGACCCAATAGTAACCTGCAACGATGTGGTTGAAGTTTCGTGGATGGTAATGGTAATGGTTGCACGGGTTAGGCTAAGGCCTTTATCTATTATGCGCCCCTTCGTACTTAATTATTTAGTATACTTAGTATGTCAAGGAATCGAACCAACTCCTTTGGAGAGAGCATTTGACGGTCTTCATCTTCTAGTATATAGGAACCTAAGATCCTGTGTCTCCTGTGGCCTAATGCATCACAGTTGGTGATTAAGTGTCCCATAGACTCCTCTTCATCACAGTAGAATCTGCAAATGCTCGTGCTAGATATACCTATTTTGTGTGTGTTGCAGGCGAAGCGGCCTGTTAATGCTCCAGAGAGTAATCTAAGGCATTTTTTGTTTAAGGTAAGAGCGATGTTTGCTCTATTTGCGTCAAAGCTCAGGAATTTTTTGGAGTGATTGAGGCCGTCAATACCATTCCAATATTCACTGATTTTATGTTGGATCCATTTTTTGGTCTCTTGTTTTATGTTGTTTTTATTAAAGCCAAAGAAGGGGGTGGGTCCAATAAATGATCCTTCAGCCCCTTTTTTGGCATAAAGGCCTGCCTTTTCGTTACCTTCGTGTCCTTCGTGTCCTGGCACCCAAATCAGAGAGACCTGATAGTGGATGGCCAGTTCGTTGAGTGCGTTGTTACACTCTATAAGGACTTTTGAAGTAAACGTGTAGCTTTTAAGAGCTTTGAGGACTGATTGACTGTCTGAGAGTATTTTAATTTTCACTCCTTTATGTCCTCTTTTAGAAAAGATTTCCACTGTTTCCATTATAGCATAGAGCTCCGCATGGAAAATCGTGGTATCTGCACTTAGGGTTATTGATTTGTGTGCTCTAGGTCCCACTACTCCTGCTCCTACCCCCTGGAGCGTTTTGGATCCATCTGTATACCATTTTTGCGATTCATCGTGTAGCCATGTTGGGCTATCGTTCCACTCCTCCCTTGATGGGAATATGACATTGTACCTCATGGTGAAATTGAGTACTAAGTCTGTGTGGTCACTTGCCTGGGTCATATGAGTAGCATCTTTGACCAAATTTAGAATTTCTAGGTGTCCAGTGAGATTTGCTAGTTTGAATTTTTCAATTGTATGGATTGAGAGTGCTTGCCTTGCAGCTTCCTCTTGTATTGCTAGGTGTAGCGGTGCTAAATTTAATAGCGCTTCCATGCCAGCAGTTGGGGTAGTTCTCATAGCCCCTGTGATGCTTAGGATTGCCAGCCTTTGTAATTTGCACAGTTTTAATATGGCTGTTGATTGTTTTGTTTTTCCCCACCATACCAATGCCCCATATAGTATGATGGGTCTAACCATTTGGGTGTATATCCAGAAGGTCACTTTGGGGCTCAGACCCCAGGATTTCCCAGAAGTTTTTTTGTAGTCCAAAGGTTTTTCGTGGCCTTTTTTATTACCGAGTTAAGGTGAGTTTTTTATCCAGGATTATACCTAGATATTTTACCTCTTCCTGTAAGGGTACCTCTATTCCATTTATTTGTAATGTTGGGATATCAAATGCCCTTTTCCTGGTGAAGGGGACAATAGTGGTTTTGGTGGGGTTGATTGAAATCCCTTCTTTCCTGCACCACTCCCATGTTGTGTCTAAGGCATCTTGCATCAGGTCTCCAATAGTCCTTTCATGATTGCCTTGGATTATTATAGATATGTCATCTGCATATCCAATTGTTTTGTATCCTTTATTATTAAGGATCTGTATTAGGTTATCAACTAGTATGGACCATAGCAGTGGTGATAGTACTCCCCCCTGCGGACATCCCTTTACCGCTGTAACACTCATGTTAACTTGCCCTAAAGAGGCTGTGATTATTCTTTGGTTTAGCATATTGCTTACCCATTTTACTATTGCTGGATCTGCTCCCCTGTTGGAGAGTACCAGTTCTATTGCTTGAAAGTTCGCATTGTCGAAAGCGCCCTCAATGTCCATGAATGCACAGAGGGCTACCTCCTTTAGGCCTAGTGCCTTTTCAATATCACGAACAATTGTGTGCAGTGCTGTGACTGTAGATTTCCCTTTTTGATAAGCAAATTGTAGCTTATGTAGTGGAGTATTAGAGGTTACCTCCTCTCTTAGGTAGCAATCCAATATCTTTTCCATAGTTTTTAACATGAAGGACGTTAGACTGATTGGCCTGTAGGATTTGGGAGATTCAGGGGGTTTATTTCCACCCTTTGGTAGGAATATAGCCTTGACCTCTCGCCAAACCCTAGGAACATATCCCAATATTAAACTAGATCGAAAGATTTGAACCAAAATTTGTATTAATCTCCTGGTCCCTTTTGAAAGTAGGGCTGGAAATACACCATCAGGTCCGGGTGATTTGTAGGGTTTAAACGAGTTGATTGCCCATTCAACCCTTTCAAATTTTACTATTCTGAAGATGGTAGAGTTTCTTGCCCTGTAGCGATTGTACGCTGACACCCCATGATCGTTGTCGCTGGTTGTTTTAGGCCGGCAATCAGGGAAATGAGTTTTAAGAAGAAGCTCTAGTGTATCATTAAAAGTGTTTGTGAAAGTACCATCCGGTGCCTTTAGAGTGCCAATTGGATTAATTACCCCCTTGGACAGTGATTTTTGTATCCTGGCTGTCGTTGGGACATCTTTAAGTTCTTCACAGAAGTTTTTCCATGAGTTCCTTTTTGATTTCCTCAGTTCCTTGTTGTATAGTGTCAGGGATTTCTTATATTCCTCCCATGTTTTGTATTTCTTTACGTCATTGAATTTAGACCTTGCTATTTGACGCAAATTAGCTAGTTCTTTGTTCCACTAAGGGACCCTCTTCGTTGAGGTTTTTGTCTTGAGTGGACGACATTAGTGATATGAGGATATAATGGAGTCAGTCAGAGCTTCAACTGATGCATCCAATTCCTCTGTCGATCTTATGTGAAGCATGCTTCTGGTTAGCTTAGTTTCTAAGCATTCTGAGTATTTATCCCAGTTTGTTGATTTAGGGCTTCTATAGAGCATTACGCTATTATTTAACCCCATAATTTCAAAGAGAATATGTTTATGATCAGACATTGAGTCCTCATCAGAGACTCTCCAGTTCGTGATCATATTAAGTGAATTATTTGTTATGAGTGTTAAGTCAAGAACCTCTTGTCGTATGGCATTTTCAAAGGTGGGTTTATTGCCCCTGTTTGCAATAGCTATGTTAGTTTGTAGTAAAAATACTAGGAGTGACTCACCTCTTGTGTTTGTATCTGTACTGCCTCAGATTGTATTGTGCGCATTTGCATCGCAACCAATGATTAACGTCTTGTTGTGTGTCTTACAGTAGTTCACTAGACCTATGATATTCGGTGGTGGTACTTTGTTGGTGTCTCCTGGAAGGTAATCTGTGGCTATGACAGCCTCTATTTTCTTCCCATTTGCATCCACTTCGACGCGTACTGCTGCTATGTCGCCATTCATAAACTCTATAAATGGCAGATATTTAATGTTGGTATCAATGATAAGTGCAGCCCTTGGTTTGACTGCACCCACGTCATAGATTACCTGTGTGTTTGGTGTATTGAGGCCTACTATCTGGCCTCTATGTATCCAGGGCTCCTGGATAAGCCCTATGTTGGTGCTTCCACCGGCAAACCTTGTGCTAAGTTCGGCCGTTGCAGCCTTAGCATGGTGAAGATTTGCTTGGATGCACTTCATGTTGGTGCTACTGAGTTGGGGTTGGATGGAGTACTTTCGTCCTCTTCTTCCAACTCCACAGCATCCATTTTATCCGCCAGCTCATCAGCATTATCGGATGCTGCTTTTAGCCTGAGATTCACTTGGCCAAAGTTAAAGTTGACCTTATCACCGGATTCCACAAGGCTGGCTGCTGATTTCTGGTCTACTGCTAGGACCAGAGTTACGTTAGAGCCTCTTTCAGCTCTTCGTAGTGTACGCCACGACTCGCCGTAGGCCTTTGTTCTGCCCCTGCAAAAAGTCCAGGATCCTAGAGGTTTCCAGGGACTGGAAGTTGGGAAAGTACCCCACAGCGATCCGCGAATGAGGTATCTTGGACTCCTCTGTGACCCACAGTGAAGCACCTTCCCAAGGCGACGTGTTGGTGATGGCCCCCTTTAGCCAGTCTATTGACGCGCTATCTTTACAGTGCCGAACCATGTATCCTGCTTTGTGGATAGCGCCCAGGAACGCTGGTTTTGTAGCCTGTTGTTTTCCGGCTATAATTTTATCCAGGATGAGTTTCTGGATGGAGTCCATTTGCTCCGTTGTTAGGGGCGTATTGGGATAGTCCCTTGCGAGTACTGCCATTTTGATGCCTGTCACCACATCCTTGTAGGGGGCAGTGGGCTGCCTCTTCTTGGATGTATTTTCATTCAAATTTGGTGCGTCTGCTGCATATGTTGCTGTTTGTGCTGTTTTAATAGCCGGTGCTGCTGCTCCTGCTGCGACCTTGGAGGTGGAGGGTTGATCATCCCTTAGCCGCTTTTTATATGTGGCCTCTGGAGGTGTTTGTTCGGCCGACCTCTGCCTTTTGGGGCCTGGTTTTCCGCCTTCGACCTTGTTTGTGGGCATAGGGAGCATAGCTTTGGCGTATGCCTCTTCTCTGCTGAACCCTTTCTTGAGGAAGTAACTGAGCCTCTTTTTGCCCGCGCCGCTGAGGCTTTTGGGCTTTTCAGCTGCTGATTCCGTGCCTATCGGATTTTGGTGGTCGGTGTTGTGACTCGCGCCAATCGAGGGCTGCTCTGCCTCTCTTTGCTGAGGTGCTGTGGCCTCTTTGTGTGAGCTATTGTGGCTGCTCTCGCCATTCGGTTTTTGTTTGTTGTCTGTGTTCATTTTTGTTCCCACGAGTAAAGGGGAAATATCGGTCCACTACGCCAGTGCCCCGGTAGCGCAGTAAGGCATGGATTGAAATCGGGCCTTGCCTGGGCACCCCAAGTTCGCTATTAAGCTTGACTCTACCCCGTCAAGCAAGCCCACCAGCATAGCTGTTCCACTGTGGGTTTAGGTTGTTTGTTTGGGTCAATAGGCCTGTCCGCGCTCCAGACTGGAGATCCAGAGCGCGGGCGGACCCTTGCCCCAGGGAGTTTTTCTTCTTCTCGCCCGGCTATCGGCGGCTCAATTTCAGCAGAGACATGACCGTACTGAAAATGAGCCATTGGTCTGAAAGATAGCCGCACTTCCCCGAAGGGCTGACCACTTAGCTAGCGCCAAGCGGGCAACCTAGCTAGCCCCTCAATGTCAGACCACGAATCGTAGTTATCTACTTTCAACCTGTGCGCTGGTGGTAGTTCTTTGTTTATATGCTGGACCACATCACAGTCTTTCATGTAACATGTTCCAGCACATATCAAGCCCCTACACCGCGACAAGGTGACTACCTACGTAGGGGCGAGGATAGCTATAAATTAATTGTGGGGTAGTTAAGCTAAATTCTTGGGTCATTCGGGCAGCCTGCCTAATGCAGATTGTCCTTATGGACCACCCTTCCCTTAATTATGACGAGGTCCAGCTCACATTGTACGATGTTGTTCACCTTTTGTGGGCAGGTCTTTATACCTTCCTTCGACAGTACAAAACCCAAGAATTCCACCTCAGTCATGAAGAATTTCGATTTCTCTCGAGATGCCCTCATATTCGCGTCGTATAGCTTACCTAAGAGGAGGGGAACATCTCTGAAGTGACTATCCCTATTGGCAGAAAATATCAAAACGTCATCCATGTAGACGTAACACCATTTGCCGATTTCGTCACGCACAACATCGTCAATCGCTCGCTGGAAGATGCTGGGCGCATTCCTCAATCCCATGGGCAGGCGGCAGTATTCATACTGGCCGTTGTTGACGGAGAATGCTGTTTTTCCCTGTCTTCTTCTGCGAGCGCAATCTGGTAAAATCCATTTTTCAGGTCTACAAGGAAGAGCATTCCGATTTGCCTAAGTTGGACAAACTCACAGACGGGTCAGTTATGGGATATTTCTCGCTTTTGGTGACGTCATTGAGTCTCTTGAAATCAAGGACGACCCGTAGGTTTCGGACGCCCTGATCGTCTACGCCCTGCTCGTCTACGCCCTGCTCGTCTACGCCCTGCTCGTCTACGCCCTGCTCGTCTACGCCTTTTTTAGGGACCATCCACAGTGGATTATTGTACGGCGAGTAAGACTGCCGAATAATTCCCTCCCTGAGCATGGTCTCGATTTCGTTATTCACGAAGTCGGTACCGGCGATAGGATATGGGTAAGACTTGGCGTACACTGGCTGCCTACTCTCGGTTTCGATGGTTGCCACAACTCTTGTGTTAAATAGGAGGCCTTCCTCCGGGTCGGCGAACGACCTGTCCAGCTCGGTTAGAAGCTGTTCCCGATCGTCCTTTCTGTCGGAGTCCCTTTGACATCCTTATGCACGGCATTTATTTCCTGTCATGGGAATAACTAAATGACTTCGATGCCATTACGGTGGAGGAAGAGTCCCTTATTGAGATCTAGAGTGGTTTCAATTTCCGTATGGAATTCGAAGCCTAGGATAGCATCGAATGTGGTAAAGCCGGGAAGAACAAAAAATGCGGATTTCTCGTGTAACACCTCCATTTCAAACTTTGATTTAACTAAACTAATTCCCCCTGCAGATTTTACCCTAATTGGGCGTGTTAAGAATATTTATCACATTATATCCCACTGTGTTTACCTCCAATAGTTCTACTGTATTTACTTCCAATACTTCTTTACTTAAGTACACACATGCTACATGTACAAACATATGTATACTATTAATAAAGTTAGTTCTCTACAAACACTCAAACCTTTCGGTCTAGTTTTATCAGGTTATGGGCCCAGACACGAAAGTAAAGTTAAAGTAAAGTTTTTTTTTGGAAATTATCTGGACAGAACGTAAAGTTTTTGATAATTGTTATTTAAAAAATTTAAATTAAAAAAAACAACATGGAAAGCAATTTGGCAAGAATTGAAAAATTAGAAAGAGCTGACCAATGGAATTTGTGGCGTTTTTAGATTAAGGTAATTCTGAACGCAGGTGACTTGTGGCAGTGTATATCTGATGAACCAATCACGGTAGCTGCGGGTACAAATGCCGGTACAGGAGCTGATAATAAAACTGTAGGTGAACCCACGGGCGTGGTACGGGATGCGAAGTGGTTGAGAAGTGATAGCAAGGCTCAACAAATTATCGTATTGTCAGTTGGACAACAACCACTTCAGCATATAATGAATTGCAAGACAGCAAAAGAAATGTGGCAAAAACTCGAAAACGTGTACGAATGTAAATCCGCGTCGACTGTACACAGGCTACAACAAAAATTCTACAGTTTTGAAAAATTTCTACAGTTTTGCTTGTGTCGCAGCTGAAGGATGTTGGTGAAGCTGTTTCATCATCAATGGTAATAACAAAAATATTGATGACTCTTCCTTCGAGTGTCTATCAGTTTTACAGTGCATGGGAGTCGACGAGCCCTGAGTAACAGACGTTAGAAAATTTAACAGCAAGACTTGTGCTAGAAGAAGTTCGTATGAAGACCTTAGGCAAGGGCATGGATAGCGGCAATGCTCTTTTTGCAAACAAAAGGCACACTCACAAAAATTTGAAAACAACAATAACAATGCAGATGGTAAGTCTGGAAGATGTTTTTATTGCAAAAAGCCAGGGCACTGGAAACGTAACTGTAAAGCAAGAAAGAAGCAAACTGGTGAAGATCAAATGAAAGGCAGTGCATTTGTGTGCGAAGCGGAGGCGGCAAAAAGCATAGACGAAAAAGACAAATGGTATGTGAATTCGGGCGCAAGCGACCACATGACGAAAAACTAAAACTGGTTTGTCACTTACCAGCCATTTGATGTGGCTATGGATATTCGTTTGGGCAACAACAACACTATTAAAGCTTATGGCAGGGGTGCGATCAACATAAAATCGTACAACAACAACGAATGGATATGCAATCATTTAGCTAATGTGTTGTATGTACCAGAGCTTCGTTTGAATTTATTTTCGACAATTAGCGCGATGGATAAAGGGCTTCAAATGACATCGAATCATCAACGATGTGTTTTCTAAAAGAATGGAACTGCAGTGCTAGTGGGAGTTCGCGTTGATAAATTTTACAAACTGATTATTAAAATTGATTTACTATCAAAACAAGTTGATAATTTTGTATACTATACGAAAAGTAACGTACGTCCTATAAGTGAATGGCACAACAAATTGGCGCATCAAAACTTAGATCACTGTAAACGATTTCTTAAAAAAATTGGCATGCCTTATTCCGATGAAGACGATAATTTTTGTGATGCTTGTGTTTTTGGAAAACAGCATCGAACGCCCTTTCCAATCAGTAAGAGCAAAACATCAGATGTTGGAGACATCCGCATTGTTCATGCGGATGTCTGTGGACCGATGGAGAAGATTTCAGTTGGTGGATCGAAATACTTTCTTTTGCTAAAAGATGATTTCTCGCATTATCGAAAAGTATATTTTATTGAAGAAAAAAGTGAAGTCTTAAAGTACTTGGAACGATACATTGGCGACGTTCAAATTGAAACGGGACGAAAAATCAAAATACTTCGTTCGGATAATGGACTTGAATTTATAAACAAAAATGTGGATTCACTACTGAGAAAAAATTGTATAACTCATCACAAAACGGTGCCATATAATCCAGAACAACCACAATTAGCAAGAACAATGATATATGCTAAGAATTTGGACAAAAAGTTTTGGGCGGAGGTTGTTAATTGTGCTGTATACGTATTAAAAAGAACAGGAACTAGTTCGCAAAAAGGAATAACACCTTTTGAGCTGTGGTTTGGTAAGCAACCTAAAATAGACAATTTGCACGTTTTCGGCACTGATGCATTTATTCATGTACCGAAGCAAAAGCGATTGAAATGGGATGCTAAATCCCAGTAAGGAATATTCGTTGGATATGCAGACGATATTAAGGGATTGAGAGTATACAATTCAAGAACAAACAAGGTGGAAATTTCTCGAGACGTCGCATTCAAAAATGAATTTGGAAAATCATCAGAAGCTGTGATGGTTTTATCTATTGAGGATGCAGAACAAAATGAAGAAATGGCGAATGGTATACAGCATCAACAATCAGAATCTTTGGAGAACAGTGATGATGAGGTATTCTGTGAAAGTCTTCCATTCTCAGATATCGACGTGCCGGGTGCTGAACAAAGACCTGAACCTGAGCAAAGTTTTATAAGTGACAGACTACGTAGTAAGTCGACGTACCTCGACGTAAACAACGGTAACCAGCATAGCCAATCTAAATCGCCTAACGCATTTGTAGCTGAGGGACACCTTTTTGTGGCGAGCAGCCAAACCCCAACGAATTATCAGCAAGCAAGAAGCTGCAAAGAAGCCAAAGAATGGAAACAGGCAATGGATGAGGAAATCAATTCACTCAATGGCAACAAAACGTGGTTTTTGACTGAACTACCAAAAGAAGCTAAAGTCATCAGCACAAGATGGGTATACACGATCAAAGATACTACTGAAAATGAAGAAAAACGATACAAAGCAAGATTAGTAGCTCGTGGATTTACTCAGGAATACGGGATTGATTATTTGGAGACTTTTAGTCCTGTGGCCAAGTTTACGTCAATAAGGGCTATCCTTTGTATAGCGGCAACGGAACAATTGAAATTGAAGCAGTTTGACATCAAAACAGCTTTTTTGTACTGTGACATCCAGGAAGATATTTACGTTCATCAACCTAAAGGATATTCAGACAACACGGGGCGAGTTTGTAAATTGCTGAAAAGTTTATATGGTTTAAAACAAGCCTCAAGATGTTGAAATAAGACTTTTTCAACAATGCTTAAAAAATTCAGTCTGGTGGCAAGTAAAGCTGATAATTGCGTCTTCACTAACAAAGCTGGTACAAAAAGATTGCTAATGGCTATTTACATCGAAGATGGGCTAGTTGCGGCAGAAGATGAGGCAGACATAGATAAGCTTTTAGCATTCCTAAAGCATTCATTCAGCATAAAAGTGTTCGAGGCTAGACATTTCCTTGGACTAGAAATTAGACAGTTGGTAGATGGCAGTCTACATGTAAACCAACATGGTTATGTCGAAAAGTTAATGAAGAAGTTCAACATGGATCAAGCCGATCCAGTTAGTACGCCCTGCGATATTTCGACAACTGGGCTAACATTAGCTGATGGTGCAGCAGTGTCGAGCTATCCGTATAGACAGGCGGTTGGTAGTTTGATGTATTTAATGCTAGCAACGAGGCCAGACATAAGTTTTGCCGTTGGGTACGCTAGCAGATACCTGGAAAACCCGACAAATGCACATGTGAATGTCGTAAAGCGAATTTTCAAATAATTGAATGGCACAAAAGGGTATGGTATACTTTTTCCTACAAAAGATTCCTTTGTTTTAAATTGTTTTAGCGATGCCGACTATGCTGGTGACGTCACTACAAGGAAATAAACCAGTGGAGTTGTTATTATGATGGGTTCAATGTGCATTGCATGGGCATCACAGAGACAACGCTGCGTTGCATTGTCTACTACCGAATCTGAATTTGTGGCAAGCTGCCAGGCCGTGAAAGAGCTTATGTGGATAAAACAACTTTTACGTGATATACTTCCTGACGAATACCCAGAGACTAATCTGAATATGAACAATCAAGCAGCTATTCGATTAATTAAAAATCCAGAATATCATAAGCGAACAAAACATATTGATGTGAAATTTAATTTTATTAGAGAAGAATATGAAAACAATCTGTTTAATATTAATTATGTTTCATCAAATCAGCAAGTGGCAGATATTTTTACAAAGCCCTTAGTAAAAGAAAAATGTGTGCGTTTTAGACAACTCATGAATATTATTGAATAAAAAAAAAAACTAAGATATTAATGAATCCTAAAAAGAAAAGGAAAAAAATTTTTTTGATTTAAAATTTTCATATTAAAATGAAATTTATGATAAAAGTGGGAGTGTAAAGAATATTTATAACATTATATCCCACTGTGTTTACCTCCAATACTTATACTGTATTTACTTCCAATACTTCTTTACTTAAGTACACACATGCTACATGTACAAACATATGTATACTATTAATAAAGTTAGTTCTCTACAAACACTCAAACCTTTCGGTCTAGTTTTATCTGGGCGGTTTACCGGCTTCACCCCCTGAAGAATATCAAGCTCTTTAATGTAGTTCTTGCCAGACCCGGTGTCAATCAAGAACTTAAGGGGGTGGTCGTACAGTGTCATTGAGAGGTATGGTAGGGAGGATCGCCCAAGTCTAAAAAATTAACCTCGTCGATATTTTCCCCCAATCTAGAGTCGTTCATTCTGGCTTGTGGTGGGTGAGGGCCCTTTCGCCTATTGCGACGACGCATGAGCCCTTGCCTTGCCGTCATGTCGGCCTCGGGGTCCTGTTCTTTTGGAACCATCACGTGATTTACCCTATGGTATTTATTCGTCTGCGTCGCATCAGGGCTATTCAGGGGTCTCTTGAAGGTCCTGAACGCGTTATTTGACGCCGAATGCCCATCCTGCTGGTGCTGACCGGATGAATTAGACGGATGGAAGGGTTCGAATGACCTCCTAGGGTTATTCGGCTGACCGCTGAAGGCGGGTCTACCGAAGGGTTGTCTCTGTTGCGTACCCTGAGATGTTGGGTAGGCTGCTCGAGAAGTGGAAGGTCCTTCAATTCCCAGTGGCGCTCCATATCCGGGTAACGCTTGCCTCTGGCTCGCCCATTGACGACCATCTCGTGGTGGCCGCGGCTCCCGCATTGGTAGCGTATCAAAGTATGGTGAACGAAACGACCCCTCCTGCTGCCTTGGGTTTGACCACTGTGCGATTCTGTCAGTCTGTGCGCGTGCTTGGTTCTCCTCTAGCTCAAGAGTGTATCTGCTTCCCCCACTATTATGCCACGAATTAAGTGCACCGCCTGGTAATGTTTGGTGGTACCTTCCAAGCGGTCAAACGGGTCATAAGCGCTTTGAGCAGCCCGTCGCCAGGAGGCGTACTGTGCTCGGCTACCTCCGAATTCCCTTAGGGCCTGTATCAGAACCAAAGATTCGTCAGACCCCGAGTCGGCGTTGAACACCACGTCTCTGTACGGCTCAACAATGGAGGCAGTCTGCTTCAGGGAATGGATCCCAGGCGGAGTTCCTCAATGAGCTTCAAGCTCTCGTTGAAGCGACGCTCACCATCTTTGGCCACGGCAGTCAGGGTGGTGTTCAAGAGTGCCCTATAGAAGGATACCCCCTGGGAAGTACCCCCAAAACTCAGGTGCTCCCGCCTCAGCAAACGGACAATCCCCACTATGCATTTTCTAAATTGGATTCTATTAAGTCACGGGTTGTGCGATTATTACAGGAAAAATCGTATAACTATAAATTGCAACAAAAAATGGTTTAACAATATCTTACAGTACTAGTAGAGGAGCTGATGTCTTCATTACTCTGCTGATAGCTGCTGCTGTATCCGGTAGGACTGCTCAGATTAGTTGTCGTAGATTTTAACGAGAGGTACCTAGATTAGGCTGCATGTTGACGTTTACGACGGCGTAATCGCTTATCTTTAATTTAGTTTATATGCAGTCTTACTGACCTGGAGGGTCCCGTACGAATCGCAGATTTCAGACTCTTTTTTTAAATTTATTATCTTTCAACCTGGAGGGTCCCGTAGGAGTCGCAGATTTCAGATTTCTTTTTATGGTGCGATGGTTTTAAATGGCGCTACCGGTCAAGGTAGTCCGTGCACCGCCTATATTTTGCTGCACTAAACCCTCTCCAAGGGTTGGTTTCTTGAGACCACGACTTTTTCGCGGTCCCTGCTCGGGCGCCAATTAATAGATTAGCTCTTCCTGCTGCTGGCTAGGCCAGACGCGTCAGTCCTGCGAACGCTAAGGCGTGCGGTCTGACGGTGAAGGAAGGTGTCACAGCGACAGCGGCGATCGTCAATCAAAACAGTTATTTGCGATAACAATTAGATTTTTATTCACTAATGTATTTACAAATAGTTCACAATTTAGTTTATTATTTCGAGTTTACAATTTCATTTTATTATTTTGAATTTAATTTAATTCACAATTCCAATTTTATTTTACTATTTAAACAACCAGCTAGAATTCACAATTCCAATTTTTATTGTTATTTAAATGTTTAATTGACTGGTTTTAACCGCACAACCGTATTCTTTCTAACTCCCAATAGAACTGAACTATTCCCAAATTCTGAGTTTGTCACGAAACCTCGGTTCGGAGGCCTACGTGACCTAAAGTGTCGCGACAGCAAACATCAACGCTCGCACAGTTTGGGTTCCCACCATTTTCGCTTTCCGGTGCATCGACCGATCGCGCCCGATTTCACCGAATGCACTTGATCGATGCAGAATCAGTGAAATGCAGGTAATCGAACTGCAGCACCGTCGTTTGGGTGCTTTGGGGCGGAAGTCTGACCGTTGCGAATACCTTAGAGCGAGGTGCATTGAACGATGGATGTCCCACACGCGCATGGTGGACGGACAGACGGACAACTTGCACACGCGAGATGGACGGACGTCTTGCACGCGCAAGCAAAAGTTGACACTGATGGATAGTCAACTTGTACGGGCTTTGTACGGGCACATGAAGCGTAGAGTTGACGTTGACGGATCGACAACTTGTACGCGCACATGACGTGCCGGTGGAAAGCCACAATGCACCCCACTAACTCCTCCCCCTCTTAAGCGCAGCCGTCCTCGGCTGACGGTGCAGGCGGGCCGGTAGGTCTGTTGGAGCGCCAATTCCTAATGAATTGGAGCACCCTTAGGTTATTTTGAGCCTCTTTGTTTCTCTTTCTAGATTTGCAGGCCCAAACGATTATGACTAATGCTAGCAAGGCCACGGTTATAGCCCCTGCTATGATCAGGTTCTGCAGTGACATAGCCACGACCTAGTTGCGTACCGTGTTTATTTGGTCGAGATTAACTTCATTGAGCTCGCGCAAATAAGGGAGGGATAACACCGACGTGAAATCAGTAAGATTCACTGTATGGAAAGAAGGAATACCCGCCCTCAGTGAAGGTGTCCTTTTGGGATTTATGTAGGAGGTGCCGTTAATAAGAACTTCCGAATCGAACGTTATTAGCACAGTTCCATTCACCTTTACGGGCGCCCTCTTCGATACCTCGATTATGGGGGGTTGGCTTCTTAAAAGTATGACTCCGTCGTCGATAATCTGAAGAGGGGGCGTGTCGTGGGCTGGAACCGAGTTGCAAGATGAAGAAAAGTTGTTCGCTAAGCGACTATCGCAGGTGTCGGAAGGGTTGCGCTCGCAAAACCACATCGTCTTGTCGAATGGTTTGCAAGTTAAACTGGGCAGGAAAGTTCTGTCACAGTTAGCTAAAACAGACGAGCCCAATGACAGGACAAATTTATTCTCTTTGACGACAGGGAATACTAACGTACGCTCGTAGACTCCATCCAAAATTGGATATTTGACCAGGAAGTACAGCTCTGTCTCGCTCTGGTACAGTGAAATATTCGAGACAGCTATAATGCTCATCACCGTCACATTCCCCGAGTGCTCCTCCCTTACTAGCTCCACCACCTCACGGGCGTCCAATTATGTGGGATTTACGACGTTTAACCTAGCCATCGCGATAGAATTCAGGAGGTTATTTAATTCCATCATGATCACCCTATTGCGGCTGGTCACCAAAGAGAACAGGCTGGCTGTGTCGAGCCTATCCCGTTTGGTGGCTCTCATGAGCTCGTTCCCGGCGTGGCTTAGGTGCCGAATTTGATCCAGCATTACTGTATTGATGTGTATTTGTTGCCCGTGTGATGCGATTGCCGGTCCTGAGTGCGCGTCAGAGCTTGGAAGTCATTGGCATCGGGAGAGCCGGCAATGAATTTTAAAGCCGAACCCAATATGTCAATGCCGCGGGCATCTCTATGATGAACTTGAATCAGCTGCAGTAAGCGGTTGATCTCCTCTATGTCAGCTTCAATTAGTTTCCTCATGTGGGATTCCGGGAAGTATTGAAGGATATTTTCCGACTGTTCAACCTTTCCCCAATACTCCGACAAGTTGGTGGCGTGACGCAAATACCCGTGGTCCGTAAACAAGGCTACTTTTCCTCCGGTGACAGGCACATAATAGGAATGGTTGTAATCATGGATGCTGCAGTGCATGTCATGCAGACCCAATAGTAACCTGCAACGATGTGGTTGAAGTTTCGTGGATGGTAATGGTAATGGTTGTACGGGTTAGGCTAAGGCCTTTATGCACTGCGACCAACTTGATCTATTATGCGCCCCTTCGTACTTAATTATTTAGTATACTTAGTATGTCAAGGAATCGAACCAACTCCTTTGGAGAGCATTTGAAGGTCTTCATCTTCTAGTATATAGGAACCTAAGATCCTGTGTCTCCTGTGGCCTAATGCATCACAGTTGGTGATTAAGTGTCCCATAGACTCCTCTTCATCACAGTAGAATCTGCAAATGCTCGTGCTAGATATACCTATTTTGTGTGTGTTGCAGGCGAAGTGGCCTGTTAATGCTCCAGAGAGTAATCCAAGGCATTTTTTGTTTAAGGTAAGAGCGATGTTTGCTCTATTTGCGTCAAAGCTCAGGAATTTTTTGGAGTGATTGAGGCCGTCAATACCATTCCAATATTCACTGATTTTATGTTGGATCCATTTTTTGGTCTCTTGTTTTATGTTGTTTTTATTAAAGCCAAAGAAGGGGGTGGGTCCAATAAATGATCCTTCAGCCCCTTTTTTGGCATAAAGGCCTGCCTTTTCGTTACCTTCGTGTCCTTCGTGTCCTGGCACCCAAATCAGAGAGACCTGATAGTGGATGGCCAGTTCGTTGAGTGCGTTGTTACACTCTATAAGGACTTTTGAAGTAAACGTGTAGCTTTTAAGAGCTTTGAGGACTGATTGACTGTCTGAGAGTATTTTAATTTTCACTCCTTTATGTCCTCTTTTAGAAAAGATTTCCACTGTTTCCATTATAGCATAGAGCTCCGCATGGAAAATCGTGGTATCTGCACTTAGGGTTATTGATTTGTGTGCTCTAGGTCCCACTACTCCTGCTCCTACCCCCTGGAGCGTTTTGGATCCATCTGTATACCATTTTTGCGATTCATCGTGTAGCCATGTTGGGCTATCGTTCCACTCCTCCCTTGATGGGAATATGACATTGTACCTCATGGTGAAATTGAGTACTAAGTCTGTGTGGTCACTTGCCTGGGTCATATGAGTAGCATCTTTGACCAAATTTAGAATTTCTAGGTGTCCAGTGAGATTTGCTAGTTTGAATTTTTCAATTGTATGGATTGAGAGTGCTTGCCTTGCAGCTTCCTCTTGGTGCTAAATTTAACAGCGCTTCCATGCCAGCAGTTGGGGTAGTTCTCATAGCCCCTGTGATGCTTAGGATTGCCAGCCTTTGTAATTTGCACAGTTTTAATATGGCTGTTGTTTGTTTTGTTTTTCCCCACCATACCAATGCCCCATATAGTATGATGGGTCTAACCATTTGGGTGTATATCCAGAAGGTCATTTTGGGGCTCAGACCCCAGGATTTTCCCAGAAGTTTTTTTGTAGTCCAACCGATATTGTGTCTAAGGCATCTTGCATCAGGTCTCCAATAGTCCTTTCATGATTGCCTTAGATTATTATAGATATGTCATCTGCATATCCAATTGTTTTGTATCCTTTATTATTAAGGATCTGTATTAGGTTATCAACTAGTATGGACCATAGCAGTGGTTATTATTACTCCTCCCTGTGGCCATCCCTTTACCGCTTTAACATTCATGTTAACTTGCCCTAAAGAGGCTGTGATTATTCTTTGGTTTGGCATATTGCTTACCCATTTTACTATTGCGGGATCTGCTCCCCTGTTGGAGAGTGCCAGTTCTATTGCTTGAAAGTTCGCATTGTCGAAAGCGCCCTCAATGTCCATGAATGCACAGAGGGCTACCTCCTTTAGGCCTAGTGCATTTTCAATATCGTGAACAATTGTGTGCATTGCTGTGACTGTAGATTTCCCTTTTTGATAAGCAAATTGTAGCTTATGTAGTGGAGTATTAGAGGTTACCTCCTCTCTTAGGTAGCAGTCCAATATCTTTTCCATGGTTTTTAACATGAAGGACGTTAGACTGATTGGCCTGTAGGATTTGGGAGATTCAGGGGGTTTATTTCCACCCTTTGGTAGGAATATAGCCTTGACCTCTCGCCAAACCCTAGGAACATATCCCAATATTAAACTAGATCTAAAGATTTGAACCAAAATTTGTATTAATCTCCTGGTCCCTTTTGAAAGTAGGGCTGGAAATACACCATCAGGTCCGGGTGATTTGTAGGGTTTAAACGAGTTGATTGCCCATTCAACCCTTTCAAATTTTACTATTCTGCAGATGGTAGAGTTTCTTGCCCTGTAGCGATTGTACGCTGACACCCCATGAGCGTTGTCGCTGGTTGTTTTAGGCCGGCAATCAGGGAAATGAGTTTCAAGAAGAAGCTCTAGTGTATCATTAAAAGTGTTTGTGAAAGTACCATCCGGTGCCTTTAGAGTGCCAATTGGATTAATTACCCCCTTGGACAGTGATTTTTGTATCCTGGCTGTCGTTGGGACATCTTTAAGTTCTTCACAGAAGTTTTTCCATGAGTTCCTTTTTGATTTCCTCAGTTCCTTGTTGTATAGTGTCAGGGATTTCTTATATTTCTCCCATGTTTTGTATTTCTTTACGTCATTGAATTTAGACCTTGCTATTTGACGCAAATTAGCTAGTTCTTTGTTCCACTAAGGGACCCTCTTCGTTGAGGTTTTTGTCTTGAGTGGACGACATTCGTGATATGAGGATATAATGGAGTCAGTCAGAGCTTCAACTGATGCATCCAATTCCTCTGTCGATCTTATGTGAAGCATGCTTCTGGTTAGCTTAGTTTCTAAGCACTCTGAGTATTTATCCCAGTTTGTTGATTTAGGGCTTCTATAGAGCATTACGCTCTTATTTAACCCCATGATTTCAAAGAGAATATATTTATGATCAGACATTGAGTCCTCATCAGAGACTCTCCAGTTCGTGATCATATCAGGTGAATTATTTGTTATGAGTGTTAAGTCGAGAACCTCTTGTCGTATGGAATTTTCAAAGGTGGGTTTATTGCCCCTGTTTGCAATAGCTATGTTAGTTTGTAGTAAAAATTCTAGGAGTGACTCACCTCTTGTGTTTGTATCTGTACTGCCCCAGATTGTATTGTGCGCATTTGCATCGCAACCAATGATTAACGTCTTGTTGTGTGTCTTCAGTAGTTCACTAACTGACAACCTGGAACTGATTACTTCCTAATAAGGACCAAATGGAGCACAACAGCCAAAATAACGAAACGCCAAGTACTGTCGGACATCGCGCATATTTTCGACCTAATAGGTTTTTTGTCACCAGTTGTCTCATGTGCAAAAATATTCATGAAATCGCTGTGGCGTCTAAAATTAAGCTGGGACGAAGCACTCCCTATGGACTTGCATACCTTCTGGAGCCAGTTCAGAGAAAACATCTGGAGAACTTGCAAATTCCACGCTACGTATTTCCAACCACAAAGGACAATGTGCATCAGAGAGAATTACACGCTTTTGTCGATGCATCCGAGCAGGCCTATGGAGCTGTTATTTATGCAAGGTCGATGGATCTGTGAGCGTTCAGCTGTCGTGTTCTAGATCAAAGACTACACCACCAAAACAACAAACGCTCCCTCGACTGGAGCTCTGTGCTGCACAGTTAGCAGCCCAGTTATTGGACAGGGTAAAACATATTTTACAATGGACAGGCGAATGCTTTCTGTGGTCTGACTCTGAAGTGACGCTAGCCTGGATCTCTGCCAGTTCGTCTTCCTATCACACCTTTCTGGCAAATCAAGTGGCAGCTATACAAGAAGTAACGGTGAAGCAACAATAGCGTCACGTACCTACAGACAAAAACCCGGCAGACATGATCTCACGAGGCATCAACCCGGGTCAATTCAAACAACAAGGCATGTGGTTTTATGGACCACTGTTTCTATACGGACCACCGTCATCGTGGCCAGCGGCATCAGCCAATTCAACCACAGAATTAGAGAAGAGACAGGTATGTCTTACTACGTTACAGATTCCGTCGTTGACTTCAATGATTGACCATCGAAATTCATGGAGACATCTTCAAAGAGTCACCGCATATGCACTTCGATTCATTAAAAATTGTCGTAATGTGCCAGTTCAAAAATCCATCGACCTCGTAGCAGAAGAAATTAAAGGTGCTACTCAGACTATAATCAAGGACCTGCAGAGACAAGCATTCAATCCTGAATATAAACTTCTCAAGCACAACAAACCAGTTGGAAGGGGGATGGGTGATCTTACACTATTTCTGGATAAAGAATACATTATGCGGATAGGAGGACGACTAGCAAATTCAGCCCTACCACATGAAGCAAAATATCAAGCCCTATTGCCATATCGGAGTGATATCCCTAAAATATTGATGACACACATCCACATTGATAACAAGCATGTTGGCACAGCAGGTCTAGTAGCAGCGACACGGGAAGCTTATTGGCCGATTAATGCGAAAACAATAGCCAGATCAATCGTGAAAAACTGTGTATCTTGCACAAAGCTATGCCGAAGCCATTGCAGCAACTCATGGGACAGTTACCTGCATCGCGGGTTCAACCAAATAAACCTTTCACTCACGCTGGAGTTGATTTTTGCCGGCTATTTAAATTTCATTACAATCAAAGGGGAAAGACGCCACAAAAGTGTTATCTAGCGATATTTTGTTGCTTTGCAACTAAGGCCGTACACATGGAAGTGCTAAGCAACCTTACGACCAACGCCTTTATCGGAGCCTTGAAGAGGTTTGTGAGCCGAAGAGGGAACTGTCGGCATCTTCATTGTAACAACGCGACTAATTTCTAAGGAGCACGAAATGAATTGAGACAGATTGCGGACATCATTCACAACGTAGATACCAAATCACAGCTGATGAAATTCTGCGCACACATGGGAATCGAGTTTCATTTCGCACCTGCTAGATCGCCACATTTTGGCGGCTTATGGGAAGCAGCGGTTAAATCGGCAAAGAATCTATTTTACAAAAGTTGTTCAATGCCCGATTAACATACGAAGAGTTAGAGACAGTTATGGTTGAAATAGAAGCCATTCTTAGCTCGCGGCCGCTGACTCCTATGTCAGATGATCCACACGATTATGCAGCATTAACTCCAGGTCATTTCTTAATAGGTGCACCATTGAGAAGTTTTGTCGACCAGCCCACTGAGAATCTGAAGCAGTGAGACTTAGTCACAAGGTTGAAACAGGAATTTTGGAGTCGGTGGAGTAAGGAGTAACTAAACCAACTCCAGCATCGCTACAAATGGAAGACCATGCGTCATAATTTGCAGCCTGGTACAATGGTATTAATGAAGGAGGATAACTTGCCAGTTATTAAATGGCGGCTTGGTCGAGTAACTCAAACATTTCCTGGTACTGACGGCCTATTGCGAGTAGCGAGTACATTTATTCAATAAATGTAAACATTTCAAATGAAATTTGGTGAAATATTTAACTAGAGTTGGAATAACCATGACCGAAAGAATTTCACAGTGTTGCATTAAAGTGGATTTCAACATGAATATTAAGAATGGTTTCACATTATTTACACTGCAAGTTTCTTGCTAACGCCTTAAACCAAACTAAAAATCAACTAATGTTGTTATTTTTAATAGTTTATTAAATAAATAAATTCGAAAAATATACTTAAGACTAAGCTACTATTGGCTTTTTACCTAAAATAGTGTTCAAATTTAAATTTGATATATCATGTCACATAACTTTAAGATGTTCACAACAATGTACATGTTTTTTTGTGACATTAAAGAGTAAGTTAGATACCGCATAGATTGTCCATAGGTTGACACGCTTTTAATAAGAATGGCATTTTTCTTCTATCTTGGAAACTATGTCACAGTCTTAATCGCGTCAGTTTTGTATATACGAGGGCGGATTGATATTGAAGCTACCTAGCGCTAGATGGCAGCACAAACACAAAAACTTTTTTTTTTGGAAGTTGCGATCTGTCAAACGTCAGCTGTTAAAATTTCACCCAAATTCATCGATTTTGTTGTAGTCGTTTGAAGTAAGCAACTTTTGAGTTTCTTGAAAAATGGAAAAAAACGAATTTCGTGCAGTGATAAATAGACAAATAGAGAGATATATTTAAGGGTGTTATATACTGCGACCTGAAAGATCTATTGTGATGCCCCTATTTATTAGAAAGATGAGGATAGTCTCATCTATAGATCTTCTGTCAGGTTAATTTCCGACAGGAATTCATATATTTTGGAGGAATCCAGATGAGGGATCCTGCTCATGTCTAGGATATGGTCTCCAAAACACCTGAGTCTATTGTGTGCCAATGGTCCGCAGTCTGTGATCAGGTGCAGTGAGGTTTCGTCACTTTCTCCACAGAATTGACAGATGGCGTCTGAAGATATACCCAATTTGTTCAAATGGTAGTTGAGTCTACAATGTCCGCTTAAAATGCCTGTGATGATTCTTAATTTACTCCGAGGCATATTTATTAACTCCTTGGCTCTTTTAGGATTCAAATCTCCCAGAAGAGCTTTGGACTGTCTTAATCCCGGAAGAGTTTTCCAGGTTTGACTTCTTTTTGCATCTGTACACTTCTTCAGTAGACCTCCAATGGCATTGGATGATAGTCCACAGAAGGGTTCAGGGCCGTTGAAGTGAGAGGCCGCAGCCTTAATAGCTAAGCTATCAGCCTTCTCATTTCCCTCTACTCCTATGTGGCCTGGTACCCACATTAGAAATAAGTTGTTCATACTGCCTAGGGAGTTTAGCTTCCCAATACAGTCCCACACAAGTTTAGACCTCACTACGGGTGAGCTCAGACTCTTGAGTGCTGCTTGACTATCAGATAGTATCACGATGTTTTTCCTCCGATACTTCCTGTCAATGTTGATCTGGGCACATCTTTCAATAGCGTGAATTTCCGCTTGAAAAATGCTTGGAAAAGAACCCATTGGTTCCCAGTAGTTGGTTCTAGGCCCAAATATTCCTGCCCCAGTTCCGTTCATTGTTTTAGAATCGTAAGTATACCATAAAAGGGAAATTTCTCTAATTTTAGACGTCTCACTTCGACCTTCCCATTCTTTTTTGCAACTCATCATTGTAGAGTATTTGTGTTCAAAATTGAATTTTCTTGGGATAAAATCCTTGTGAGATACCGTATTCTTAAGTAGAATTTTTACCCTATATATTTTGGGTGTAATTTGATTCTCTCGAGAAAATTCCTTGTATTCTGGTAAGAGATTTCCTAGCAGAGTCTTGAATTACTAAATGTAAGGGCGTTAGATCTAGTATAACTTCCATTGCTGCCATTGGACAGGTGCGCATAGCTCCAGTGATAAAAAGGCAGGCAAGGCGTTGTACTTTACTTAATGCAGATTTCGCTGTTGGTGAACACACAAGGACATCTGGATGGTTCAATTTTGTGCAGCATGAACCGGGAAGGGACTTCCTGCAGCATCAAAGGCAGAGTAAGAGATTAAACAACATCCAGAAGACCGGTAGATGAAATGAAGAGCAGCGAAGAAAAATCCAACTAGATAAAAGAAGCGAGAAGGCGCAGAAGAAGGATAATCAACAAGCCGCAAAGGAATAAAGACGAGGTTTGCAACGATGATGTCCCGAGATATTTTTTGGTTCGAAAAAAAAGAGAAAACAAAATTAGTGGGAATTCATTTCTATATGAAAGAGTGGAAGAGCTTCCAACTTCCCATGTGCGAGATGACTACGATTTAAGCTTATGAAAAAATTGAGATGGTACCGCCTGAATACAAGAATTTCTATCTGACAAGTAAAAGCTGATAATACTTGAGTTTAATTGCATAATTGACAAAATGGAATGAAAACACTAACGTGTCCGCATAGAAAATCCAACATGGCTGCCATTATTACATATGTCAGTATGTATAATGTATGATTGTCTGGAAAGAAGAAGAGACAATTTTTGCCAAAACCCGAGGTTACTCCGTAATTTTTGCGAGAAACGGCTACAACAACAATAACAGCCACAACTACCATCGTTCAATTAGCTTCGCAGAATAATCTCCTGGCGCAAAAAATCGTTTTAACCACGAAAAATTCAAGCACTACATAGTCACGCTTTATCGGCTAACTTAATAACGATTCCCCCAACTAAGTATATATCCACTGTCACTTACTGAGCGAATATTTATTTTGACTTCGTCAGAAGCGCATCTAGTCGCACAAGCTTGCATCATCTTTTTACGTACCGGTCCAGAAAGAAGGGAGGGGTATGCAGAGTTCATCGAAGGATTTCACTCCGACAACGACGGTCGTCAACTGGACCAGCACGTAGCAGAGGTCGCAGTATTATATAAGATTTAACGTATAAAATAGAATTGTGCTATTAAAATAACAAAAATTGTGAGCATAAAAAATAAAACTACATAGTAAATGATGAAAATGATATTTCAAAAATGGAAATAGCAAATGTTTGCATATCTAATATATTAAATAACAAATTATATTTAGGTTGTGTAATTAGGTTATGTAATTAAGTTTGACTTCTTTTTGCATCTGTACACTTCTTCAGCAGACCTCCAATGGTATTGGATGATATTTGTAACGATTCAAATCTCGCTGGGGTAATACTCACCGGTTCGCCAGGGGTCGTATAAAGAAATTTATTTCTCGGAGTGCTGTAGTTTTCATGATTTTTTTTCCTATTATCGCTTATTGCTAAGTTTAAAATATTCAAAGTAGTAACTAAAGATATGAGGGAGGCCGCTCCTGTAGTTGGCGCTGTGCAATATTGGTCTACAGTCTCAACGGTGGTGAATTGAAAAACCACTTCCACCGTTTTGACTTTGACAAGTAAGCTCTGGTTTGCTATGAAAGCGGATTGAAAACCCAATGTTTGTAGAAAACGCAGTACTTCTGGGCGTCTAGGTCCGTGTGTCTTTAGTCTTTAGTTTCAACGGTGGTGAATTTGAAAAACCACTTCCACCGTTTTGATTTCGACAAGTAACTCTGGTTTGCTATGAAAGCGGTCTGAAAAAACCAAAAATTCGTAGCAAACGCAGTGTTTCTGGGCGGCTATGTCCGGGTGTCTCTAGTTTTTAGTTTCCGCTGTAGTGGATTGAAAAACCAATTCCACCGTGTTGCAAACTCTTGTTGTTGCTCAAGTCCCGCTGGCTGTTGCTTCGACTACCGCTTTCTGTTGCTAAGGACAAGGTATTGTTGTTGTTCCCTCTTGACCTTAGGCGACCCTCAGCGTTTTCGGGAAAAGTCCGTCTGTCGTCAAGCGCGTAGTAGCTTCTGTGGTACGTTGTTGTTGTTGTTGTTGCACGCCCTGTTGTTGTTGCAACCATAGTTCTTTTCAGTTGGCGGTTAATAATAATAATTTCCGACCTGCGTTTGAATATAATTTCTTTGCTTCTCTTTTGTGGTTTATTCCAGCCACTTATATGCACAGCGATAATTCTGTCGTCGTCTCTTTTGCTCTCTCATTCGTTTCTACGTGTTGTTCTTGTAATATTTACCGAGCCAACGCACTCGGTAAATTCTGCCGAGACGTGTTGTTGTTCTCTGCCGTCGGTTCCCTTGGCTTTGCTAATGTTGATGTTGTTATTAGCGTTTGCATAATTATTAGTGCAGTCTGCCTGTAATTTGATGTTGTTCAATGCCAGCGGCTGATTTGGGTTTGCTATGTCTGTTGTTGCATATTTGTTAGTGTAACCCACATGCAGTTTGTTATCTTTGTCTTATGCAAGCGGCTGGCTTGGGTTTGCTAATGCTATTGTTGACATTCCGCTTGCAAATTTCTTGATGTAATCTGCATGTAGTTTGTTGATACACGTTTTGTACTGCGTATATTTCATGCTCTCCTGCCTTCGCCGTGGTTCTATTTGGTGCGATCGCTGTGGGCGATGGTATTCTTTTCTTTTATCAATGCTGGTGAGGTCGCGCAAGCTAATTGGCTATGGCAATTTAAAATCTTTATTCGCCAGTGATGCTAACGCGCAATTATCGGGGTGACTATTGCTTTTGGGGGATTTTATTATGTGAGCAAAATTAGTTAATAATTTTGCTCGTCACATAGTCCACAGAAGGGTTTAGGGCCGTTAAAAGGAGAGACCGCAGCCTTTCTTGCCAAGATATCAGCCTTCTCATTTCCTAAGTGGCCTGGTACCCACATTATAGATAAATTGTTCGTACTCTCTAGTGAGTTCAGTTTCCCAATACAGTCCCATACAAGTTTAGACTTCACCACGGGTGAGCTGACATTATTGAGTGCTGCTTGACTATCAGATAGTATCACGATGTTTTCCCCCGATATTTCCTGACAATGTTGATATGGGCACATCTTTCAATAGCGTAAATCTCCGCTTCAAAATGCTTTGGAAAGAACCCATTGGTTCTAGGCCCAAATACCCCTGCCTTAGTTCTGTCTGTATACCATAAGAGGCAGTTTTCTCAAATTTTATACGTCTCAGTTAGACCTTTCCATACTTTTTTCAATTCATCTTTGTACTGTATCTGTGTGCAAAGTTGAATTTTCTTGGCATAAAATCCTTGTGAGGTTTTAGTATACCATATTCTTGAGCTGAATTGTTATTCCATATATTTTGGGTGTAATTTGATTCTCTCGAGATAATGTCTTGAATTCTGTCATGAGATTTCTTAGCAGAGTCTTGTATTAGTGATGATTGGTCGCTCCATCATGATATACATCCAACGAACGATTTTTGGGTTGCATCCCCAAGATTTACCAGTAAGTCGTCTACATATCATTAAGGAAGCTGTAGCCCTCTGGGTGGTTGCTGTCAAGTGAGCCTTCCACAACAACTTTTTGTCGAAAATTACTCCGAGGTATTTGGTTTCAGAGCTAATATCGACCTGTGTACCATTTAGAAGAATAGGTTTCCTATATGGTGGAGATCTTTTTCTAGTGAACGGCACAATGGTGGTCTTTGAGGCATTGATTTCAATCCTGTTCCCCTGCACCATTCACTAGTTGCTAATAAGCCCCTCTGGATAATATCACAAAGAGTGGATTTAGATTTTCCTCTAGCTATTATCACAATATCGTCCTCATATCCTTGACATGATATGCCTAGATTTGTGAGTTTTACCAGAAGATCATCAACTACTATGCTCCACAAAATGGGTGATAATACCCCACCCTGCGGACATCCTTTATTGACTTTGACTTTAACAGTTTTATCACCTGCTTCAGGTTCAGTCAGTTGAGTAAAGCTCGTATCCAATTGGAATTGGTATTATCTATTCCTCTATTGTCAAGAGCCCTAATCATATATTCGTGAGGAATGTTGTCAAAAGCCCCCTCAATATCAAGAAAGGCACAAAGTGCTATTTCTTTTTTATCCAGTACTGCCTGAATAAAATCAGTCAGATGGTATAGTTCGGTTTCAGTCGATTTTCCCGCAATATATGTGTACGAATTCATATAAATATCAATCGCACAACCTTCAACTCTAACATAATGTTTAATATGCAAAGTATATTTGTATGTATCCGTACGTTTGTACCCACAACAACAACAAGGAATATGCAGTCTGCGCGTGCAGTAGCATTATGGCTCAAATGACACCTGCACAAGAATTAGGTGCATTCCCAAAAATGCAACATAAGCATTTGGGTGGCATTGAAACGTATGTTCATTGAACTTGCACATGCTGCTATGCGCTGCTGTTATATTCTGCTGATATTTACTTTTAGTACATATTAATTATTATTGATGATGTTAGCAATAAGTTATTATTTAAGACGATGAATTTCAATAAACAAATCACTCTTTGATTCTTTAGCAACAAGAAAACTGAGTCTTTTATTTCATCGACGGATTGTTCAGGTTCAAGTGCTTGAACAATCAAATTATTATTCCTAGTCTCATATTGGTTCAAGTACAAACGAGGCTGTATTTACAATATGCAAACTGACAAGGATGTAAAGGCTCCCTTTTCAATACGGTCACAAGGAGATGTATATTAACTATTTTCTCCATTGCTTTAAGTACAAAGGATGTCAAACTGATAGGTCTGAAGGATTTTGGATGGGCCATATCCTTCTTGCCTACCTTAGGGATAAATACCACTTTTGCTGTGCGCCTTGCTTCCGGTATGTACACAAAATCAAGAATTGCCCTAATGATATTTACCAGGCGCGGAATCAGTTCCTCACCACTCCTTTGGAGAAGGATCGGGAAAATTCCATCAGCACCCGGCGATTTATGTGGCTGAAAAGAGCTGATGGCCCATCTCAACCTCTCAGTAGTTATTATTTCTTTGGCCACCTTCCAGCAAATCTTGCTTGCTCTTCTAGGAAGAGCATCCATTTGCGAAGATGGCGGTGTCTGGACCGAGCAGCCAGGAAACTGCACACGTAGCAAAAGGAGGGTGCAATCCTCTTCATTCGCCGTGAACGTCCCATCCTCAGATCTCAATGCCAGCTATAAATCGACTTTGTTTTTCGAAAGAGCTCTATGGAGTCGTGCGATTTCAGGAGTCGATTCTACACTTTCACAAAAGGATCTAAAAAGCTAGTCCTTTTGGCTTGTCAGATCTCTTTGTTATAGATCGTCAACTGTTGTTTATATTCTTCCCAGTTCCCCGTACGCTTAGCTAGGTTGAATAGCTTACGCACCTTAGTACGTCTAGTAGACAGACTAGAGTTCCAAAAAGGAACATTCCTGGTATTTTTCTTTGTCCTTAGAAGACAAGATAAAACATAGGATTCGGGAATAATTTCATTTTGTTCATTGACACCCGAGACGACCACCCAAAGCGCCATCAACATCAATTCACCGGCGTTCTCAACAATTGAACATTTCGGAGACATCATTGAGACGAATTTTGCATAAAGACCTTGGTATGACGCCATACAAAGTCCAATTGGTTCAGGAGTTGAAGCCAACTGACCATCCAATGCGTTTTCGCTTCGCTAAGTGGGCCTGCGATCGACTTACAGAAGATGCCGATTTTGCAAAAAAAAAATCATCTTTTCAGATGAAGCTCATTTTGATCTTGGCGGGTATGTAAACAAGCAAAATTGTCGCATTTGGGGCACAGAAAACCCGCACGCATACATTGAAAAGCCGATGCACCCAAAACGAGTCACTGTTTGGTGCGGATTTTGGTCCAGAAGCATAATTGGGACATTTTTCTTCGAAAATGAGCAAGGAGTGGCCGTTAGAGTCAATTGCGATAGTTATCGGGCCATGTTGAACGAATTTTTGTTCACAAAAATTGAAGAGGAGGATATTGGCAACATTTGGTTTCAACAGGACGGCGCTACGTGCCACACAGCCGAAGCTATCCTCGATGTTTTGCGCCCTGTTGTTGAAGATCGCATTATCAGCCGCAGAGCTGATGTCGTTTGGCCACCTCGGAGCTGCGATTTGACACCGTTGGACTATTATTTGTGGGGTGCCCTCAAAGATAAGTGTTACGCCGACAAGCCAGAGACAATTGACGCTTTAAAGGACAATATTCGTGAAGCCATTGGTGAAATACAACTGCACACAATCGATAATGTGCTTAAAAATTGGACCGATCGTGTAGGCTACTGCATGGCCTGCCGAGGCATTTGAATGAAATTATTTTCCATTATTAACCGGAAGGATTGTACTTTCAAATAAAAAAAGAAATTTGAGAAAATATCCAGTAGTTTTTTTTATAGAATTTTCAAAAAAATAAAGTTATTTGGCGGACCCGTTAAAAGGGAAATGTAACAAAATCGCGTATTTCTTAAGTATAATAAATACTATAAATAATGATATAAATTATATCAGCAGAGATGAAATTAAGAAACTAATGAAAGAGAAGATACAGTATCAAGAGGAAGATTTGAACAATTATATTCCTATTTTAGAGACAGTAGTAAATCGCTTTAAAACACAAATCATAATAACCGAGCAGAAAGATACTACAGTCACAGAAATATTTGGTAACAGGAGAACTATCATTGATAGAGAGGATAATAAAGTTTAAGAAATAATAAAGTTTTAAATATTTTGAGGAGAGAAATTGCAAAAGAAAAAGTAGGAGTGTATTCTGAGCTAGGGCATATAAAGATACAAAAATTAATCGTAAATGAATTTTCAAATATTAACCAAATAAAATTTGTAAAATAGTAATTTTTTGCTAAGGACATAGAAGACAAACACATTTAACAAACAGACAGCACTTCTCCATAAAAAAGAAAACGGTCATCGCTACATATTTAGGAATAAAAACGAAAATATATAACCCTAAACTTGATGAAATTTTCCACAAAATTATAAATAATGCGACACCTGCTTAGCAGCAAAATACGATAGTAATCCTATTAGAAGCAAGTTTCATATAACCGAAACCCGATCCACTACTAATGAAATAGTTCATGTTGATGGGTTCCACAAATGGGGTATCAAAATAATCGAGGCAAAAACAGTACAAGTCATATACACTAAAAAAGGAAGTATATCCCTGTGAATATCTTTTTGAATAATAAGAAATCGCTCTTGTCAATGAAGCTAAATACATGCCTATTGTAATAGATAAAAAATTTACCTGGAAACCTATTATAATCTGCAAACGAAATCTAATAAAATACAAATTTACTGGATCCTCAGTAAGAACTCAAGATTGTAAAAATCTTCAAACCATAGTAAATGCACCCTGGTATATAATCAATGAGCACCTCAAACGGGATCTCAACATCTCTACCGTAAAGGGCGACATAAAAATAAGCAGATAACATCAAACCGCCATTTTCTATGTAAACTACTAAATAAGCTCTTAATTTGTAATTCAATCACAAAATACTGTTACATATTGTTCAAAAATGTATAAGGAAGGCAATGCCCTGAAATTTAGATCTGGATCTCTTCCAGCCTGGGAACTAAAGCCATCATCCCTTGTTTTAAATTTAACCCACCATCCAAGAGAACAAACACACACTTCTACATATAGATATTTATTTTTTCATATAAGTCAACCATACAAAAAATCCGGGTTGCTTTTTATAAATATATACGGACGGGTCAAAAACAAAGGATACAACATCATTCTCTGTGGTCAGAGAAGATGGGTCGATTATCAACTTTGTCTGCTGTTTAATTTTTGCTCAGTATTTACTCTTGAAGCTGTACTGCACGCAACAACTTTCGCTCGTGATTTCCAGCGGCTACATTAAAAATTATAAAAGTCTTCGACACAAGGACCAACCTAAATTTGTCAAGAAAAATTTACATAATGTACATACAAGCAATGTTAAAAGACCATTTACATTTTCAGGCGATCATATTTCTGTTACTGATAACAAACACAGAGGACTTTCTACAAGTGAACCAGATCAGCTCTAATACGGGATACATTATAGTTCGACTAAGAGGGGTACAGATAGTTAATAATACATCTACGGTTTTACATATCGTTGATACTAAGGAAATCGAAAATTTTATAAACATTTTAGATAAAAATATAGGAAATGTGAACTTAATGAATAAGGATTTGTTAAAAGGAAATATGGGTGCCTCAGGGTAAATTGAGATGTTTTACCCCAATTAACATAACAGGAAGAATTGTGGTTTACTCAATCTCGTATGATGTGTACAAAAATGGGGTTATGGCACTATGGGCGATGATGATTGAGAAGAAATAAGGTCAAATAACATCTAAAACTAATCGATAAAAATAACCATAACGTAGTACAGTACTTCAAAGAGCCAAATAGAAATAAATGAACACTTTAAGGAAAGTATTGACATTCTAAAAACGACCCTTGAATACAGTTCAAAACCTTGAACGACTGTAATAATAAAAATATTAAACGCATTTTATCCGTTAAAGACATGATCAATAACACGTCGTAGCCCATAATCAAGATGGAAAGGAAGCTCACCAAGTTCGGAATGAAAATTATGGTTAATCTAACAGACTCCATACTGTTTTAATCGGAACGCTATAATAACATTACCGATGAAACTATAGAAGAATTTTCAAATGGAAGCTATTACCTGCACAACATCTGTGGAGAGAATCCTAAAGATTACAAGTTGGAAGTACGAACAGATTTAAATTATGAAGAAGAAAATCAGTCATCACCTTTTTTTATGAAAAAATTATACAAAAACATAATCTATATTCTCTTTATTTCAAATTAGTTTTTAACATTTCTTTTCCATTTTTATATTATATTTTTCAAATAGTCTTTTTTCAGCATTTTCTATTACGAGTATATGTTCTGCTCCTTGGAAAATATTGTTCGTTTGCCGTCTTTGTTATACAACAAATAAAATACTTTAATATATGATTGTTTCATTTTTTACAAGCAAAGCATAAGATTTTATGATCATAAGTTTTATTTGCCTGATAAAGTATTAATTTATTTACTTGCGTCGACGGGCGCACAATAGATCAAGTTGGTCGCAGTGCATAAAGGCCTTAGCCTAACCCGTACAACCATTACCATTACCATTACCTGCGATAAATTGATATGCATTGATGTGATGTGTTTATATGTATTAAGTTAATTTTTTTGAATGCAATGTTTTGTGGTATTTTTGACGTTTAGTGCTATTGTTTTCCTTTGTTACAAATTCGAAACTTTATTTAATTTTTTTGTGGTTTATTTCAGTTTTATTAATGACAAAATTATACTGAAAGATTTTACTTTTGTTAAGAGAAATGAATCAATTATTGCATTGTTCTATAAACTAGCTTAATTAAATGTAGCCTGTTATTGTAGAGTAACGCTACTCAGTAATTCCATTTTGTTACGTATGTATATACACAATGGTGGAAATGGCATATACAAGAAAAATAAAGTAATGCAAAATAATATATATTTTCGTTCTGTATATATAATTATAATTACCAATAAACAGCGTGTTAAAAACATTTGTCTATTAAATTTATTGAGCAATTGGATTGTTCTCATAGAGTTTCTTAAAAATTTACCATACAAGTTAGTGGGGTGCATTGTGGCTTTCCACCGGCACGTCATGTGCGCGTAAAAGTTGTCGATCAGCTCTACGCTTCATGTGCCCATACAAAGCCCGTACAAGTTTTCGATCCATCAGCGTCAACTTTTGCTTGCGCGTGCAAGACGTCCGTCCATCTCGTGCGTGCAAGTTGTCTGTCTGTCCGTCCACCATGCGCGTGTGGGACATCCATCGTTCAATGCACCTCGCTCTAAGGTATTCGCAACGGTCAGACTTCCGCCCCAAAGCACCCAAACGACGGTGCTGCAGTTCAATTACCTGCATTTCGCTGATTCTGCATCGATCAAGTGCATTCGGTGAAATCGACCGCGATCGGTCGATGCACCGGAAAGCGAAAATGGTGGGAACCCAAACTGTGGGAGCGTTGATGTTTGCTGTCGCGACACTTTAGGTCACGTAGGCCTCCGAACCGAGGCTTCGTGACAAACTCAGAATTAGAGAATAGTTCAGTTCAATTGGGAGTTAGAAAGAATACGGTTGGGCGGCTAAAACCAGTAAATTAAACATTTAAATAATAATAAAAATTGGAATTGTGAATTCTAGCTGGTTGTTTAAATAGTAAAATAAAATTGGAATTGTGAATTAAATTAAATTCAAAATAATAAAATGAAATTGTAAAGTCGAAATAATAAACTAAATTGTGAACTATTTCTAAACACATTAGTGAATAAAAATCTAATTGTTATCAAATAACTGTTTTGATTGACGATCGCCGCTGTCGCTGTGACACCTTCCTTCACCGTCAGACCGCACGCCTTAGCGTTCGCAGGACTGACGCGTCTGGCCTAGCCAGCAGCAGGAACAGGTAAGGTATTAATTATAATTCATCAACCGCCGCATTTGCAACACTGCCTTCCTCCGCGGTCAGACCGCACGCCTTAGCGTTCGCAGGACTGACGCGTCTGGTCTAGCCAGCAGCAGGAAGAGCTAATCTATTAATTGGCGCCCGAGCAGGGACCGCGAAAAAGAGAGAGGTTTTAGTGCAGCCAAATATAGGCGGTGCACGGACTACCTTGACCGGTAGGGCCATTTAAAACCATCTGAACAGGGTCATCAGTAGAAGGGTAATCTGGTCGTAGCATTCGGTGCCTGGTACATCAGTATACCAAACCGAATAGACTCCCAGGTTTGCCTTTTGAGGTGAGTGATCGAAACATTCCTCATTTTTTAATAGTTTTTTAATTATATTTTAAATTAGCTGTTAAATTCTGTGCAGTGCGGTCTATTTATTTATTCACAGTGCGTAATCGGGTTAAGTGTTTAACTTGAACTTTGAAGTTATTTGGATAGTGATATTCGGCTGCGTCAGATAAGTTGTAGTGGAATAGCATTGTACATGTGTATATTGTTGGTGTACTTTATTATTATTCTCATCATATTTTAAAAATTTTCTTTTCTGGCAACAGATTTTCTATACTTACCTTTTGATTCGTCAATTCCCAGTATCATTCAAACTTTTCTGCTAGGATTGTTTGACAGGTGTCACGGGTTCGGTCCTGTGCTATTGTTTTTATTTTTTTATTTTTGTGTACTCATTTTAGGCACTCATAGTTTTATTTTTATTCTTTCTTACTAAAACAGCCGGTTTTTTAAAAATATTTTGGCTATCGATTTATGTTTATATTTTTTGGCTGTAATTCAAATTGCTATAAAATTCTTCTGTTGTAGATTTGAGAATTTAATTTTAAAATTTTGTTCTGTAATGACTTGCACTAAGAAGGGCGCCAACGTCCAAATTTGTAAGAGCACTTTGTAGTGTGCTAGCTATGTGATGTTGCCAGAGACTTGGCATCGGTGCAAACAAAGTTTGACGAATGTCAACATTTTTTTTCATTGTTGAAGTGCATGGAAGATAATGTAGTTTCTCCTAAGCGAAAGCGTGATAAGCCTGTTTTGCGAGGCGCTAAATGTGATTGCATCAGCTACTAAGTCTGGGCTTTCTCTTAAGCATTCTCTTAAGACTACTGTTTCCGATACGCTAACAAAGCCTGTTCAGGATAAGCCATCCGCTGGAATTCTGCTAGTTAATGAATAAATTCTCCGAAATTGTCTAACTTGGCTATTCCGGCTGATAACAATCTATTACACAGTGTCTCGACTAGCTATAATTCATGGCAATGTTCATGTTCATGTCAGAGTTGCTTATGGGTGTCAGAATATGAAGTGGGCAAATTATGTTAAAGCATTTCATTTTTTACATGGCTTTGAACAGTAAACAACAGAGATGAGTTCTCGCATTGAATGCATTAAGAGAGTTAAAAAAACTGCAATTAGAAATTGAACAGTTTGTAATTGCACAAACACTCAAATTCTCGATAAATAATTATTAAATTAATTATTTCGGTTCTATTAAATTTAATTTGTGCCATTTTTAAAAAGACAAATGTTAAAATTGAGTGAAAGTTCAAATTTATGTCAGTGTTTCTGGCAGAACTGCTGTTGTGAGTTAGAATCAAGCTACCTACGCGTAGTTGACTCACAGCACCGGCTTCTATTAAATTCATTAAGAAAGCACATATTTTTAGGGTGTAAGTATTGTAAGTAACTAGAATTTATGCATTAATAATGATGTAAACTTTTAGGGTGTCACAGTTCCGCAGTCAAGCTGACGAGGGGCATTTAGAATGCACCGACAACACTTTTACTTTTAGTAGATCAGGGCTTGACCAACTGACATCAAATAACAATTGCGAAACTGGAACACCAGAAAGGTCAGTTTTTGTATTGTAATTGTGAATTGTAAATAGTATATAAGAATTAGTGTTTTAAGAATAAATCTTCTTGTTGTTTTAAACCCAAAATAGTGCAGTGCTTATTTAAGAAAGTGATGTAGGCTTACAGGTTCCCGCGCAGGACAAGCCGCGAGAGGACATTCCAGAGGACGTTCCCGAGGACAAGCAGATAAGGACCCCGACATTTTGGCGCAGCCGGTCTAAAGGACCTACAGGAGGAATCCCAGGGCAAGGAACCCTGTAGCAGGGAAGCATCCTGCAACACACTAGAAGTATTACCCAGGGCGAAGATGTCATCAGACAATATAATGGTGAGTAGAATGTATAGTAGCGTAATTTAAGTAGATACTTCTGCGACCCTGAAGGCGCCGTAGCGCTGGTCAAAGAAGTCGCAACATATAGGCGCGTTTGCGCTGTTGTACGCAGCTTTGTATGGGCAACCATAAACCGTCAGTATGATCGGACGGTCTATGTATGTTCGTCCTAGCTGTGAGGATTTTTTTTTTGTAGGGGATTCGTGTTTGGTTGTCGATAGGGACATTTATATTGTTTATTAAATTGTTTTAATTGTTTTCAAATTGATCTGAATATTTGACATTAGCTGTGTTTCTTTCAACGCAAGTCTGAATAAAACGCCCGCTTATACATACAAATGGACCGCTTAGTTAAGACAAGGTGCTTGTATGCGCTTAAAGTTTAGCACGTCAAACAGAAGTGCTGCCAAAACCATTTTGTTTTCTATTGTGAACGAGAAACAGAGTAAACCAAGAATTAAGCCTTGTAATTATATAAAAAGCTGTCATATAAAATGGATAACAAAAAAATAGGTTTGTAAATAATTTAATAACTTTTAATTTAAATTAAAAATGAAAGTGAAACTAACTTATAAATTTATTTATTAATAATCTAATTACAATTAAAATTATAATTAAACAAAAGCACTAGCTGCCAGGGCTATCGGCTTATTAATATTTTGATTGATTGAAATAAATTGAAATTGTTGTTTTTTGTGTTCAATAGCAAACGGAAGCGATGGAGTAGACAGGAGACATTGGGGCTGCTGAGATGCTACCAGGCGCGTACGGAGGAATTTGAATTTTTAAATTTTATGTTATTAATTTTAAGTAACTGAAAATGTACCTGTTTATTGCGTGAAATATTTTTCTCATTAAATAAATTTTTCAATAAATTAAGAAAACCATTTTTTAAATGAAGTTTAAATTTATTTAATGCCAAATATAGGTTAATTTTGTTTTCTAACAAAGCATGAATAAATTGAAAAAAGATTTTAAATTCGTTTTTTATAATTAATGTTTTGAAAATTTATTTAATTGTGCTTCTTCGGTTGAACAATAGAAGATACACGTTCTGATCTTGCACCTATTAACCTTACTCGTTTTAATTATACTTGTAATAGAATTCGTCAAGTTGCATAGTTGCAAATAAAGTACATTAAAAGATATAATAAGTGTTACTAATAATTAGTGTTTCGAACATTCCGGCCCCTCTTGAAAGCCTCACTTTCAAACGTCTAAAAACAGGGGGCACAGTTTGACAACAGGTCGTTTGTACGATCCCTTAGCTGTACTCACAGAGACCACTCGAACAAGTCCATCAGATCCTGGGTGCAGCTGCGTGATTCTTCCAATTGACCAAAGTGCCATTGAATCTGCTGTTCCGATAACTTCCTGGTGATGTCATCTTGTGCTGTAGTTGTGTTCAACAACTGATAGAGGTCTCGTAGTTGCTGGTTGGCCCCTACGAAATTGGTACCATTGTCGGAGTACATGTGCAAAGGTTTACCACGCCTGGCGATGAATCGGCGCAGAGATGCAATGAATGCCGCACTGGATAATTCGGTGACCAGTTCGATGTGGACAGCTTTCGTGACAAGACACACGAATAGTGCGATCCAGCTTTTGTAAAGTCGAGAGCCGCGTCCCTTCCACGAGCGTACCTGAATTGGACCTGCGAAGTCAACTCCGGTATTTAAAAATGCACAGCCAGGATCCAGGCGATGCGATGGAATATTTCCCATCTGTTGTTGATGCGGTATGCCACGTTGTCGCATGCAAGATGTGCACTTGAAGAGACACTGCTTTATAACGTATGTAGCGTTTGGTATCCAGTAGCGGAGTCCCAATAGGTAATGGAGCTGCCGGTTTCCAGCGTGCAAATACCGGACGTGATACTCTCTTACGATGAGCTTCGTCAGTTGATGATCCTTTTTTAGAATCAGGGGATGCTTCTGGTCGTAGCTGACATTTGCATTCACAATTCTGCCACCAACTCTCAGCAAGCCATTGTCATCAATGAATGGCGAAAGAGGCGACAATTTGCTCGATGCTGGTAATTGATTACCTTGGGTACGACTTCGCAGCTCGGACGCGTATGATGCCGTCTGTGCTTTCTTCACCAAGACATTGTGTGCGTGATGTAGCTAGTGCGTTGTTAGAAACCCTGTTGTTGCGCAGAGTTTAGTCCTTTTGGCTTTGCAATTTGCCACAAGTCGGAGTAAAAGCGCAGTTATTCGTATTAGTTGCGTGTAATTCGAATACCGATCAATGATATCAATTTCGGACACAATAAAGATGTGTGAAATGATTTCTTTCCGGTCTTCTAAGTCGATATCATCAGGCGGTGGTGGTGTGCGGTCGCACGAGATTGTTTGCTTCAAAACATTCGGCCCATTCCACCATAGTTGGTTGTTGAGAAGTTCTGCAGGCCATATGCCTCTGGTAGCGAGGTCTGCAGGATTCTGCTGCGATGGTATGTGACGCCACTGTTCAGCAGGAATGATTTCGATTATTTGCGCTGTCTCTAAGGTCGTGGCATGTATCACTGGTGTAAGATCCAAAATCTTCTGTGGGAAATTTTGGCCCACACCACAGGTGACAGAGTCACTAAATACACACAAACCCCATGAAGAACAGACCGAATAATTGCATCTTGGAAACGCCCACAATGCCAACCGAAACAACTGCAGTGAGAACCTAACGAAAAGAACTACAAGCATTGTAACCAATTAGCGCGGCCGTGGTAGGAGCGCAGATCAGCAGCAGCATATTAGACCAGTTGGAATAATAGCAATTACAACAAAAAACCCGACCACCACAGCCAACGATCTTGCCAATCAGCGCAATGCTTACGAAGAGCGAGGAAAAACACAGCGACGAGGAATGCAACAAATACATGCAGGACAAGAGAAGGTGAGTGCACGAACTCAGCGGTGGAATTTGCCGAGTGCGCTCGCTCGGAAATCTTACACCAACAACACGAAGAAACGAGAGCGAAGCACAAGAGGGACAACGACAGAACAACCACCACGCCAACGACCAGCAAGCAGAAGGAGAAATACAAACGAAATGCTGGTTGTCAGTTTAATTAAATATTTAACAACAACACGAAGAAACGAGAGCGAAGCACAAGAGGGAAATGCTGATTGTCAGTTAAATTAAATATTTAACAACAACAACACTACAGGATTCCGGACAGCGCTGCTGGCAGGCAACAATACTGCAGGCTAACCAGGGACCGTTGGAGTGAGGTGGCTGACCGCCAGAAGTTGAAGGTGGCCCAAGGGCAAAAGACGGCAACACCAACAAGCCTGACTGCAACAACAACAAGCCGGCCACAACAACAACAATCGACTACTGGCCAACGGAAGTAAAATCACACAACGGTGGCCTGCGAACAACAATATGTGTCAGCCGCTGCGACCTGGGACTATATAAACCACGTAGCCCAGGCAGTAGGGCTCTTCGTCGATCACCAGCATCCTGACTAGCAACAGCTCTACAAAGTACAATACGAACATAGAAAGCTTAGCAAGAACCTCTGGTTTTTAATCGTTTTCTTGCTAAGCCATACACAGACAGAGACTACAGGGATTCAGTGAGAGCCTCTGGTTTTTAATCGTTCTCCCACTGAATCACTGAGACACATACGCAACCGAGACTTAGGGACTTAGAGGGAACCTCTGGTTTTTAATTGTTTTCCCCCTAAGTCATACGCCGTACAGAGACCATAGGAACTCAGTGAGAGCTTCTGGTTTTTAATCGTTCTCCCACTGAGTCACAGAGACACATACTTACCGGGACGTAGAGACCGGAAAACAAGTATACATTAAACAAGTTATTTATACAAACATAGAATTAAGGAAATATAATTGTTTCGAGCAAGAGTTCACAATCATTATATTAAATAAATACGCTATTATTAATATAGCTCGCAGGACTTTTATATTTTTCTGTACACGACCCCTGGAACCGCTGAGTTTTACCCCAGCTATAAAAAAGAGTCGTTACAGTGGCGCCCGAGCAGGGACTATAAAAACAAGGAAATTCAACGCATCTGACGCTCACCCATAGTCTTCGCCATTAACCAGTAAAGTCACAGGATGGGGAAAACAAGCTGGGTGTACGTGCTACGGAAAGATGAGTTGGAGATTTTTGCAGAGGAATTCGGTTTGGAAACTACAGGCACAGTAGATGACCTCCGAAAGCGGCTTTCTGAATTTTTCACAGAAACGGTACTGACTCAGGAGCAACAATACCGGTTGATGAATCTACAACGCAGGCATGTTAAAAACACATCACCAAGGCCGGCTGCATCCATAGTTCTCAGCGAAACGCTGGAAGTGGACAGGCCAAGCACATACGCAGGTGCAACTCTACCCGCGTGGAATCCAGAGGTACGGGGAATACCACAGCATCCTTACGTTTCACCTGCACCAATGGATCAACAATATAACGGGTCTACACAGTACGCCGCTGTTATTGATCAAGTACGGAAGTGGTCTCTTAAATTTGACGGTGGGCGTGATCCACTGGCGTTTATTGAGCGAGTCGAGGAATTAGCAGATGTGTACGGAATAAACATAGATTTCCTTCCGCGTACTATGCCTGAACTCTTGAGAGAACGAGCACTCATGTGGTTCAGAAACAATAATCGATCGTGGCGGGAATGGAGCACATATAGGAAGGACTTCCTGAAATTCTTTTTACCGGCCCGTTTCATGGAGAAACTCGACGACCAGATCCGACAGCGTCACCAGAGGCATCGAGAGTCATTCAAGCAGTATGTACTCGAATTGCAAAATCTTATGCGACACGTGGATTATTCGGAGGAGCAGAAACTGGAAAGAATCTTTCAGAACAGTCTGCCACAATATCAGCTATACGTGCGCCGTAGAGATTTCGTATCGCTACAGGAACTGATAGAGATGGCCGAGGATTTGGAGAGCATACGGGGAGAAGGCGAACAGCTAGCAGCGCCACCCACACAAAGGCGAACAGAGCAAGGTCCACCTCGAGAGGTAAGGAACCGACAGGTGACGGTAGAGAGCAAAGTAGCACCCATAGATCCTAGAACAGCCTGCCGGCGTTGTGGCCAAAATGGTCACATAGCACGACTATGTCGCAACGTGCAAATACTGTTTTGTTGGGAGTGTGGCCGTAGGGGAGTTAGGACGATCGAGTGCTGCAACCAGAGAGCACCACCCAACAGAAGACTACCGTCAGACACGCAGCATGGAGCAGAGCAGCGACACCAGACTTTACCATGGAAAAACGCATTGCACTGTGTCGGGCGACGAATCTGCGCTAACGTTTCTATTGGCACAGAAACTGTCACCGCGACGCTGGACACAGGTGCAACGCACAGTTTTATGAGCAGACGCCTAGCACACAAGTTACGCGCTTCTACCGGCAAATTGGAAAAATCCAATACCAGAGCGCTTATGGCAGACGGAAGTGCTAGGAGGGTCAAAGAGACATTTGTGACGAAGGTAAGGTTTGGAGGGCAGGCATGCCAGATAGAAGTACTTATCATGCCTGACTCCAGTGATGATCTACTCCTGGGAGTGGATTTCATGACAAGCCTGGGAACGACATTGAAGTGCGGCGATCAGGAGATCACGCTGGGACCTCATAACGGTTGTGTGCAACCACGAGACTTTGCAACGTGCACGACAATCCGCGTTGATAACTTCTCACAAGTAAATGCATCAATGCCTTCCAAGAGGCCAACTAACGTCAGAAAATCTAAAGAACAGAGACACAACAGAGAATACAGCGGAAGCCCACGCAGTAGCAAATATACATCACCAGGAACAAGTATTACACACACGAACGCGTTCACTTGCCACGGATTCTGCCGAGGGAAAACCAAAAACGGATTACCACAGGGGCCTCAGGAGAAGGACACGGGCGCACCAAGTGGTAGTGAGATCACGACATTAAGGCGTCAAACGACCATGACAAGCAGCGCATCTTCCAGTTATTCCGCAAGGTGTTCGCCAGAGCGGGAAACCCGAGAAATGCCACGTAGACAAACCGACAGATCAAGGGACAACCACCGTGCAATCAAGTGCACCAAACACAACAGAAGCGACGCCCATAGCCACCGCAGCAACAGTAGTAGACAACGGAACGGTGCTACAGGGAGCCCGTCAACAGAGAAACGGATGCCAAATACAGACGACTCAGCCACACAATGGAACCATGTCACATTCCAGAGTTTAGAAGAGCTACAGGAATCGAAAGGAGCTGGTCTACCACAGGGCTTAGTAACAGAAATTTTGCGCAAAGCCAAAGGGGCTCAGCAAAAACGGACACGAGGGCGAATACGATTTAGGCGAGACGCATACAGAGTGACCCTCAAACGTGACGCTGTCATCATTTTTCATCGTCGGCAAAGTAGGGAGGGCGTGTAAGAACCAAAATCTTCTGTGGGAAATTTTGGCCCACACCACAGGTGACAGAGTCACTAAATACACACAAACCCCATGAAGAACAGACCGAATAATTGCATCTTGGAAACGCCCACAATGCCAACCGAAACAACTGCAGTGAGAACCTAACGAAAAGAACTGCAAGCATTGTAACCAATTAGCGCGGCCGTGGTAGGAGCGCAGATCAGCAGCAGCATATTAGACCAGTTGGAATAATAGCAATTACAACAAAAAACCCGACCACCACAGCCAACGATCTTGCCAATCAGCGCTATGCTTACGAAGAGCGAGGAAAAACACAGCGACGAGGAATGCAACAAATACATGCAGGACAAGAGAAGGTGAGTGCACGAACTCAGCGGTGGAATTTGCCGAGTGCGCTCGCTCGGAAATCTTACACCAACAACACGAAGAAACGAGAGCGAAGCACAAGAGGGACAACGACAGAACAACCACCACGCCAACGACCAGCAAGCAGAAGGAGAAATACAAACGAAATGCTGGTTGTCAGTTTAATTAAATATTTAACAACAACACGAAGAAACGAGAGCGAAGCACAAGAGGGAAATGCTGATTGTCAGTTAAATTAAATATTTAACAACAACAACACTACAGGATTCCGGACAGCGCTGCTGGCAGGCAACAATACTGCAGGCTAACCAGGGACCGTTGGAGTGAGGTGGCTGACCGCCAGAAGTTGAAGGTGGCCCAAGGGCAAAAGACGGCAACACCAACAAGCCTGACTGCAACAACAACAAGCCGGCCACAACAACAACAATCGACTACTGGCCAACGGAAGTAAAATCACACAACGGTGGCCTGCGAACAAAAATATGTGTCAGCCGCTGCGACCTGGGACTATATAAACCACGTAGCCCAGGCAGTAGGGCTCTTCCTCGATCACCAGCATCCTGACTAGCAACAGCTCTACAAAGTACAATACGAACATAGAAAGCTTAGCAAGAACCTCTGGTTCTTAATCGTTTTCTTGCTAAGCCATACACAGACAGAGACTACAGGGATTCAGTGAGAGCCTCTGGTTTTTAATCGTTCTCCCACTGAATCACTGAGACACATACGCAACCGAGACTTAGGGACTTAGAGGGAACCTCTGGTTTTTAATCGTTTTCCCCCTAAGTCATACGCCGTACAGAGACCATAGGAACTCAGTGAGAGCTTCTGGTTTTTAATCGTTCTCCCACTGAGTCACAGAGACACATACTTACCGGGACGTAGAGACCGGAAAACAAGTATACATTAAACAAGTTATTTATACAAACATAGAATTAAGGAAATATAATTGTTTCGAGCAAGAGTTCACAATCATTATATTAAATAAATACGCTATTATTAATATAACTCGCAGGACTTTTATATTTTTCTGTACACGTCCCCTGGAACCGCTGAGTTTTACCCCAGCTATAAAAAAGAGTCGTTACACTGGTCACTGGCTTTTCGGCAGACATGCTCTCAGGCTGGGAGTATTCTCTCATGAATACTGCAGAAGCTGTGGGGATGAGGAGGAGGAGGAGACTGTGGAGCATCTCTTCTGTAGTTGCCCCGCTCTGGCCAGAAGCAGAGCGGGCTCTTTAGGCAAATACGCTTTTAGCTCTCTTACAGAGGTGTCTAGCGCGAAGATCAAACAAATCCTGCGCTTTATTAGGGCTTCAAAATGGTTCGACGAGTGAATCGGAGGTGCGTTGTGGCGCGGTGGTATCACAATGGACCCATGGTGGTCTGAGTGAGCTGGTCCTTGAACTGGCTGCCACATTAACCTAACCTAACCTATTTGCGCTGTCCTATTGGCAATAAATGTTTTCCATCGACGTGGATGATCTGATAACCAAGCCAGTACGATTGAAGAATCGGTCCATCCATATATAGGCGCCTAAGGCAAGCTCAAAGCCTTGCGAACCTTGGTCATCACTTTGGTCATGAGCAATGCTGCACACAGCTCAAGTCTTGGTAGCGTGATCTGCTTGACCGGTGCCACCTTGGTTTTAGCTGTAACTAGGTTTGACAGGATTTCACCATCCTTGCGTTGAACACGTAGAAAAATTGCCGCTGAATACGCCAATTCGGATGAATCTGCAAAGCCATGGAGTTCGACATTCTTCTCATTCGAGTACTCCAACCACCTTGGAATACGAAGCTGTACGATGGTGTTGATACTTTGACGATATTCCATCCACTGATTATAGAGGTCGGTTGGCAACTTCTCATCCCAATCCAGGCCTTTCACCCAGAGCTTCTACATGAATATTTTCATTGCAACCACAACGGGAGAGAGCCAACCTATGAGATCGAATATTTTTGCGATATCCGATAACACTACACGCTTTGTGACAGTCTGTGTCATTTCAGGAAGATTAACGCTGTATTTAAAATTGTCTTTCGATGTGTCCCACAGCAGTCCGAGAGTCTTCACTGTTTGCGATGAGTCTATGATAGTGTCTGCCGCTAGCTCGCGGTCTTGTGCGTCAATACTTTCTAAAAATCTTGCTGAGTTTGAAGACTATTTACGTAGATGAAATCCCGCCTTGAATAATATTCCGCAGAGTTCATCCTTGAGCGCTATTGCTGAGTGCACGTCAGCTGAACATGCCATTAGATCATCGACGTAAAAGTTTTGTGTTATGACCGCTGCAGCTTCAGGAAATTTTTCGTGGTTGTCATGTGCGACTTGATGCAATGTCCTGATTGCTAAAAATGGTGCAGCTGAAGTCCCATACGTTACGGTTTTAAGGTCGTATTCCCTTGGCTGCTCGTCCATAGAATCCCTCCATAAAATTCGTTGTAATGGACGGTCTTCAGGATGTACAAGTACCTGCCGGTACATCTTCTCTATATCGCCAGAGAATCCAATCGCGTACTTTCGGTATTTTAATATGATTTCAAACAAATCCTTTTGTATGGTCGGTCCGTCCAGCAGGTTGTCGTTAAATGAGATACCGTTTTTCTCTCGCAGTTTAGTTGTACTGCTGCTCGGTTTCAGTACTGCGTGATGCGGGAGGAAGTACGTTCTATTGGGGTCGGTGGTTACAGACGCCTCCATGTGTCCCAATTGACGATACTCATCCATGAATTTGGTAGACTCTTCGTGTAGCTTTGAATCATTGCTGAAGTGGCGCTCCATGGCAAAGAGCCTTTTTAACGCGGCAGTGCGAGAATCGCCGAAGGATATGTTGTCTGTCTTTAACGGAAGCCGAACAATATAGCGTCCGCTGTCATCACGTTGTACCGTTTTTTTGTAAATTTCTTCAGCTCTCTTGTCATCTTGTGTTAAATGTTGCTCTGGGCCTGGGAGATCTTCCACTTCCCAAAAGCGTTGAAGCTGCTTGGTGAGATCAAAGCATGTATGCGCTGTCAACATGTGCTGCTCAGTGTCGGTTGAAATTTGCCTAGTAGCACCCAGCCGAAGATCGTTTTGAGAGCAGTTGGTGACCCTGAAGGATGCGTCAATTTTTCTGATAGCACGCACTCTGCGAATACATCAGCGCCTAGTGTAATGTCAATTTTACCAGGCTTGTAGTGACATGGATCTGCAAACTCCATTTCTTTGAAGAATTCCAAGTTCTGATGAGTTACTTCATATGCGGGTAAATGTTGCGTTAACTGCGCAAGACAAAACGCGTCGATGTTGATATTGTTGTTATCTTGCGTTGCATTGATATGTATGTTGACTTAGCCTCTGGTGCAACTACCATTAGCAGAGCCAACTCCATACATTATTGTCTTATCATATTTGCGCTTCAAGCGCAGTCGCTGTGCACATGCTTCAGAAATCAGCGTACCTTGTGATCCAGAATCCAACAAGGCGCGGCACGGGCGTAAGTTATTACATGCATCATAAACCATCACTATTGCAGTAGGCAATAAAGTAAAAGGTCGTGAAAGTTGTTGTGTAGTATTTACACTGATGCCAGCTGCTTCCTTGGGCGGAACTGATGACATTTCTCTCTGGGTGTTTTGGGTATTTGTTGGCGTTGAAATGTGAAGCATAGTGTTATGCTTTGCATTGCATTTTCTGCACGATGTCCTCTTGCAGGCTGATGCCCGATGATTTGGCTGCAAACAGTTAAAGCAGGCATTACTGTGTTGTACGAGCTTACGACGTTCTTCAACATCCATTTCCTTAAATTTGTTGCAATTGTACAAAAAATGTTCGCTTGAGCAGGCAGGACATGATTGAACAGTTGCTGTATATGCGCGAGCTTGGTTGCGCTTGAAATAGTTGCTTCCCTGGCTGGCGTTGTAGCTCGAACTCCGTTGCGTGTTTTCCAATTTAAACACTCTTCTCTCTAAGAACTCCAGAAATTGCTGGAATGTTGTAGCTTCGTCTGCTTTCTTCCTCTGTACCAGAGTACCAGTGTATCGGCGTCGAGTTTTTTCTCCAAATGAAACACTAAGATTGAGTCCCAGTGCTGTACAGGCTCGTCGAGTACCTTCAATGCATTAACACTCTCATATGTAGCATTGTAGATGCGTTTTACTTCAACAGCTGATGCAGATTTCATTCCGGGTTGGTTGAACAAAAGTTCCATGTACGCTTTTTTCACCTTGTCAGACTTGTCGAACTTTTTCTTTAATAGCTCCCAGGCAATACTGTAGTTGGCATTGGTGGGTTTTAGATGCTTAATTAGTGATAGTGCTTCACCTTTCATTTTTGTTTGCAAATACTCAAACTTTTCTATGTCGGAAATATTTGCTCTGTTGTGCACTAAAGTTTCGAACAAGTCACGAAATCTTATCCACTCAGTGCATTTACCTAACTCTGGAATCTGGATTTGTGGCAATCGTAGTTCATGTTGAACTTGCGGTTGATGCGTAGTCTCAGTATTTGCCGTCGATGAGTTGCCCGCTCAATTAGCTCACCCATTGCGCCTTGGTGTTGTATAAGCGTTTACATGGCTGCTGAAATATCACTGTCTGCCTGCTGATTACCTATAACGGTATGATTGCTCTCTGAAATTTCTAAAATGTGTGCACACAGTGCTTTTATGGAAAAATACTTCTCCTCTATCTCTGAGCGGTATGTCTCCTCCTGTGTTTGCTATTCTTCTGTAGTCACCAAGTAATCAATTTCTTGCTGAATTGTCTCGAAACCTATAAATAAAGCCTCTGCTCGTTCTAGCCGCACTCTAATCTCGTGTGACGTATTTTGCTCCGCTGTGCAAGCCTTATAAATACGTGTTAAACAACTTTTAATAGTTTGTCGTTGCAATTTTAGTTGATCCATTTTGTTGCTGCGGTTTGTTCATAAATTTTTTGACAGTTCTTGTCACCTTTTGTTGATTGATCTGCTCGTGCACTTACAACTTGCTTCAAGTTTATTGATAATTGTTTGCTAATCTGCTTTTCGCCGGTAGGTGGCGTAGATTGAAAAATTCCTTTTTTTCTTATTGGACTGGGGCTCCGCAGGGCGCTCCAACTGGTGTTTCGTTGTGAAACTATCCCACTGGCTCACACGGTTGTGAATGTTGCCAGGACTGATGCGACACACCCCCGTGCGTGTCGATGACGTTGTTGAAGACTCGCGCTGTTGCGAATGTTGCCTCAGTTTCTATGTGCGCGACTTGTGGCGCCTGTGACCTCCGTAGTCCGACCAACTGGGTGCGAATGCAGCTCATGCACGCCGTGTAGATGATGTAGGAATGATGAACTTCGATATGAAGCGTAATTCGTGAACGCCAATCGATGGATGCAGGAACATTTAAGAATTTCCTCTGATGTAACTTGTACGCCAGTTGCACGCGGTTTTTATGGTTATGTACGAACACAAGAACTTGTATCTTCCACGTTCATCCGGCTCGAAGGACCATGAATAAATTGAAAAAAGATTTTAAATTCGTTTTTTATAATTAATGTTGTTGAATATTTATTTAATTGTGCTTCTTCGGTTGAACAATAGAAGTTACACGTTCTTATCTTGCACCTATTAACCTTACTCGTTTTAATTATACTTTCGTTCAAAAAAAAAGGAAAAAGTTAAGTTGGGCGTAGAACGCTTACAATTCAAGTAATAGAATTCGTCAAGTTGCATAGTTGCAAATAAAGTACATTAAAAGATATAATAAGTGTTACTAATAATTAGTGTTTCGAACAAACCATATCTTACTATTCGAACATATGGGGAAAAAATTTAATAAAATGCAAATGCAAACAAAAATTAGTTTTAATTTTAAACCTTTTACATTCATACATACATATTAAATATTCCACAGTTGTACGCTGCAGCCTCATATGGGATCTGAGGTCCGCATTACCATATGATTGTATAGTTGCCACAAACTCATCGCATTTAGTATGCTCCTCTTGGTCTATGCCAGATCCTTCAGAGCTTGAGCTGGAACTGGAACTCTGCGCATACACCACGTCAAGCAATTCTTTTATTTCCAATTGCTCTTTGAGTCGACGCAAAGTACTGTTGTCCTCCAATAAAATAGTTGTAACCTAAATAATCACATATATAAAATATTATCTTGTATTAATTAATAAGTATTTAAAGTTAAATTACCAATGCTTCCTCCGAATTTGCCATTTTCTATTTTTCCTGTTCTTTAAAATTTGTTTACAAATGTGTATGTATAAGCATTTTAATTGTCAAAACCAGTGCTGCCAAATGATAAAATGTTAAGCGACGGGTACCGTTTTGGCGTTTTATTTACACTCGCGTTGAAAGAAACACAGCTATTATAAGCTTAGGGTATGAGGCAAAAAATAATTCAAAAAGTGCTTACAACACTTACAAAATACTTTGTAAGTGTTGTTGCATCAAAGTTTTTGTAGTTCGGAAACTACGATTTGCGTAGCAATGTTGAAGAAAACATTTGAATGCTATTATTACGTGGCGCATACGTTATGGGTTTATTTTTAAATATGGATTCAAATTTCCGGGAATGAATCAACACATTTTTGCCGGTAAATCAAATTTCGATTTTTACAAAAATATGGCCTTTTCTATGGATTTTTGGGAGTATTAAAGATGGTGAGAGGAAATCAAGAAGTATCTGTGAGGAAGTCAAGGACCAATTTGCACTGATGGAAGGACTTAATGGACGCCGGTAGACAGCGGATATGGAACTTGTGATGGAAGATAAGTAAAGAAAGAATATTAAGATAGAATTTTCGGTGGAATGTTTTTTTTAATAAATTTGTATTTATCATTAAGTAAGATGAAATAAAAAAAATTGGGATAAGTTAATAACAAGTTTTAACAATTATTGGGTTATATTTGTAAATTGTTTTGGTAATGGGGATACGCCAGCTGTTCTGGCATTTGGGATATAACGAAGGAAGCGGAAGGATTACTGCTGATGCAGAAGCAATTTGGAGAAGGGATTGAAAAATTGGTCCGTAACTTTAAGAAAGACGGCAGGTTACGTAAGGACAACGTGTATTACCGCAAGTGAATAACACAGTTCCAAAATCTTGGAAAAGAGTTCAACAATAATCACGGACTGTTGTTGCCTCACGCAGTTGAGTCCGGCAAGGGAAAATATTTTGCGGAAAATTACGCAGAGTACGTAAATAGTTTGGTCAACGAATGGTCTGATACATTTAGTTCTGAATTAGAGGAATTAGGATAACAAACTGTGAGTTTGGTTTCGCCAGACGAGGAAGTAAGGAACAGATTGAAATCAATGCAGTCAGAGGTGGGACAGCTTACTGGGAAAATAGTTGACCAGTTCGAAGCAAGTACGAGCAGGGAAGAAGCTCAGGAATTGTGGAACGCCAGAGGAGCTGTGTCACCATTAGAAGTAGCGGATCAGGCCTTAACGGCAATTCAAAAAAGTTCAGAAGAAAAGTTGTTCAATTTTCATAAGAAAACAGAGGATTTGAGAGCACAAAAGGAGTACCTTGAGAATAAGGTAAGGGAACTTTCGCAGAGATTGACGGAAACAGAGCAAGCAGCATCGCTGTTGGAAAAGGAGTGTGCGGAATTGAAAAAGAGACGGGCGACCAATACGACCTCACTGAATAGGGAGAGATCAAAATCAGCATCAGCTGGATTTACGCAGACAGTATTGACATTGCCTCCGGAAGTGTGTTGGCCGGAATATTTAACACCAGAAGGGATAAGCCGCATGGTAAAGCCAAAATTAGTACTTAATGAAGAAAGGCAAGCGGAATTTTTGTTTGGCGCATCTGAAATCGGTGTCGAGCATTTTTCTCCGGGAAGCCCGATAAATAACGAAAATCAGGGATATCCGCCAAAGGAGCCGGAAGCAGTAACAGTGCAGCAAAGTCCCGATACTGTGGACAGTATTTCGCCTGTATGAACAAACGATCGAATACTAATTAGTTTGAGTCCGTCACTGGCCAATTACCTTTCAAATCCGGGAGAAGCGAATCTGGAAAAATCCCATGAAGATAACGTTCGAATTTTACCAGCCATGAGCAAAACAAAAATACGAAAAATGGGCATTCTCAGGAGTCGAGTTGTATGATCTGAGAACTGAGATCCGGCGCTTCAAAGAAGGTTGTGAGCTACCGCAACAGAGTGTTCCGAAAGCGGACGGGGAACACTTAATAAAGTTTATTAGGCAAAGAACCACAGGTGATGCGTTTGATTTACTGGTGCATAGCTCAGTAAGTACCCTGGCAGAATTATATGCACTTTTGGATAGGACGTATTTAAAACAAAAGTCGTATGACTGTCTCCTTCGGGAAATTCAGGAATCAACTCAGACACCGGGGGAGGAATTGAGAGTCTGGGGACGAAGGCTCCAGTCTCTGGGGAACGCTGCTGAGACGGAAGCCAATAGGCAATTTCCAGAAAACGTTGCAGCATACAAGGCTCAAGTAGAACGGACTATGATTTCTGTGTTCAAGGCAGGCCTGATAAATAGGGACTTAGCTAATTATACTCTTACTTTCACACCGAGGAGTATGGCAAAGCTAGTGGAAGCGGACTCGTCCGCTGAAGCAGCAATACAACACCAAACTACAACAGGTGGAATCAGCTGGACGAATGCTCCAGCAGAGGTAGGAACAGTACAGCAGCAAAACCGATGTGGAGTCGGTAGATTGATGGGCCAATTTCCGCAACAAAGAGACCAAGTATTCTTGGTTGAGAGGTTTCAGCCAAGGAAACCCATTTGCTCATTCTGCCATAAGCCAGGGATAAATGTGTTACACGCAAAAACACGCCCTATTGTATGGAGTGCCCAACATATGGTCATGAGGCAAGTAGACAGTGCCAAGTAGACACTAAATGGGATCAAAGTAGAAGGCAGCCAGCTACGGGGCGCCCGGTTCCACCCTTGAGGGACAGCAGGGGTAACTTCAGTAGTCACCGAGTTAATTCAACGGAAGGATTTAACCAAGGAAGAAATCCTTTCAAAACTGGGAGTGGTCAGCAGCGACAAAATTGGGATTCCAGAAGTGAACAAAGAATAAGCAACACCAAACAGGGGCTAAGATGCTTCTCATGTGGACGAATGGGACATCGGGCAATGGAATGCAGGGAAAGACAATCCCAACAAAAGAACCAGGGAACTTCCAGCGGCCCAGTCGAGGCCAGTAGACTGGAAAGCCAAAAGAAAGGAAGTAACAATTAAGCTGGGAGTACGTGTGAATAGTAATGTAGAAACTACAGTCCAGGAGAAGGAGGAGCAAGAGGCTCTCCAATATCACGAAGAGTTAGGAAGTGGATACGCGTCCATGTTGGGAACAAAAGGACATTGTTTCGTTATGAGCAGGATAGGTGATGCCTTCATCGAGATGCCCTGCGAGGAAGCAGCTAGTGGAAAGCTAGTGCTTTTGGTAGATTCAGGAGCGGACACCAGCCTCGTAAAATGTAGTGTTTTACGGAAAGGGTTAGGTATTCATCAAATGGACGTAAGAATGCTTAACGGAGCGTTTGGAGGGTGAATCAGGACATTGCGGTCGCTCAGAATAGGACACAGTGAAGTGAAGGGCATGAGTTTTAGAGTGCACGCAGTGGAAGTGGATAGGAAAGGTATCCCGGCTGATGGGATAATTGGCCGCGATAATCTTTGGGGCCGCACCATACTGGATGCGCTCGAGAAACAGTTATCATTCTATGATAATAATAAGAATAGAATCCTTACTCTTCCATTAATGTCATGGCAGGAAGGAACCGTGAGTTGGGTTATGAAGTGTGGTATGGAGGTAGTAAATGCTAGGTCAACCAGAGTAGTTACTATGCATGTAAATACGAAACTTAGGACTGTTGTTTTGCACAAGCAGTAGCTAGCGGAGGGCGTATATATGGGAGAAACCATAACGCAAGTTGACAAGGGTAAGGTGTACGCTTGCGTACTCAAAGCATCGGAAAAGGACTACCTGATGGATGAGGATTTTAGGCCCAAGTTCACTAGTTACGATAATTTTAAGGAACCGAATTATAGATCGGTAAATCAGATTAAACAAGTTGATATAAGAAAAAGAATGGAGAGAGTGCTAGAATCACTGAAGTTAGACCCAAGCGTAAATTCAGAAGAGAAGGCATCAATAGAAGCCATTTGTACGTCATTCCCTGACATATTTTTGCTGGAAGGAGACCAGCTGACGTATACACCAGCGGTAGAGCATGAAATACCTATTAGAGTGGATCAACCACAAATTAACCAGAAACAGTACAGATTGCCACAAGCTCACAAAGATGAGGTAAACAGGCAAGTAGAAGGAATGTTAAAGGATAATATAATTTCACCGAGTATCTCGCCTTGGAACTCACCAATAATTTTGGTACCAAAAAAGGGAGGTCCTGAGGGTCAAAAGAAGTGGAGAATGGTCGTCGATTTTAGGAAATTGAACGACGCCACTATCAAGTAAGTGGTCGCGATTCCAAGGATAGAAGAAATTCTGGATCAATTGGGGCATAGTAGATATTTTTCTACGCTTGATTTAGCTAGTGACTGCCACCAAGTTCTGATGGATACCCAAGATAAGCAGAAAACCGCGTTCAGCACCGGTTTAGGGCATTATGAGTTTAATAGAATGCCGTTTGGGTTAACAGGAGCACCGGCTACTTTCCAACGGCTAATGAACCATGTGCTAACAGGCTTGCAAGGGTTAGATTGTTTTGTGTATCTGGATGATATTGTAATTTATGGGAAGAACTTGCAGCAGCATTCGCAACGCTTGTGCAAGGTGCTCCAGATATTACGAGAACACAACTTGAAATTGAACACGGAGAAGTGTCAATTTTTGCGAAGAGAGGTGGTTTATTTAGGCCATCGTTGCTCAGAGGCAGGAGCACTGCCTGACCCGCAGAAGGTGGAATGCGTTAAAAATTTAGCGGTTCCAAGAAATAGAAAAGAAGTGCAAGCATTCCTAGGACTAGTGAACTATTATAGAAAGTTCGTAGAAGGACTAGCCGGAATTGCGTTGCCAGTGAATAAGTTGCTACGAAAAGAGGCAAGGTACGAATGGACAGAGAGGTGTCAGCAAGCATTCGAGAGGCTAAAATAAATAATTAGCTCGCCAGCGATTTTGGCGTACCCCGACTATGAGCAAACTTTTTTGTTGACCACTGATGCTAGCAATGAAGCATTGGGGGCAGTGTTGTCACAAGGGGAAGTCGGTAATAACCGACCAATAGCATTCGCAAGCAGGGCACTTAGCGACAGGGAGAAAAGATACTCTACAATAGAGAAGGAATTTCTAGCCATAGTATGGGCTACGAAGAATTTTAGGGCATATCTGTTAGGACGCCCATTTAAGATATACACTGATCACCAGCCGCTTAGAGGCATAGCCAATTTGAATGACCTAACGTCTAGGCTAGCCAGGTTCAGACACAAGTTCTCTGAGTATGATTTTGAAATCATATACAAACCTGGGAAGAAGAATCTGAATGCGGACGCACAACCATTTGATAAAGTTCATATGGGTATTGTAGGTATTTTACCTGAGACAGTTTCGGGAAATAAATACATATTGACGTTCCAAGACGATTTCTCAAGGTATATGGCGTGCGTGGCTATACCCGATGCTAAAGCAAGTACGGTGGCCAAGGCATTCTTTGATGAAATTATAGCACGATACAACATACCTAAGGTCTTGATAACCGAAAATGGTTCAAATTTTGTATCAAAACTATTCTCAGAAACGTGTAAAATGCTGGGAATCAAGAAATTGCATATAACATCATATCATCCCCAGGCTAATGGCTCATTGGAACGTAGTCATCGACCTCTGGCCGAGTACTTGCGCAGTTTTGCCAAAGAAGACGGCTCGAATTGGGATCAATGGTTGACCACTGCAATGCTTGTACACAACAATACTGTGCATGTATCAACGAAGCAAACTCCGTTTAGAGCACTCTACGGGCTTGATTTCAACATGCCAGCGAATTTGCAGCGCAAGTGTGCACCAGTGTACAATGCTGGTGACCCCAATAAAGTGCAAAAGTACCAGCTACAGCGAGCGCACGAATTGGTTAGAGAAAATCAGGAATGTGCTAAACGGGTAGCCAGGGAAGCCTATAACAAGGTACTAAACCTAGTAATCTTTCATGTGGGTGACCAGGTACTAATGAAGAATCAGGCTAGAAGAAACAAGTTCTCACCTGTTTGGATAGGTCCATATGTAGTAGCAGAAATCCGCAGCCCAGTTACAACAGTCGTAACAATTAAGGGCAAGAATAAAAAGCTACATAATAATTTATTGAAATTGTTCCACATTAGACCACACAACTAAAGACATGTGTTAAGAGTGTTTTACAAGTGTAAACACAAGAATAACAACGTAAACATGTACGTGCGTATATCAAATAACACACACAGCTCCGATTTTCAAAGTCAAGGCCAGTAGAAGTGTGCCACTTAAAATCGGGCAAGTAAAATTGACGTAATTAAAATGTGCTTATTAGGCACTGTAGCCGAATGAGGCACCATAAAGAAAAATATTTTTTTAAATATATATACATACATACACCGAATGAGGCACCGTAGAGTAAATAATAATTCTATAAGAAAAATAAAATCATAAGACAGTCGTGGGTAAGTAATATGAAACTTATCTTAAAATATATACATACATACATACTACAGTTTATGAACTGAACTTCGACGCGTAAGCGTTAACGCCAGGCAACCGAACCGCTGGTGGAGTAAGTATATACGAGTATATGTATATATGTGTATGATGTACAGAATGAATGTACGAAGGTATATTTGAGAAAGTAAGTAATTTTGTTAATAGGAATGGGTATGTAGGGACATATGATTAGGAATTGGGAATCTGCAGTTATTTTCATGCTGCAGCAGGCTATATGAAACTATATGTAATTATACAGGGTGGCCCAAATAAGACCAGCTGATGTGAAACACAAATAACTTTTTTATTTTTTAACATAATTTATTTTTTCTTTTTGCAGATTATAACTGAACTCTTGGAAATTTAAAATGAAAACGTACAGTCCACAACAACGCATTAAAATTATCGAATATTATTATTCTTCTCAACGATCAATTGTTCTGACGCAGCGAAATTATAGCCGTTTTTTTAACGTAAGATCAGCGCCCACATCTTCCATGATTACAAGTTTACTTCGCCGTTTTGAGGAAGTGGATTCAGTTGCCGACCAGGAAGAGGTGGTTATCGAAATATTCGTACTGAAGACAACGTGGAAGCTGTGCAGCAGAGTGTTGCATATGATCCATCTGTCTCAACTCGTCGCCGTTCCGGCAAATTGGGTATACCCAGAACAACATTACAGAGAATTTTAAAGTTGGATCTTAAGATGTATCCATACAAAGTTCAAATTGTGCAACAGCTTCTACCGCAAGACGCCCAACAACGACTACAGTACGCTATTCGCTTTACACAATTAGCCATACAAAATGATTTTTTAAATAATGTTTTGATGACGGATGAAGCGCATTTCCATTTAAGTGGTTATGTGAATAAACAAAACTGTAGGTTGTGGGGCTCCGAAAATCTAAGGGCAATACATCAGCATCAGTCACACCCAATCAGATGCACTGTTTGGTGCGGTGTTATGGCCACAAAAATCATCGGCCCATATTTCTTTGAGAATGAGGATGAAACGCCAGAAACGGCCTCCGGGGCTTCTTACAGAACAATGATCGACAACTTTTTGCGGCCAATGGTGGAGCAACATCCTAATTTGTGGTTTCAACAAGATGAAGCCACGGCGCATACTGCTAGGCAAACTATTGACATGCTGCGTGAAATTTTTGGTGAACGCATAATTTCAAGAAATTCAGATTTCCCTTGGCCTCCTCGTTCACCAGATTTAACTGCGCCCGATTTTTTTTTATGGGGATATTTAAAAGACAAAGTGTATGTTAACAAACCACAGACACTTGGACAGCTCAAGCAGAATATTCGAGACGAAATACGGCGCCTGCAACCAGAAACATTACGCCGTGTAATGCAAAATGCGCTAAAAAGAGCCAATGCCTGTATCGAGCAAAATGGTGGTCATTTGTCTGATGTCATATTTCACACATAGTCACGTTAAATTTCCATAAAATGTATTTAACATATTAAAATAAATCATTTAAAAAAACCCGTTATTACAAGAGATACACGTGTTTAACATCACTAGGTCTCAGTTGGGCCACCCTGTACATAGATTTTTCGGTTTATCGATTAGGAAATTAGCGTGTGGGGAATAGTAATGTATATACGAGTATATACATATATTGAATTAGAACAATATATTTAGCTTCTAAGTCTGTTGTGAGCAAAACATATGCTAGCATTGCTTCATCCTCTGTTTCAACTGTAAGTCTAGGTAATTCGGTTGGTGGTATGTCTGAAAAGGATGAAAGCGTAGAAAAAATGAATTGTAGTAGCCCCGGTGAAAGCTGTATTTGTCTCGAGATTCTCTGCCGATACAACGGAGGACGACATACGATTTCATATCGAATCTGGCCTTCCCCCACCTTCTAAAGTTTACTTGAACATTTCTAAGTTTAAGTTGAAATTTGTTAGGTCTTTCAAAATTATGGTACCTACTGACTTATTTGAAACTATTGGTGGCAGATCCTCTGTTTTTTCAATGACTACTCTAGGAGGGGGGAGGCTTCTAATTAAAGTACGTACGGCCCCATTCTCTGAATACCCAGCCTGCCAAAAATTCGCTATTTACGAGTATCGTATTTTACGAAGAATTTTCGATAGTAAACTATCGTTATTTATTCGTTTTTTGCGAAGGTTTCTCGAACATTGTCCATTCGCTCCTCATTCAGCTGATAACTAACGTTAGCATTTTCGTTATTAACTTTCAGTCCATTTTGCTTCTTATAATTATGAGTCAAAGTCTGCTTGCGATTGTTTGTGAATTTTGAAAAAAGTTTTTATTTTATAAAAGCGAAGTAATTAATATATACTCGTATAATTAGAATATAGTGTGTTAGTGAAATATAGTGTTTCAGTGAAATGAAGAGAAACAGAAAATATATAACTATCGGGCCTATTCCCGTTGGCGTTGTCGTTATATATACGAGTATATCGTAGTCAATTTTCAAATATAATCTAAGCCAATTAAATTCCATTACTTTTAAATTTTTTACATTATATTACTTGAATTAAAAATTGATATACTACTGAAATTATATATATATATATATATATATATATATATATATATATATATATATATATATATATATATATATATATATATATATATATATATATATTTATTATTATTTATATTTTTGACGTTTTCCTTTGTTACAAATTCGAAACTTTATTTAATTTTTTTGTGGTTTATTTCAGTTTTATTAATGACAAAATTATACTGAAAGATTTTACTTTTGTTAAGAGAAATGAATCAATTATTGCATTGTTCTATAAACTAGCTTAATTAAATGTAGCCTGTTATTGTAGAGTAACGCTACTCAGTAATTCCATTTTGTTACGTATGTATATACACAATGGTGGAAATGGCATATACAAGAAAAATAAAGTAATGCAAAATAATATATATTTTCGTTCTGTATATATAATTATCAATAAAAAACGTGTTAAAAACAATTGTCTATTAAATTTATTGAGCGATTGGATTGTTCTCATAGAGTTTCTGAAAAATTTACCATACAAGTTAGTGGGGTGCATTGTGGCTTTCCACCGGCACGTCATGTGCGCGTAAAAGTTGTCGATCAGCTCTACGCTTCATGTGCCCGTACAAAGCCCGTACAAGTTGTCGATCCATCAGCGTCAGCTTTTGCTTGCGCGTGCAAGCTGTCCGTCTGTCCGTCCAACATGCGCGTGTGGGACATCCATCGTTCAATGCACCTCGCTCTAAGGTATTCGCTACGGTCAGACTTCCGCCCCAAAGCACCCAAACGACGATGCACAGTTCGACGCGACAGTTCGATTACCTGCATTTCGCTGATTCTGCATCGATCAAGTGCATTCGGTGAAATCGAGCGCGATCGGTCGATGCACCGGGAAGCGAAAATGGTGGGAACCCAAACTGTGGGAGCATTGATGTTTGCTGTCGCGACACTTTAGGTCACGTAGGCCTCCGAACCGAGGCTTCGTGACAAACTCAGAATTAGGGAATAGTTCAGTTCTATTGGGAGTTAGAAAGAATACGGTTGTGCGGTTAAAACCAGTCAATTAAACATTTAAATAATAATAAAAATTGGAATTGTGAATTCTAGCTGGTTGTTTAAATTGTAAAATAAATTTGGAATTGTGAATTAAATTAAATTCCAAATAATAAAATGAAATTGTAAACTCGAAATAATAAACTAAATTGTGAACTATTTCTAAACACATTAGTGAATAAAAATCTAATTGTTATCGCAAATAACTGTTTTGATTGACGATCGCCGCTGTCACTGTGACACCTTCCTTCACCGTCAGACCGCACGCCTTAGCGTTCGCAGGACTGACGCGTCTGGCCTAGCCAGCAGCAGGAACAGGTAAGGTATTAATTATAATTCATCAACCGCCGCAGTTGCAGCACTGCCTTCCTTCGCGGTCAGACCGCACGCCTTAGCGTTCGCAGGACTGGCGCGTCTGGTCTAGCCAGCAGCAGGAAGAGCTAATCTATTAATTGGCGCCCAAGCAGGGACTGCGAAAAAGTCGTGGTCTCAAGAAACCACCCCCTGGAGAGGTTTTAGTGCAGCCAAATATAGGCGGTGCACGGACTACCTTGACCGGTAGGGCCATTTAAAACCATCGCACCATAAAAAGAAATCTGAAATCTGCGACTCCTACGGGCCCCTCCAGGTTGAAAAATAATACATTTAACAAAAAAGAGTAGAATATGCGATTCCTACGGGACCCTCCAGGTCAGTAAGACTGCATATAAACTAAATTAAAGATAAGCGATTACGCCGTCGTAAACGTCAACGTGCAGCTTAATCTAGGTAGCTCTCGTTAAAATCTACGATTACTAATCTGAGCAGTCCTACCGGATATAGCAGCAGCTATCAGCAGAGTAATGCAGACATCAGCTCCTATACGAGTCCTGTAAGATATTGCTAAACCATTTTTTGTTGCAATTTATATTTATAAGATTTTTCCTGTAATAATCGCACAACCCGTGACTTAATAGAATCCAATTTAGAAAATGCATAGTGGGGTGGACTGTTTGCTGAGGCGGGAGCACCTGAGTTTTGGGGGTACTTCCCAGGGGGTCTCCCTCTATAAGGCACTCTTGAAAACAGCCCTTACTGCCGTGGCCAAAGATGGTGGGCGTCGCTTCAACGAGAGCTTGAAGCTCATTGAGGAACTCCGCCTGGGATCCATTCCCTGAAGCAGACTGCCCCATTGTTGAGCCGTACAGAGACGTGATGTTCAACGCCGACTCGGGGTCTGACGAATCGTTGGTCCTGATACAGGCCCTGAGAGAATTCGGAGGTAGCCGAGCACAGTACGTCTCCTGGCGACGGGCTGCTCAAAGCGGTTATGGCCCGTTTGACCGCTTGGAAGGTACCACCAAACATTACCAGGCGATGCACTTAATTCGTGGCATAATAGTGGGGGAAGCAGATACACTCTTGATATCTTTTAACACGCCTAGCAACTTCAGGGCCATAATGGCTAGGTTAGACTTCACGTACGCGGATAAACGATCATCCTACTCGATCCAGCACGAGTTGTTGGCGCTGCGACAGAGGCGTTTGACGGTCTCACAGTATTATGACGAGATTCAGAAACGCCTTACATTGCTCACAAATCAAAACGAGATGAACAATGCCAATGACAGCGCTAAGAAGGAGGTGCTGAATGAAGAATATAGGAATCTCGCGCGGAGCGTGTTTGTCATCGGACTGAACCAGCCCACAAGCTCTGCAGTGCTTTGTGCCGGGCCCACCGATATGCCCGCGTTAGAGCTAGAGGAGAACCAAGCACGCGCACAGACTGACAGAGTCGCACAGTGGTCAAACCCAAGGCAGCAGGAGGGGTCGTTTCGTTCACCATAATTTGATACGCAACCAATCCGGGAGCCGCGGCCACCATGAGATGGTCGTCAATGGTCGAGCCAGAGGCAAGCGTTACCCGGATATGGAGCGCCCCTGGGAATTGAAGGACCTTCCACTTCTCGAGCAGCCTACCCAACATCTCAGGGTATGCAACAGAGACAACCCTTCGGTAGACCCGCCTTCAGCGGTCAGCCGAATAACGACCTAGGCGGTCATTCGAACCCTTCCATCCGTCTAATTCATCCGGTCAGCACCAGCAGGAAGGGCATTCGGCGTCAAATAACGCGTTCAGGACCTTCAAGAGACCCCTGAATAGCCCTGATGCGACGCAGACGAATAAATACTCGAGGGTAAATCACGTGATGGTTCCAGAAGAACAAAACCCCGAGGCCGAGATGACGGCAAGGCAAGGGCTCATGCGTCGTCGCAATAGGCGAAAGGGCCCTCACCCACAACAAGCCAGAATGAACGACTCTAGATTGGGGGAAAATATCGACGAGGTTAATTTTTTAGACTTGGGCGATCCTCCCTACCATACCTCTCAATGACACTGTACGACCGCCCCCTTAAGTTCTTGATTGATACCGGGTCTTGCAAGAAGTACATTAAGGACCTTGATATTCTTCAGGGGGTGAAGCCGGTAAACCGCCCAATTAGGGTAAAATCTGCAGGGGGAATTAGTTTAGTTAAATCCAAGTTTGAAATGGAGGTGTTACACGAGAAATCCACATTTTTTGTTCTTCCCGGCTTTACCACATTCGATGCTATCCTAGGTTTCGATTTCCTTACGGAAATTGAAACCACTCTCGATCTCAATAAGGGGCTTTTCCTCCACCGTAAGGGCATCGAAGTCATTTAGGAATTCCCATGACAGGAAATAAATGCCATGCATGAGGACGTCAAAGGGACTCCGACAGAAAGGACGATCGGGAACAGCTTCTAACCGAGCTGGACAGGATGTTCTCCGACCCGGAGGAAGGACTCCCTTTTAACACAAGAGTTGTGGCAACCATCGATACCGAGAGTAGGCAGCTAGTGTACGCCAAGTGTTACCCATATCATATCGCCGGTACCGACTTCGTGAATAACGAAATCGAGACCATGCTCAGGGAGGGAATTATTCGGCAGTCTTACTCGTCGTACAATAATCCACTGTGGGTGGTCCCTAAAAAGGGCGTAGACGAGCAGGGCGTCCGAAAACTACGGGTCATCCTTGATTTCAAGAGACTCAATGACGTCACCAAAAGCGAGAAATATCCCATACCTGACCCGTCTGTGAGTTTGTCCAACTTAGGCAAATCGGAATGCTTTTCCACTGTAGACCTGAAAAATGGATTTTACCAGATTGCGCTCGCAGAAGAAGACAGGGAAAAACAGCATTCTCCGTCAACAACGGCCAGTATGAATACTGCCGCCTGCCCATGGGATTGAAGAATGCGCCCAGCATCTTCCAGCGAGCGATTGACGATGTTGTGCGTGACGAAATCGGCAAATGGTGTTACGTCTACATGGATGACGTTTTGATATTTTCTGCCAATAGGGATAGTCACTTCAGAGATGTTCCCCTCCTCTTAGGTAAGCTATACGACGCGAATATGAGGGCATCTCGAGAGAAATCGAAATTCTTCATGACTGAGGTGGAATTCTTGGGTTTTGTACTGTCGAAGGAAGGTATAAAGACCTGCCCACAAAAGGTGAACAACATCGTACAATGTGAGCTGGACCTCGTCATAATTAAGGGAAGGGTGGTCCATAAGGACAATCTGCATTAGGCAGGCTGCCCGAATGACCCAAGAATTTAGCTTAACTACACCACAATTAATTGATAACTATCCTCGCCCCTACGTAGGTAGTCACCTTGTCGTGGTGTAGGGGCTTGACATGTGCTGGAACATGTTACATGAAAGACTGTGATGTGGTCCAGCATATAAACAAAGAACTACCACCAACGCACAGGTTGAAAGTAGATATATACGATTCCTGGTCAGACGTTGAGGGGCTAGCTAGGTTGCCCGCTTGGCGCTAGCTAAGTGGTCAGCCCTTCGGGGAAGTGCGGCTATCTTTCAAACCAATGGCTCATTTTCAGTACGGTCATGTCTCTGCTGAAATTGAGCCGCCGATAGCCGGGCGAGGAGAAGGAAAACTCCCTGGGGCAGGGTCCGCCCGCGCTCTGGAACTCCAGTCTGGAGCGCGGACGGGCCTATTGACCCAAACAAACCCCCTAAACCCACAGTGGAACAGCATATAAACAAAGAACTACCACCAACGCACAGGTTGAAAGTAGATAACTACGATTCCTGGTCAGACGTTGAGGGGCTAGCTAGGTTGCCCGCTTGGCGCTAGCTAAGTGGTCAGCCCTTCGGGGAAGTGCGGCTATCTTTCAGACCAATGGCTCATTTTCAGTACGGTCATGTCTCTGCTGAAATTGAGCCGCCGATAGCCGGGCGAGGAGAAGGAAAACTCCCTGGGGCAAGGGTCCGCCCGAGTTACATACAATCAAGTAGACAAAATATGTGTTTGTACAAACACATACTTTGTTACCTGTCTGTCTGTCACAGCAAACCCAAAGGTTTCGTATTGCCATCAAAACCATGGGAATGCTTTCCAACTCATTAGAGATAAGTTTATGCTGAATTGCAGAATAGCTGCAATTCATATTTTGTTAAGGTAGACTAAGAACAAAGAGAATGAAATAAATAAAGAATAGTTTTAAAACTGAATTCAACGTCTTAAGTACGTAATTGGCGCAGTCGCTGTGAATATAAATATCTATAGATATTTAGTGAACCGAGACTCTAAAAATTGAATAAAATATTTGATAATAAAGGAAGAAACCATTTTATTGGTTGCAATTAATGTAAAGCAATTTGGTCACAAAACGAAAATAACCAATTAACAAAAGTTAATAAAATATTTGAATAAAAAAAAAAAATAATAATAATAAATAAAATAAAAATGAATGAAGAAATAAGAAATAGAATCGAACACTTAGAGTGCATTGTTTTAAAACAAGAGGCATATATAAAGGACCAGCAACAAGCCCAGATAAGTTTACAACAAGAGCTGGCCCAAAGAGAGGCCATTTGGACGGAAACAAAACTGAGGTCTTACCAAGCTAGTATGATGATGGCTGAACTCCAACAACTGCAGGAACATCAGCAGCAACAAAATCAACCACAACAGCAACGGCAGACATTTGGTTTAGGACTTAGTCTCAATGAGGTCTTAAGCCAACTTAACCAGATCCAACCGTTGGAAAAGGTCAACAGCTATTACAGTTTATTAACAGTGTTGAGAATTTCTTCAAACTTTGCGGAAATAATATCGACATCATCAATTATAGCACTGGCATTATAAGAAATTCCAAAATTATTGGAAACCCTGGAAGATTAATAGGACTACTACCTGACGAAGCGAATTGGAATTCAATAAAGGACCAATTAAAAAAGGAGTATGGACCGAAAAAAACCTATGCAGATATATTTAACTATATAAGAAACATAAAAGTAAGTAGTCTTAGAGAACTCTTTAGCATTGTATTGGAGTCAAAGCTTAAAATAAATGAAATATATACCTATGACGATGATAAACCAGAACTGTACTCTCCGGACAATGTGGACAGAGACTTAACTCAACTTCTTATGACGAAAATCGATGGACAATTTAGGGGATGTATTGTGGGACAAACTCTAAGCATAGAATCCTTGCAAAATGTTTATTCACAGTTATATCTACTAGATGATAAAAGAACAATTGACAAAAGATGTAGAAAAGATAAAAAAACAGATACAGAAAAAAAACTAATTTTCCAAAAAATCAATATGAAAATAGAAACACATATACAAATAGCTCTCGAAAAAAAACATTCACAAAACCCCAATCTGAATTATGTACAAGTAAAGCCACTCTAATGGATATAGATCATTTAAAAGAAGAATCAGATGACGAGGAAGTAAATTTTCTCAAAACCACTCAAAATCCAAATTACCCTTAATAGCACTTACGATAGGAAGTAAAATAGTTACTTGTCTCATTGATACAGGATCAGAAACTAGCATAATAAAAAATAATCTTTTCAAGGACGAATTTGTTGAAATAGATTTAATAAAACCTTTTAAATTTCGAACACTAAGTGGCACAGGTTCTACATCCACTGGCCTTATTACACCATTTCCTAGGGAATTTAATATACCAGGGACATTGTCTTGGAAAGTAATAAATATATCAAACCGCAACTATGATGCTATTATAGGTCAAAACTTTCTCATACCCCTTAAAGCAAAAATTGACTTAGAGAATAGATTTGTGGACATTTTTGGGGAAAATATCCTTTTTGAAGAACAATCTCCGTATCATATCAATACAATTCAGACGATTGAAGATACAGATTTCAGTAAAATTAATCAACTTAATTTAAATCATTTAAATCGGGATGAAAATTGTAAATTAAGAAAATTATTGGAAGAATTTCAAGATTTATTTTATAAAGACGGAGATAAACTAACGGCAACTCATGAAGTACAACATGAAATTCCAACATCTATAGACAAACCTCTTTATTCTAAAATATACCGATACCCACGAGTTCATGAAAATGAAATCCAAAAACAAATTAATGAAATGCTTTCGCAAAATATCATTAAAGAAAGTACTTCCCCGTACAATAGCCCTCTTTGGATTGTACCCAAGAAAATTGACGAACGAATACACCAAAACTGATAAATTTCCTATTCCTCATATGGAAGGAATTTTGGATAAACTGGGCAGAGCCCAATATTTTTCAACAGTCGACCTTGCAAAAGGGTTCCATCAAATTTTGGTGAAACAAAATGACAGGGAAAAAACTGCATTTTCTACTCCATTTGGACACTACGAATTTATTCGTATGCCATTTGGATTAAAAAATACTAAGGGACTATGTAAATAAAATTTGTATTGTTTATTTGGATGATATTTTAATATTTAGCACATCTTTAGATGAGCATTTAATTAACTTGAAAAAAATATTCAAGCGGCTTCGGGAAGCCAAATTAAAAATCCAAATAGATAAATGCAATTTTTTACAAAACCAAACGGAATTTTTAGGTCATGTTCTTACACCTAAAGGTGTCAAACCAAACCCAAGAAAAGTGGAAATAATTCAGAAGTTGAAGCTTCCAAACACACAAAAAAGGATAAAATCATTCCTAGGGATGACGGGATTTTACAGGAAATTTATAAAAGATTATGCAAAAATTGCATCTCCTATGACAAAATATTTGAAAAAAAATTCAAAAGTAAATTCAAATGATCCCAATTTTATTGCTGCTTTTGAGCAATTAAAAGATATTCTGGTAAATCCACCCATCTTAAGATATCCAAACTTTAATAAAAAATTTAAGCTCATAACTGATGCTAGTAACTTTGCATTGGGTGCTGTTCTAACCCAAGAGGGTCATCCAATATGCTATGCCTCCAGAACACTAAATGTACATGAAAGAAATTATTCTACAATCGAAAAAGAACTATTAGCCATTGTTTGGAGCACACAATATTTCCGACCATATCTCTACGGAGTAGAGTTTGATCTTAGCACAGATCATCAACCACTCAAGTGGTTACAAGCTAAGAATAACGGTAGAGATATAAACCCTAGACTGCAGCGTTGGCTTGTCATTTTAATGGACTATAACGCTAAAATAGATTATATTAAAGGTAAAGAAAATCACATAGCTGATTTCTTAAGCCGTATCGATGAAACCGAACCTTTAGTGGAAACTATAAACACTGAGGAGAATTTATTACAAGACGAAAACCTAAATGACAATATTCATATTCTCGATACAGTTGTCAATCGCTTCAAATTTCAAATAATAATTACGGAGAAGAAAGATATAGAATCTATAAATGTTTTCGGGAAAACCAGAGTATATATAGACAATGAAGATTTGGGCTCGCAAAATATAGGAGGTAAGCTTGCAGCCTACAATCTAAAAGGCCAAGTCGGTATTTATTCTTTTGTAGATGAAAGCAAATTTTCTGAATATCAAAGTGCTATCAAAGAATATTATTATCAAAACCGAATAGATATATTATCAAAACCGAATAGATGTTAAATTCCACAAATGCACCTATTTTGCCACTGATGTTGAAAATATAGAGGAGTTGAAAAAGCAAATAGCGTTATATCACAAAAAAGAAACAGGTCACTCAGGAATTATTCCAACATATGAAGGAATTAAACACCGAATCTATAACCAACCCAGAACTTAAAACTACAGTTCATAAAGTTATAAATAATTGCGATCACTGCACATCCGCTAAATACGATAGAAATCCTATAAAACCGAATCTTCAGCATACTGAAACCCCATCTATGCCAAATGAAATAATTCATGTTGACACATATTTCAATAGCAAGCAATCTTTTATAATTTTTATAGACAAATTCTCGAAATTCGCAGTACACTTCCACCTTCCAGATAGGAATAACCAAACTATTATTCAGAAAATCAGAGAATTCTTAGCTATAAAAGGAAACATAAAGAAACTTGTTTTTGATAACGAATTTAATACAGTAAATGTCCGAAGGTTTTTAGAGGAGACAAATATTGAATACCATGCAACTAAACCTAATAGCCATACCGGAAACTCGGACATTGAAAGATTAAATAATACAATATCAGAGAAAATAAGGGTACTTAATCTTGAGGAAAACTTACCAATAATTATTCAAATGGCGAAGTCAATAAAATTCTATAACAATACCTATCATTCAACTATTAAATGCACTCCGTTAGAAGCTGAACAGCAAAAAGTTGATCACAATACAATAAAAAATCGTATCGAATCAAAAAAACGTCAGATATTATGCAAGGAAAATAATAAACGTGACAATTATGTAGAACAAAGACAAGAAGGTTATATAAAAAATTATAGGAGTGTACGACATAAAGAACAACCCAAATTTATTAAAAGAAATTTAGAAAATGTACATCCTACCAACATTAAACGTCCATTGAAATTTGCAGATTGCCATAATAATATTGGTGACACTCATTAATATATATCCCGGCTGCGGAACGCTCCAGGTCAAACCTCTTAATCAGAACCAAGGATTTGCTGTTATAAACGTTAAGTCTGTAGAAATAGTAAATGAGACTGTAACTATATTACACTTGATAGATCCTCAGGAGATATATGCCGTAATAGAAGATATTGAAAGTTACATAAACAACATACAAATTATAAATAAAGGATTAATAGCAAAAGAAATTCAGGTATTGAAAAGTAAATTAAAATCTATAATTCCTTTAGGACAATTTCGTTTTAAAAGAGGACTTGCCAATGTTGTCGGATCTTGGCAAAAATGGCTCTTTGGTACTATGGACGATGAAGATAGAAACATAATAACTGAACATTTAAATATAGTGACCCAAAATAGTCATAATGCCATAAATGCAATAAACAAACAAATTTTGATAAATGAACATTTCTCAGACAGCATTAAATTATTAAAATCTACAATTTTTAATGACAGAAACAAGACGATTCAAGCTATTAAAGAATTGCAATCACAGAACGAATATATTGCCCAACATTTTCATTTTTCGGACATAATGTTCAAACTAAAATTCATAGAGAACAGAATCAACCAAATACAAGACAACATTGCTTCTGCCAAACATAATATACTTCACCCTAGTATTCTAACATCAGACGAAATCGAAACATTTAACATAGATTTTTACAAATTAAAATTAGTACAACAAGGTGTTATGTATTACAATAATAATAATATACTGGTATTTGCCATCAAAATACCTACTAACTTTGAAACAACTAATGTAAAATTAATATTACCTATACCAAATAAAAATTTTGTAGAAATCGAAGAAGAACAACAATACTTTGTAAAAATAAGCAATATAAATTATTTATATAAAGAACATACAACCCTACAAAAAGTCCAAAGAGTCCAAATTGTATTTTTCATAATAATTGTAAACTTAAAATTAATAAAGAACAATCAGTAACTTATGTTGATGAAGAAACCATAATAATTAAAAATGCAAAAAACAATTCTTTAATACACAATTGTGATGACAGAAAACTAATAAATGTCAATGGAAACAAATTAATAGAATTTTATAATTGTTCAATAAAAATATTAAATAGTGAATACTCAAACAAGAAAATGTACACCTATGATAAATTTGCATATGATAACGATGAAACATTGTACAATTTCACAAAAAAAACATGAAATTAACTTTAATCAACTAAAAATAACCCAAGTAGAAAACATCAAAATGATTGAAGAATTGAAGTCAACCAGAAATATCTCATATGGCATAAATGCAACGTTAATCATAATTATGGTAGTCACATTGACTGTTATATTTATAATTGTAAGGAAAAATAATATACGAATCAAAATTCAAAAAAATATTCAACACAAAGCAGTTGAAGAAATTGCGGAAAGATACGACAATATTTAATTACCTAATTCAGGAGAATTTTTCTACCAGGGATGGAGGAGTTACATACAATCAAGTAGACAAAATATGTGTTTGTACAAACACATACTTTGTTACCTGTCTGTCTGTCACAGCAAACCCAAAGGTTTCGTATTGCCATCAAAACCATGGGAATGCTTTCCAACTCGTTAGAGATAAGTTTATGCTGAATTGCAGAATAGCTGCAATTCATATTTTGTTAAGGTAGACTAAGAACAAAGAGAATGAAATAAATAAAGAATAGTTTTAAAACTGAATTCAACGTCTTAAGTACGTAATTCCCGCGCTCTGGATCTCCAGTCTGGATCGCGGACGGGCCTATTGACCCAAACACACCCCCTAAACCCACAGTGGAACAAAATCCGATAGGCACGGAATCGTGACGAAATCGGCAAATGGTGTTACGTCTATATGGATGACGTTTTGATATTTTCTGCCAATAGGGATAGTCACTTCAGAGATGTTCCCCTCCTCTTAGGTAAGCTATACGACGCGAATATGAGGGCATCTCGAGAGAAATCGAAATTCTTCATGACTGAGGTGGAATTCTTGGGTTTTGTACTGTCGAAGGAAGGTATAAAGACCTGCCCACAAAAGGCGAACAACATCGTACAATTTGAGCTGGACCTCGGATCCAAGGTCATAATTAAGGGAAGGGTGGTCCATAAGGACAATCTGCATTAGGCAGGCTGCCCGAATGACCCAAGAATTTAGCTTAACTACCCCACAATTAATTTATAACTATCCTCGCCCCTACGTAGGTAGTCACCTTGTCGCGGTGTAGGGGCTTGATATGTGCTGGAACATGTTACATGAAAGACTGTGATGTGGTCCAGCATATAAACAAAGAACTACCACCAACGCATAGGTTGAAAGTAGATAACTACGATTCGTGGTCTGACATTGAGGGGCTAGCTCGGTTGCCCGCTTGGCGCTAGCTAAGTGGTCAGCCCTTCGGGGAAGTGCGGCTATCTTTCAGACCAATGGCTCATTTTCAGTACGGTCATGTCTCTGCTGAAATTGAGCCGCCGATAGCCGGGCGAGAAGAAGAAAAACTCCCTGGGGCAAGGGTCCGCCCGCGCTCTGGATCTCCAGTCTGGAGCGCGGACAGGCCTATTGACCCAAACAAACAACCTAAACCCACAGTGGAACAGCTATGCTGGTGGGCTTGCTTGACGGGGTAGAGTCAAGCTTAATAGCGAACTTGGGGTGCCCAGGCAAGGCCCGATTTCAATCCATGCCTTACTGCGCTACCGGGGCACTGGCGTAGTGGACCGATATTTCCCCTTTACTCGTGGGAACAAAAATGAACACAGACAACAAACAAAAACCGAATGGCGAGAGCAGCCACAATAGCTCACACAAAGAGGCCACAGCACCTCAGCAAAGAGAGGCAGAGCAGCCCTCGATTGGCGCGAGTCACAACACCGACCACCAAAATCCGATAGGCACGGAATCAGCAGCTGAAAAGCCTAAAAGCCTCAGCGGCGCGGGCAAAAAGAGGCTCAGTTACTTCCTCAAGAAAGGGTTCAGCAGAGAAGAGGCATACGCCAAAGCTATGCTCCCTATGCCCACAAACAAGGTCGAAGGCGGAAAACCAGGCCCCAAAAGGCAGAGGTCGGCCGAACAAACACCTCCAGAGGCCACATATAAAAAGCGGCTAAAGGATGATCAACCCTCCACCTCCAAGGCCGCAGCAGGAGCAGCAGCACCGGCTATTAAAACAGCACAAACAGCAACATATGCAGCAGACGCACCAAATTTGAATGAAAATACATCCAAGAAGAGGCAGCCCACTGCCCCCTACAAGGATGTGGTGACAGGCATCAAAATGGCAGTACTCGCAAGGGACTATCCCAATACGCCCCTAACAACGGAGCAAATGGACTCCGTCCAGAAACTCATCCTGGATAAAATTATAGCCGGAAAACAACAGGCTACAAAACCAGCGTTCCTGGGCGCTATCCACAAAGCAGGATACATGGTTCTGCACTGTAAAGATAGCGCGTCAATAGACTGGCTAAAGGCGGCCATCACCAACACGTCGCCTTGGGAAGGTGCTTCACTGTGGGTCACAGAGGAGTCCAAGATACCTCATTCGCGGATCGCTGTGGGGTACTTTCCCAACTCCCAGTCCCTGGAGACCTCTAGGATCCTGGACTTTTTGCAGGGGCAGAACAAAGGCCTACGTTGAGTCGTGGCGTACACTACGAAGAGCTGAAAGAGGCTCTAACGTAACTCTGGTCCTAGCAGTAGACCAGAAATCAGCAGCCAGCCTTGTGGAATCCGGTGATAAGGTCAACTTTAACTTTGGCCAAGTGAATCTCAGGCTAAAGGCTGCATCCTCCAATGCTGATGAGCTGGCGGATAAAATGGATGCTGTGGAGTTGGAAGAAGAGGACGAAAGTACTGCATCCAACCCCAACTCAGTAGCACCAACATGAAGTGCATCTAGGTAAATCTTCACCATGCTAAGGCTGCAACGGCCGAACTTAGCAGAAGGTTTGCCGGTGGTAGCACCAACATAGAGCTTATCCAGGAACCCTGGATACATAGAGGCAAGATAGTAGGCCTCAATACACCAAACACACAGGTAATCTATGACGTGGGTGCAGTCAAACCAAGGGCTGCACTTATCATTGATACAAACATGAAATATCTGCCATTTTTAGAGTTTATGAATGGCGACACAGCAGCAGTACTCGTCGAAATGGATGCAAATGGGAAGAAAATAGAGGCTGTCATAGCCTCAGCTTACCTTCCAGGAGACACCAACGAAGCACCACCTACGAATATCATAGGTCTATCAAGGTTTTGTGACGCTCCAGTAAAAAGTTACAAGCATTTGTATCTTGCAAACTTTCATACGTGTAGGACGTACCGTATAGAAGTTAGGGCCATTTGAAGTTTTATCAGTGTTTGATTTGGGACTCAAGGGTAGCATAGCTTTGAGCGATAGCTTAAATAGACAAGAGGCTCGAGTACTTTATTGTTACAAAATTTCAAGGTTTTCTGACGCTCCAGTAAAAAGTTACAAGCATTTGTATATTGCAAACTTTGAATGGTGTAGGACGTACCGTATAGAAGTTAGGGCCATTTGAAGTTTTATCAGTGTCTGATTTGGGACTCAAGGGTAGCATAGCTTTGAGCGATAGATTACATTGGCAAGAGGTTCCAGTACTTTATTGTTACAAAATTTCAAGGTTTTATGACGCTCCAGTAAAAAGTTACAAGCATTTGTATGTTGCAAACTTTGATAGGTGTAGGACGTACCGTATAGAAGTTAGGGCCATTTGAAGTTTTCTCAGTGTTTGATTTGGGACTCAAGGGTAGCATAGCTTTGAGCGATAGCTTTAATTGACAAGAGGCTCGAGTACTTTATTGTTACAAAATTTCAAGGTTTTGTGACGCTCCAGTAAAAAGTTACAAGCATTTGTATGTTGCAAACTTTCATACGTGTAGGACGTACCGTATAGAAGTTAGGGCCATTTGAAGTTTTATCAGTGTCTGATTTGGGACTCAAGGGTAGCATAGCTTTGAGCGATAGATTAAATTGACAAGAGGCTCGAGTACTTTATTGTTACAAAATTACAAGGTTTTATGACGCTCCAGTACAAAGTTATAAGCATTTGTATGTTGCAAACTTTGATAGGTGTAGGACGTACCATATAGAAGTTAGGGCCATTTGAAGTTTTCTCAGTGTTTAATTTGGGACTCAAGGGTAGCATAGCTTTGAGCGATAGATTAAATTGACAAGAGGTTCGAGTACTTTATTGTTACAAAATTTCCAGGTTTTGTGACGCTCCAGTAAAAAGTTACAAGCATTTGTATATTGCAAACTTTCATACGTGTAGGACGTACCGTATAGAAGCTAGGGCCATTTGAAGTTTTCTCAGTGTTTGATTTGGGACTGAAGGGTAGCATAGCTTTGAGCGATAGCTTTAATTGACAAGAGGCTCGAGTACTTTATTGTTACAAAATTTCAAGGTTTTGTGACGCTCCAGTAAAAAGTTACAAGCATTTGTATGTTGCAAACTTTGATAGATGTAGGACGTACCGTATAGAAGTTAGGGCCATTTGAAGTTTTATCAGTGTTTGATTTGGGACTCAAGGGTAGCATAGCTTTGAGCGATAGCTTTAATTGACAAGAGGCTCGAGTACTTTATTGTTACAAAATTTCAAGGTTTGGTGACGCTCCAGTAAAAAGTTACAAGCATTTGTATATTGAAAACTTTCATACGTGTAGGACGTACCGTATAGAAGTTAGGGCCATTTGAAGTTTTATCAGTGTCTGATTTGGGACTCAAGGATAGCATAGCTTTGAGCGATAGATTAAATTGACAAGAGGCTCGAGTACTTTATTGTTACAAAATTACTAGGTTTTATGACGCTCCAGTAAAAAGTTACAAGCATTTGTATGTTGCAAACTTTGATAGGTGTAGGACGTACCGTATAGAAGTTAGGGCCATTTGAAGTTTTCTCAGTGTTTGATTTGGGACTCAAGGGTAGCATAGCTTTGAGCGATAGATTAAATTGACAAGAGTTTCGAGTACTTTATTGTTACAGAATTTCAAGGTTTTGTGACGCTCCAGTAAAAAGTTACAAGCATTTGTATGTTGCAAACTTTGATAGGTGTAGGGCGTACCGTATAGAAGTTAGGGCCATTTGAAGTTTTATCAGTGTCTGATTTGGGACTCAAGGGTAGCATAGCTTTGAGCGATAGCTTTAATTGTCAAGAGGCTCGAGTACTTTATTGTTACAAAATTTCAAGGTTTTGTGACGCTCCAGTAAAAAGTTACAAGCATTTGTATGTTGCAAACTTTGATAGGTGTAGGACGTACCGTATAGAAGTTAGGGCCATTTGAAGTTTTATCAGTGTTTGATTTGGGACTCAAGGGTAGCATAGCTTTAAGCGATAGCTTTAATTGACAAGAGGCTCGAGTACTTTATTGTTACAAAATTTCAAGGTTTTATGACGCTCCAGTAAAAAGTTACAAGCATTTGTATGTTGCAAACTTTGATAGGTGTAGGGCGTACCGTATAGAAGTTAGGGCCATTTGAAGTTTTATCAGTGTTTGATTTGGGACTCAAGGGTAGCATAGCTTTGAGCGATAGCTTAAATAGACAAGAGGCTCGAGTACTTTATTGTTACAAAATTTCAAGGTTTTCTGACGCTCCAGTAAAAAGTTACAAGCATTTGTATATTGCAAACTTTGAATGGTGTAGGACGTACCGTATAGAAGTTAGGGACATTTGAAGTTTTATCAGTGTCTGATTTGGGACTCAAGGGTAGCATAGCTTTGAGCGATAGATTAAATTGGCAAGAGGCTCGAGTACTTTATTGTTACAAAATTTCAAGGTTTTATGACGCTCCAGTAAAAAGTTACAAGCATTTGTATGTTGCAAACTTTGATAGGTGTAGGACGTACCGTATAGAAGTTAGGGCCATTTGAAGTTTTCTCAGTGTTTGATTTGGGACTCAAGGGTAGCATAGCTTTGAGCGATAGATTAAATTGACAAGAGGCTCGAGTACTTTATTGTTACAAAATTACAAGGTTTTATGACGCTCCAGTAAAAAGTTATAAGCATTTGTATGTTGCAAACTTTGATAGGTGTAGGACGTACCATATAGAAGTTAGGGCCATTTGAAGTTTTCTCAGTGTTTAATTTGGGACTAAAGGGTAGCATAGCTTTGAGCGATAGATTAAATTGACAAGAGGTTCGAGTACTTTATTGTTACAAAATTTCAAGGTTTTGTGACGCTCCAGTAAAAAGTTACAAGCATTTGTATATTGCAAACTTTCATACGTGTAGGACGTACCGTATAGAAGCTAGGGCCATTTGAAGTTTTCTCAGTGTTTGATTTGGGACTCAAGGGTAGAATAGCTTTGAGCGATAGCTTTAATTGACAAGAGGCTCGAGTACTTTATTGTTACAAAATTTCAAGGTTTTGTGACGCTCCAGTAAAAAGTTACAAGCATTTGTATATTGAAAACTTTCATACGTGTAGGACGTACCGTATATAAGTTAGGGCCATTTGAAGTTTTATCAGTGTCTGATTTGGGACTCAAGGATAGCATAGCTTTGAGCGATAGATTAAATTGACAAGAGGCTCGAGTACTTTATTGTTACAAAATTTCAAGGTTTTGTGACGCTCCAGTAAAAAGTTACAAGCATTTGTATGTTGCAAACTTTGATAGATGTAGGACGTACCGTATAGAAGTTAGGGCCATTTGAAGTTTTATCAGTGTTTGATTTGGGACTCAAGGGTATCATAGCTTTGAGCGATAGCTTTAATTGACAAGAGGCTCGAGTACTTTAATGTCACAAAATTTCAAGGTTTTGTGACGCTCCAGTAAAAAGTTACAAGCATTTGTATATTGAAAACTTTCATACGTGTAGGACGTACCGTATAGAAGTTAGGGCCATTTGAAGTTTTATCAGTGTTTGATATGGGACTCAAGGGTAGCATAGCTGTAAGCGATAGCTTTAATTGACAAGAGGCTCGAGTACTTTATTGTTACAAAATTTCAAGGTTTTATGACGCTCCAGTAAAAAGTTATAAGCATTTGTATGTTGCAAACTTTGATAGGTGTAGGACGTACCATATAGAAGTTAGGGCCATTTGAAGTTTTCTCAGTGTTTAATTTGGGACTAAAGGGTAGCATAGCTTTGAGCGATAGATTAAATTGACAAGAGGTTCGAGTACTTTATTGTTACAAAATTTCAAGGTTTTGTGACGCTCCAGTAAAAAGTTACAAGCATTTGTATGTTGCAAACTTTGATAGGTGTAGGACGTACCGTATAGAAGTTAGGGCCATTTGAAGTTTTCTCAGTGTTTGATTTGGGACTCAAGGGTAGCATAGCTTTGAGCGATAGATTAAATTGACAAGAGTTTCGAGTACTTTATTGTTACAAAATTTCAAGGTTTTATGACGCTCCAGTAAAAAGTTACAAGCATTTGTATGTTGCAAACTTTGATAGGTGTAGGGCGTACCGTATAGAAGTTAGGGCCATTTGAAGTTTTATCAGTGTTTGATTTGGGACTCAAGGGTAGCATAGCTTTGAGCGATAGCTTAAATAGACAAGAGGCTCGAGTACTTTATTGTTACAAAATTTCAAGGTTTTCTGACGCTCCAGTAAAAAGTTACAAGCATTTGTATATTGCAAACTTTGAATGGTGTAGGACGTACCGTATAGAAGTTAGGGACATTTGAAGTTTTATCAGTGTCTGATTTGGGACTCAAGGGTAGCATAGCTTTGAGCGATAGATTAAATTGGCAAGAGGCTCGAGTACTTTATTGTTACAAAATTTCAAGGTTTTATGACGCTCCAGTAAAAAGTTACAAGCATTTGTATGTTGCAAACTTTGATAGGTGTAGGACGTACCGTATAGAAGTTAGGGCCATTTGAAGTTTTCTCAGTGTTTGATTTGGGACTCAAGGGTAGCATAGCTTTGAGCGATAGCTTTAATTGACAAGAGGCTCGAGTACTTTATTGTTACAAAATTTCAAGGTTTTGTGACGCTCCAGTAAAAAGTTACAAGCATTTGTATGTTGCAAACTTTCATACGTGTAGGACGTACCGTATAGAAGTTAGGGCCATTTGAAGTTTTATCAGTGTCTGATTTGGGACTCAAGGGTAGCATAGCTTTGAGCGATAGATTAAATTGACAAGAGGCTCGAGTACTTTATTGTTACAAAATTACAAGGTTTTATGACGCTCCAGTAAAAAGTTATAAGCATTTGTATGTTGCAAACTTTGATAGGTGTAGGACGTACCATATAGAAGTTAGGGCCATTTGAAGTTTTCTCAGTGTTTAATTTGGGACTAAAGGGTAGCATAGCTTTGAGCGATAGATTAAATTGACAAGAGGTTCGAGTACTTTATTGTTACAAAATTTCAAGGTTTTGTGACGCTCCAGTAAAAAGTTACAAGCATTTGTATATTGCAAACTTTCATACGTGTAGGACGTACCGTATAGAAGCTAGGGCCATTTGAAGTTTTCTCAGTGTTTGATTTGGGACTCAAGGGTAGAATAGCTTTGAGCGATAGCTTTAATTGACAAGAGGCTCGAGTACTTTATTGTTACAAAATTTCAAGGTTTTGTGACGCTCCAGTAAAAAGTTACAAGCATTTGTATATTGAAAACTTTCATACGTGTAGGACGTACCGTATATAAGTTAGGGCCATTTGAAGTTTTATCAGTGTCTGATTTGGGACTCAAGGATAGCATAGCTTTGAGCGATAGATTAAATTGACAAGAGGCTCGAGTACTTTATTGTTACAAAATTTCAAGATTTTGTGACGCTCCAGTAAAAAGTTACAAGCATTTGTATGTTGCAAACTTTGATAGATGTAGGACGTACCGTATAGAAGTTAGGGCCATTTGAAGTTTTATCAGTGTTTGATTTGGGACTCAAGGGTATCATAGCTTTGAGCGATAGCTTTAGTTGACAAGAGGCTCGAGTACTTTAATGTCACAAAATTTCAAGGTTTTGTGACGCTCCAGTAAAAAGTTACAAGCATTTGTATATTGAAAACTTTCATACGTGTAGGACGTACCGTATAGAAGTTAGGGCCATTTGAAGTTTTATCAGTGTTTGATATGGGACTCAAGGGTAGCATAGCTGTAAGCGATAGCTTTAATTGACAAGAGGCTCGAGTACTTTATTGTTACAAAATTTCAAGGTTTTATGACGCTCCAGTAAAAAGTTATAAGCATTTGTATGTTGCAAACTTTGATAGGTGTAGGACGTACCATATAGAAGTTAGGGCCATTTGAAGTTTTCTCAGTGTTTAATTTGGGACTAAAGGTAGCATAGCTTTGAGCGATAGATTAAATTGACAAGAGGTTCGAGTACTTTATTGTTACAAAATTTCAAGGTTTTGTGACGCTCCAGTAAAAAGTTACAAGCATTTGTATGTTGCAAACTTTGATAGGTGTAGGACGTACCGTATAGAAGTTAGGGCCATTTGAAGTTTTCTCAGTGTTTGATTTGGGACTCAAGGGTAGCATAGCTTTGAGCGATAGATTAAATTGACAAGAGTTTCGAGTACTTTATTGTTACAAAATTTCAAGGTTTTGTGACGCTCCAGTAAAAAGTTACAAGCATTTGTATGTTGCAAACTTTGATAGGTGTAGGACGTACCGTATAGAAGTTAGGGCCATTTGAAGTTTTATCAGTGTTTGATATGGGACTCAAGGGTAGCATAGCTGTAAGCGATAGCTTTAATTGACAAGAGGCTCGAGTACTTTATTGTTACAAAATTTCAAGGTTTTATGACGCTCCAGTAAAAAGTTACAAGCATTTGTATGTTGCAAACTTTGATAGGTGTAGGGCGTACCGTATAGAAGTTAGGGCCAATTGAAGTTTTATCAGTGTTTGATTTGGGACTCAAGGGTAGCATAGCTTTGAGCGACAGCTTAAATAGACAAGAGGCTCGAGTACTTTATTGTTACAAAATTTCAAGGTTTTCTGACGCTCCAGTAAAAAGTTACAAGCATTTGTATATTGCAAACTTTGAATGGTGTAGGACGTACCGTATAGAAGTTAGGGCCATTTGAAGTTTTATCAGTGTCTGATTTGGGACTCAAGGGTAGCATAGCTTTGAGTGATAGATTAAATTGGCAAGAGGCTCGAGTACTTTATTGTTACAAAATTTCAAGGTTTTATGACGCTCCAGTAAAAAGTTACAAACATTTGTATGTTGCAAACTTTGATAGGTGTAGGACGTACCGTATAGAAGTTAGGGCCATTTGAAGTTTTCTCAGTGTTTGATTTGGGACTCAAGGGTAGCATAGCTTTGAGCGATAGCTTTAATTGACAAGAGGCTCGAGTACTTTATTGTTACAAAATTTCAAGGTTTTGTGACGCTCCAGTAAAAAGTTACAAGCATTTGTATGTTGCAAACTTTCATACGTGTAGGACGTACCGTATAGAAGTTAGGGCCATTTGAAGTTTTATCAGTGTCTGATTTGGGACTCAAGGGTAGCATAGCTTTGAGCGATAGATTAAATTGACAAGAGGCTCGAGTACTTTATTGTTACAAAATTACAAGGTTTTATGACGCTCCAGTAAAAAGATATAAGCATTTGTATGTTGCAAACTTTGATAGGTGTAGGACGTACCATATAGAAGTTAGGGCCATTTGAAGTTTTCTCAGTGTTTAATTTGGGACTCAAGGGTAGCATAGCTTTGAGCGATAGATTAAATTGACAAGAGGTTCGAGTACTTTATTGTTACAAAATTTCCAGGTTTTGTGACGCTCCAGTAAAAAGTTACAAGCATTTGTATATTGCAAACTTTCATACGTGTAGGACGTACCGTATAGAAGCTAGGGCCATTTGAAGTTTTCTCAGTGTTTGATTTGGGACTGAAGGGTAGCATAGCTTTGAGCGATAGCTTTAATTGACAAGAGGCTCGAGTACTTTATTGTTACAAAATTTCAAGGTTTTGTGACGCTCCAGTAAAAAGTTACAAGCATTTGTATGTTGCAAACTTTGATAGATGTAGGACGTACCGTATAGAAGTTAGGGCCATTTGAAGTTTTATCAGTGTTTGATTTGGGACTCAAGGGTAGCATAGCTTTGAGCGATAGCTTTAATTGACAAGAGGCTCGAGTACTTTATTGTTACAAAATTTCAAGGTTTGGTGACGCTCCAGTAAAAAGTTACAAGCATTTGTATATTGAAAACTTTCATACGTGTAGGACGTACCGTATAGAAGTTAGGGCCATTTGAAGTTTTATCAGTGTCTGATTTGGGACTCAAGGATAGCATAGCTTTGAGCGATAGCTTAAATTGACAAGAGGCTCGAGTACTTTATTGTTACAAAATTACTAGGTTTTATGACGCTCCAGTAAAAAGTTACAAGCATTTGTATGTTGCAAACTTTGATAGGTGTAGGGCGTACCGTATAGAAGTTAGGGCCATTTGAAGTTTTATCAGTGTCTGATTTGGGACTCAAGGGTAGCATAGCTTTGAGCGATAGCTTTAATTGACAAGAGGCTCGAGTACTTTATTGTTACAAAATTTCAAGGTTTTGCGACGCTCCAGTAAAAAGTTACAAGCATTTGTATGTTGCAAACTTTGATAGGTGTAGGACGTACCGTATAGAAGTTAGGGCCATTTGAAGTTTTATCAGTGTTTGATTTGGGACTCAAGGGTAGCATAGCTTTAAGCGATAGCTTAAATAGACAAGAGGCTCGAGTACTTTATTGTTACAAAATTTCAAGGTTTTCTGACGCTCCAGTAAAAAGTTACAAGCATTTGTATATTGCAAACTTTGAATGGTGTAGGACGTACCGTATAGAAGTTAGGGCCATTTGAAGTTTTATCAGTGTCTGATTTGGGACTCAAGGGTAGCATAGCTTTGAGCGATAGATTAAATTGACAAGAGGCTCGAGTACTTTATTGTTACAAAATTACAAGGTTTTATGACGCTCCAGTAAAAAGTTATAAGCATTTGTATGTTGCAAACTTTGATAGGTGTAGGACGTACCATATAGAAGTTAGGGCCATTTGAAGTTTTCTCAGTGTTTAATTTGGGACTAAAGGGTAGCATAGCTTTGAGCGATAGATTAAATTGACAAGAGGTTCGAGTACTTTATTGTTACAAAATTTCAAGGTTTTGTGACGCTCCAGTAAAAAGTTACAAGCATTTGTATATTGCAAACTTTCATACGTGTAGGACGTACCGTATAGAAGCTAGGGCCATTTGAAGTTTTCTCAGTGTTTGATTTGGGACTCAAGGGTAGCATAGCTTTGAGCGATAGCTTTAATTGACAAGAGGCTCGAGTACTTTATTGTTACAAAATTTCAAGGTTTTGTGACGCTCCAGTAAAAAGTTACAAGCATTTGTATATTGAAAACTTTCATACGTGTAGGACGTACCGTATAGAAGTTAGGGCCATTTGAAGTTTTATCAGTGTCTGATTTGGGACTCAAGGATAGCATAGCTTTGAGCGATAGATTAAATTGACAAGAGGCTCGAGTACTTTATTGTTACAAAATTGCAAGGTTTTGTGACGCTCCAGTAAAAAGTTACAAGCATTTGTATGTTGCAAACTTTGATAGGTGTAGGACGTACCGTATAGAAGTTAGGGCCATTTGAAGTTTTATCAGTGTTTGATTTGGGACTCAAGGGTAGCATAGCTGTAAGCGATAGCTTTAATTGACAAGAGGCTCGAGTACTTTATTGTTACAAAATTTCAAGGTTTTATGACGCTCCAGTAAAAAGTTACAAGCATTTGTATATTGAAAACTTTCATACGTGTAGGACGTACCGTATAGAAGTTAGGGCCATTTGAAGTTTTATCAGTGTTTGATTTGGGACTCAAGGGTAGCATAGCTTTAAGCGATAGCTTTAATTGACATGAGGCTCGAGTACTTTATTGTTACAAAATTTCAAGGTTTTGTGACGCTCCAGTAAAAAGTTACAAGCATTTGTATGTTGCAAACTTTGATAGGTGTAGGGCGTACCGTATAGAAGTTAGGGCCAATTGAAGTTTTATCAGTGTTTGATTTGGGACTCAATTGTAGCATAGCTTTGAGCGACAGCTTAAATAGACAAGAGGCTCGAGTACTTTATTGTTACAAAATTTCAAGGTTTTCTGACGCTCCAGTAAAAAGTTACAAGCATTTGTATATTGCAAACTTTGAATGGTGTAGGACGTACCGTATAGAAGTTAGGGCCATTTGAAGTTTTATCAGTGTCTGATTTGGGACTCAAGGGTAGCATAGCTTTGAGTGATAGATTAAATTGGCAAGAGGCTCGAGTACTTTATTGTTACAAAATTTCAAGGTTTTATGACGCTCCAGTAAAAAGTTACAAACATTTGTATGTTGCAAACTTTGATAGGTGTAGGACGTACCGTATAGAAGTTAGGGCCATTTGAAGTTTTATCAGTGTTTGATTTGGGACTCAAGGGTAGCATAGCTTTAAGCGATAGCTTTAATTGACAATTGGCTCGAGTACTTTATTGTTACAAAATTTCAAGGTTTTATGACGCTCCAGTAAAAAGTTACAAGCATTTGTATGTTGCAAACTTTGATAGGTGTAGGGCGTACCGTATAGAAGTTAGGGCCATTTGAAGTTTTATCAGTGTTTGATTTGGGACTCAAGGGTAGCATAGCTTTGAGCGATAGCTTAAATAGACAAGAGGCTCGAGTACTTTATTGTTACAAAATTTCAAGGTTTTCTGTCGCTCCAGTAAAAAGTTACAAGCATTTGTATATTGCAAACTTTGAATGGTGTAGGACGTACCGTATAGAAGTTAGGGCCATTTGAAGTTTTATCAGTGTCTGATTTGCGACTCAAGGGTAGCATAGCTTTGAGCGATAGATTAAATTGGCAAGAGGCTCGAGTACTTTATTGTTACAAAATTTCAAGGTTTTATGACGCTCCAGTAAAAAGTTACAAGCATTTGTATGTTGCAAACTTTCATACGTGTAGGACGTACCGTATTGAAGTTAGGGCCATTTGAAGTTTTCTCAGTGTTTGATTTGGGACTCAAGGGTAGCATAGCTTTGAGCGATAGCTTTAATTGACAAGAGGCTCGAGTACTTTATTGTTACAAAATTTCAAGGTTTTGTGACGCTCCAGTAAAAAGTTACAAGCATTTGTATGTTGCAAACTTTCATACGTGTAGGACGTACCGTATAGAAGTTAGGGCCATTTGAAGTTTTCTCAGTGTTTGATTTGGGACTCAAGGGTAGCATAGCTTTGAGCGATAGCTTTAATTGACAAGAGGCTCGAGTACTTTATTGTTACAAAATTTCAAGGTTTTGTGACGCTCCAGTAAAAAGTTACAAGCATTTGTATATTGAAAACTTTCATACGTGTAGGACGTACCGTATAGAAGTTAGGGCCATTTGAAGTTTTATCAGTGTCTGATTTGGGACTCAAGGATAGTATAGCTTTGAGCGATAGATTAAATTGACAAGAGGCTCGAGTACTTTATTGTTACAAAATTTAAAGGTTTTGTGACGCTCCAGTAAAAAGTTACAAGCATTTGTATGTTGCAAACTTTGATAGATGTAGGACGTACCGTATAGAAGTTAGGGCCATTTGAAGTTTTATCAGTGTTTGATTTGGGACTCAAGGGTAGCATAGCTTTGAGCGATAGCTTTAATTGACAAGAGGCTCGAGTACTTTATTGTTACAAAATTTCAAGGTTTTGTGACGCTCCAGTAAAAAGTTACAAGCATTTGTATATTGAAAACTTTCATACGTGTAGGACGTACCGTATAGAAGGTAGGGCCATTTGAAGTTTTATCAGTGTCTGATTTGGGACTCAAGGATAGCATAGCTTTGAGCGATAGATTAAATTGACAAGAGGCTCGAGTACTTTATTGTTACAAAATTACAAGGTTTTATGACGCTCCAGTAAAAAGTTACAAGCATTTGTATGTTGCAAACTTTGATAGGTGTAGGACGTACCGTATAGAAGTTAGGGCCATTTGAAGTTTTCTCAGTGTTTGATTTGGGACTCAAGGGTAGCATAGCTTTGAGCGATAGATTAAATTGACAAGAGTTTCGAGTACTTTATTGTTACAAAATTTCAAGGTTTTGTGACGCTCCAGTAAAAAGTTACAAGCATTTGTATGTTGCAAACTTTGATAGGTGTAGGACGTACCGTATATAAGTTAGGGCCATTTGAAGTTTTATCAGTGTTTGATTTGGGACTCAAGGGTAGCATAGCTGTGAGCGATAGCTTTAATTGACAAGAGGCTCGAGTACTTTATTGTTACAAAATTTCAAGGTTTTATGACGCTCCAGTAAAAAGTTACAAGCATTTGTATATTGCAAACTTTGATATTTGTAGGACGTACCGTATAGAAGTTAGGGCCATTTGAAATTTTATCAGTGTCTGATTTGGGACTCAAGGGTAGCATAGCTTTGAGCGATAGCTTTAATTGACAAGAGGCTCGAGTACTTTACTGTTACAAAATTTCAAGGTTTTGTGACGCTCCAGTAAAAAGTTACAAGCATTTGTATGTTGCAAACTTTGATAGGTGTAGGACGTACCGTATAGAAGTTAGGGCCATTTGAAGTTTTATCAGTGTTTGATTTGGGACTCAAGGGTAGCATAGCTTTGAGCGATAGCTTTAATTGACAAGAGGCTCGAGTACTTTATTGTTACAAAATTTCAAGGTTTTATGACGCTCCAGTAAAAAGTTACAAGCATTTGTATATTGCAAACTTTGAATGGTGTAGGACGTACCGTATAGAAGTTAGGGCCATTTGAAGTTTTATCAGTGTCTGATTTGGGACTCAAGGGTAGCATAGCTTTGAGCGACAGCTTAAATAGACAAGAGGCTCGAGTACTTTATTGTTACAAAATTTCAAGGTTTTCTGACGCTCCAGTAAAAAGTTACAAGCATTTGTATGTTGCAAACTTTGATAGGTGTAGGACGTACCGTATAGAAGTTAGGGCCATTTGAAGTTTTATCAGTGTTTGATTTGGGACTCAAGGGTAGCATAGCTTTGAGCGATAGCTTTAATTGACAAGAGGCTCGAGTACTTTATTGTTACAAAATTTCAAGGTTTTATGACGCTCCAGTAAAAAGTTACAAGCATTTGTATATTGCAAACTTTGAATGGTGTAGGACGTACCGTATAGAAGTTAGGGCCATTTGAAGTTTTATCAGTGTCTGATTTGGGACTCAAGGGTAGCATAGCTTTGAGCGATAGCTTTAATTGACAAGAGGCTCGAGTACTTTATTGTTACAAAATTTCAAGGTTTTGTGACGCTCCAGTAAAAAGTTACAAGCATTTGTATGTTGCAAACTTTCATACGTGTAGGACGTACCGTATAGAAGTTAGGGCCATTTGAAGTTTTATCAGTGTCTGATTTGGGACTCAAGGGTAGCATAGCTTTGAGCGATAGATTAAATTGACAAGAGGCTCGAGTACTTTATTGTTACAAAATTACAAGGTTTTATGACGCTCCAGTAAAAAGTTATAAGCATTTGTATGTTGCAAACTTTGATAGGTGTAGGACGTACCGTATAGAAGTTAGGGCCATTTGAAGTTTTCTCAGTGTTTAATTTGGGACTAAAGGGTAGCATAGCTTTGAGCGATAGATTAAATTGACAAGAGGTTCGAGTACTTTATTGTTACAAAATTTCAAGGTTTTATGACGCTCCAGTAAAAAGTTACAAGCATTTGTATATTGCAAACTTTGAATGGTGTAGGACGTACCGTATAGAAGTTAGGGCCATTTGAAGTTTTATCAGTGTCTGATTTGGGACTCAAGGGTAGCATAGCTTTGAGCGATAGCTTTAATTGACAAGAGGCTCGAGTACTTTATTGTTACAAAATTTCAAGGTTTTGTGACGCTCCAGTAAAAAGTTACAAGCATTTGTATGTTGCAAACTTTCATACGTGTAGGACGTACCGTATAGAAGTTAGGGCCATTTGAAGTTTTATCAGTGTCTGATTTGGGACTCAAGGGTAGCATAGCTTTGAGCGATAGATTAAATTGACAAGAGGCTCGAGTACTTTATTGTTACAAAATTACAAGGTTTTATGACGCTCCAGTAAAAAGTTATAAGCATTTGTATGTTGCAAACTTTGATAGGTGTAGGACGTACCATATAGAAGTTAGGGCCATTTGAAGTTTTCTCAGTGTTTAATTTGGGACTAAAGGGTAGCATAGCTTTGAGCGATAGATTAAATTGACAAGAGGTTCGAGTACTTTATTGTTACAAAATTTCAAGGTTTTGTGACGCTCCAGTAAAAAGTTACAAGCATTTGTATATTGCAAACTTTCATACGTGTAGGACGTACCGTATAGAAGCTAGGGCCATTTGAAGTTTTCTCAGTGTTTGATTTGGGACTCAAGGGTAGCATAGCTTTGAGCGATAGCTTTAATTGACAAGAGGCTCGAGTACTTTATTGTTACAAAATTTCAAGGTTTTGTGACGCTCCAGTAAAAAGTTACAAGCATTTGTATATTGAAAACTTTCATACGTGTAGGACGTACCGTATAGAAGTTAGGGCCATTTGAAGTTTTATCAGTGTCTGATTTGGGACTCAAGGATAGCATAGCTTTGAGCGATAGATTAAATTGACAAGAGGCTCGAGTACTTTATTGTTACAAAATTGCAAGGTTTTGTGACGCTCCAGTAAAAAGTTACAAGCATTTGTATGTTGCAAACTTTGATAGGTGTAGGACGTACCGTATAGAAGTTAGGGCCATTTGAAGTTTTATCAGTGTTTGATTTGGGACTCAAGGGTAGCATAGCTGTAAGCGATAGCTTTAATTGACAAGAGGCTCGAGTACTTTATTGTTACAAAATTTCAAGGTTTTATGACGCTCCAGTAAAAAGTTACAAGCATTTGTATATTGAAAACTTTCATACGTGTAGGACGTACCGTATAGAAGTTAGGGCCATTTGAAGTTTTATCAGTGTTTGATTTGGGACTCAAGGGTAGCATAGCTTTAAGCGATAGCTTTAATTGACATGAGGCTCGAGTACTTTATTGTTACAAAATTTCAAGGTTTTGTGACGCTCCAGTAAAAAGTTACAAGCATTTGTATGTTGCAAACTTTGATAGGTGTAGGGCGTACCGTATAGAAGTTAGGGCCAATTGAAGTTTTATCAGTGTTTGATTTGGGACTCAATTGTAGCATAGCTTTGAGCGACAGCTTAAATAGACAAGAGGCTCGAGTACTTTATTGTTACAAAATTTCAAGGTTTTCTGACGCTCCAGTAAAAAGTTACAAGCATTTGTATATTGCAAACTTTGAATGGTGTAGGACGTACCGTATAGAAGTTAGGGCCATTTGAAGTTTTATCAGTGTCTGATTTGGGACTCAAAGGTAGCATAGCTTTGAGTGATAGATTAAATTGGCAAGAGGCTCGAGTACTTTATTGTTACAAAATTTCAAGGTTTTATGACGCTCCAGTAAAAAGTTACAAACATTTGTATGTTGCAAACTTTGATAGGTGTAGGACGTACCGTATAGAAGTTAGGGCCATTTGAAGTTTTATCAGTGTTTGATTTGGGACTCAAGGGTAGCATAGCTTTAAGCGATAGCTTTAATTGACAATTGGCTCGAGTACTTTATTGTTACAAAATTTCAAGGTTTTATGACGCTCCAGTAAAAAGTTACAAGCATTTGTATGTTGCAAACTTTGATAGGTGTAGGGCGTACCGTATAGAAGTTAGGGCCATTTGAAGTTTTATCAGTGTTTGATTTGGGACTCAAGGGTAGCATAGCTTTGAGCGATAGCTTAAATAGACAAGAGGCTCGAGTACTTTATTGTTACAAAATTTCAAGGTTTTCTGTCGCTCCAGTAAAAAGTTACAAGCATTTGTATATTGCAAACTTTGAATGGTGTAGGACGTACCGTATAGAAGTTAGGGCCATTTGAAGTTTTATCAGTGTCTGATTTGCGACTCAAGGGTAGCATAGCTTTGAGCGATAGATTAAATTGGCAAGAGGCTCGAGTACTTTATTGTTACAAAATTTCAAGGTTTTATGACGCTCCAGTAAAAAGTTACAAGCATTTGTATGTTGCAAACTTTCATACGTGTAGGACGTACCGTATTGAAGTTAGGGCCATTTGAAGTTTTCTCAGTGTTTGATTTGGGACTCAAGGGTAGCATAGCTTTGAGCGATAGCTTTAATTGACAAGAGGCTCGAGTACTTTATTGTTACAAAATTTCAAGGTTTTGTGACGCTCCAGTAAAAAGTTACAAGCATTTGTATGTTGCAAACTTTCATACGTGTAGGACGTACCGTATAGAAGTTAGGGCCATTTGAAGTTTTCTCAGTGTTTGATTTGGGACTCAAGGGTAGCATAGCTTTGAGCGATAGCTTTAATTGGCAAGAGGCTCGAGTACTTTATTGTTACAAAATTTCAAGGTTTTGTGACGCTCCAGTAAAAAGTTACAAGCATTTGTATATTGAAAACTTTCATACGTGTAGGACGTACCGTATAGAAGTTAGGGCCATTTGAAGTTTTATCAGTGTCTGATTTGGGACTCAAGGATAGTATAGCTTTGAGCGATAGATTAAATTGACAAGAGGCTCGAGTACTTTATTGTTACAAAATTTAAAGGTTTTGTGACGCTCCAGTAAAAAGTTACAAGCATTTGTATGTTGCAAACTTTGATAGATGTAGGACGTACCGTATAGAAGTTAGGGCCATTTGAAGTTTTATCAGTGTTTGATTTGGGACTCAAGGGTAGCATAGCTTTGAGCGATAGCTTTAATTGACAAGAGGCTCGAGTACTTTATTGTTACAAAATTTCAAGGTTTTGTGACGCTCCAGTAAAAAGTTACAAGCATTTGTATATTGAAAACTTTCATACGTGTAGGACGTACCGTATAGAAGTTAGGGCCATTTGAAGTTTTATCAGTGTCTGATTTGGGACTCAAGGATAGCATAGCTTTGAGCGATAGATTAAATTGACAAGAGGCTCGAGTACTTTATTGTTACAAAATTACAAGGTTTTATGACGCTGCAGTAAAAAGTTACAAGCATTTGTATGTTGCAAACTTTGATAGGTGTAGGACGTACCGTATAGAAGTTAGGGCCATTTGAAGTTTTCTCAGTGTTTGATTTGGGACTCAAGGGTAGCATAGCTTTGAGCGATAGATTAAATTGACAAGAGTTTCGAGTACTTTATTGTTACAAAATTTCAAGGTTTTGTGACGCTCCAGTAAAAAGTTACAAGCATTTGTATGTTGCAAACTTTGATAGGTGTAGGACGTACCGTATATAAGTTAGGGCCATTTGAAGTTTTATCAGTGTTTGATTTGGGACTCAAGGGTAGCATAGCTGTAAGCGATAGCTTTAATTGACAAGAGGCTCGAGTACTTTATTGTTACAAAATTTCAAGGTTTTATGACGCTCCAGTAAAAAGTTACAAGCATTTGTATATTGCAAACTTTGATATTTGTAGGACGTACCGTATAGAAGTTAGGGCCATTTGAAATTTTATCAGTGTCTGATTTGGGACTCAAGGGTAGCATAGCTTTGAGCGATAGCTTTAATTGACAAGAGGCTCGAGTACTTTACTGTTACAAAATTTCAAGGTTTTGTGACGCTCCAGTAAAAAGTTACAAGCATTTGTATGTTGCAAACTTTGATAGGTGTAGGACGTACCGTATAGAAGTTAGGGCCATTTGAAGTTTTATCAGTGTTTGATTTGGGACTCAAGGGTAGCATAGCTTTGAGCGATAGCTTTAATTGACAAGAGGCTCGAGTACTTTATTGTTACAAAATTTCAAGGTTTTATGACGCTCCAGTAAAAAGTTACAAGCATTTGTATATTGCAAACTTTGATAGGTGTAGGACGTACCGTATAGAAGTTAGGGCCATTTGAAGTTTTATCAGTGTCTGATTTGGGACTCAAGGGTAGCATAGCTTTGAGCGATAGATTAAATTGGCAAGAGGCTCGAGTACTTTATTGTTACAAAATTTCAAGGTTTTATGACGCTCCAGTAAAAAGTTACAAGCATTTGTATGTTGCAAACTTTGATAGGTGTAGGACGTACCGTATAGAAGTTAGGGCCATTTGAAGTTTTCTCAGTGTTTCATTTGGGACTCAAGGGTAGCATAGCTTTGAGCGATAGCTTTAATTGACAAGAGGCTCGAGTACTTTATTGTTACAAAATTTCAAGGTTTTGTGACGCTCCAGTAAAAAGTTACAAGCATTTGTATGTTGCAAACTTTCATACGTGTAAGACGTACCGTATAGAAGTTAGGGCCATTTGAAGTTTTATCAGTGTCTGATTTGGGACTCAAGGGTAGCATAGCTTTGAGCGATAGATTAAATTGACAAGAGGCTCGAGTACTTTATTGTTACAAAATTACAAGGTTTTATGACGCTCCAGTAAAAAGTTATAAGCATTTGTATGTTGCAAACTTTGATAGGTGTAGGACGTACCATATAGAAGTTAGGGCCATTTGAAGTTTTCTCAGTGTTTAATTTGGGACTCAAGGGTAGCATAGCTTTGAGCGATAGATTAAATTGACAAGAGGTTCGAGTACTTTATTGTTACAAAATTTCAAGGTTTTGTGACGCTCCAGTAAAAAGTTACAAGCATTTGTATATTGCAAACTTTCATACGTGTAGGACGTACCGTATAGAAGCTAGGGCCATTTGAAGTTTTCTCAGTGTTTGATTTGGGACTCAAGGGTAGCATAGCTTTGAGCGATAGCTTTAATTGACAAGAGGCTCGAGTACTTTATTGTTACAAAATTTCAAGGTTTTGTGACGCTCCAGTAAAAAGTTACAAGCATTTGTATATTGCAAACTTTGATAGATGTAGGACGTACCGTATAGAAGTTAGGGCCATTTGAAGTTTTATCAGTGTTTGATTTGGGACTCAAGGGTAGCATAGCTTTGAGCGATAGCTTTAATTGACAAGAGGCTCGAGTACTTTATTGTTACAAAATTTCAAGGTTTTGTGACGCTCCAGTAAAAAGTTACAAGCATTTGTATGTTGCAAACTTTCATACGTGTAGGACGTACCGTATAGAAGTTAGGGCCATTTGAAGTTTTATCAGTGTCTGATTTGGGACTCAAGGATAGCATAGCTTTGAGCGATAGATTAAATTGACAAGAGGCTCGAGTACTTTATTGTTACAAAATTACAAGGTTTTATGACGCTCCAGTAAAAAGTTACAAGCATTTGTATGTTGCAAACTTTGATAGGTGTAGGACGTACCGTATAGAAGTTAGGGCCATTTGAAGTTTTCTCAGTGTTTGATTTGGGACTCAAGGGTAGCATAGCTTTGAGCGATAGATTAAATTGACAAGAGTTTCGAGTACTTTATTGTTACAAATTTTCAAGGTTTTGTGACGCTCCAGTAAAAAGTTACAAGCATTTGTATGTTGCAAACTTTGATAGGTGTAGGACGTACCGTATATAAGTTAGGGCCATTTGAAGTTTTATCAGTGTTTGATTTGGGACTCAAGGGTAGCATAGCTGTAAGCGATAGCTTTAATTGACAAGAGGCTCGAGTACTTTATTGTTACAAAATTTCAAGGTTTTATGACGCTCCAGTAAAAAGTTACAAGCATTTGTATATTGCAAACTTTGATAGGTGTAGGACGTACCGTATAGAAGTTAGGGCCATTTGAAATTTTATCAGTGTCTGATTTGGGACTCAAGGGTAGCATAGCTTTGAGCGATAGCTTTAATTGACAAGAGGCTCGAGTACTTTATTGTTACAAAATTTCAAGGTTTTGTGACGCTCCAGTAAAAAGTTACAAGCATTTGTATGTTGCAAACTTTGATAGGTGTAGGACGTACCGTATAGAAGTTAGGGCCATTTGAAGTTTTATCAGTGTTTGATTTGGGACTCAAGGGTAGCATAGCTTTGAGCGATAGCTTTAATTTACAAGAGGCTCGAGTACTTTATTGTTACAAAATTTCAAGGTTTTATGACGCTCCAGTAAAAAGTTACAAGCATTTGTATGTTGCAAACTTTGATAGGTGTAGGGCGTACCGTATAGAAGTTAGGGCCATTTGAAGTTTTATCAGTGTTTGATTTGGGACTCAAGGGTAGCATAGCTTTGAGCGATAGCTTAAATAGACAAGAGGCTCGAGTACTTTATTGTTACAAAATTTCAAGGTTTTCTGACGCTCCAGTAAAAAGTTACAAGCATTTGTATATTGCAAACTTTGAATGGTGTAGGACGTACCGTATAGAAGTTAGGGCCATTTGAAGTTTTATCAGTGTCTGATTTGGGACTCAAGGGTAGCATAGCTTTGAGCGATAGATTAAATTGGCAAGAGGCTCGAGTACTTTATTGTTACAAAATTTCAAGGTTTTATGACGCTCCAGTAAAAAGTTACAAGCATTTGTATGTTGCAAACTTTGATAGGTGTAGGACGTACCGTATAGAAGTTAGGGCCATTTGAAGTTTTCTCAGTGTTTGATTTGGGACTCAAGGGTAGCATAGCTTTGAGCGATAGCTTTAATTGACAAGAAGCTCGAGTTCTTTATTGTTACAAAATTTCAAAGGTTTGTGACGCTCCAGTAAAAAGTTACAAGCATTTGTATGTTGCAAACTTTCATACGTGTAGGACGTACCGTATAGAAGTTAGGGCCATTTGAAGTTTTATCAGTGTCTGATTTGGGACTCAAGGGTAGCATAGCTTTGAGCGATAGATTAAATTGACAAGAGGCTCGAGTACTTTATTGTTACAAAATTACAAGGTTTTATGACGCTCCAGTAAAAATTTATAAGCATTTGTATGTTGCAAACTTTGATAGGTGTAGGACGTACCATATAGAAGTTAGGGCCATTTGAAGTTTTCTCAGTGTTTAATTTGGGACTCAAGGGTAGCATAGCTTTGAGCGATAGCTTTAATTGACAAGAGGCTCGAGTACTTTATTGTTACAAAATTTCAAGGTTTTATGACGCTCCAGTAAAAAGTTACAAGCATTTGTATATTGCAAACTTTGAATGGTGTAGGACGTACCGTATAGAAGTTAGGGCCATTTGAAGTTTTATCAGTGTCTGATTTGGGACTCAAGGGTAGCATAGCTTTGAGCGATAGATTAAATTGGCAAGAGGCTCGAGTACTTTATTGTTACAAAATTTCAAGGTTTTATGACGCTCCAGTAAAAAGTTACAAGCATTTGTATGTTGCAAACTTTGATAGGTGTAGGACGTACCGTATAGAAGTTAGGGCCATTTGAAGTTTTCTCAGTGTTTCATTTGGGACTCAAGGGTAGCATATCTTTGAGCGATAGCTTTAATTGACAAGAGGCTCGAGTACTTTATTGTTACAAAATTTCAAGGCTTTGTGACGCTCCAGTAAAAAGTTACAAGCATTTGTATGTTGCAAACTTTCATACGTGTAAGACGTACCGTATAGAAGTTAGGGCCATTTGAAGTTTTATCAGTGTCTGATTTGGGACTCAAGGGTAGCATAGCTTTGAGCGATAGATTAAATTGACAAGAGGCTCGAGTACTTTATTGTTACAAAATTACAAGGTTTTATGACGCTCCAGTAAAAAGTTATAAGCATTTGTATGTTGCAAACTTTGATAGGTGTAGGACGTACCATATAGAAGTTAGGGCCATTTGAAGTTTTCTCAGTGTTTAATTTGGGACTCAAGGGTAGCATAGCTTTGAGCGATAGATTAAATTGACAAGAGGTTCGAGTACTTTATTGTTACAAAATTTCAAGGTTTTGTGACGCTCCAGTATAAAGTTACAAGCATTTGTATATTGCAAACTTTCATACGTGTAGGACGTACCGTATAGAAGCTAGGGCCATTTGAAGTTTTCTCAGTGTTTGATTTGGGACTCAAGGGTAGCATAGCTTTGAGCGATAGCTTTAATTGACAAGAGGCTCGAGTACTTTATTGTTACAAAATTTCAAGGTTTTGTGACGCTCCAGTAAAAAGTTACAAGCATTTGTATATTGAAAACTTTCATACGTGTAGGACGTACCGTATAGAAGTTAGGGCCATTTGAAGTTTTATCAGTGTCTGATTTGGGACTCAAGGATAGCATAGCTTTGAGCGATAGATTAAATTGACAAGAGGCTCGAGTACTTTATTGTTACAAAATTTCAAGGTTTTGTGACGCTCCAGTAAAAAGTTACAAGCATTTGTATGTTGCAAACTTTGATAGATGTAGGACGTACCGTATAGAAGTTACGGCCATTTGAAGTTTTATCAGTGTTTGATTTGGGACTCAAGGGTAGCATACCTTTGAGCGATAGCTTTAATTGACAAGAGGCTCGAGTACTTTATTGTTACAAAAGTTCAAGGTTTTGTGACGCTCCAGTAAAAAGTTACAAGCATTTGTATGTTGCAAACTTTCATACGTGTAGGACGTACCGTATAGAAGTTAGGGCCATTTGAAGTTTTATCAGTGTCTGATTTGGGACTCAAGGATAGCTTAGCTTTGAGCGATAGATTAAATTGACAAGAGGCTCGAGTACTTTATTGTTACAAAATTACAAGGTTTCATGACGCTCCAGTAAAAAGTTACAAGCATTTGTATGTTGCAAACTTTGATAGGTGTAGGACGTACCGTATAGAAGTTAGGGCCATTTGAAGTTTTCTCAGTGTTTGATTTGGGACTCAAGGGTAGCATAGCTTTGAGCGATAGATTAAATTGACAAGAGTTTCGAGTACATTATTGTTACAAAATTTCAAGGTTTTGTGACGCTCCAGTAAAAAGTTACAAGCATTTGTATGTTCCAAACTTTGATAGGTGTAGGACGTACCGTATAGAAGCTAGGGCCATTTGAAGTTTTCTCAGTGTTTGATTTGGGACTCAAGGGTAGCATACCTTTGAGCGATAGCTTTAATTGACAAGAGGCTCGAGTACTTTATTGTTACAAAATTTCAAGGTTTTGTGACGCTCCAGTAAAAAGTTACAAGCATTTGTATATTGCAAACTTTGATAGGTGTAGGACGTACCGTATAGAAGTTAGGGCCATTTGAAGTTTTCTCAGTGTTTGATTTGGGACTCAAGGGTAGCATAGCTTTGAGCGATAGCTTTAATTGACAAGAGGCTCGAGTACTTTATTGTTACAAAATTTCAAGGTTTTGTGACGCTCCAGTAAAAAGTTACAAGCATTTGTATGTTGCAAACTTTCATACGTGTAGGACGTACCGTATAGAAGTTAGGGCCATTTGAAGTTTTATCAGTGTCTGATTTGGGACTCAAGGATAGCATAGCTTTGAGCGATAGATTAAATTGACAAGAGGCTCGAGTACTTTATTGTTACAAAATTACAAGGTTTTATGACGCTCCAGTAAAAAGTTACAAGCATTTGTATGTTGCAAACTTTGATAGGTGTAGGACGTACCGTATAGAAGTTAGGGCCATTTGAAATTTTATCAGTGTCTGATTTGGGACTCAAGGGTAGCATAGCTTTGAGCGATAGCTTTAATTGACAAGAGGCTCGAGTACTTTATTGTTACAAAATTTCAAGGTTTTGTGACGCTCCAGTAAAAAGTTACAAGCATTTGTATGTTGCAAACTTTGATAGGTGTAGGACGTACCGTATAGAAGTTAGGGCCATTTGAAGTTTTATCAGTGTTTGATTTGGGACTCAAGGGTAGCATAGCTTTGAGCGATAGCTTAAATTGACAAGAGGCTCGAGTACTTTATTGTTAAAAAATTTCAAGGTTTTATGACGCTCCAGTAAAAAGTTACAAGCATTTGTATGTTGCAAACTTTGATAGGTGTAGGGCGTACCGTATAGAAGTTAGGGCCATTTGAAGTTTTATCAGTGTTTGATTTGGGACTCAAGGGTAGCATAGCTTTGAGCGATAGCTTAAATAGACAAGAGGCTCGAGTACTTTATTGTTACAAAATTTCAAGGTTTTCTGACGCTCCAGTAAAAAGTTACAAGCATTTGTATATTGCAAACTTTGAATGGTGTAGGACGTACCGTATAGAAGTTAGGGCCATTTGAAGTTTTATCAGTGTCTGATTTGGGACTCAAGGGTAGCATAGCTTTGAGCGATAGATTAAATTGACAAGAGGCTCGAGTACTTTATTGTTACAAAATTACAAGGTTTTATGACGCTCCAGTAAAAAGTTATAAGCATTTGTATGTTGCAAACTTTGATAGGTGCAGGACGTACCATATAGAAGTTAGGGCCATTTGAAGTTTTCTCAGTGTTTAATTTGGGACTCAAGGGTAGCATAGCTTTGAGCGATAGATTAAATTGACAAGAGGTTCGAGTACTTTATTGTTACAAAATTTCAAGGTTTTGTGACGCTCCAGTAAAAAGTTACAAGCATTTGTATATTGCAAACTTTCATACGTGTAGGACGTACCGTTTAGAAGCTAGGGCCATTTGAAGTTTTCTCAGTGTTTGATTTGGGACTCAAGGGTAGCATAGCTTTGAGCGATAGCTTTAATTGACAAGAGGCTCGAGTACTTTATTGTTACAAAATTTCAAGGTTTTGTGACGCTCCAGTAAAAAGTTACAAGCATTTGTATATTGAAAACTTTCATACGTGTAGGACGTACCGTATAGAAGTTAGGGCCATTTGAAGTTTTATCAGTGTCTGATTTGGGACTCAAGGATAGCATAGCTTTGAGCGATAGATTAAATTGACAAGAGGCTCGAGTACTTTATTGTTACAAAATTTCAAGGTTTTATGACGCTCCAGTAAAAAGTTACAAGCATTTGTATGTTGAAAACTTTGATAGATGTAGGACGTACCGTATAGAAGTTAGGGCCATTTGAAGTTTTATCAGTGTTTGATTTGGGACTCAAGGGTAGCATAGCTTTGAGCGATAGCTTTAATTGACAAGAGGCTCGAGTACTTTATTGTTACAAAATTTCAAGGTTTTGTGACGCTCCAGTAAAAAGTTACAAGCATTTGTATGTTGCAAACTTTCATACGTGTAGGACGTACCGTATAGAAGTTAGGGCCATTTGAAGTTTTATCAGTGTCTGATTTGGGACTCAAGGATAGCTTAGCTTTGAGCGATAGATTAAATTGACAAGAGGCTCGAGTACTTTATTGTTACAAAATTACAAGGTTTTATGACGCTCCAGTAAAAAGTTACAAGCATTTGTATGTTGCAAACTTTGATAGGTGTAGGACGTACCGTATAGAAGTTAGGGCCATTTGAAGTTTTCTCAGTGTTTGATTTGGGACTCAAGGGTAGCATAGCTTTGAGCGATAGATTAAATTGACAAGAGTTTCGAGTACTTTATTGTTACAAAATTTCAAGGTTTTGTGACGCTCCAGTAAAAAGTTACAAGCATTTGTATGTTGCAAACTTTGATAGGTGTAGGACGTACCGTATATAAGTTAGGGCCATTTGAAGTTTTATCAGTGTTTGATTTGGGACTCAAGGGTAGCATAGCTTTGAGCGATAGATTAAATTGACAAGAGTTTCGAGTACATTATTGTTACAAAATTTCAAGGTTTTGTGACGCTCCAGTAAAAAGTTACAAGCATTTGTATGTTCCAAACTTTGATAGGTGTAGGACGTACCATATAGAAGCTAGGGCCATTTGAAGTTTTCTCAGTGTTTGATTTGGGACTCAAGGGTAGCATACCTTTGAGCGATAGCTTTAATTGACAAGAGGCTCGAGTACTTTATTGTTACAAAATTTCAAGGTTTTGTGACGCTCCAGTAAAAAGTTACAAGCATTTGTATATTGCAAACTTTGATAGGTGTAGGACGTACCGTATAGAAGTTAGGGCCATTTGAAGTTTTCTCAGTGTTTGATTTGGGACTCAAGGGTAGCATAGCTTTGAGCGATAGCTTTAATTGACAAGAGGCTCGAGTACTTTATTGTTACAAAATTTCAAGGTTTTGTGACGCTCCAGTAAAAAGTTACAAGCATTTGTATGTTGCAAACTTTCATACGTGTAGGACGTACCGTATAGAAGTTAGGGCCATTTGAAGTTTTATCAGTGTCTGATTTGGGACTCAAGGATAGCATAGCTTTGAGCGATAGATTAAATTGACAAGAGGCTCGAGTACTTTATTGTTACAAAATTACAAGGTTTTATGACGCTCCAGTAAAAAGTTACAAGCATTTGTATGTTGCAAACTTTGATAGGTGTAGGACGTACCGTATAGAAGTTAGGGCCATTTGAAATTTTATCAGTGTCTGATTTGGGACTCAAGGGTAGCATAGCTTTGAGCGATAGCTTTAATTGACAAGAGGCTCGAGTACTTTATTGTTACAAAATTTCAAGGTTTTGTGACGCTCCAGTAAAAAGTTACAAGCATTTGTATGTTGCAAACTTTGATAGGTGTAGGACGTACCGTATAGAAGTTAGGGCCATTTGAAGTTTTATCAGTGTTTGATTTGGGACTCAAGGGTAGCATAGCTTTGAGCGATAGCTTTAATTGACAAGAGGCTCGAGTACTTTATTGTTAAAAAATTTCAAGGTTTTATGACGCTCCAGTAAAAAGTTACAAGCATTTGTATGTTGCAAACTTTGATAGGTGTAGGGCGTACCGTATAGAAGTTAGGGCCATTTGAAGTTTTATCAGTGTTTGATTTGGGACTCAAGGGTAGCATAGCTTTGAGCGATAGCTTAAATAGACAAGAGGCTCGAGTACTTTATTGTTACAAAATTTCAAGGTTTTCTGACGCTCCAGTAAAAAGTTACAAGCATTTGTATATTGCAAACTTTGAATGGTGTAGGACGTACCGTATAGAAGTTAGGGCCATTTGAAGTTTTATCAGTGTCTGATTTGGGACTCAAGGGTAGCATAGCTTTGAGCGATAGCTTAAATTGACAAGAGGCTCGAGTACTTTATTGTTACAAAATTACAAGGTTTTATGACGCTCCAGTAAAAAGTTATAAGCATTTGTATGTTGCAAACTTTGATAGGTGTAGGACGTACCATATAGAAGTTAGGGCCATTTGAAGTTTTCTCAGTGTTTAATTTGGGACTCAAGGGTAGCATAGCTTTGAGCGATAGATTAAATTGACAAGAGGTTCGAGTACTTTATTGTTACAAAATTTCAAGGTTTTGTGACGCTCCAGTAAAAAGTTACAAGCATTTGTATATTGCAAACTTTCATACGTGTAGGACGTACCGTATAGAAGCTAGGGCCATTTGAAGTTTTCTCAGTGTTTGATTTGGGACTCAAGGGTAGCATAGCTTTGAGCGATAGCTTTAATTGACAAGAGGCTCGAGTACTTTATTGTTACAAAATTTCAAGGTTTTGTGACGCTCCAGTAAAAAGTTACAAGCATTTGTATATTGAAAACTTTCATACGTGTAGGACGTACCGTATAGAAGTTAGGGCCATTTGAAGTTTTATCAGTGTCTGATTTGGGACTCAAGGATAGCATAGCTTTGAGCGATAGATTAAATTGACAAGAGGCTCGAGTACTTTATTGTTACAAAATTTCAAGGTTTTGTGACGCTCCAGTAAAAAGTTACAAGCATTTGTATGTTGAAAACTTTGATAGATGTAGGACGTACCGTATAGAAGTTAGGGCCATTTGAAGTTTTATCAGTGTTTGATTTGGGACTCAAGGGTAGCATAGCTTTGAGCGATAGCTTTAATTGACAAGAGGCTCGAGTACTTTATTGTTACAAAATTTCAAGGTTTTGTGACGCTCCAGTAAAAAGTTACAAGCATTTGTATGTTGCAAACTTTCATACGTGTAGGACGTACCGTATAGAAGTTAGGGCCATTTGAAGTTTTATCAGTGTCTGATTTGGGACTCAAGGATAGCTTAGCTTTGAGCGATAGATTAAATTGACAAGAGGCTCGAGTACTTTATTGTTACAAAATTACAAGGTTTTATGACGCTCCAGTAAAAAGTTACAAGCATTTGTATGTTGCAAACTTTGATAGGTGTAGGACGTACCGTATAGAAGTTAGGGCCATTTGAAGTTTTCTCAGTGTTTGATTTGGGACTCAAGGGTAGCATAGCTTTGAGCGATAGATTAAATTGACAAGAGTTTCGAGTACTTTATTGTTACAAAATTTCAAGGTTTTGTGACGCTCGAGTAAAAAGTTACAAGCATTTGTATGTTGCAAACTTTGATAGGTGTAGGACGTACCGTATATAAGTTAGGGCCATTTGAAGTTTTATCAGTGTTTGATTTGGGACTCAAGGGTAGCATAGCTGTAAGCGATAGCTTTAATTGACAAGAGGCTCGAGTACTTTATTGTTACAAAATTTCAAGGTTTTATGACGCTCCAGTAAAAAGTTACAAGCATTTGTATATTGCAAACTTTGATAGGTGTAGGACGTACCGTATAGAAGTTAGGGCCATTTGAAATTTTATCAGTGTCTGATTTGGGACTCAAGGGTAGCATAGCTTTGAGCGATAGCTTTAATTGACAAGAGGCTCGAGTACTTTATTGTTACAAAATTTCAAGGTTTTGTGACGCTCCAGTAAAAAGTTACAAGCATTTGTATGTTGCAAACTTTGATAGGTGTAGGACGTACCGTATAGAAGTTAGGGCCATTTGAAGTTTTATCAGTGTTTGATTTGGGACTCAAGGGTAGCATAGCTTTGAGCGATAGCTTTAATTGACAAGAGGCTCGAGTACTTTATTGTTACAAAATTTCAAGGTTTTATGACGCTCCAGTAAAAAGTTACAAGCATTTGTATGTTGCAAACTTTGATAGGTGTAGGGCGTACTGTATAGAAGTTAGGGCCATTTGAAGTTTTATCAGTGTTTGATTTGGGACTCAAGGGTAGCATAGCTTTGAGCGATAGCTTAAATAGACAAGAGGCTCGAGTACTTTATTGTTACAAAATTTCAAGGTTTTCTGACGCTCCAGTAAAAAGTTACAAGCATTTGTATATTGCAAACTTTGAATGGTGTAGGACGTACCGTATAGAAGTTAGGGCCATTTGAAGTTTTATCAGTGTCTGATTTGGGACTCAAGGGTAGCATAGCTTTGAGCGATAGATTAAATTGGCAAGAGGCTCGAGTACTTTATTGTTACAAAATTTCAAGGTTTTATGACGCTCCAGTAAAAAGTTACAAGCATTTGTATGTTGCAAACTTTGATAGGTGTAGGACGTACCGTATAGAAGTTAGGGCCATTTGAAGTTTTCTCAGTGTTTGATTTGGGACTCAAGGGTAGCATAGCTTTGAGCGATAGCTTTAATTGACAAGAGGCTCGAGTACTTTATTGTTACAAAATTTCAAAGGTTTGTGACGCTCCAGTAAAAAGTTACAAGCATTTGTATGTTGCAAACTTTCATACGTGTAGGACGTACCGTATAGAAGTTAGGGCCATTTGAAGTTTTATCAGTGTCTGATTTGGGACTCAAGGGTAGCATAGCTTTGAGCGATAGATTAAATTGACAAGAGGCTCGAGTACTTTATTGTTACAAAATTACAATGTTTTATGACGCTCCAGTAAACATTTATAAGCATTTGTATGTTGCAAACTTTGATAGGTGTAGGACGTACCATATAGAAGTTAGGGCCCTTTGAAGTTTTCTCAGTGTTTAATTTGGGACTCAAGGGTAGCATAGCTTTGAGCGATAGATTAAATTGACAAGAGGTTCGAGTACTTTATTGTTACAAAATTTCAAGGTTTTGTGACGCTCCAGTAAAAAGTTACAAGCATTTGTATGTTGCAAACTTTGAATGGTGTAGGACGTACCGTATAGAAGTTAGGGCCATTTGAAGTTTTATCAGTGTCTGATTTGGGACTCATGGGTAGCATAGCTTTGAGCGATAGATTAAATTGGCAAGAGGCTCGAGTACTTTATTGTTACAAAATTTCAAGGTTTTATGACGCTCCAGTAAAAAGTTACAAGCATTTGTATGTTGCAAACTTTGATAGGTGTAGGACGTACCGTATAGAAGTTAGGGCCATTTGAAGTTTTATCAGTGTTTGATTTGGGACTCAAGGGTAGCATAGCTTTAAGCGATAGCTTTAATTGACAAGAAGCTCGAGTACTTTATTGTTACAAAATTTCAAGGTTTTATGACGCTCCAGTAAAAAGTTACAAGCATTTGTATGTTGCAAACTTTGATAGGTGTAGGAAGTACCGTATAGAAGTTAGGCCCATTTGAAGTTTTATCAGTGTTTGATTTGGGACTCAAGGGTAGCATAGCTTTGAGCGATAGCTTAAATAGACAAGAGGCTCGAGTACTTTATTGTTACAAAATGTCAAGGTTTTCTGACGCTCCAGTAAAAAGTTACAAGCATTTGTATATTGCAAACTTTGATAGGTGTAGGACGTACCGTATAGAAGTTAGGGCCATTTGAAGTTTTATCAGTGTTTGATTTGGGACTCAAGGGTAGCATAGCTGTAAGCGATAGCTTTAATTGACAAGAGGCTCGAGTACTTTATTGTTACAAAATTTCAAGGTTTTATGACGCTCCAGTAAAAAGTTACAAGCATTTGTATATTGCAAACTTTGATAGGTGTAGGACGTACCGTATAGAAGTTAGGGCCATTTGAAAATTTATCAGTGTCTGATTTGGGACTCAAGGGTAGCATAGCTTTGAGCGATAGCTTTAATTGACAAGAGGCTCGAGTACTTTATTGTTACAAAATTTCAAGGTTTTATGACGCTCCAGTAAAAAGTTACAAGCATTTGTATGTTGCAAACTTTGATAGGTGTAGGGCGTACCGTATAGAAGTTAGGGCCATTTGAAGTTTTATCAGTGTTTGATTTGGGACTCAAGGGTAGCATAGCTTTGAGCGATAGCTTAAATAGACAAGAGGCGCGAGTACTTTATTGTTACAAAATTTCAAGGTTTTCTGACGCTCCAGTAAAAAGTTACAAGCATTTGTATATTGCAAACTTTGAATGGTGTAGGACGTACCGTATAGAAGTTAGGGCTATTTGAAGTTTTATCAGTGTCTGATTTGGGACTCAATGGTAGCATAGCTTTGAGCGATAGATTAAATTGGCAAGAGGCTCGAGTACTTTATTGTTACAAAATTTCAAGGTTTTATGACGCTCCAGTAAAAAGTAACAAGCATTTGTATGTTGCAAACTTTGATAGGTGTAGGCCGTACCGTATAGAAGTTAGGGCCATTTGAAGTTTTCTCAGTGTTTGATTTGGGACTCAAGGGTAGCATAGCTTTGAGCGATAGCTTTAATTGACAAGAGGCTCGAGTACTTTATTGGTACAAAATTTCAAAGCTTTGTGACGCTCCAGTAAAAAGTTACAAGCATTTGTATGTTGCAAACTTTCATACGTGTAGGACGTACCGTATAGAAGTTAGGGCCATTTGAAGTTTTATCAGTGTCTGATTTGGGACTCAAAAGTAGCATAGCTTTGAGCGATAGATTAAATTGACAAGAGGCTCGAGTACTTTATTGTTACAAAATTACAAGGTTTTATGACGCTCCAGTAAAAAGTTATAAGCATTTGTATGTTGCAAACTTTGATAGGTGTAGGACGTACCATATAGAAGTTAGGGCCATTTGAAGTTTTCTCAGTGTTTAATTTGGGACTCAAGGGTAGCATAGCTTTGAGCGATAGATTAAATTGACAAGAGGTTCGAGTACTTTATTGTTACAAAATTTCAAGGTTTTGTGACGCTCCAGTAAAAAGTTACAAGCATTTGTATGTTGCAAACTTTGATAGGTGTAAGACGTACCGTATAGAAGTTAGGGCCATTTGAAGTTTTATCAGTGTTTGATTTGGGACTCAAGGGTAGCATAGCTTTAAGCGATAGCTTTAATTGACAAGAGGCTCGAGTACTTTATTGTTACAAAATTTCAAGGTTTTATGACGCTCCAGTAAAAAGTTACAAGCATTTGTATGTTGCAAACTTTGATAGGTGTAGGGCATACCGTATAGAAGTTAGGCCCATTTGAAGTTTTATCAGTGTTTGCTTTGGGACTCAAGGGTAGCATAGCTTTGAGCGATAGCTTAAATAGACAAGAGGTTCGAGTACTTTATTGTTACAAAATTTCAAGGTTTTGTGACGCTTCAGTAAAAAGTTACAAGCATTTGTATATTGCAAACTTTCATACGTGTAGGACGTACCGTATAGAAGCTAGGGCCATTTGAAGTTTTCTCAGTGTTTGATTTGGGACTCAAGGGTAGCATAGCTTTGAGCGATAGCTTTAATTGACAAGAGGCTCGAGTACTTTATTGTTACAAAATTTCAAGGTTTTGTGACGCTCCAGTAAAAAGTTACAAGCATTTGTATATTGAAAACTTTCATACGTGTAGGACGTACCGTATAGAAGTTAGGGCCATTTGAAGTTTTATCAGTGTCTGATTTGGGACTCAAGGATAGCATAGCTTTGAGCGATAGATTAAATTGACAAGAGGCTCGAGTACTTTATTGTTACAAAATTTCAAGGTTTTGTGACGCTCCAGTAAAAAGTTACAAGCATTTGTATGTTGCAAACTTTGATAGATGTAGGACGTACCGTATAGAAGTTAGGGCCATTTGAAGTTTTATCAGTGTTTGATTTGGGACTCAAGGGTAGCATAGCTTTGAGCGATAGCTTTAATTGACAAGAGGCTCGAGTACTTTATTGTTACAAAATTTCAAGGTTTTGTGACGCTCCAGTAAAAAGTTACAAGCATTTGTATGTTGCAAACTTTCATACGTGTAGGACGTACCGTATAGAAGTTAGGGCCATTTGAAGTTTTATCAGTGTCTGATTTGGGACTCAAGGATAGCTTAGCTTTGAGCGATAGATTAAATTGACAAGAGGCTCGAGTACTTTATTGTTACAAAATTACAAGGTTTTATGACGCTCCAGTAAAAAGTTACAAGCATTTGTATGTTGCAAACTTTGATAGGTGTAGGACGTACCGTATAGAAGTTAGGGCCATTTGAAGTTTTCTCAGTGTTTGATTTGGGACTCAAGGGTAGCATAGCTTTGAGCGATAGATTAAATTGACAAGAGTTTCGAGTACTTTATTGTTACAAAATTTCAAGGTTTTGTGACGCTCCAGTAAAAAGTTACAAGCATTTGTATGTTGCAACCTTTGATAGGTGTAGGACGTACCGTATATAAGTTAGGGCCATTTGAAGTTTTATCAGTGTTTGATTTGGGACTCAAGGGTAGCATAGCTGTAAGCGATAGCTTTAATTGACAAGAGGCTCGAGTACTTTATTGTTACAAAATTTCAAGGTTTTATGACGCTCCAGTAAAAAGTTACAAGCATTTGTATATTGCAAACTTTGATAGGTGTAGGACGTACCGTATAGAAGTTAGGGCCATTTGAAATTTTATCAGTGTCTGATTTGGGACTCAAGGGCAGCATAGCTTTGAGCGATAGCTTTAATTGACAAGAGGCTCGAGTACTTTATTGTTACAAAATTTCAAGGTTTTGTGACGCTCCAGTAAAAAGTTACAAGCATTTGTATGTTGCAAACTTTGATAGGTGTAGGACGTACCGTATAGAAGTTAGGGCCATTTGAAGTTTTATCAGTGTTTGATTTGGGACTCAAGGGTAGCATAGCTTTGAGCGATAGCTTTAATTGACAAGAGGCTCGAGTACTTTATTGTTACAAAATTTCAAGGTTTTATGACGCTCCAGTAAAAAGTTACAAGCATTTGTATGGTGCAAACTTTGATAGGTGTAGGGCGTACCGTATAGAAGTTAGGGCCATTTGAAGTTTTATCAGTGTTTGATTTGGGACTCAAGGGTAGCATAGCTTTGAGCGATAGCTTAAATAGACAAGAGGCTCGAGTACTTTATTGTTACAAAATTTCAAGGTTTTCTGACGCTCCAGTAAAAAGTTACAAGCATTTGTATATTGCAAACTTTGAATGGTGTAGGACGTACCGTATAGAAGTTAGGGCCATTTGAAGTTTTATCAGTGTCTGATTTGGGACTCAAGGGTAGCATAGCTTTGAGCGATAGATTAAATTGGCAAGAGGCTCGAGTACTTTATTGTTACAAAATTTCAAGGTTTTATGACGCTCCAGTAAAAAGTTACAAGCATTTGTATGTTGCAAACTTTGATAGGTGTAGGACGTACCGTATAGAAGTTAGGGCCATTTGAAGTTTTCTCAGTGTTTGATTTGGGACTCAAGGGTAGCATAGCTTTGAGCGATAGCTTTAATTGACAAGAGGCTCGAGTACTTTATTGTTACAAAATTTCAAAGGTTTGTGACGCTCCAGTAAAAAGTTACAAGCATTTGTATGTTGCAAACTTTCATACGTGTAGGACGTACCGTATAGAAGTTAGGGCCATTTGAAGTTTTATCAGTGTCTGATTTGGGACTCAAGGGTAGCATAGCTTTGAGCGATAGATTAAATTGACAAGAGGCTCGAGTACTTTATTGTTACAAAATTACAAGGTTTTATGACGCTCCAGTAAAAATTTATAAGCATTTGTATGTTGCAAACTTTGATAGGTGTAGGACGTACCATATAGAAGTTAGGGCCATTTTAAGTTTTCTCAGTGTTTAATTTGGGACTCAAGGGTAGCATAGCTTTGAGCGATAGATTAAATTGACAAGAGGTTCGAGTACTTTATTGTTACAAAATTTCAAGGTTTTGTGACGCTCCAGTAAAAAGTTACAAGCATTTGTATATTGCAAACTTTGATAGGTGTAGGACGTACCGTATAGAAGTTAGGGCCATTTGAAGTTTTATCAGTGTTTGATTTGGGACTCAAGGGTAGCATAGCTTTGAGCGATAGCTTAAATAGACAAGAGGCTCGAGTACTTTATTGTTACAAAATGTCAAGGTTTTCTGACGCTCCAGTAAAAAGTTACAAGCATTTGTATATTGCAAACTTTGATAGGTGTAGGACGTACCGTATAGAAGTTAGGGCCATTTGAAGTTTTATCAGTGTTTGATTTGGGACTCAAGGGTAGCATAGCTGTAAGCGATAGCTTTAATTGACAAGAGGCTCGAGTACTTTATTGTTACAAAATTTCAAGGTTTTATGACGCTCCAGTAAAAAGTTACAAGCATTTGTATATTGCAAACTTTGATAGGTGTAGGACGTACCGTATAGAAGTTAGGGCCATTTGAAAATTTATCAGTGTCTGATTTGGGACTCAAGGGTAGCATAGCTTTGAGCGATAGCTTTAATTGACAAGAGGCTCGAGTACTTTATTGTTACAAAATTTCAAGGTTTTGTGACGCTCCAGTAAAAAGTTACAAGCATTTGTATGTTGCAAACTTTGATAGGTGTAGGACGTACCATATAGAAGTTAGGGCCATTTGAAGTTTTATCAGTGTTTGATTTGGGACTCAAGGGTAGCATAGCTTTGAGCGATAGCTTTAATTGACAAGAGGCTCGAGTACTTTATTGTTACAAAATTTCAAGGTTTTCTGACGCTCCAGTAAAAAGTTACAAGCATTTGTATGTTGAAAACTTTCATACGTGTAGGACGTACCGTATAGAAGTTAGGGCCATTTGAAGTTTTATCAGTGTCTGATTTGGGACTCAAGGATAGCATAGCTTTGAGCGATATATTAAATTGACAAGAGGCTCGAGTACTTTATTGTAACAAAATTACAGAGTTTTATGACGCTCCAGTAAAAAGTTACAAGCATTTGTATGTTGCAAACTTTGATAGGTGTAGGACGTACCGTATAGAAGTTAGGGCCATTTGAAGTTTTATCAGTGTTTTATTTGGGACTCAAGGGTAGCATAGCTTTAAGCGATAGCTTTAATTGACAAGAGGCTCGAGTTCTTTATTATTACAAAATTTCAAGGTTTTATGACGCTCCAGTAAAAAGTTACAAGCATTTGAATGTTGCAAACTTTGATAGGTGTAGGGCGTACCGTATAGAAGTTAGGGCCATTTGAAGTTTTATCAGTGTCTGATTTGGGACTCAATGGTAGCATAGCTTTGAGCGATAGATTAAATTGGCAAGAGGCTCGAGTACTTTATTGTTACAAAATTTCAAGGTTTTATGACGCTCCAGTAAAAAGTTACAAGCATTTGTATGTTGCAAACTTTGATAGGTGTAGGCCGTACCGTATAGAAGTTAGGGCCATTTGAAGTTTTCTCAGTGTTTGATTTGGGACTCAAGGGTAGCATAGCTTTGAGCGATAGCTTTAATTGACAAGAGGCTCGAGTACTTTATTGGTACAAAATTTCAAAGGTTTGTGACGCTCCAGTAAAAAGTTACAAGCATTTGTATGTTGCAAACTTTCATACGTGTAGGACGTACCGTATAGAAGTTAGGGCCATTTGAAGTTTTATCAGTGTCTGATTTGGGACTCAAAAGTAGCATAGCTTTGAGCGATAGATTAAATTGACAAGAGGCTCGAGTACTTTATTGTTACAAAATTACAAGGTTTTATGACGCTCCAGTAAAAAGTTATAAGCATTTGTATGTTGCAAACTTTGATAGGTGTAGGACGTACCATATAGAAGTTAGGGCCATTTGAAGTTTTCTCAGTGTTTAATTTGGGACTCAAGGGTAGCATAGCTTTGAGCGATAGATTAAATTGACAAGAGGTTCGAGTACTTTATTGTTACAAAATTTCAAGGTTTTGTGACGCTCCAGTAAAAAGTTACAAGCATTTGTATGTTGCAAACTTTGATAGGTGTAAGACGTAACGTATAGAAGTTAGGGCCATTTGAAGTTTTATCAGTGTTTGATTTGGGACTCAAGGGTAGCATAGCTTTAAGCGATAGCTTTAATTGACAAGAGGCTCGAGTACTTTATTGTTACAAAATTTCAAGGTTTTATGACGCTCCAGTAAAAAGTTACAAGCATTTGTATGTTGCAAACTTTGATAGGTGTAGGGCATACCGTATAGAAGTTAGGCCCATTTGAAGTTTTATCAGTGTTTGATTTGGGACTCAAGGGTAGCATAACTTTGAGCGATAGCTTAAATAGACAAGAGGCTCGAGTACTTTATTGTTACAAAATTTCAAGGTTTTCTGACGCTGCAGTAAAAAGTTACAAGCATTTGTATGTTGCAAACTTTGATAGGTGTAGGGCATACCGTATAGAAGTTAGGGCCATTTGAAGTTTTATCAGTGTTTGATTTGGGACTCAAGGGTAGCATAGCTTTGAGCGATAGCTTAAATAGACAAGAGGCTCGAGTACTTTATTGTTACAAAATTTCAAGGTTTTCTGACGCTCCAGTAAAAAGTTACAAGCATTTGTATATTGCAAACTTTGAATGGTGTAGGACGTACCGTATAGAAGTTAGGGCCATTTGAAGTTTTATCAGTGTCTGATTTGGGACTCATGGGTAGCATAGCTTTGAGCGATAGATTAAATTGGCAAGAGGCTCGAGTACTTTATTGTTACAAAATTTCAAGGTTTTATGACGCTCCAGTAAAAAGTTACAAGCATTTGTATGTTGCAAACTTTGATAGGTGTAGGACGTACCGTATAGAAGTTAGGGCCATTTGAAGTTTTATCAGTGTTTGATTTGGGACTCAAGGGTAGCATAGCTTTAAGCGATAGCTTTAATTGACAAGAAGCTCGAGTACTTTATTGTTACAAAATTTCAAGATTTTATGACGCTCCAGTAAAAAGTTACAAGCATTTGTATGTTGCAAACTTTGATAGGTGTTGGGCGTACCGTATAGAAGTTAGGGCCATTTGAAGTTTTATCAGTGTTTGATTTGGGACTCAAGGGTAGCATAGCTTTGAGCGATAGCTTAAATAGACAAGAGGCTCGAGTACTTTATTGTTACAAAATTTCAAGGTTTTCTGACGCTCCAGTAAAAAGTTACAAGCATTTGTATATTGCAAACTTTGAATGGTGTAGGACGTACCGTATAGAAGTTAGGGCCATTTGAAGTTTTATCAGTGTCTGATTTGGGACTCAAGGGTAGCATAGCTTTGAGCGATAGATTAAATTTGCAAGAGGCTCGAGTACTTTATTGTTACAAAATTTCAAGGTTTTATAACGCTCCAGTAAAAAGTTACAAGCATTTGTATGTTGCAAACTTTGATAGGTGTAGGACGTACCGTATAGAAGTTAGGGCCATTTGAAGTTTTCTCAGTGTTTGATTTGGGACTCAAGGGTAGCATAGCTTTGAGCGATAGCTTTAATTGACAAGAGGCTCGAGTACTTTATTGTTACAAAATTTCAAGGTTTTGTGACGCTCCAGTAAAAAGTTACAAGCATTTGTATGTTGCAAACTTTCATACGTGTAGGACGTACCGTATAGAAGTTAGGGCCATTTGAAGTTTTATCAGTGTCTGATTTGGCACTCAAGGGTAGCATAGCTTTGAGCGATAGATTAAATTGACAAGAGGCTCGAGTACTTTATTGTTACAAAATTACAAGGTTTTATGACGCTCCAGTAAAAAGTTATAAGCATTTGTATGTTGCAAACTTTGATAGGTGTAGGACGTACCATATAGAAGTTAGGGCCATTTGAAGTTTTCTCAGTGTTTAATTTGGGACTCAAGGGTAGCATAGCTTTGAGCGATAGATTAAATTGACAAGAGGTTCGAGTACTTTATTGTTACAAAATTTCAAGGTTTTGTGACGCTCCAGTAAAAAGTTACAAGCATTTGTATATTGCAAACTTTCATACGTGTAGGACGTACCGTATAGAAGCTAGGGCCATTTGAAGTTTTCTCAGTGTTTGATTTGGGACTCAAGGGTAGCATAGCTTTGAGCGATAGCTTTAATTGACAAGAGGCTCGAGTACTTTATTGTTACAAAATTTCAAGGTTTTGTGACGCTCCAGTAAAAAGTTACAAGCATTTGTATATTGAAAACTTTCATACGTGTCGGACGTACCGTATAGAAGTTAGGGCCATTTGAAGTTTTATCAGTGTCTGATTTGGGACTCAAGGATAGCATAGCTTTGAGCGATAGATTAAATTGACAAGAGGCTCGAGTACTTTATTGTTACAAAATTTCAAGGTTTTGTGACGCTCCAGTAAAAAGTTACAAGCATTTGTATGTTGCAAACTTTGATAGATGTAGGACGTACCGTATAGAAGTTAGGGCCATTTGAAGTTTTATCAGTGTTTGATTTGGGACTCAAGGGTAGCATAGCTTTGAGCGATAGCTTTAATTGACAAGAGGCTCGAGTACTTTATTGTTACAAAATTTCAAGGTTTTGTGACGCTCCAGTAAAAAGTTACAAGCATTTGTATATTGAAAACTTTCATACGTGTAGGACGTACCGTATAGAAGTTAGGGCCATTTGAAGTTTTATCAGTGTCTGATTTGGGACTCAAGGATAGCATAGCTTTGAGCGATAGATTAAATTGACAAGAGGCTCGAGTACTTTATTGTTACAAAATTACAAGGTTTTATGACGCTCCAGTAAAAAGTTACAAGCATTTGTATGTTGCAAACTTTGATAGGTGTAGGACGTACCGTATAGAAGTTAGGGCCACTTGAAGTTTTCTCAGTGTTTGATTTGGGACTCATGGGTAGCATAGCTTTGAGCGATAGATTAAAATGACAAGAGTTTCGAGTACTTTATTGTTACAAAATTTCAAGGTTTTATGGCGCTCCAGTAAAAACTTACAAGCATTTGTATATTGCAAACTTTGAATGGTGTAGGACGTACCGTATAGAAGTTAGGGCCATTTGAAGTTCTCTCAGTGTTTGATTTGGGACTCAAGGGTAGCATAGCTTTGAGCGATAGATTAAATTGACAAGAGTTTCGAGTACTTTATTGTTACAAAATTTCAAGGTTTTGTGACGCTCCAGTAAAAAGTTACAAGCATTTGTATGTTGCAAACTTTGATAGGTGTAGGACGTACCGTATAGAAGTTAGGGCCATTTGAAGTTTTATCAGTGTTTGATTTGGGACTCAAGGGTAGCATAGCTTTAAGCGATAGCTTTAATTGACAAGAGGCTCGAGTACTTTATTGTTACAAAATTTCAAGGTTTTATGACGCTCGAGTAAAAAGTTACAAGCATTTGTATATTGCAAACTTTCATACGTGTAGGACGTACCGTATAGAAGCTAGGGCCATTTGAAGTTTTCTCAGTGTTTGATTTGGGACTCAAGGGTAGCATAGCTTTGAGCGATAGCTTTAATTGACAAGAGGCTCGAGTACTTTATTGTTACAAAACTTCAAGGTTTTATGACGCTCCAGTAAAAAGTTACAAGCATTTGTATATTGAAAACTTTCATACGTGTCGGACGTACCGTATAGAAGTTAGGGCCATTTGAAGTTTTATCAGTGTCTGATTTGGGACTCAAGGATAGCATAGCTTTGAGCGATAGATTAAATTGACAAGAGGCTCGAGTACTTTATTGTTACAAAATTTCAAGGTTTTGTGACGCTCCAGTAAAAAGTTACAAGCATTTGTATGTTGCAAACTTTGATAGATGTAGGACGTACCGTATAGAAGTTAGGGCCATTTGAAGTTTTATCAGTGTTTGATTTGGTTCTCAAGGGTAGCATAGCTTTGAGCGATAGCTTTAATTGACAAGAGGCTCGAGTACTTTATTGTTACAAAATTTCAAGGTTTTGTGACGCTCCAGTAAAAAGTTACAAGCATTTGTATATTGAAAACTTTCATACGTGTAGGACGTACCGTATAGAAGTTAGGGCCATTTGAAGTTTTATCAGTGTCTGATTTGGGACTCAAGGATAGCATAGCTTTGAGCGATAGATTAAATTGACAAGAGGCTCGAGTACTTTATTATTACAAAATTACAAGGTTTTATGACGCTCCAGTAAAAAGTTACAAGCATTTGTATGTTGCAAACTTTGATAGGTGTAGGACGTACCGTATAGAAGTTAGGGCCACTTGAAGTTTTCTCAGTGTTTGATTTGGGACTCATGGGTAGCATAGCTTTGAGCGATAGATTAAAATGACAAGAGTTTCGAGTACTTTATTGTTACAAAATTTCAAGGTTTTGTGACGCTCCAGTAAAAAGTTACAAGCATTTGTATATTGAAAACTTTCATACGTGTAGGACGTACCGTATAGAAGTTAGGGCCATTTGAAGTTTTATCAGTGTCTGATTTGGGACTCAAGGATAGCATAGCTTTGAGCGATAGATTAAATTGACAAGAGGCTCGAGTACTTTATTGTTACAAAATTACAAGGTTTTATGACGCTCCAGTAAAAAGTTACAAGCATTTGTATGTTGCAAACTTTGATAGGTGTAGGACGTACCGTATAGAAGTTAGGGCCACTTGAAGTTTTCTCAGTGTTTGATTTGGGACTCATGGGTAGCATAGCTTTGAGCGATAGATTAAAATGACAAGAGTTTCGAGTACTTTATTGTTACAAAATTTCAAGGTTTTATGGCGCTCCAGTAAAAACTTACAAGCATTTGTATATTGCAAACTTTGAATGGTGTAGGACGTACCGTATAGAAGTTAGGGCCATTTGAAGTTCTCTCAGTGTTTGATTTGGGACTCAAGGGTAGCATAGCTTTGAGCGATAGATTAAATTGACAAGAGTTTCGAGTACTTTATTGTTACAAAATTTCAAGGTTTTGTGACGCTCCAGTAAAAAGTTACAAGCATTTGTATGTTGCAAACTTTGATAGGTGTAGGACGTACCGTATAGAAGTTAGGGCCATTTGAAGTTTTATCAGTGTTTGATTTGGGACTCAAGGGTAGCATAGCTTTAAGCGATAGCTTTAATTGACAAGAGGCTCGAGTACTTTATTGTTACAAAATTTCAAGGTTTTATGACGCTCGAGTAAAAAGTTACAAGCATTTGTATATTGCAAACTTTCATACGTGTAGGACGTACCGTATAGAAGCTAGGGCCATTTGAAGTTTTCTCAGTGTTTGATTTGGGACTCAAGGGTAGCATAGCTTTGAGCGATAGCTTTAATTGACAAGAGGCTCGAGTACTTTATTGTTACAAAACTTCAAGGTTTTGTGACGCTCCAGTAAAAAGTTACAAGCATTTGTATATTGAAAACTTTCATACGTGTCGGACGTACCGTATAGAAGTTAGGGCCATTTGAAGTTTTATCAGTGTCTGATTTGGGACTCAAGGATAGCATAGCTTTGAGCGATAGATTAAATTGACAAGAGGCTCGAGTACTTTATTGTTACAAAATTTCAAGGTTTTGTGACGCTCCAGTAAAAAGTTACAAGCATTTGTATGTTGCAAACTTTGATAGATGTAGGACGTACCGTATAGAAGTTAGGGCCATTTGAAGTTTTATCAGTGTTTGATTTGGTTCTCAAGGGTAGCATAGCTTTGAGCGATAGCTTTAATTGACAAGAGGCTCGAGTACTTTATTGTTACAAAATTTCAAGGTTTTGTGACGCTCCAGTAAAAAGTTACAAGCATTTGTATATTGAAAACTTTCATACGTGTAGGACGTACCGTATAGAAGTTAGGGCCATTTGAAGTTTTATCAGTGTCTGATTTGGGACTCAAGGATAGCATAGCTTTGAGCGATAGATTAAATTGACAAGAGGCTCGAGTACTTTATTATTACAAAATTACAAGGTTTTATGACGCTCCAGTAAAAAGTTACAAGCATTTGTATGTTGCAAACTTTGATAGGTGTAGGACGTACCGTATAGAAGTTAGGGCCACTTGAAGTTTTCTCAGTGTTTGATTTGGGACTCATGGGTAGCATAGCTTTGAGCGATAGATTAAAATGACAAGAGTTTCGAGTACTTTATTGTTACAAAATTTCAAGGTTTTATGGCGCTCCAGTAAAAACTTACAAGCATTTGTATATTGCAAACTTTGAATGGTGTAGGACGTACCGTATAGAAGTTAGGGCCATTTGAAGTTTTCTCAGTGTTTGATTTGGGACTCAAGGGTAGCATAGCTTTGAGCGATAGATTAAATTGACAAGAGTTTCGAGTACTTTATTGTTACAAAATTTCAAGGTTTTGTGACGCTCCAGTAAAAAGTTACAAGCATTTGTATGTTGCAAACTTTGATAGGTGTAGGACGTACCGTATAGAAGTTAGGGCCATTTGAAGTTTTATCAGTGTTTGATTTGGGACTCAAGGGTAGCATAGCTTTAAGCGATAGCTTTAATTGACAAGAGGCTCGAGTACTTTATTGTTACAAAATTTCAAGGTTTTATGACGCTCGAGTAAAAAGTTACAAGCATTTGTATGTTGCAAACTTTGATAGGTGTAGGGCGTACCGTATAGAAGTTAGGGCCATTTGAAGTTTTATCAGTGTCGGATTTGGGACTCAAGGGTAGCATAGCTTTGAGCGATATATTAAATTGACAAGAGGCTCGAGTACTTTATTGTAACAAAATTACAGAGTTTTATGACGCTCCAGTAAAAAGTTACAAGCATTTGTATGTTGCAAACTTTGATAGGTGTAGGACGTACCGTATAGAAGTTAAGGCCATTTGAAGTTTTCTCAGTGCTTGATTTGGGACTCAAGGGTAGCATAGCTTTGCGCGATAGATTAAATTGACAAGAGTTTCGAGTACTTTATTGTTACAAAATTTCAAGGTTTTGTGACGCTCCAGTAAAAAGTTACAAGCATTTGTATGTTGCAAACTTTGATAGGTGTAGGACGTACCGTATAGAAGTTAGGGCCATTTGAAGTTTTATCAGTGTTTTATTTGGGACTCAAGGGAAGCATAGCTTTAAGCGATAGCTTTAATTGACAAGAGGCTCGAGTACTTTATTATTACAACATTTCAAGGTTTTATGACGCTCCAGTAAAAAGTTACAAGCATTTGAATGTTGCAAACTTTGATAGGTGTAGGGCGTACCGTATAGAAGTTAGGGCCATTTGAAGTTTTATCAGTGTCTGATTTGGGACTCAAGGGTAGCATAGCTTTGAGCGATAGATTAAATTGACAAGAGGCTCGAGTACTTTATTGTTACAAAATTAGAAGGTTTTATGACGCTCCAGTAAAAAGTTATAAGCATTTGTATGTTGCAAACTTTGATAGGTGTAGGACGTACCATATAGAAGTTAGGGCCATTTGAAGTTTTCTCAGTGTTTAATTTGGGACTCAAGGGTAGCATAGCTTTGAGCGATAGATTAAATTGACAAGAGGTTCGAGTACTTTATTGTTACAAAATTTCAAGGTTTTGCGACGCTCCAGTAAAAAGTTACAAGCATTTGTATATTGCAAACTTTCATACGTGTAGGACGTACCGTATAGAAGCTAGGGCCATTTGAAGTTTTCTCAGTGTTTGATTTGGGACTCAAGGGTAGCATAGCTTTGAGCGATAGATTAAATTGACAAGAGGCTCGAGTACTTTATTGTTACAAAATTAGAAGGTTTTATGACGCTCCAGTAAAAAGTTACAAGCATTTGTATGTTGCAAACTTTGATAGGTGTAGGACGTACCGTATAGAAGTTAGGGCCATTTGAAGTTTTCTCAGCGTTTGATTTGGGACTCAAGGGTAGCATAGCTTTGAGCGATAGATTAAATTGACAAGAGTTTCGAGTACTTTATTGTTACAAAATTTCAAGGTTTTGTGACGCTCCAGTAAAAAGTTACAAGCATTTGTATGTTGCAAACTTTGATAGGTGTAGGACGTACCGTATAGAAGTTAGGGCCATTTGAAGTTTTATCAGTGTTTGATTTGGGACTCAAGGGTAGCATAGCTTTAAGCGATAGCTTTAATTGACAAGAGGCTCGAGTACTTTATTGTTACAAAATTTCAAGGTTTTATGACGCTCCAGTAAAAAGTTACAAGCATTTGTATGTTGCAAACTTTGATAGGTGTAGGGCGTACCGTATAGAAGTTAGGGCCATTTGAAGTTTTATCAGTGTCTGATTTGGGACTCAAGGGTAGCATAGCTTTGAGCGATAGATTAAATTGACAAGAGGTTCGAGTACTTTATTGTTACAAAATTTCAAGGTTTTGTGACGCTCCAGTAAAAAGTTACAAGCATTTGTGTATTGCAAACTTTCATACGTGTAGGACGTACCGTATAGAAGTTAGGGCCATTTGAAGTTTTATCAGTGTTTGATTTGGGACTCAAGGGTAGCATAGCTTTGAGCGATAGCTTTAATTGACAAGAGGCTCGAGTACTTTATTGTTACAAAATTTCAAGGTTTTGTGACGCTCCAGTAAAAAGTTACAAGCATTTGTATGTTGCAAACTTTGATAGATGTAGGACGTACCGTATAGAAGTTAGGGCCATTTGAAGTTTTATCAGTGTTTGATTTGGGACTCAAGGGTAGCATAGCTTTGAGCGATAGCTTTAATTGACAAGAGGCTCGAGTACTTTATTGTTACAAAATTTCAAGGTTTTGTGACGCTCCAGTAAAAAGTTACAAGCATTTGTATATTGAAAACTTTCATACGTGTAGGACGTACCGCATAGAAGTTAGGGCCATTTGAAGTTTTATCAGTGTCTGATTTGGGACTCAAGGATAGCATAGCTTTGAGCGATATATTAAATTGACAAGAGGCTCGAGTACTTTATTGTAACAAAATTACAGAGTTTTATGACGCTCCAGTAAAAAGTTACAAGCATTTGTATGTTGCAAACTTTGATAGGTGTAGGACGTACCGTATAGAAGTTAAGGCCATTTGAAGTTTTCTCAGTGTTTGATTTGGGACTCAAGGGTAGCATAGCTTTGCGCGATAGATTAAATTGACAAGAGTTTCGAGTACTTTATTGTTACAAAATTTCAAGGTTTTGTGACGCTCCAGTAAAAAGTTACAAGCATTTGTATGTTGCAAACTTTGATAGGTGTAGGACGTACCGTATAGAAGTTAGGGCCATTTGAAGTTTTATCAGTGTTTTATTTGGGACTCAAGGGTAGCATAGCTTTAAGCGATAGCTTTAATTGACAAGAGGCTCGAGTACTTTATTATTACAAAATTTCAAGGTTTTATGACGCTCCAGTAAAAAGTTACAAGCATTTGAATGTTGCAAACTTTGATAGGTGTAGGGCGTACCGTATAGAAGTTAGGGCCATTTGAAGTTTTATCAGTGTCTGATTTGGGACTCAAGGGTAGCATAGCTTTGAGCGATAGATTAAATTGACAAGAGGTTCGAGTACTTTATTGTTACAAAATTTCAAGGTTTTGTGACGCTCCAGTAAAAAGTTACAAGCATTTGTATATTGCAAACTTTCATACGTGTAGGACGTACCGTATAGAAGCTAGGGCCATTTGAAGTTTTATCAGTGTTTGATTTGGGACTCAAGGGTAGCATAGCTTTGAGCGATAGCTTAAATAGACAAGAGGCTCGAGTACTTTATTGTTACAAAATTTCAAGGTTTTCTGACGCTCCAGTAAAAAGTTACAAGCATTTGTATATTGCAAACTTTGAATGGTGTAGGACGTACCGTATAGAAGTTAGGGCCATTTGAAGTTTTATCAGTGTCTGATTTGGGACTCAAGGGTAGCATAGCTTTGAGCGATAGATTAAATTGACAAGAGGCTCGAGTACTTTATTGTTACAAAATTACAAGGTTTTATGACGCTCCAGTAAAAAGTTATAAGCATTTGTATGTTGCAAACTTTGATAGGTGTAGGACGTTCCATATAGAAGTTAGGGCCATTTGAAGTTTTCTCAGTGTTTAATTTGGGACTCAAGGGTAGCATAGCTTTGAGCGATAGATTAAATTGACAAGAGGTTCGAGTACTTTATTGTTACAAAATTTCAAGGTTTTGTGACGCTCCAGTAAAAAGTTACAAGCATTTGTATATTGAAAACTTTCATACGTGTAGGACGTACCGTATAGAAGTTAGGGCCATTTGAAGTTTTCTCAGCGTTTGATTTGGGACTCAAGGGTAGCATAGCTTTGAGCGATAGATAAAATTGACAAGAGTTTCGAGTACTTTATTGTTACAAAATTTCAAGGTTTTGTGATGCTCCAGTAAAAAGTTACAAGCATTTGTATGTTGCAAACTTTGATAGGTGTAGGACGTACCGTATAGAAGTTAGGGCCATTTGAAGTTTTATCAGTGTTTTATTTGGGACTCAAGGGTAGCATAGCTTTAAGCGATAGCTTTAATTGACAAGAGGCTCGAGTACTTTATTGTTACAAAATTTCAAGGTTTTATGACGCTCCAGTAAAAAGTTACAAGCATTTGTATGTTGCAAACTTTGATAGGTGTAGGGCGTACCGTATAGAAGTTAGGGCCATTTGAAGTTTTATCAGTGTCTGATTTGGGACTCAAGGGTAGCATAGCTTTGAGCGATAGATTAAATTGACAAGAGGTTCGAGTACTTTATTGTTACAAAATTTCAAGGTTTTGTGACGCTCCAGTAAAAAGTTACAAGCATTTGTATATTGCAAACTTTCATACGTGTAGGACGTACCGTATAGAAGCTAGGGCCATTTGAAGTTTTCTCCGTGTTTGATTTGGGACTCAAGGGTAGCATAGCTTTGAGCGATAGCTTTAATTGACAAGAGGCTCGAGTACTTTATTGTTACAAAATTTCAAGGTTTTGTGACGCTCCAGTAAAAAGTTACAAGCATTTGTATGTTGCAAACTTTGATAGATGTAGGACGTACCGTATAGAAGTTAGGGCCATTTGAAGTTTTATCAGTGTTTGATTTTGGACTCAAGGGTAGCATAGCTTTGAGCGATAGCTTTAATTGACAAGAGGCTCGAGTACTTTATTGTTACAAAATTTCAAGGTTTTGTGACGCTCCAGTAAAAAGTTACAAGCATTTGAATGTGGCACACTTTGATAGGAATAGGATGCACCGTATAGAAGTTAGGGCCATTTGAAGTTTTATCAGTGTCTGATTTGGGACTCAAGGATAGCATAGCTTTGAGCGATAGATTAAATTGACAAGAGGCTCGAGTACTTTATTGTTACAAAATTACAGAGTTTTATGACGCTCCAGTAAAAAGTTATAAGCATTTGTATGTTGCAAACTTTGATAGGTGTAGGACGTACCGTATAGAAGTTAGGGCCATTTGAAGTTTTATCAGTGTTTGATTTGGGACTCAAGGGTAGCATAGCTTTGAGCGATAGCTTTAATTGACAAGAGGCTCGAGTACTTTATTGTTACAAAATTTCAAGGTTTTATGACGCTCCAGTAAAAAGTTACAAGCATTTGTATGTTGCAAACTTTGATAGGTGCAGGGCGTACCGTATAGAAGTTAGGGCCATTTGAAGTTTTATCAGTGTTTGATTTGGGACTCAAGGGTAGCATAGCTTTGAGCGATAGCTTTAATTGACAAGAGGCTCGAGTACTTTATTGTTACAAAATTTCAAGGTTTTATGACGCTCCAGTAAAAAGTTACAAGCATTTGTATGTTGCAAACTTTGATAGGTGCAGGGCGTACCGTATAGAAGTTAGGGCCATTTGAAGTTTTATCAGTGTTTGATTTGGGACTCAAGGGTAGCATAGCTTTGAGCGATAGCTTAAATAGACAAGAGGCTCGAGTAATTTATTGTTACAAAATTTCAAGGTTTTCTGACGCTCCAGTAAAAAGTTACAAGCATTTGTATATTGCAAACTTTGAATGGTGTAGGACGTACCGTATAGAAGTTAGGGCCATTTGAAGTTTTATCAGTGTCTGATTTGGGACTCAAGGGTAGCATAGCTTTGAGCGATAGATTAAATTGGCAAGAGGCTCGAGTACTTTATTGTTACAAAATTTCAAGGTTTTATGACGCTCCAGTAAAAAGTTACAAGCATTTGTATGTTGCAAACTTTGATAGGTGTAGGACGTACCGTATAGAAGTTAGGGCCATTTGAAGTTTTCTCAGTGTTTGATTTGGGACTCAAGGGTAGCATAGCTTTGAGCGATAGCTTTAATTGACAAGAGGCTCGAGTACTTTATTGTTACAAAATTTCAAAGTTTTGTGACGCTCCAGTAAAAAGTTACAAGCATTTGTATGTTGCAAACTTTAATACGTGTAGGACGTACCGTTTAGAAGTTAGGGCCATTTGAAGTTTTATCAGTGTCTGATTTGGGACTCAAGGGTAGCATAGCTTTGAGCGATAGATTAAATTGACAAGAGTTTCGAGTACTTTATTGTTACAAAATTTCAAGGTTTTGTGATGCTCCAGTAAAAAGTTACAAGCATTTGTATGTTGCAAACTTTGATAGGTGTAGGACGTACCGTATAGAAGTTAGGGCCATTTGAAGTTTTATCAGTGTTTTATTTGGGACTCAAGGATAGCATAGCTTTAAGCGATAGCTTTAATTGACAAGAGGCTCGAGTACTTTATTGTTACAAAATTTCAAGGTTTTATGACGCTCCAGTAAAAGTTACAAGCATTTGTATGTTGCAAACTTTGATAGGTGTAGGGCGTACCGTATAGAAGTTAGGGCCATTTGAAGTTTTATCAGTGTCTGATTTGGGACTCAAGGGTAGCATAGCTTTGAGCGATAGATTAAATTGACAAGAGGTTCGAGTACTTTATTGTTACAAAATTTCAAGGTTTTGTGACGCTCCAGTAAAAAGTTACAAGCATTTGTATATTGCAAACTTTCATACGTGTAGGACGTACCGTATAGAAGCTAGGGCCATTTGAAGTTTTCTCCGTGTTTGATTTGGGACTCAAGGGTAGCATAGCTTTGAGCGATAGCTTTAATTGACAAGAGGCTCGAGTACTTTATTGTTACAAAATTTCAAGGTTTTGTGACGCTCCAGTAAAAAGTTACAAGCATTTGTATGTTGCAAACTTTGATAGATGTAGGACGTACCGTATAGAAGTTAGGGCCATTTGAAGTTTTATCAGTGTTTGATTTTGGACTCAAGGGTAGCATAGCTTTGAGCGATAGCTTTAATTGACAAGAGGCTCGAGTACTTTATTGTTACAAAATTTCAAGGTTTTGTGACGCTCCAGTAAAAAGTTACAAGCATTTGTATATTGAAAACTTTCATACGTGTAGGACGTACCGTATAGAAGTTAGGGCCATTTGAAGTTTTATCAGTGTCTGATTTGGGACTCAAGGATAGCATAGCTTTGAGCGATAGATTAAATTGACAAGAGGCTCGAGTACTTTATTGTTACAAAATTACAGAGTTTTATGACGCTCCAGTAAAAAGTTACAAGCATTTGTATGTTGCAAACTTTGATAGGTGTAGGACGTACCGTATAGAAGTTAGGGCCATTTGAAGTTTTATCAGTGTTTGATTTGGGACTCAAGGGTAGCATAGCTTTGAGCGATAGCTTTAATTGACAAGAGGCTCGAGTACTTTATTGTTACAAAATTTCAAGGTTTTATGACGCTCCAGTAAAAAGTTACAAGCATTTGTATGTTGCAAACTTTGATAGGTGCAGGGCGTACCGTATAGAAGTTAGGGCCATTTGAAGTTTTATCAGTGTTTGATTTGGGACTCAAGGGTAGCATAGCTTTGAGCGATAGCTTTAATTGACAAGAGGCTCGAGTACTTTATTGTTACAAAATTTCAAGGTTTTATGACGCTCCAGTAGAAAGTTACAAGCATTTGTATGTTGCAAACTTTGATCGGTGCAGGGCGTACCGTATAGAAGTTAGGGCCATTTGAAGTTTTATCAGTGTTTGATTTGGGACTCAAGGGTAGCATAGCTTTGAGCGATAGCTTAAATAGACAAGAGGCTCGAGTACTTTATTGTTACAAAATTTCAAGGTTTTCTGACGCTCCAGTAAAAAGTTACAAGCATTTGTATATTGCAAACTTTGAATGGTGTAGGACGTACCGTATAGAAGTTAGGGCCATTTGAAGTTTTATCAGTGTCTGATTTGGGACTCAAGGATAGCATAGCTTTGAGCGATAGATTAAATTGGCAAGAGGCTCGAGTACTTTATTGTTACAAAATTTCAAGGTTTTATGACGCTCCAGTAAAAAGTTACAAGCATTTGTATGTTGCAAACTTTGATAGGTGTAGGACGTACCGTATAGAAGTTAGGGCCATTTGAAGTTTTCTCAGTGTTTGATTTGGGACTCAAGGGTAGCATAGCTTTGAGCGATAGCTTTAATTGACAAGAGGCTCGAGTACTTTATTGTTACAAAATTTCAAAGTTTTGTGACGCTCCAGTAAAAAGTTACAAGCATTTGTATGTTGCAAACTTTAATACGTGTAGGACGTACCGTTTAGAAGTTAGGGCCATTTGAAGTTTTATCAGTGTCTGATTTGGGACTCAAGGGTAGCATAGCTTTGAGCGATAGATTAAATTGACAAGAGGCTCGAGTACTTTATTGTTACAAAATTACAAGGTTTTATGACGCTCCAGTAAAAAGTTATAAGCATTTGTATGTTGCAAACTTTGATAGGTGTAGGACGTACCATATAGAAGTTAGGGCCATTTGAAGTTTTCTCAGTGTTTAATTTGGGACTCAAGGGTAGCATAGCTTTAAGCGATAGCTTTAATTGACAAGAGGCTCGAGTACTTTATTGTTACAAAATTTCAAGGTTTTGTGACGCTCCAGTAAAAAGTTACAAGCATTTGTATGTTGCAAACTTTGATAGGTGTAGGACGTACCGTATAGAAGTTAGGGCCATTTAAAGTTTTCTCAGCGTTTGATGTGGGACTCAAGGGTAGCATAGCTTTGAGCGATAGATTAAATTGACAAGAGTTTCGAGTACTTTATTGTTACAAAATTTCAAGGTTTTGTGACGCTCCAGTAAAAAGTTACAAGCATTTGTATGTTGCAAACTTTGATAGGTGTAGGACGTACCGTATAGAAGTTAGGGCCATTTGAAGTTTTATCAGTGTTTGATTTGGGACTCAAGGGTAGCATAGCTTTAAGCGATAGCTTTAATTGACAAGAGGCTCGAGTACTTTATTGTTACAAAATTTCAAGGTTTTATGACGCTCCAGTAAAAAGTTACAAGCATTTGTATGTTGCAAACTTTGATAGGTGTAGGGCGTACCGTATAGAAGTTAGGGCCATTTGAAGTTTTATCAGTGTCTGATTTGGGACTCAAGGGTAGCATAGCTTTGAGCGATAGATTAAATTGACAAGAGGTTCGAGTACTTTATTGTTACAAAATTTCAAGGTTTTGTGACGCTCCAGTAAAAAGTTACAAGCATTTGTATATTGCAAACTTTCATACGTGTAGGACGTACCGTATAGAAGTTAGGGCCATTTGAAGTTTTATCAGTGTTTGATTTGGGACTCAAGGGTAGCATAGCTTCGAGCGATAGCTTTAATTGACAAGAGGCTCGAGTACTTTATTGTTACAAAATTTCAAGGTTTTGTGACGCTCCAGTAAAAAGTTACAAGCATTTGTATGTTGCAAACTTTGATAGATGTAGGACGTACCGTATAGAAGTTAGGGCCATTTGAAGTTTTATCAGTGTTTGATTTGGGACTCAAGGGTAGCATAGCTTTGAGCGATAGCTTTAATTGACAAGAGGCTCGAGTACTTTATTGTTACAAAATTTCAAGGTTTTGTGACGCTCCAGTAAAAAGTTACAAGCATTTGTATATTGAAAACTTTCATACGTGTAGGACGTACCGTATAGAAGTTAGGGCCATTTGAAGTTTTATCAGTGTCTGATTTGGGACTCAAGGATAGCATAGCTTTGAGCGATATATTAAATTGACAAGAGGCTCGAGTACTTTATTGTAACAAAATTACAGAGTTTTATGACGCTCCAGTAAAAAGTTACAAGCATTTGTATGTTGCAAACTTTGATAGGTGTAGGACGTACCGTATAGAAGTTAGGGCCATTTGAAGTTTTATCAGTGTTTTATTTGGGACTCAAGGGTAGCATAGCTTTAAGCGATAGCTTTAATTGACAAGAGGCTCGAGTTCTTTATTATTACAAAATTTCAAGGTTTTATGACGCTCCAGTAAAAAGTTACAAGCATTTGAATGTTGCAAACTTTGATAGGTGTAGGGCGTACCGTATAGAAGTTAGGGCCATTTGAAGTTTTATCAGTGTCTGATTTGGGACTCAAGGGTAGCATAGCTTTGAGCGATAGATTAAATTGACAAGAGGTTCGAGTACTTTATTGTTACAAAATTTCAAGGTTTTGTGACGCTCCAGTAAAAAGTTACAAGCATTTGTATATTGCAAACTTTCATACGTGTAGGACGTACCGTATAGAAGCTAGGGCCATTTGAAGTTTTATCAGTGTTTGATTTGGGACTCAAGGGTAGCATAGCTTTGAGCGATAGCTTAAATAGACAAGAGGCTCGAGTACTTTATTGTTACAAAATTTCAAGGTTTTCTGACGCTCCAGTAAAAAGTTACAAGCATTTGTATATTGCAAACTTTGAATGGTGTAGGACGTACCGTATAGAAGTTAGGGCCATTTGAAGTTTTATCAGTGTCTGATTTGGGACTCAAGGGTAGCATAGCTTTGAGCGATAGATTAAATTGGCAAGAAGCTCGAGTACTTTATTGTTACAAAATTTCAAGGTTTTATGACGCTCCAGTAAAAAGTTACAAGCATTTGTATGTTACAAACTTTGATAGGTGTAGGACGTACCGTATAGAAGTTAGGGCCATTTGAAGTTTTCTCAGTGTTTGATTTGGGACTCAAGGGTAGCATAGCTTTGAGCGATAGCTTTAATTGACAAGAGGCTCGAGTACTTTATTTTTACAAAATTTTCAAAGTTTTGTGACGCTCCAGTAAAAAGTTACAAGCATTTGTATGTTGCAAACTTTCATACGTGTAGGACGTACCGTATAGAAGTTAGGGCCATTTGAAGTTTTATCAGTGTCTGATTTGGGACTCAAGGGTAGCATAGCTTTGAGCGATAGATTAAATTGACAAGAGGCTCGAGTACTTTATTGTTACAAAATTACAAGGTTTTATGACGCTCCAGTAAAAAGTTATAAGCATTTGTATGTTGCAAACTTTGATAGGTGTAGGACGTACCATATAGAAGTTAGGGCCATTTGAAGTTTTCTCAGTGTTTAATTTGGGACTCAAGGGTAGCATAGCTTTGAGCGATAGATTAAATTGACAAGAGGTTCGAGTACTTTATTGTTACAAAATTTCAAGGTTTTGTGATGCTCCAGTAAAAAGTTACAAGCATTTCTATATTGCAAACTTTCATACGCGTAGGACGTACCGTATAGAAGCTAGGGCCATTTGAAGTTTTCTCAGTGTTTGATTTGGGACTCAAGGGTAGCATAGCTTTGAGCGATAGCTTTAATTGACAAGAGGCTCGAGTACTTTATTGTTACAAAATTTCAAGGTTTTGTGACGCTCCAGTAAAAAGTTACAAGCATTTGTATGTTGCAAACTTTGATAGATGTAGGACGTACCGTATAGAAGTTAGGGCCATTTGAAGTTTTATCAGTGTTTGATTTGGGACTCAAGGGTAGCATAGCTTTGAGCGATAGCTTTAATTGACAAGAGGCTCGAGTACTTTATTGTTACAAAATTTCAAGGTTTTGTGACGCTCCAGTAAAAAGTTACAAGCATTTGTATATTGAAAACTTTCATACGTGTAGGACGTACCGTATAGAAGTTAGGGCCATTTGAAGTTTTATCAGTGTCTGATTTGGGACTCAAGGATAGCATAGCTGTGAGCGATAGATTAAATTGACAAGAGGCTCGAGTACTTTATTGCTACAAAATTAGAAGGTTTTATGACGCTCCAGTAAAAAGTTACAAGCATTTGTATGTTGCAAACTTTGATAGGTGTAGGACGTACCGTATAGAAGTTAGGGCCATTTGAAGTTTTCTCAGCGTTTGATTTGGGACTCAAGGGTAGCATAGCTTTGAGCGATAGATAAAATTGACAAGAGTTTCGAGTACTTTATTGTTACAAAATTTCAAGGTTTTGTGATGCTCCAGTAAAAAATTACAAGCATTTGTATGTTGCAAACTTTGATAGGTGTAGGACGTACCGTATAGAAGTTAGGGCCATTTGAAGTTTTATCAGTGTTTTATTTGGGACTCAAGGGTAGCATAGCTTTAAGCGATAGCTTTAATTGACAAGAGGCTCGAGTACTTTATTGTTACAAAATTTCAAGGTTTTATGACGCTCCAGTAAAAAGTTACAAGCATTTGTATGTTGCAAACTTTGATAGGTGTAGGGCGTACCGTATAGAAGTTAGGGCTATTTGAAGTTTTATCAGTGTCTGATTTGGGACTCAAGGGTAGCATAGCTTTGAGCGATAGATTAAATTGACAAGAGGTTCGAGTACTTTATTGTTACAAAATTTCAAGGTTTTGTGACGCTCCAGTAAAAAGTTACAAGCATTTGTATATTGCAAACTTTCATACGTGTAGGACGTACCGTATAGAAGTTAGTGCCATTTGAAGTTTTATCAGTGTCTGATTTGGGACTCAAGGATAGCATAGCTTTGAGCGATAGATTAAATTGACAAGAGGCTCGAGTACTTTATTGTTACAAAATTACAGAGTTTTATGACGCTCCAGTAAAAAGTTACAAGCATTTGTATGTTGCAAACTTTGATAGGTGTAGGACGTACCGTATAGAAGTTAGGGCCATTTGAAGTTTTCTCAGTGTTTGATTTGGGACTCAAGGGTAGCATAGCTTTGAGCGATAGATTAAATTGACAAGAGTTTCGAGTACTTTATTGTTACAAAATTTCAAGGTTTTGTGACGCTCCAGTAAAAAGTTACAAGCATTTGTATGTTGCAAACTTTGATAGGTGTAGGACGTACCGTATAGAAGTTAGGGCCATTTGAAGTTTTATCAGTGTTTTATTTGGGACTCAAGGGTAGCATAGCTTTAAGCGATAGCTTTATTTGACAAGAGCCTCGAGTACTTTATTATTACAAAATTTCAAGGTTTTATGACGCTCCAGTAAAAAGTTACAAGCATTTGTATGTTGCAAACTTTGATAGGTGTAGGGCGTACCGTATAGAAGTTAGGGCCATTTGAAGTTTTATCAGTGTCTGATTTGGGACTCAAGGGTAGCATAGCTTTGAGCGATAGATTAAATTGACAAGAGGTTCGAGTACTTTATTGTTACAAAATTTCAAGGTTTTGTGACGCTCCAGTAAAAAGTTACAAGCATTTGTATATTGCAAACTTTCATACGTGTAGGACGTACCGTATAGAAGCTAGGGCCATTTGAAGTTTTCTCAGTGTTTGATTTGGGACTCAAGGGTAGCATAGCTTTGAGCGATAGCTTTAATTGACAAGAGGCTCGAGTACTTTATTGTTACAAAATTTCAAGGTTTTGTGACGCTCCAGTAAAAAGTTACAAGCATTTGTATGTTGCAAACTTTGATAGATGTAGGACGTACCGTATAGAAGTTTGGGATATTTGAAGTTTTATCAGTGTTTGATTTGGGACTCAAGGGTAGCATAGCTTTGAGCGATAGCTTTAATTGACAAGAGGCACGAGTACTTTATTGTTACAAAATTTCAAGGTTTTGTGACGCTCCAGTAAAAAGTTACAAGCATTTGTATATTGAAAACTTTGATAGGTGTAGGACGTACCGTATAGAAGTTAGGGCCATTTGAAGTTTTATCAGTGTCTGATTTGGGACTCAAGGATAGCATAGCTTTGAGCGATAGATTAAATTGACAAGAGTTTCGAGTACTTTATTGTTACAAAATTTCAAGGTTTTGTGACGCTCCAGTAAAAAGTTACAAGCATTTGTATGCTGCAAACTTTGATAGGTGTAGGACGTACCGTATAGAAGTTAGGGCCATTTGAAGCTTTATCAGTGTTTTATTTGGGACTCAAGGGTAGCATAGCTTTAAGCGATAGCTTTAATTGACAAGAGGCTCGAGTACTTTATTGATACAAAATTTCAAGGTTTTATGACGCTCGAGTAAAAAGTTACAAGCATTTGTATGTTGCAAACTTTGATAGGTGTAGGGCGTACCGTATAGAAGTTAGGGCCATTTGAAGTTTTATCAGTGTCTGATTTGGGACTCAAGGGTAGCATAGCTTTGAGCGATAGCTTTAATTGACAAGAGGCTCGAGTACTTTATTGTTACAAAATTTCAAGGTTTTGTGACGCTCCAGTAAAAAGGTACAAGCATTTGTATATTGAAAACTTTCATACGTGTAGGACGTACCGTATAGAAGTTAGGGCCATTTGAAGTTTTATCAGTGTCTGATTTGGGACTCAAGGATAGCATAGCTTTGAGCGATAGATTAAATTGACAAGAGGCTCGAGTACTTTATTGCTACAAAATTAGAAGGTTTTATGACGCTCCAGTAAAAAGTTACAAGCATTTGTATGTTGCAAACTTTGATAGGTGTAGGACGTACCGTATAGAAGTTAGGGCCATTTGAAGTTTTCTCAGCGTTTGATTTGGGACTCAAGGGTAGCATAGCTTTGAGCGATAGATAAAATTGACAAGAGTTTCGAGTACTTTATTGTTACAAAATTTCAAGGTTTTGTGATGCTCCAGTAAAAAGTTACAAGCATTTGTATGTTGCAAACTTTGATAGGTGTAGGACGTACCGTATAGAAGTTAGGGCCATTTGAAGTTTTATCAGTGTTTTATTTGGGACTCAAGGGTAGCATAGCTTTAAGCGATAGCTTTAATTGACAAGAGGCTCGAGTACTTTATTGTTACAAAATTTCAAGGTTTTATGACGCTCCAGTAAAAAGTTACAAGCATTTGTATGTTGCAAACTTTGATAGGTGTAGGGCGTACCGTATAGAAGTTAGGGCTATTTGAAGTTTTATCAGTGTCTGATTTGGGACTCAAGGGTAGCATAGCTTTGAGCGATAGATTAAATTGACAAGAGGTTCGAGTACTTTATTGTTACAAAATTTCAAGGTTTTGTGACGCTCCAGTAAAAAGTTACAAGCATTTGTATATTGCAAACTTTCATACGTGTAGGACGTACCGTATAGAAGCTAGGGCCATTTGAAGTTTTCTCAGTGTTTGATTTGGGACTCAAGGGTAGCATAGCTTTGAGCGATAGCTTTAATTGACAAGAGGCTCGAGTACTTTATTGTTACAAAATTTCAAGGTTTTGTGACGCTCCAGTAAAAAGTTGCAAGCATTTGTATGTTGCAAACTTTGATAGATGTAGGACGTACCGTATAGAAGTTAGGGCCATTTGAAGTTTTATCAGTGTTTGATTTGGGACTCAAGGGTAGCATAGCTTTGAGCGATAGCTTTAATTGACAAGAGGCTCGAGTACTTTATTGTTACAAAATTTCAAGGTTTTGTGACGCTCCAGTAAAAAGTTACAAGCATTTGTATATTGAAAACTTTCATACGTGTAGGACGTACCGTATAGAAGTTAGGGCCATTTGAAGTTTTATCAGTGTCTGATTTGGGACTCAAGGATAGCATAGCTTTGAGCGATAGATTAAATTGACAAGAGTTTCGAGTACTTTATTGTTACAAAATTTCAAGGTTTTGTGACGCTCCAGTAAAAAGTTACAAGCATTTGTATGTTGCAAACTTTGATAGGTGTAGGACGTACCGTATAGAAGTTAGGGCCATTTGAAGTTTTATCAGTGTTTTATTTGGGACTCAAGGGTAGCATAGCTTTAAGCGATAGCTTTATTTGACAAGAGGCTCGAGTACTTTATTATTACAAAATTTCAAGGTTTTATGACGCTCCAGTAAAAAGTTACAAGCATTTGTATGTTGCAAACTTTGATAGGTGTAGGGCGTACCGTATAGAAGTTAGGGCCATTTGAAGTTTTATCAGTGTCTGATTTGGGACTCAAGGGTAGCATAGCTTTGAGCGATAGATTAAATTGACAAGAGGTTCGAGTACTTTATTGTTACAAAATTTCAAGGTTTTGTGACGCTCCAGTAAAAAGTTACAAGCATTTGTATATTGCAAACTTTCATACGTGTAGGACGTACCGTATAGAAGCTAGGGCCATTTGAAGTTTTCTCAGTGTTTGATTTGGGACTCAAGGGTAGCATAGCTTTGAGCGATAGCTTTAATTGACAAGAGGCTCGAGTACTTTATTGTTACAAAATTTCAAGGTTTTGTGACGCTCCAGTAAAAAGTTACAAGCATTTGTATGTTGCAAACTTTGATAGATGTAGGACGTACCGTATAGAAGTTTGGGATATTTGAAGTTTTATCAGTGTTTGATTTGGGACTCAAGGGTAGCATAGCTTTGAGCGATAGCTTTAATTGACAAGAGGCTCGAGTACTTTATTGTTACAAAATTTCAAGGTTTTGTGACGCTCCAGTAAAAAGTTACAAGCATTTGTATATTGAAAACTTTCATACGTGTAGGACGTACCGTATAGAAGTTAGGGCCATTTGAAGTTTTATCAGTGTCTGATTTGGGACTCAAGGATAGCATAGCTTTGAGCGATAAATTAAATTGACAAGAGGCTCGAGTACTTTATTGTTATAAAATTACAAGGTTTTATGACGCTCCAGTAAAAAGTTACAAGCATTTGTATGTTGCAAACTTTGATAGGTGTAGGACGTACCGTATAGAAGTTAGGGCCATTTGAAGTTTTATCAGTGTTTGATTTGGGACTCAAGGGTAGCATAGCTTTGAGCGATAGATTAAATTGACAAGAGTTTCGAGTACTTTATTGTTACAAAATTTCAAGGTTTTGTGACGCTCCAGTAAAAAGTTACAAGCATTTGTATGCTGCAAACTTTGATAGGTGTAGGACGTACCGTATAGAAGTTAGGGCCATTTGAAGCTTTATCAGTGTTTTATTTGGGACTCAAGGGTAGCATAGCTTTAAGCGATAGCTTTAATTGACAAGAGGCTCGAGTACTTTATTGTTACAAAATTTCAAGGTTTTATGACGCTCGAGTAAAAAGTTACAAGCATTTGTATGTTGCAAACTTTGATAGGTGTAGGGCGTACCGTATAGAAGTTAGGGCCATTTGAAGTTTTATCAGTGTCTGATTTGGGACTCAAGGGTAGCATAGCTTTGAGCGATAGCTTTAATTGACAAGAGGCTCGAGTACTTTATTGTTACAAAATTTCAAGGTTTTGTGACGCTCCAGTAAAAAGTTACAAGCATTTGTATGTTGCAAACTTTGATAGGTGAAGGACGTACCGTAAAGAAGTTAGGGCCATTTGAAGTTTTATCAGTGTTTGATTTGGGACTCAAGGGTAGCATAGCTTTGAGCGATAGCTTTAATTGACAAGAGGCTCGAGTACTTTATTGTTACAAAATTTCAAGGTTTTATGACGCTCCAGTAAAAAGTTACAAGCATTTGTATGTTGCAAACTTTGATAGGTGTAGGGCGTACCGTATAGAAGTTAGGGCCATTTGAAGTTTTATCAGTGTTTGATTTGGGACTCAAGGGTAGCATAGCTTTGAGCGATAGCTTAAATAGACAAGAGGCTCGAGTACTTTATTGTTACAAAATTTCAAGGTTTTCTGACGCTCCAGTAAAAAGTTACAAGCATTTGTATATTGCAAACTTTGAATGGTGTAGGACGTACCATATAGAAGTTAGGGCCATTTGAAGTTTTATCAGTGTCTGATTTGGGACTCAAGGGTAGCATAGCTTTGAGCGATAGATTAAATTGGCAAGAGGCTCGAGTACTTTATTGTTACAAAATTTCAAGGTTTTATGACGCTCCAGTAAAAAGTTACAAGCATTTGTATGTTGCAAACTTTGATAGGTGTAGGACGTACCGTATAGAAGTTAGGGCCATTTGAAGTTTTCTCAGTGTTTGATTTGGGACTCAAGGGTAGCATAGCTTTGAGCGATAGCTTTAATTGACAAGAGGCTCGAGTACTTTATTGTTACAAAATTTCAAGGTTTTGTGACGCTCCAGTAAAAAGTTACAAGCATTTGTATGTTGCAAACTTTGATAGGTGTAGGACGTACCGTATAGAAGTTAGGGAAATTTAAAGTTTTATCAGTGTCTGATTTAGGACTCAAGGGTAGCATAGCTTTGAGCGATAGCTTTAATTGACAAGAGGCTCGAGTACTTTATTGTTACAAAAGTTCAAGGTTTTGTGACGCTCCAGTAAAAAGTTACAAGCATTTGTATATTGCAAACTTTCATACGTGTAGGACGTACCGTATAGAAGCTAGGGCCATTTTAAGTTTTCTCAGTGTTTGATTTGGGACTCAAGGGTAGCATAGCTTTGAGCGATAGCTTTAATTGACAAGAGGCTCGAGTACTTTATTGTTACAAAATTTCAAGGTTTTGTGACGCTCCAGTAAAAAGTTACAAGCATTTGTATGTTGCAAACTTTGATAGATGTAGGTCGTACCGTATAGAAGTTAGGGCCATTTGAAGTTTTATCAGTGTTTGATTTGGGACTCAAGGGTAGCATAGCTTTGAGCGATAGCTTTAATTGACAAGAGGCTCGAGTACTTTATTGTTACAAAATTTCAAGGTTTTGTGACGCTCCAGTAAAAAGTTACAAGCATTTGTATGTTGCAAACTTTGATAGATGTAGGACGTACCGTATAGAAGTTAGGGCCATTTGAAGTTTTATCAGTGTTTGATTTGGAACTCAAGGGTAGCATAGCTTTGAGCGATAGATTAGATTGGCAAGAGGCTCGAGTACTTTATTGTTACAAAATTTCAAGGTTTTATGACGCTCCAGTAAAAAGTTACAAGCATTTGTATGTTGCAAACTTTGATAGGTGTAGGACGTACCGTATAGAAGTTAGGGCCATTTGAAGTTTTATCAGTGTTTGATTTGGGACTCAAGGGTAGCATAGCTTTGAGCGATAGCTTTAATTGACAAGAGGATCGAGTACTTTATTGTTACAAAATTTCAAGGTTTTGTGACGCTCCAGTAAAAAGTTACAAGCATTTGTATATTGCAAACTTTGAATGGTGTAGGGCGTACCGTATAGAAGTTAGGGCCATTTGAAGTTTTATCAGTGTTTGATTTGGGACTCAAGGGTAGCATAGCTTTGAGCGATAGCTTAAATAGACAAGAGGCTCGAGTAATTTATATGATTATGATTTGAGCGATAGCTTAAATAGACAAGAGGCTCGAGTAATTTATAGTTACAAAATTTCAGGGTTTTATGAAGCTCCAGTAAAAACTTACAAGCATTTGTATGTTGCAAACTTTGAATGGTGTAGGACGTACCGAATAGAAGTTAGGGCCATTTGAAGTTTTCTCAGTGTTTGATTTGGGACTCAAGGGTAGCATAGCTTTGAGCGATAGCTTTAATTGACAAGAGGCTCGAGTACTTTATTGTTACAAAATTTCAAGGTTTTGTGACGCTCCAGTAAAAAGTTACAAGCCTTTGTATGTTGCAAACTTTGATAGGTGTAGGACGTACCGTATAGAAGTTAGGGCCATTTGAAGTTTTCTCAATGTTTGATTTGGGACTCAAGGGTAGCATAGCTTTGAGCGATAGCTTTAATTGACAAGAGGCTCGAGTACTTTATTGTTACAAAATTTCAAGGTTTTGTGACGCTCCAGTAAAAAGTTACAAGCATTTGTATGTTGCAAACTTTCATAGATGTAGGACGTACCGTATAGAAGTTAGGGCCATTTGAAGTTTTATCAGTGTTTGATTTGGGACTCAAGGGTAGCATAGCTTTGAGCGATAGCTTTAATTGGCAAGAGGCTCGAGTACTTTATTGTTACAAAATTACAAGGTTTTATGACGCTCCAGTAAAAAGGTACAAGCATTTGTATGTTGCAAACTTTGATAGGTGTAGGACGTACCGTATAGAAGTTAGGGCCATTTGAAGTTTTCTCAGTGTTTGATCTGGGACTCAAGGGTAGCATAGCTTTGAGCGATAGCTTAAATAGACAAGAGGCTCGAGTAATTTATAGTTACAAAATTTCAAGGTTTTATGACGCTCCAGTAAAAACTTACAAGCATTTGTATGTTGCAAACTTTGAATGGTGTAGGACGTACCGTATAGAAGTTAGGGCCATTTGAAGTTTTCTCAGTGTTTGATTTGGGACTCAAGGGTAGCATAGCTTTGAGCGATAGCTTTAATTGACAAGAGGCCCGAGTACTTTATTGTTACAAAATTTCAAGGTTTTGTGACGCTCCAGTAAAAAGTTACAAGCATTTGTATGTTGCAAACTTTGATAGGTGTAGGACGTACCGTATAGAAGCTAGGGCCATTTGAAGTTTTCTCAGTGTTTGATTTGGGACTCAAGGGTAGCATAGCTTTGAGCGATAGCTTTAATTGACAAGAGGCTCGAGTACTTTATTGTTACAAAATTTCAAGGTTTTGTGACGCTCCAGTAAAAAGTTACAAGCATTTGTATGTTGCAAACTTTGATAGATGTAGGACGTACCGTATAGAAGTTAGGGCCATTTGAAGTTTTATCAGTGTTTGATTTGGGACTCAAGGGTAGCATAGCTTTGAGCGATAGCTTTAATTGACAAGAGGCTCGAGTACTTTATTGTTACAAAATTTCAAGGTTTTGTGACGCTCCAGTAAAAAGTTACAAGCATTTGTATATTGCAAACTTTCATACTTGTAGGACGTACCGTATAGAAGTTAGGGCCATTTGAAGTTTTATCAGTGTTTGATTTGGGACTCAAGGGTAGCATAGCTTTGAGCGATAGCTTAAATAGACAGGAGGCTCGAGTAATTTATAGTTACAAAATTTCAGGGTTTTATGACGCTCCAGTAAAAACTTACAAGCATTTGTATGTTGCAAACTTTGAATGGTGTAGGACGTACCGAATAGAAGTTAGGGCCATTTGAAGTTTTCTCAGTGTTTGATTTGGGACTCAAGGGTGGCATAGCTTTGAGCGATAGCTTTAATTGACAAGAGGCTCGAGTACTTTATTGTTACAAAATTTCAAGGTTTTGTGACGCTCCAGTAAAAAGTGACAAGCATTTGTATGTTGCAAACTTTGATAGGTGTAGGACGTACCGTATAGAAGTTAGGGCCATTTGAAGTTTTATCAGTGTTTGATTTGGGACTCAAGGGTAGCATAGCTTTGAGCGATAGATTAGATTGGCAAGAGGCTCTAGTACTTTATTGTTACAAAATTTCAAGGTTTTGTGACGCTCCAGTAAAAAGTTACAAGCATTTGTATGTTGCAAACTTTGATAGGTGTAGGACGTACCGTATAGAAGTTAGGGCCATTTGAAGTTTTATCAGTGTTTGATTTGGGACTCAAGGGTAGCATAGCTTTGAGCGATAGCTTTAATTGGCAAGAGGCTCGAGTAATTTATAGTTACAAAATTTCAGGGTTTTATGAAGCTCCAGTAAAAACTTACAAGCATTTGTATGTTGCAAACTTTGAATGGTGTAGGACATACCGTATAGAAGTTAGGGCCATTTGAAGTTTTCTCAGTGTTTTGATTTGGGACTCAAGGGTAGCATCGCTTTGAGCGATAGCTTTAATTGGCAAGAGGCTCGAGTACTTTATTGTTACAAAATTACAAGGTTTTATGACGCTCCAGTAAAAAGTTACAAGCATTTGTATGTTGCAAACTTTGATAGGTGTAGGACGTACCGTATAGAAGTTAGGGCCATTTGAAGTTTTCTCAGTGTTTGATCTGGGACTCAAGGGTAGCATAGCTTTGAGCGATAGCTTAAATAGACAAGAGGCTCGAGTAATTTATAGTTACAAAATTTCAAGGTTTTATGACGCTCCAGTAAAAACTTACAAGCATTTGTATGTTGCAAACTTTGAATGGTGTAGGACGTACCGTAGAGAAGTTAGGGCCATTTGAAGTTTTCTCAGTGTTTGATTTGGGACTCAAGGGTGGCATAGCTTTGAGCGATAGCATTAATTGACAAGAGGCTCGAGTACTTTATTGTTACAAAATTTCAAGGTTTTGTGACGATCCAGTAAAAAGTGACAAGCATTTGTATGTTGCAAACTTTGATAGGTGTAGGACGTACCGTATAGAAGTTAGGGCCATTTGAAGTTTTATCAGTGTTTGATTTGGGACTCAAGGGTAGCATAGCTTTGAGCGATAGATTAGATTGGCAAGAGGCTCTAGTACTTTATTGTTACAAAATTTTAAGGTTTTGTGACGCTCCAGTAAAAAGTTACAAGCATTTGTATGTTGCAAACTTTGATAGATGTAGGACGTACCGTATAGAAGTTAGGGACACTTGAAGCTTTATCAGTGTTTGATTTGGGACTCAAGGGTAGCATAGCTTTGAGCGATAGCTTTAATTGACAAGAGGCTCGAGTACTTTATTGTTACAAAATTTCAAGGTTTTCTGACGCTCCAGTAAAAAGTTACAAGCATTTGTATATTGCAAACTTTCATACGTGTAGGACGTACCGTATAGAAGTTAGGGCCATTTGAAGTTTTATCAGTGTTTGATTTGGGACTCAAGGGTAGCATAGCTTTGAGCGATAGCTTAAATAGACAAGAGGCTCGAGTAATTTATAGTTACAAAATTTCAGGGTTTTATGACGCTCCAGTAAAAACTTACAAGCATTTGTATGTTGCAAACTTTGAATGGTGTAGGACGTACCGAATAGAAGTTAGGGCCATTTGAAGTTTTCTCAGTGTTTGATTTGGGACTCAAGTGTAGCATAGCTTTGAGCGATAGCTTTAATTGACAAGAGGCTCGAGTACTTTATTGTTACAAAATTTCAAGGTTTTGTGACGCTCCAGTAAAAAGTTACAAGCATTTGTATGTTGCAAACTTTGATAGGTGTAGGACGTACCGTATAGAAGTTAGGGCCATTTGAAGTTTTATCAGTGTTTGATTTGGGACTCAAGGGTAGCATAGCTTTGAGCGATAGATTAGATTGGCAAGAGGCTCTAGTACTTTATTGTTACAAAATTTCAAGGTTTTGTGACGCTCCAGTAAAAAGTTACAAGCATTTGTATGTTGCAAACTTTGATAGGTGTAGGACGTACCGTATAGAAGTTAGGGCCATTTGAAGTTTTATCAGTGTTTGATTTGGGACTCAAGGGTAGCATAGATTTGAGCGATAGCTTTATTTGGCAAGAGGCTCGAGTAATTTATTGTTACAAAATTTCAAGGTTTTATGACGCTCCAGTAAAAAGTTATAAGCATTTGTATGTTGCAAACTTTGATAGGTGTAGGACGTACCGTATAGAAGTTAGGGCCATTTGAAGTTTTATCAGTGTTTGATTTGGGACTCAAGGGTAGCATAGCTTTGTGCGATAGCTTTAATTGACAAGAGGCTCGAGTACTTTATTGTTACAAAATTTCAAGGTTTTGTGACGCTCCAGTAAAAAGTTACAAGCATTTGTATGTTGCAAACTTTCATACGTGTAGGACGTACCGTATAGAAGTTAGGGCCATTTAAATTTTTCTCAGTGTTTTGATTTGGGACTCAAGGGTAGCATAGCTTTGAGCGATAGCTTTAATTGGCAAGAGGCTCGAGTACTTTATTGTTACAAAATTACAAGGTTTTATGACGCTCCAGTAAAAAGTTACAAGCATTTGTATGTTGCAAACTTTGATAGGTGTAGGACGTACCGTATAGAAGTTAGGGCCATTTGAAGTTTTCTCAGTGTTCGATCTGGGACTCAAGGGTAGCATAGCTTTGAGCGATAGCTTAAATAGACAAGAGGCTCGAGTAATTTATAGTTACAAAATTTCCAGGTTTTATGACGCTCCAGTAAAAACTTACAAGCATTTGTATATTGCAAACTTTGAATGGTGTAGGACGTACCGTATAGAAGTTAGGGCCATTTGAAGTTTTCTCAGTGTTTGATTTGGGACTCAAGGGTAGCATAGCTTTGAGCGATAGCTTAAATTGGGAAGAGGCTCGAGTACTTTATTGTTACAAAATTTCAAGGTTTTATGACGCTCCAGTAAAAAGTTACAAGTATTTGTATATTGCAAACTTTGATAGGTGTAGGACGTACCGTATAGAAGTTAGGGCCATTTGAAGCTTTATCAGTGTTTGATTTGGGACTCAAGGGTAGCATAGCTTTGAGCGATAGCTTTAATTTACAAGAGGCTCGAGTACTTTATTGTTACAAAATTTCAAGGTTTTGTGACGCTCCAGTAAAAAGTTACAAGCATTTGTATGTTGCAAACTTTGATAGGTGTAGGACGTACCGTAGATAAGTTAGGGCCATTTGAAGTTTTATCAGTGTTTGATTTGGGACTCAAGGGTAGCATAGCTTTGAGCGATAGCTTTAATTGGCAAGAGGCTCGAGTAATTTATTGTTACAAAATTTCAAGGTTTTATGACGCTCCAGTAAAAAGTTACAAGCATTTGTATGTTGCAAACTTTGATAGGTGTAGGACGTACCGTATAGAAGTTAGGGCCGTTTGAAGTTTTATCAGTGTTTGATTTGGGACTCAAGGGTAGCATAGCTTTGAGCGATAGCTTTAATTGACAAGAGGCTCGAGTACTTTATTGTTGCAAAATTTCAAGGTTTTGTGACGCTCCAGTAAAAAGTAACAAGCATTTGTATATTGCAAACTTTCATACGTGTAGGACGTACCGTATAGAAGTTAGGGCCATTTGAAGTTTTCTCAGTGTTTGATCTGGGACTCAAGGGTAGCATAGCTTTGAGCGATAGCTTAAATAGACAAGAGGCTCGAGTAATTTATAGTTACAAAATTTCAAGGTTTTATGACGCTCCAGTAAAAACTTACAAGCATTTGTATGTTGCAAACTTTGAATGGTGTAGGACGTACCGTAGAGAAGTTAGGGCCATTTGAAGTTTTCTCAGTGTTTGATTTGGGACTCAAGGGTAGCATAGCTTTGAGCGATAGCTTTAATTGACAAGAGGCTCGAGTACTTTATTGTTACAAAATTTCAAGGTTTTGTGACACTCCAGTAAAAAGTTACAAGCATTTGTATGTTGCAAACTTTGATAGGTGTAGGACGTACCGTATAGAAGCTAGGGCCATTTGAAGTTTTCTCAGTGTTTGATTTGGGACTCAAGGGTAGCATAGCTTTGAGCGATAGCTTTAATTGACAAGAGGCTCGAGTACATTATTGTTACAAAATTTCAAGGTTTTGTGACGCTCCAGTAAAAAGTTACAAGCATTTGTATGTTGCGAACTTTGATAGATGTAGGACGTACCGTATAGAAGTTAGGGCAATTTGAAGTTTTATCAGTGTTTGATTTGGAACTCAAGGGTAGCATAGTTTTGAGCGATAGCTTTAATTGACAAGAGGCTCGAGTACTTTATTGTTACAAAATTTCAAGGTTTTGTGACGCTCCAGTAAAAAGTTACAAGCATTTGTATATTGCAAACTTTCATACGTGTAGGACGTACCGTATAGAAGTTAGGGCCATTTGAAGTTTTATCAGTGTTTGATTTGGGACTCAAGGGTAGCATAGCTTTGAGCGATAGCTTAAATAGACAGGAGGCTCGAGTAATTTATAGTTACAAAATTTCAGGGTTTTATGACGCTCCAGTAAAAACTTACAAGCATTTGTATGTTGCAAACTTTGAATGATGTAGGACGTACCGAATAGAAGTTAGGGCCATTTGAAATTTTCTCAGTGTTTGATTTGGGACTCAAGGGTGGCATAGCTTTGAGCGATAGCATTAATTGACAAGAGGCTCGAGTACTTTATTGTTACAAAATTTCAAGGTTTTGTGACGATCCAGTAAAAAGTGACAAGCATTTGTATGTTGCAAACTTTGATAGGTGTAGGACGTACCGTATAGAAGTTAGGGCCATTTGAAGTTTTATCAGTGTTTGATTTGGGACTCAAGGGTAGCATAGCTTTGAGCGATAGATTAGATTGGCAAGAGGCTCTAGTACTTTATTGTTACAAAATTTTAAGGTTTTGTGACGCTCCAGTAAAAAGTTACAAGCATTTGTATGTTGCAAACTTTGATAGGTGTAGGACGTACCGTATAGAAGTTAGGGCCATTTGAAGTTTTATCAGTGTTTGATTTGGGACTCAAGGGTAGCATAGCTTTGAGCGATAGCTTTAATTAGCAAGAGGCTCGAGTACTTTATTGTTACAAAATTACAAGGTTTTATGACGCTCCAGTAAAAAGTTACAAGTATTTGTATGTTGCAAACTTTGATAGGTGTAGGACGTACCGTATAGAAGTTAGGGCCATTTGAAGTTTTCTCAGTGTTTGATCTGGGACTCAAGGGTAGCATAGCTTTGAGCGATAGCTTAAATAGACAAGAGGCTCGAGTAATTTATAGTTACAAAATTTCAAGGTTTTATGACGCTCCAGTAAAAACTTACAAGCATTTGTATATTGCAAACTTTGAATGGTGTAGGACGTACCGTATAGAAGTTAGGGCCATTTGAAGTTTTCTCAGTGTTTGATTTGGGATTCAAGGGTAGCATAGCTTTGAGCGATAGCTTTAATTGACAAGATGCTCGAGTACTTTATTGTTACAAAATTTCAAGGTTTTGTGACGCTCCAGTAAAAAGTTACAAGCATTTGTATGTTGCAAACTTTGATAGATGTAGGACGTACCGTATAGAAGTTAGGGACATTTGAAGTTTTATCAGTGTTTGAATTGGGACTCAAGGGTAGCATAGCTTTGAGCGATAGCTTTAATTGACAAGAGGCTCGAGTACTTTATTGTTACAAAATTTCAAAGTTTTGTGACGCTCCAGTAAAAAGTTACAAGCATTTGTATATTGCAAACTTTCATACGTGCAGGACGTACCGTATAGAAGTTAGGGCCATTTGAAGTTTTATCAGTGTTTGATTTGGGACTCAAGGGTAGCATAGCTTTGAGCGATAGCTTAAATAGACAAGAGGCTCGAGTAATTTATAGTTACAAAATTTCCAGGTTTTATGACGGTCCAGTAAAAAGTTACAAGCATTTGTATGTTGCAAACTTTGATAGGTGTAGGACGTACCGTATAGAAGTTAGGGCCATTTGAAGTTTTATCAGTGTTTGATTTGGGACTCAAGGGTAGCATAGCTTTGAGCGATAGATTAGATTGGCAAGAGGCTCGAGTACTTTATTGTTACAAAATTTCACGGTTTTGTGACGCTCCAGTAAAAAGTTACAAGCATTTGTATGTTGCAAACTTTGATAGGTGTAGGACGTACCGTATAGAAGTTAGGGCCATTTGAAGTTTTATCAGTGTTTGATTTGGGACTCAAGGGTAGCATAGCTTTGAGCGATAGATTAGATTGGCAAGAGGCTCTAGTACTTTATTGTTACAAAATTTCAAGGTTTTGTGACGCTCCAGTAAAAAGTTACAAGCATTTGTATGTTGCAAACTTTGATAGGTGTAGGACGTACCGTATAGAAGTTAGGGCCATTTGAAGTTTTATCATTGTTTGATTTGGGACTCAAGGGTAGCATAGCTTTGAGCGATAGCTTTATTTGGCAAGAGGCTCGAGTAATTTATTGTTACAAAATTTCAAGGTTTTATGACGCTCCAGTAAAAAGTTACAAGCATTTGTATGTTGCAAACTTTGATAGGTGTAGGACGTACCGTATAGAAGTTAGGGCCATTTGAAGTTTTATCAGTGTTTGATTTGGGACTCAAGGGTAGCATAGCTTTGTGCGATAGCTTTAATTGACAAGAGGCTCGAGTACTTTATTGTTACAAAATTTCAAGGTTTTGTGACGCTCCAGTAAAAAGTTACAAGCATTTGTATGTTGCAAACTTTCATACGTGTAGGACGTACCGTATAGAAGTTAGGGCCATTTAAATTTTTCTCAGTGTTTTGATTTGGGACTCAAGGGTAGCATAGCTTTGAGCGATAGCTTTAATTGGCAAGAGGCTCGAGTACTTTATTGTTACAAAATTACAAGGTTTTATGACGCTCCAGTAAAAAGTTACAAGCATTTGTATGTTGCAAACTTTGATAGGTGTAGGACGTACCGTATAGAAGTTAGGGCCATTTGAAGTTTTCTCAGTGTTCGATCTGGGACTCAAGGGTAGCATAGCTTTGAGCGATAGCTTAAATAGACAAGAGGCTCGAGTAATTTATAGTTACAAAATTTCCAGGTTTTATGACGCTCCAGTAAAAACTTACAAGCATATGTATATTGCAAACTTTGAATGGTGTAGGACGTACCGTATAGAAGTTAGGGCCATTTGAAGTTTTCTCAGTGTTTGATTTGGGACTCAAGGGTAGCATAGCTTTGAGCGATAGCTTAAATTGGGAAGAGGCTTGAGTACTTTATTGTTACAAAATTTCAAGGTTTTATGACGCTCCAGTAAAAAGTTACAAGCATTTGTATATTGCAAACTTTGATAGGTGTAGGACGTACCGTATAGAAGTTAGGGCCATTTGAAGCTTTATCAGTGTTTGATTTGGGACTCAAGGGTAGCATAGCTTTGAGCGATAGCTTTAATTTACAAGAGGCTCGAGTACTTTATTGTTACAAAATTTCAAGGTTTTGTGACGCTCCAGTAAAAAGTTACAAGCATTTGTATGTTGCAAACTTTGATAGGTGTAGGACGTACCGTATATAAGAGGGCCATTTGAAGTTTTATCAGTGTTTGATTTGGGACTCAAGGGTAGCATAGCTTTGAGCGATAGCTTTAATTGGCAAGAGGCTCGAGTAATTTATTGTTACAAAATTTCAAGGTTTTATGACGCTCCAGTAAAAAGTTACAAGCATTTGTATGTTGCAAACTTTGATAGGTGTAGGACGTACCGTATAGAAGTTAGGGCCGTTTGAAGTTTTATCAGTGTTTGATTTGGGACTCAAGGGTAGCATAGCTTTGAGCGATAGCTTTAATTGACAAGAGGCTCGAGTACTTTATTGTTACAAAATTTCAAGGTTTTGTGACGCTCCAGTAAAAAGTAACAAGCATTTGTATATTGCAAACTTTGATAGGTGTAGGACGTACCGTATAGAAGTTAGGGCCATTTGAAGTTTTATCAGTGTTTGATTTGGGACTCAAGGGTAGCATAGCTTTGAGCGATAGATTAGATTGGCAAGAGGGTCTAGTACTTTATTGTTACAAAATTTCAAGGTTTTGTGACGCTCCAGTAAAAAGTTACAAGCATTTGTATGTTGCAAACTTTGATAGGTGTAGGACGTACCGTATAGAAGTTAGGGCCATTTGAAGTTTTATCAGTGTTTGATTTGGGACTCAAGGGTAGCATAGCTTTGAGCGATAGATTAGATTGGCAAGAGGCTCGAGTACTTTATTGTTACAAAATTTCACGGTTTTGTGACGCTCCAGTAAAAAGTTACAAGCATTTGTATGTTGCAAACTTTGATAGGTGTAGGACGTACCGTATAGAAGTTAGGGCCATTTGAAGTTTTATCAGTGTTTGATTTGGGACTCAAGGGTAGCATAGCTTTGAGCGATAGATTAGATTGGCAAGAGGCTCTAGTACTTTATTGTTACAAAATTTCAAGGTTTTGTGACGCTCCAGTAAAAAGTTACAAGCATTTGTATGTTGCAAACTTTGATAGGTGTAGGACGTACCGTATAGAAGTTAGGGCCATTTGAAGTTTTATCATTGTTTGATTTGGGACTCAAGGGTAGCATAGCTTTGAGCGATAGCTTTATTTGGCAAGAGGCTCGAGTAATTTATTGTTACAAAATTTCAAGGTTTTATGACGCTCCAGTAAAAAGTTACAAGCATTTGTATGTTGCAAACTTTGATAGGTGTAGGACGTACCGTATAGAAGTTAGGGCCATTTGAAGTTTTATCAGTGTTTGATTTGGGACTCAAGGGTAGCATAGCTTTGTGCGATAGCTTTAATTGACAAGAGGCTCGAGTACTTTATTGTTACAAAATTTCAAGGTTTTGTGACGCTCCAGTAAAAAGTTACAAGCATTTGTATGTTGCAAACTTTCATACGTGTAGGACGTACCGTATAGAAGTTAGGGCCATTTAAATTTTTCTCAGTGTTTTGATTTGGGACTCAAGGGTAGCATAGCTTTGAGCGATAGCTTTAATTGGCAAGAGGCTCGAGTACTTTATTGTTACAAAATTACAAGGTTTTATGACGCTCCAGTAAAAAGTTACAAGCATTTGTATGTTGCAAACTTTGATAGGTGTAGGACGTACCGTATAGAAGTTAGGGCCATTTGAAGTTTTCTCAGTGTTCGATCTGGGACTCAAGGGTAGCATAGCTTTGAGCGATAGCTTAAATAGACAAGAGGCTCGAGTAATTTATAGTTACAAAATTTCCAGGTTTTATGACGCTCCAGTAAAAACTTACAAGCATATGTATATTGCAAACTTTGAATGGTGTAGGACGTACCGTATAGAAGTTAGGGCCATTTGAAGTTTTCTCAGTGTTTGATTTGGGACTCAAGGGTAGCATAGCTTTGAGCGATAGCTTAAATTGGGAAGAGGCTTGAGTACTTTATTGTTACAAAATTTCAAGGTTTTATGACGCTCCAGTAAAAAGTTACAAGCATTTGTATATTGCAAACTTTGATAGGTGTAGGACGTACCGTATAGAAGTTAGGGCCATTTGAAGCTTTATCAGTGTTTGATTTGGGACTCAAGGGTAGCATAGCTTTGAGCGATAGCTTTAATTTACAAGAGGCTCGAGTGCTTTATTGTTACAAAATTTCAAGGTTTTGTGACGCTCCAGTAAAAAGTTACAAGCATTTGTATGTTGCAAACTTTGATAGGTGTAGGACGTACCGTATATAAGAGGGCCATTTGAAGTTTTATCAGTGTTTGATTTGGGACTCAAGGGTAGCATAGCTTTGAGCGATAGCTTTAATTGGCAAGAGGCTCGAGTAATTTATTGTTACAAAATTTCAAGGTTTTATGACGCTCCAGTAAAAAGTTACAAGCATTTGTATGTTGCAAACTTTGATAGGTGTAGGACGTACCGTATAGAAGTTAGGGCCGTTTGAAGTTTTATCAGTGTTTGATTTGGGACTCAAGGGTAGCATAGCTTTGAGCGATAGCTTTAATTGACAAGAGGCTCGAGTACTTTATTGTTACAAAATTTCAAGGTTTTGTGACGCTCCAGTAAAAAGTAACAAGCATTTGTATATTGCAAACTTTCATATGTGTAGGACGTACCGTATAGAAGTTAGGGCCATTTGAAGTTTTATCAGAGTTTGATTTGGGACTCAAGGGTAGCATAGCTTTGAGCGATAGCTTAAATAGACAGGAGGCTCGAGTAATTTATAGTTACAAAATTTCAGGGTTTTATGACGCTCCAGTAAAAACTTACAAGCATTTGTATGTTGCAAACTTTGAATGGTGTAGGACGTACCGAATAGAAGTTAGGGCCATTTGAAGTTTTCTCAGTGTTTGATTTGGGACTCAAGGGTGGCATAGCTTTGAGCGATAGCTTTAATTGACAAGAGGCTCGAGTACTTTATTGTTACAAAATTTCAAGGTTTTGTGATGCTCCAGTAAAAAGTGACAAGCATTTGTATGTTGCAAACTTTGATAGGTGTAGGACGTACCGTATAGAAGTTAGGGCCATTTGAAGTTTTATCAGTGTTTGATTTGGGACTCAAGGGTAGCATAGCTTTGAGCGATAGATTAGATTGGCAAGAGGGTCTAGTACTTTATTGTTACAAAATTTCAAGGTTTTGTGACGCTCCAGTAAAAAGTTACAAGCATTTGTATGTTGCAAACTTTGATAGGTGTAGGACGTAAAGTATAGAAGTTAGGGCCATTTGAAGTTTTATCAGTGTTTGATTTGGGACTCAAGGGTAGCATAGCTTTGAGCGATAGCTTTAATTGACAAGAGGCTCGAGTACTTTATTGTTACAAAATTTCAAAGTTTTGTGACGCTCCAGTAAAAAGTTACAAGCATTTGTATATTGCAAACTTTCATACGTGCAGGACGTACCGTATAGAAGTTAGGGCCATTTGAAGTTTTATCAGTGTTTGATTTGGGACTCAAGGGTAGCATAGCTTTGAGCGATAGCTTAAATAGACAAGAGGCTCGAGTAATTTATAGTTACAAAATTTCCAGGTTTTATGACGCTCCAGTAAAAAGTTACAAGCATTTGTATGTTGCAAACTTTGATAGGTGTAGGACGTACCGTATAGAAGTTAGGGCCATTTGAAGTTTTATCAGTGTTTGATTTGGGACTCAAGGGTAGCATAGCTTTGAGCGATAGATTAGATTGGCAAGAGGCTCGAGTACTTTATTGTTACAAAATTTCACGGTTTTGTGACGCTCCAGTAAAAAGTTACAAGCATTTGTATGTTGCAAACTTTGATAGGTGTAGGACGTACCGTATAGAAGTTAGGGCCATTTGAAGTTTTATCAGTGTTTGATTTGGGACTCAAGGGTAGCATAGCTTTGAGCGATAGATTAGATTGGCAAGAGGCTCGAGTACTTTATTGTTACAAAATTTCAAGGTTTTGTGACGCTCCAGTAAAAAGTTACAAGCATTTGTATGTTGCAAACTTTGATAGGTGTAGGACGTACCGTATAGAAGTTAGGGCCATTTGAAGTTTTATCATTGTTTGATTTGGGACTCAAGGGTAGCATAGCTTTGAGCGATAGCTTTAATTGGCAAGAGGCTCGAGTAATTTATTGTTACAAAATTTCAAGGTTTTATGACGCTCCAGTAAAAAGTTACAAGCATTTGTATGTTGCAAACTTTGATAGGTGTAGGACGTACCGTATAGAAGTTAGGGCCATTTGAAGTTTTATCAGTGTTTGATTTGGGACTCAAGGGTAGCATAGCTTTGTGCGATAGATTTAATTGACAAGAGGCTCGAGTACTTTATTGTTACAAAATTTCAAGGTTTTGTGACGCTCCAGTAAAAAGTTACAAGCATTTGTATGTTGCAAACTTTCATACGTGTAGGACGTACCGTATAGAAGTTAGGGCCATTTAAATTTTTCTCAGTGTTTTGATTTGGGACTCAAGGGTAGCATAGCTTTGAGCGATAGCTTTAATTGGCAAGAGGCTCGAGTACTTTATTGTTACAAAATTACAAGGTTTTATGACGCTCCAGTAAAAAGTTACAAGCATTTGTATGTTGCAAACTTTGATAGGTGTAGGACGTACCGTATAGAAGTTAGGGCCATTTGAAGTTTTCTCAGTGTTCGATCTGGGACTCAAGGGTAGCATAGCTTTGAGCGATAGCTTAAATAGACAAGAGGCTCGAGTAATTTATAGTTACAAAATTTCCAGGTTTTATGACGCTCCAGTAAAAACTTACAAGCATATGTATATTGCAAACTTTGAATGGTGTAGGACGTACCGTATTGAAGTTAGGGCCATTTGAAGTTTTCTCAGTGTTTGATTTGGGACTCAAGGGTAGCATAGCTTTGAGCGATAGCTTAAATTGGGAAGAGGCTCGAGTACTTTATTGTTACAAAATTTCAAGGTTTTATGACGCTCCAGTAAAAAGTTACAAGCATTTGTATATTGCAAACTTTGATAGGTGTAGGACGTACCGTATAGAAGTTAGGGCCATTTGAAGCTTTATCAGTGTTTGATTTGGGACTCAAGGGTAGCATAGCTTTGAGCGATAGCTTTAATTTACAAGAGGCTCGAGTACTTTATTGTTACAAAATTTCAAGGTTTTGTGACGCTCCAGTAAAAAGTTACAAGCATTTGTATGTTGCAAACTTTGATAGGTGTAGGACGTACCGTATATAAGAGGGCCATTTGAAGTTTTATCAGTGTTTGATTTGGGACTCAAGGGTAGCATAGCTTTGAGCGATAGCTTTAATTGGCAAGAGGCTCGAGTAATTTATTGTTACAAAATTTCAAGGTTTTATGACGCTCCAGTAAAAAGTTACAAGCATTTGTATGTTGCAAACTTTGATAGGTGTAGGACGTACCGTATAGAAGTTAGGGCCGTTTGAAGTTTTATCAGTGTTTGATTTGGGACTCAAGGGTAGCATAGCTTTGAGCGATAGCTTTAATTGACAAGAGGCTCGAGTACTTTATTGTTACAAAATTTCAAGGTTTTGTGACGCTCCAGTAAAAAGTAACAAGCATTTGTATATTGCAAACTTTCATACGTGTAGGACGTACCGTATAGAAGTTAGGGCCATTTGAAGTTTTATCAGTGTTTGATTTGGGACTCAAGGGTAGCATAGCTTTGAGCGATAGCTTAAATAGACAGGAGGCTCGAGTAATTTATAGTTACAAAATTTCAGGGTTTTATGACGCTCCAGTAAAAACTTACAAGCATTTGTATGTTGCAAACTTTGAATGGTGTAGGACGTACCGAATAGAAGTTAGGGCCATTTGAAGTTTTCTCAGTGTTTGATTTGGGACTCAAGGGTGGCATAGCTTTGAGCGATAGCTTTAATTGACAAGAGGCTCGAGTACTTTATTGTTACAAAATTTCAAGGTTTTGTGATGCTCCAGTAAAAAGTGACAAGCATTTGTATGTTGCAAACTTTGATAGGTGTAGGACGTACCGTATAGAAGTTAGGGCCATTTGAAGTTTTATCAGTGTTTGATTTGGGACTCAAGGGTAGCATAGCTTTGAGCGATAGATTAGATTGGCAAGAGGGTCTAGTACTTTATTGTTACAAAATTTCAAGGTTTTGTGACGCTCCAGTAAAAAGTTACAAGCATTTGTATGTTGCAAACTTTGATAGGTGTAGGACGTAAAGTATAGAAGTTAGGGCCATTTGAAGTTTTATCAGTGTTTGATTTGGGACTCAAGGGTAGCATAGCTTTGAGCGATAGCTTTAATTGGCAAGAGGCTCGAGTAATTTATTGTTACTAAATTTCAAGGTTTTATGACGCTCCAGTAAAAAGTTACAAGCATTTGTATGTTGCAAACTTTGATAGGTGTAGGACGTACCGTATAGAAGTTAGGGCCATTTGAAGTTTTATCAGTGTTTGATTTGGGACTCAAGGGTAGCATAGCTTTGTGCGATAGCTTTAATTGACAAGAGGCTCGAGTACTTTATTGTTACAAAATTTCAAGGTTTTGTGACGCTCCAGTAAAAAGTTACAAGCATTTGTATGTTGCAAACTTTCATACGTGTAGGACGTACCGTATAGAAGTTAGGGCCATTTGAAATTTTCTCAGTGTTTTGATTTGGGACTCAAGGGTAGCATAGCTTTGAGCGATAGCTTTAATTGGCAAGAGGCTCGAGTACTTTATTGTTACAAAATTACAAGGTTTTATGACGCTCCAGTAAAAAGTTACAAGTATTTGTATGTTGCAAACTTTGATAGGTGTGGGACGTACCGTATAGAAGTTAGGGCCATTTGAAGTTTTCTCAGTGTTTGATCTGGGACTCAAGGGTAGCATAGCTTTGAGCGATAACTTAAATAGACAAGAGGCTCGAGTAATTTATAGTTAGAAAATTTCAAGGTTTTATGACGCTCCAGTAAAAACTTACAAGCATTTGTATATTGCAAACTTTGAATGGTGTAGGACGTACCGTATAGAAGTTAGGGCCATTTGAAGTTTTCTCAGTGTTTGATTTGGGACTCAAGGGTAGCATAGCTTTGAGCGATAGCTTTAATTGACAAGATGCTCGAGTACTTTATTGTTACAAAATTTCAAGGTTTTGTGACGCTCCAGTAAAAAGTTACAAGCATTTGTATGTTGCAAACTTTGATAGATGTAGGACGTACCGTATAGAAGTTAGGGACATTTGAAGTTTTATCAGTGTTTGATTTGGGACTCAAGGGTAGCATAGCTTTGAGCGATAGCTTTAATTGACAAGTGGCTCGAGTACTTTATTGTTACAAAATTTCAAGGTTTTGTGACGCTCCAGTAAAAAGTTACAAGCATTTGTATATTGCAAACTTTCATACGTGTAGGACGTACCGTATAGAAGTTAGGGCCATTTGAAGTTTTATCAGTGTTTGATTTGGGACTCAAGGGTAGCATAGCTTTGAGCGATAGCTTAAATAGACAAGAGGCTCGAGTAATTTATAGTTACAAAATTTCAGGGTTTTATGACGCTCCAGTAAAAACTTACAAGCATTTGTATGTTGCAAACTTTGAATGGTGTAGGACGTACCGAATAGAAGTTAGGGCCATTTGAAGTTTTCTCAGTGTTTGATTTGGGACTCAAGTGTAGCATAGCTTTGAGCGATAGCTTTAATTGACAAGAGGCTCGAGTACTTTATTGTTACAAAATTTCAAGGTTTTGTGACGCTCCAGTAAAAAGTTACAAGCATTTGTATGTTGCAAACTTTGATAGGTGTAGGACGTACCGTATAGAAGTTAGGGCCATTTGAAGTTTTATCAGTGTTTGATTTGGGACTCAAGGGTAGCATAGCTTTGAGCGATAGATTAGATTGGCAAGAGGCTCTAGTACTTTATTGTTACAAAATTTCAAGGTTTTGTGACGCTCCAGTAAAAAGTTACAAGCATTTGTATGTTGCAAACTTTGATAGGTGTAGGACGTAGCGTATAGAAGTTAGGGCCATTTGAAGTTTTATCAGTGTTTGATTTGGGACTCAAGTTTAGCATAGCTTTGAGCGATAGCTTTATTTGGCAAGAGGCACGAGTAATTTATTGTTACAAAATTTCAAGGTTTTATGACGCTCCAGTAAAAAGTTACAAGCATTTGTATGTTGCAAACTTTGATAGGTGTAGGACGTACCGTATAGAAGTTAGGGCCATTTGAAGTTTTATCAGTGTTTGATTTGGGACTCAAGGGTAGCATAGCTTTGTGCGATAGCTTTAATTGACAAGAGGCTCGAGTACTTTATTGTTACAAAATTTCAAGGTTTTGTGACGCTCCAGTAAAAAGTTACAAGCATTTGTATGTTGCAAACTTTCATACGTGTAGGACGTACCGTATAGAAGTTAGGGCCATTTGAATTTTTCTCAGTGTTTTGATTTGGGACTCAAGGGTAGCATAGCTTTGAGCGATAGCTTTAATTGGCAAGAGGCTCGAGTACTTTATTGTTACAAAATTACAAGGTTTTATGACGCTCCAGTAAAAAGTTACAAGCATTTGTATGTTGCAAACTTTGATAGGCGTAGGACGTACCGTATAGAAGTTAGGGCCATTTGAAGTTTTATCAGTGTTTGATTTGGGACTCAAGGGTAGCATAGCTTTGAGCGATAGCTTAAATAGACAGGAGGCTCGAGTAATTTATAGTTACAAAATTTCAGGGTTTTATGACGCTCCAGTAAAAACTTACAAGCATTTGTATGTTGCAAACTTTGAATGGTGTAGGACGTACGGAATAGAAGTTAGGGCCATTTGAAGTTTTCTCAGTGTTTGATTTGGGACTCAAGGGTGGCATAGCTTTGAGCGATAGCTTTAATTGACAAGAGGCTCGAGTACTTTATTGTTACAAAATTTCAAGGTTTTGTGACGCTCCAGTAAAAAGTGACAAGCATTTGTATGTTGCAAACTTTGATAGGTGTAGGACGTACCGTATAGAAGTTAGGGCCATTTGAAGTTTTATCAGTGTTTGATTTGGGACTCAAGGGTAGCATAGCTTTGAGCGATAGATTAGATTGGCAAGAGGGTCTAGTACTTTATTGTTACAAAATTTCAAGGTTTTGTGACGCTCCAGTAAAAAGTTACAAGCATTTGTATGTTGCAAACTTTGATAGGTGTAGGACGTACCGTATAGAAGTTAGGGCCATTTGAAGTTTTATCAGTGTTTGAGTTGGGACTCAAGGGTAGCATAGCTTTGAGCGATAGCTTTAATTGGCAAGAGGCTCGAGTAATTTATTGTTACAAAATTTCAAGGTTTTATGACGCTCCAGTAAAAAGTTACAAGCATTTGTATGTTGCAAACTTTGATAGGTGTAGGACGTACCGTATAGAAGTTAGGGCCATTTGAAGTTTTATCAGTGTTTGATTTGGGACTCAAGGGTAGCATAGCTTTGTGCGATAGCTTTAATTGACAAGAGGCTCGAGTACTTTATTGTTACAAAATTTCAAGGTTTTGTGACGCTCCAGTAAAAAGTTACAAGCATTTGTATGTTGCAAACTTTCATACGTGTAGGACGTACCGTATAGAAGTTAGGGCCATTTGAAATTTTCTCAGTGTTTTGATTTGGGACTCAAGAGTAGCATAGCTTTGAGCGATAGCTTTAATTGGCAAGAGGCTCGAGTACTTTATTGTTACAAGATTACAAGGTTTTATGACGCTCCAGTAAAAAGTTACAAGTATTTGTATGTTGCAAACTTTGATAGGTGTGGGACGTACCGTATAGAAGTTAGGGCCATTTGAAGTTTTCTCAGTGTTTGATCTGGGACTCAAGGGTAGCATAGCTTTGAGCGATAGCTTAAATAGACAAGAGGCTCGAGTAATTTATAGTTACAAAATTTCAAGGTTTTATGACGCTCCAGTAAAAACTTACAAGCATTTGTATATTGCAAACTTTGAATGGTGCATGACGTACCGTATAGAAGTTAGGGCCATTTGAAGTTTTCTCAGTGTTTGATTTGGGACTCAAGGGTAGCATAGCTTTGAGCGATAGCTTTAATTGACAAGATGCTCGAGTACTTTATTGTTACAAAATTTCAAGGTTTTGTGACGCTCCAGTAAAAAGTTACAAGCATTTGTATATTGCAAACTTTCATACGTGTAGGACGTACCGTATAGAAGTTAGGGCCATTTGAAGTTTTATCAGTGTTTGATTTGGGACTCAAGGGTAGCATAGCTTTGAGCGATAGCTTTAATTGACAAGAGGCTCGAGTAATTTATAGTTACAAAATTTCAGGGTTTTATGACGCTCCAGTAAAAACTTACAAGCATTTGTATGTTGCAAACTTTGAATGGTGTAGGACGTACCGAATAGAAGTTAGGGCCATTTGAAGTTTTCTCAGTGTTTGATTTGGGACTCAAGTGTAGCATAGCTTTGAGCGATAGCTTTAATTGACAAGAGGCTCGAGTACTTTATTGTTACAAAATTTCAAGGTTTTGTGACGCTCCAGTAAAAAGTTACAAGCATTTGTATGTTGCAAACTTTGATAGGTGTAGGACTACCGTATAGAAGTTAGGGCCATTTGAAGTTTTATCAGTGTTTGATTTGGGACTCAAGGGTAGCATAGCTTTGAGCGATAGATTAGATTGGCAAGAGGCTCTAGTACTTTATTGTTACAAAATTTCAAGGTTTTGTGGCGCTCCAGTAAAAAGTTACAAGCATTTGTATGTAGCAAACTTTGATAGGTGTAGGACGTACCGTATAGAAGTTAGGGCCATTTGAAGTTTTATCAGTTTTTGATTTGGGACTCAAGGGTAGCATAGCTTTGAGCGATAGCTTTATTTGGCAAGAGGCTCGAGTAATTTATTGTTACAAAATTTCAAGGTTTTATGACGCTTCAGTAAAAAGTTACAAGCATTTGTATGTTGCAAACTTTGATAGGTGTAGGACGTACCGTATAGAAGTTAGGGCCATTTGAAGTTTTATCAGTGTTTGATTTGGGACTCAAGGGTAGCATAGCTTTGTGCGATAGCTTTAATTGACAAGAGGCTCGAGTACTTTATTGTTACAAAATTTCAAGGTTTTGTGACGCTCCATTAAAAAGTTACAAGCATTTGTATGTTGCAAATTTTCATACGTGTAGGACGTACCGTATAGAAGTTAGGGCCATTTGAATTTTTCTCAGTGTTTTGATTTGGGACTCAAGGGTAGCATAGCTTTGAGCGATAGCTTTAATTGGCAAGAGGCTCGAGTACTTTATTGTTACAATATTACAAGGTTTTATGACGCTCCAGTAAAAAGTTACAAGCATTTGTATGTTGCAAACTTTGATAGGTGTAGGACGTACCGTATAGAAGTTAGGGCCATTTGAAGTTTTCTCAGTGTTCGATCTGGGACTCAAGGGTAGCATAGCTTTGAGCGATAGCTTAAATAGACAAGAGGCTCGAGTAATTTATAGTTACAAAATTTCCAGGTTTTATGACGCTCCAGTAAAAACTTACAAGCATTTGTATATTGCAAACTTTGAATGGTGTAGGACGTACCGTATACAAGTTAGGGTCATTTGAAGTTTTCTCAGTGTTTGATTTGGGACTCAAGGGTAGCATAGCTTTGAGCGATAGCTTAAATTGGGAAGAGGCTCGAGTACTTTATTGTTACAAAATTTCAAGGTTTTATGACGCTCCAGTAAAAAGTTACAAGCATTTGTATATTGCAAACTTTGATAGGTGTAGGGCGTACCGTATAGAAGTTAGGGCCATTTGAAGCTTTATCAGTGTTTGATTTGGGACTCAAGGGTAGCATAGCTTTGAGCGATAGCTTTAATTTACAAGAGGCTCGAGTACTTTATTGTTACAAAATTTCAAGGTTTTGTGACGCTCCAGTAAAAAGTTACAAGCATTTGTATGTTGCAAACTTTGATAGGTGTAGGACGTACCGTATATAAGTTAGGGCCATTTGAAGTTTTATCAGTGTTTGATTTGGGACTCAAGGGTAGCATAGCTTTGAGCGATAGCTTTAATTGGCAAGAGGCTCGAGTAATTTATTGTTACAAAATTTCAAGGTTTTATGACGCTCCAGTAAAAAGTTACAAGCATTTGTATGTTGCAAACTTTGATAGGTGTAGGACGTACCGTATAGAAGTTAGGGCCGTTTGAAGTTTTATCAGTGTTTGATTTGGGACTCAAGGGTAGCATAGCTTTGAGCGATAGCTTTAATTGACAAGAGGCTCGAGTACTTTATTGTTACAAAATTTCAAGGTTTTGTGACGCTCCAGTAAAAAGTAACAAGCATTTGTATATTGCAAACTTTCATACGTGTAGGACGTACCGTATAGAAGTTAGGGCCATTTGAAGTTTTATCAGTGTTTGATTTGGGACTCAAGGGTAGCATAGCTTTGAGCGATAGCTTAAATAGACAAGAGGCTCGAGTAATTTATAGTTACAAAATTTCAAGGTTTTATGACGCTCCAGTGAAAACTTACAAGCATTTGTATGTTGCAAACTTTGAATGGTGTAGGACGTACCGTATAGAAGCTAGGGCCATTTGAAGTTTTCTCAGTGTTTGATTTGGGACTCAAGGGTAGCATAGATTTGAGCGATAGCTTTAATTGACAAGAGGCTCGAGTACTTTATTGTTACAAAATTTCAAGGTTTTGTGACGCTCCAGTAAAAAGTTACAAGCATTTGTATGTTGCAAACTTTGATAGATGTGGACGTACCGTATAGAAGTTAGGGCCATTTGAAGTTTTATCAGTGTTTGATTTGGGACTCAAGGGTAGCATAGCTTTGAGCGATAGCTTTAATTGACAAGAGGCTCGAGTACTTTATTGTTACAAAATTTCAAGGTTTTGTGACGCTCCAGTAAAAAGTTACAAGCATTTGTATATTGCAAACTTTCATACGTGTAGGACGTACCGTATAGAAGTTAGGGCCATTTGAAGTTTTCTCAGTGTTTGATTTGGGACTCAAGGGTAGCATAGCTTTGAGCGATAGCTTAAATAGACAAGAGGCTCGAGTAATTTATAGTTACAAAATTTCAGGGTTTTATGACGCTCCAGTAAAAACTTACAAGCATTTGTATGTTGCAAACTTTGAATGGTGTAGGACGTACCGTATAGAAGTTAGGGCCATTTGAAGTTTTATCAGTGTTTGATTTGGGACTCAAGGGTAGCATAGCTTTGAGCGATAGCTTTAATTGACAAGAGGCTCGAGTACTTTATTGTTACAAAATTTCAAGGTTTTGTGACGCTCCAGTAAAAAATTACAAGCATTTTATATTGCAAACTTTCATACGTGTAGGACGTACCGTATAGAAGTTAGGGCCATTTGAAGTTTTATCAGTGTTTGATTTGGGACTCAAGGGTAGCATAGCTTTGAGCGATAGCTTAAATAGACAAGAGGCTCGAGTAATTTATAGTTACAAAATTTCAGGGTTTTATGACGCTCCAGTAAAAACTTACAAGCAGTTGTATGTTGCAAACTTTGAATGGTGTAGGACGTACCGAATAGAAGTTAGGGCTATTTGAAGTTTTCTCAGTGTTTGATTTGGGACTCAAGGGTAGCATAGCTTTGAACGATAGCTTTAATTGACAAGAGGCTCGAGTACTTTATTGTTACAAAATTTCAAGGTTTTGTGACGCTCCAGTAAAAAGTGACTAGCATTTGTATGTTGCAAACTTTGATAGGTGTAGGACGTACCGTATAGAAGTTAGGGCCATTTGAAGTTTTATCAGTGTTTGATTTGGGACTCAAGGGTAGCATAGCTTTGAGCGATAGATTAGATTGGCAAGAGGCTCTAGTACTTTATTGTTACAAAATTTCAAGGTTTTGTGACGCTCCAGTAAAAAGTTACAAGCATTTGTATGTTGCAAACTTTGATAGGTGTAGGACGTACCGTATAGAAGTTAGGGCCATTTGAAGCTTTATCAGTGTTTGATTTGGGACTCAAGGGTAGCATAGCTTTGAGCGATACCTTTAATTTACAAGAGGCTCGAGTACTTTATTGTTACAAAATTTCAAGGTTTTGTGACGCTCCAGTAAAAAGTTACAAGCATTTGTATGTTGCAAACTTTGATAGGTGTAGGACGTACCGTATATAAGTTAGGGCCATTTGAAGTTTTATCAGTGTTTGATTTGGGACTCAAGGGTAGCATAGCTTTGAGCGATAGCTTTAATTGGCAAGAGGCTCGAGTAATTTATTGTTACAAAATTTCAAGGTTTTATGACGCTCCAGTAAAAAGTTACAAGCATTTGTATGTTGCAAACTTTGATAGGTGTAGGACGTACCGTATAGAAGTTAGGGCCGTTTGAAGTTTTATCAGTGTTTGATTTGGGACTCAAGGGTAGCATAGCTTTGAGCGATAGCTTTAATTGACAAGAGGCTCGAGTACTTTATTGTTACAAAGTTTCAAGGTTTTGTGACGCTCCAGTAAAAAGTAACAAGCATTTGTATATTGCAAACTTTCATACGTGTAGGACGTACCGTATAGAAGTTAGGGCCATTTGAAGTTTTATCAGTGTTTGATTTGGGACTCAAGGGTAGCATAGCTTTGAGCGATAGCTTAAATAGGCAAGAGGCTCGAGTAATTTATAGTTACAAAATTTCAAGGTTTTATGACGCTCCAGTAAAAACTTACAAGCATTTGTATGTTGCAAACTTTGATAGATGTGGACGTACCGTATAGAAGTTAGGGCCATTTGAAGTTTTATCAGTGTTTGATTTGGGACTCAAGGGTAGCATAGCTTTGAGCGATAGCTTTAATTGACAAGAGGCTCGAGTACTTTATTGTTACAAAATTTCAAGGTTTTGTGACGCTCCAGTAAAAAGTTACAAGCATTTGTATATTGCAAACTTTCATACGTGTAGGACGTACCGTATAGAAGTTAGGGCCATTTGAAGTTTTATCAGTGTTTGATTTGGGACTCAAGGGTAGCATAGCTTTGAGCGATAGCTTAAATAGACAAGAGGCTCGAGTAATTTATAGTTACAAAATTTCAGGGTTTTATGGCGCTCCAGTAAAAACTTACAAGCATTTGTATGTTGCAAACTTTGAATGGTGTAGGACGTACCGAATAGAAGTTAGGGCTATTTGAAGTTTTCTCAGTGTTTGATTTGGGACTCAAGGGTAGCATAGCTTTGAGCGATAGCTTTAATTGACAAGAGGCTCGAGTACTTTATTGTTACAAAATTTCAAGGTTTTGTGACGCTCCAGTAAAAAGTGACAAGCATTTGTATGTTGCAAACTTTGGTAGGTGTAGGACGTACCGTATAGAAGTTAGGGCCATTTGAAGTTTTATCAGTGTTTGATTTGGGACTCAAGGGTAGCATAGCTTTGAGCGATAGATTATATTGGCAAGAGGCTCTAGTACTTTATTGTTACAAAATTTCAAGATTTTATGACGCTCCAGTAAAAAGTTACAAGTATGTTGCAAACTTTGATAGGTGTAGGACGTACCGTATAGAAGTAAGGGCCATTTGAAGTTTTATCAGTGTTTGATTTGGGACTCAAGGGTAGCATAGCTTTGAGCGATAGCTTTAATTGGCAAGAGGCTCGAGTAATTTATTGTTACAAAATTTCAAGGTTTTATGACGCTCCAGTAAAAAGTTACAAGCATTTGTATGTTGCAAACTTTGATAGGTGTAGGACGTACCGTATAGAAGTTAGGGCCATTTGAAGTTTTATCAGTGTTTGATTTGGGACTCAAGGGTAGCATAGCTTTGTGCGATAGCTTTAATTGACAAGAGGCTCGAGTACTTTATTTTTACAAAATTTCAAGGTTTTGTGACGCTCCAGTAAAAAGTTACAAGCATTTGTATGTTGCAAACTTTCATACGTGTAGGACGTACCGTATAGAAGTTAGGGCCATTTGAAATTTTTTCAGTGTTTTGATTTGGGACTCAAGGGTAGCATAGCTTTGAGCGATAGCTTTAATTGGCAAGAGGCTCGAGTACTTTATTGTTACAAAATTACAAGGTTTATGACGCTCCAGTAAAAAGTTACATGTATTTGTATGTTGCAAACTTTGATAGGTGTAGGACGTACCGTATAGAAGTTAGGGCCATTTGAAGTTTTCTCAGTGTTTTATCTGGGACTCAAGGGTAGCATAGCTTTGAGCGATAGCTTAAATAGACAAGAGGCTCGAGTAATTTATAGTTACAAAATTTCAAGGTTTTATGACGCTCCAGTAAAAAGTTACAAGCATTTGTATGTTGCAAACTTTGATAGATGTAGGACGTACCGTATAGAAGTTAGGGCCATTTGAAGTTTTATCAGTGTTTGATTTGGGACTCAAGGGTAGCATAGCTTTGAGCGATAGCTTTAATTGACAAGAGGCTCGAGTACTTTATTGTTACAAAATTTCAAGGTTTTGTGACGCTCCAGTAAAAAGTTACAAGCATTTGTATATTGCAAACTTTCATACGTGTAGGACGTACCGTATAGAAGTTAGGGCCATTTGAAGTTTTATCAGTGTTTGATTTGGGACTCAAGGGTAGCATAGCTTTGAGCGATAGCTTAAATAGACAAGAGGCTCGAGTAATTTATAGTTACAAAATTTCAGGGTTTTATGACGCTCCAGTAAAAACTTACAAGCATTTGTATGTTGCAAACTTTGAATGGTGTAGGACGTACCGAATAGAAGTTAGGGCCATTTGAAGTTTTCTCAGTGTTTGATTTGGGACTCAAGTGTAGCATAGCTTTGAGCGATAGCTTTAATTGACAAGAGGCTCGAGTACTTTATTGTTACAAAATTTCAAGGTTTTGTGACGCTCCAGTAAAAAGTTACAAGCATTTGTATGTTGCAAACTTTGATAGGTGTAGGACGTACCGTATAGAAGTTAGGGCCATTTGAAGTTTTATCAGTGTTTGATTTGGGACTCAAGGGTAGCATAGCTTTGAGCGATAGATTAGATTGGCAAGAGGCTCTAGTACTTTATTGTTACAAAATTTCAAGGTTTTGTGACGCTCCAGTAAAAAGTTACAAGCATTTGTATGTTGCAAACTTTGATAGGTGTAGGACGTACCGTATAGAAGTTAGGGCCATTTGAAGTTTTATCAGTGTTTGATTTGGGACTCAAGGGTAGCATAGCTTTGAGCGATAGCTTTAATTGGCAAGAGGCTCGAGAAATTTATTGTTACAAAATTTCAAGGTTTTATGACGCTCCAGTAAAAAGTTACAAGCATTTGTATGTTGCAAACTTTGATAGGTGTAGGACGTACCGTATAGAAGTTAGGGCCATTTGAAGTTTTATCAGTGTTTGATTTGGGACTCAAGGGTAGCATAGCTTTGTGCGATAGCTTTAATTGACAAGAGGCTCGAGTACTTTATTGTTACAAAATTTCAAGGTTTTGTGACGCTCCAGTAAAAAGTTACAAGCATTTGTATGTTGCAAACTTTCATACGTGTAGGACGTACCGTATAGAAGTTAGGGCCATTTGAATTTTTCTCAGTGTTTTGATTTGGGACTCAAGGGTAGCATAGCTTTGAGCGATAGCTTTAATTGGCAAGAGGCTCGAGTATTTTATTGTTACAAAATTACAAGGTTTTATGACGCTCCAGTAAAAAGTTACAAGCATTTGTATGTTGCAAACTTTGATAGGTGTAGGACGTACCGTATAGAAGTTAGAGCCATTTGAAGTTTTCTCAGTGTTTGATCTGGGACTCAAGGGTAGCATAGCTATGAGCGATAGCTTAAATAGACAAGAGGCTCGAGTAATTTATAGTTACAAAATTTCAAGGTTTTATGACGCTCCAGTAAAAACTTACAAGCATTTGTATATTGCAAACTTTGAATGGTGTAGGACGTACCGTATAGAAGTTAGAGCCATTTGAAGTTTTCTCAGTATTTGATTTGGGACTCAAGGGTAGCATAGCTTTGAGCGATAGCTTAAATTGGGAAGAGGCTCGAGTACTTTATTGTTACAAAATTTCAAGGTTTTATGACGCTTCAGTAAAAAGTTACAAGCATTTGTATATTGCAAACTTTGATAGGTGTAGGACGTACCGTATAGAAGTTAGGGCCATTTGAAGTTTTATCAGTGTTTGATTTGGGACTCAAGGGTAGCATAGCTTTGAGCGATAGCTTTAATTTACAAGAGGCTCGAGTACTTTATTGTTACAAAATTTCAAGGTTTTGTGACGCTCCAGTAAAAAGTTACAAGCATTTGTATGTTGCAAACTTTGATAGGTGTAGGACGTACCGTATATAAGTTAGGGCCATTTGAAGTTTTATCAGTGTTTGATTTGGGACTCAAGGGTAGCATAGCTTTGAGCGATAGCTTTAATTGGCAAGAGGCTCGAGTAATTTATTGTTACAAAATTTCAAGGTTTTATGACGCTCCAGTAAAAAGTTACAAGCATTTGTATGTTGCAAACTTTGATAGGTGTAGGACGTACCGTATAGAAGTTAGGGCCGTTTGAAGTTTTATCAGTGTTTGATTTGGGACTGAAGGGTAGCATAGCTTTGAGCGATAGCTTTAATTGACAAGAGGCTCGAGTACTTTATTGTTACAAAATTTCAAGGTTTTGTGACGCTCCAGTAAAAAGTTACAAGCATTTGTATGTTGCAAACTTTCATACGTGTAGGACGTACCGTATAGAAGTTAGGGCCATTTGAAGTTTTCTCAGTGTTTTGATTTGGGACTCAAGGGTAGCATAGCTTTGAGCGATAGCTTTAATTGGCAAGAGGCTCGAGTAATTTATTGTTACAAAATTTCAAGGTTTTATGACGCTCCAGTAAAAAGTTACAAGCATTTGTATGTTGCAAACTTTGATAGGTGTAGGACGTACCGTATAGAAGTTAGGGCCATTTGAAGTTTTATCAGTGTTTGATTTGGGACTCAAGGGTAGCATAGCTTTGAGCGATAGCTTTAATTGACAAGAGGCTCGAGTACTTTATTGCTACAAAATTTAAAGTTTTTGTGACGCTCCAGTAAAAAGTTACAAGCATTTGTATATTGCAAACTTTCATACGTGTAGGACGTACCGTATAGAAGTTAGGGCCATTTGAAGTTTTATCAGTGTTTGATTTGGGACTCAAGGGTAGCATAGCTTTGAGCGATAGCTTAAATGGACAAGAGGCTCGAGTAATTTGTAGTAAAAAAATTTCAGGGTTTTATGACGCTCCAGTAAAAACTTACAAGTATTTGTATGTTGCAAAGTTTGAATGGTGTAGGACGTACCGAATAGAAGTTAGGGCCATTTGAAGTTTTCTCAGTGTTTGATTTGGGACTCAAGTGTAGCAAAGCTTTGAGCGATAGCTTTAATTGACAAGAGGCTCGAGTACTTTATTGTTACAAAATTTCAAGGTTTTGTGACGCTCCAGTAAAAAGTTACAAGCATTTGTATGTTGCAAACTTTGATAGGTGTAGGGACGTACCGTATAGAAGTTAGGGCCATTTGAAGTTTTATCAGTGTTTGATTTGGGACTCAAGGGTAGCATAGCTTTGAGCGATAGATTAGATTGGCAAGAGGCTCTAGTACTTTATTGTTACAAAATTTCAAGGTTTTGTGACGCTCCAGTAAAAAGTTACAAGCATTTGTATGTTGCAAACTTTGATAGGTGTAGGACGTACCGTATAGAAGTTAGGGCCATTTGAAGTTTTATCAGTGTTTGATTTGGGACTCAAGGGTAGCATAGCTTTGAGCGATAGCTTTAATTGGCAAGAGGCTCGAGTAATTTATTGTTACAAAATTTCAAGGTTTTATGACGCTCCAGTAAAAAGTTACAAGCATTTGTATGTTGCAAGCTTTGATAGGTGTAGGACGTACCGTATAGAAGTTAGGGCCATTTGAAGTTTTATCAGTGTTGGATTTGGGACTCAAGGGTAGCATAGCTTTGTGCGATAGCTTTAATTGACAAGAGGCTCGAGTACTTTATTGTTACAAAATTTCAAGGTTTTGTGACGCTCCAGTAAAAAGTTACAAGCATTTGTATGTTGCAAACTTTGATAGGTATAGGACGTACCGTATAGAAGTTAGGGCCGTTTGAAGTTTTATCAGTGTTTGATTTGGGACTGAAGGGTAGCATAGCTTTGAGCGATAGCTTTAATTGACAAGAGGCTCGAGCACTTTATTGTTACAAAATTACAAGGTTTTATGACGCTCCAGTAAAAAGTTACAAGCATTTGTATGTTGCAAACTTTGATAGGTGTAGGGCGTACCGTATAGAAGTTAGGGCCATTTGAAGTTTTCTCAGTGTTTGATCTGGGACTCAAGGGTAGCATAGCTTTGAGCGATAGATTAAATAGACAAGAGGCTCGAGTAATTTATAATTATAAAATTTCAAGGTTTTATGACGCTCCAGTAAAAACTTACAAGCATTTGTATATTGCAAACTTTGAATGGTGTAGGACGTACCGTATAGAAGTTAGGGCCATTTGAAGTTTTCTCAGTGTTTGATTTGGGACTCAAGGGTAGCATAGCTTTGAGCGATAGCTTTAATTGACAAGAGGCTCGAGTAATTTATTGTTACAAAATTTCAACGTTTTATGACGCTCCAGTAAAAAGTTACAAGCATTTGTATGTTGCAAACTTTGATAGATGTAGGACGTACCGTATAGAAGTTAGGGCCATTTGAAGTTTTCTCAGTGTTTGATTTGGGACTCAAGGGTAGCATAGCTTTGAGCGATAGCTTTAATTGACAAGAGGCTCGAGTACTTTATTGTTACAAAATTTAAAGTTTTTGTGACGCTCCAGTAAAAAGTTACAAGCATTTGTATATTGCAGACTTTCATACGTGTAGGACGTACCGTATAGAAGTTAGGGCCATTTGAAGTTTTATTAGTGTTTGATTTGGGACTCAAGGGTAGCATAGCTTTGAGCGATAGCTTAAATGGACAAGAGGCTCGAGTAATTTATAGTAAAAAAATTTCAGGGTTTTATGACGCTCCAGTAAAAACTTACAAGTTTTTGTATGTTGCAAACTTTGAATGGTGTAGGACGTACCGAATAGAAGTTAGGGCCATTTGAAGTTTTCTCAGTGTTTGATTTGGGACTCAAGTGTAGCAAAGCTTTGAGCGATAGCTTTAATTGACAAGAGGCTCGAGTACTTTATTGTTACAAAATTTCAAGGTTTTGTGACGCTCCAGTAAAAAGTTACAAGCATTTGTATGTTGCAAACTTTGATAGGTGTAGGACGTACCGTATAGAAGTTAGGGCCATTTGAAGTTTTATCACTGTTTGATTTGGGACTCAAGGGTAGCATAGCTTTGAGCGATAGATTAGATTGGCAAGAGGCTCTAGTACTTTATTGTTACAAAATATCAAGGTTTTGTGACGCTCCAGTAAAAAGTTACAAGCATTTGTATGTTGCAAACTTTGATAGGTGTAGGACGTACCGTATAGAAGTTAGGGCCATTTGAAGTTTTATCAGTGTTTGATTTGGGACTCAAGGGTAGCATAGCTTTGAGCGATAGCTTTAATTGGCAAGAGGCTCGAGTAATTTATTGTTACAAAATTTCAAGGTTTTATGACGCTCCAGTAAAAAGTTACAAGCATTTGTATGTTGCAAACTTTGATAGGTGTAGGACGTACCTTATAGAAGTTAGGGCCATTTGAAGTTTTATCAGTGTTGGATTTGGGAGTCAAGGGTAGCATAGCTTTGTGCGATAGCTTTAATTGACAAGAGGCTCGAGTACTTTATTGTTACAAAATTTCAAGGTTTTGTGACGCTAAAGTAAAAAGTTACAAGCATTTGTATGTTGCAAACTTTGATAGGTGTAGGACGTACCGTATATAAGTTAGGGCCATTTGAAGTTTTATCAGTGTTTGATTTGGGACTCAAGGGAAGCATAGCTTTGAGCGATAGCTTTAATTGGCAAGAGGCTCGAGTAATTTATTGTTACAAAATTTCAAGGTTTTATGACGCTCCAGTAAAAAGTTACAAGCATTTGTATGTTGCAAACTTTGATAGGTGTAGGACGTACCGTATAGAAGTTAGGGCCGTTTGAAGTTTTATCAGTGTTTGCTTTGGGACTGAAGGGTAGCATAGCTTTGAGCGATAGCTTTAATTGACAAGAGGCTCGAGTACTTTATTGTTACAAGATTTCAAGGTTTTGTGACGCTCCAGTAAAAAGTTACAAGCATTTGTATGTTGCAAACTTTCATACGTGTAGGACGTACCGTATAGAAGTTCGGGCCATTTGAAGTTTTCTCAGTGTTTTGATTTGGGACTCAAGGGTAGCATAGCTTTGAGCGATAGCTTTAATTGGCAAGAGGCTCGAGTACTTTATTGTTACAAAATTACAAGGTTTTATGACGCTCCAGTAAAAAGTTACAAGCATTTGTATGTTGCAAACTTTGATGGGTGTGGGGGGTACCGTATAGAAGTTAGGGCCATTTGAAGTTTTCTCAGTGTTTGATCTGGGACTCAAGGGTAGCATAGCTTTGAGCGATAGCTTAAATAGACAAGAGGCTCGAGTAATTTATAGTTACAAAATTTCAAGGTTTTATGACGCTCCAGTAAAAACTTACAAGCATTTGTATATTGCAAACTTTGAATGGTGTAGGACGTACCGTATAGAAGTTAGGGCCATTTGAAGTTTTCTCAGTGTTTGATTTGGGACTCAAGGGTAGCATAGCTTTGAGCGATAGCTTAAATTGGGAAGAGGCTCGAGTACTTTATTGTTACAAAATTTCAAGGTTTTATGACGCTCCAGTAAAAAGTTACAAGCATTTGTATATTGCAAACTTTGATAGGTGTAGGACGTACCGTATAGAAGTTAGGGCCATTTGAAGTTTTATCAGTGTTTGCTTTGGGACTCAAGGGGAGCATAGCTTTGAGCGATAGCTTTAATTTACAAGAGGCTCGAGTACTTTATTGTTACAAAATTTCAAGGTTTTGTGACTCTCCAGTAAAAAGTTACAAGCATTTGTATGTTGTAAACTTTGATAGGTGTAGGACGTACCGTATATAAGTTAGGGCCATTTGAAGTTTTATCAGTGTTTGATTTGGGACTCAAGGGTAGCATAGCTTTGAGCGATAGCTAATTGGCAAGAGGCTCGAGTAATTTATTGTTACAAAATTTCAAGGTTTTATGACGCTCCAGTAAAATGTTACAAGCATTTGTATGTTGCAAACTTTGATGGGTGTAGGACGTACCGTATAGAAGTTAGGGCCGTTTGAAGTTTTATCAGTGTTTGATTTGGGACTCAAGGGTAGCATAGCTTTGAGCGATAGCTTTAATTGACAAGAGGCTCGAGTACTTTATTGTTACAAAATTTCAAGGTTTTGTGACGCTCCAGTAAAAAGTTACAAGCATTTGTATGTTGCAAACTTTGATAGGTGTAGGACGTACCGTATAGAAGTTAGGGCCATTTGAAGTTTTCTCAGTGTTTGATCTGGGACTCAAGGGTAGCATAGCTTTGAGCGATAGCTTTAATTGACAAGAGGCTCGAGTACTTTATTGTTACAAAATTTCAAGGTTTTGTGACGCTCCAGTAAAAAGTTACAAGCATTTGTATGTTGCAAACTTTGATAGGTGTAGGACGTACCGTATAGAAGTTAGGGCCATTTGAAGTTTTATCAGTGTTTGATTTGGGACTCAAGGGTAGCATAGCTTTGAGCGATAGATTAGATTGGCAAGAGGCTCTAGTACTTTATTGTTACAAAATTTCAAGGTTTTATGACGCTCCAGTAAAAAGTTACAAGCATTTGTATATTGCAAACTTTGATAGGTGTAGGACGTACCGTATAGAAGTTAGGGCCATTTGAAGTTTTATCAGTGTTTGCTTTGGGACTCAAGGGGAGCATAGCTTTGAGCGATAGCTTTAATTTACAAGAGGCTCGAGTACTTTATTGTTACAAAATTTCAAGGTTTTGTGACTCTCCAGTAAAAAGTTACAAGCATTTGTATGTTGTAAACTTTGATAGGTGTAGGACGTACCGTATATAAGTTAGGGCCATTTGAAGTTTTATCAGTGTTTGATTTGGGACTCAAGGGTAGCATAGCTTTGAGCGATAGCTAATTGGCAAGAGGCTCGAGTAATTTATTGTTACAAAATTTCAAGGTTTTATGACGCTCCAGTAAAATGTTACAAGCATTTGTATGTTGCAAACTTTGATGGGTGTAGGACGTACCGTATAGAAGTTAGGGCCGTTTGAAGTTTTATCAGTGTTTGATTTGGGACTCAAGGGTAGCATAGCTTTGAGCGATAGCTTTAATTGACAAGAGGCTCGAGTACTTTATTGTTACAAAATTTCAAGGTTTTGTGACGCTCCAGTAAAAAGTTACAAGCATTTGTATGTTGCAAACTTTGATAGGTGTAGGACGTACCGTATAGAAGTTAGGGCCATTTGAAGTTTTCTCAGTGTTTGAACTGGGACTCAAGGGTAGCATAGCTTTGAGCGATAGCTTTAATTGACAAGAGGCTCGAGTACTTTATTGTTACAAAATTTCAAGGTTTTGTGACGCTCCAGTAAAAAGTTACAAGCATTTGTATGTTGCAAACTTTGATAGGTGTAGGACGTACCGTATAGAAGTTAGGGCCATTTGAAGTTTTATCAGTGTTTGATTTGGGACTCAAGGGTAGCATAGCTTTGAGCGATAGATTAGATTGGCAAGAGGCTCTAGTACTTTATTGTTACAAAATTTCAAGGTTTTGTGACGCTCCAGTAAAAAGTTACAAGCATTTGTATGTTGCAAACTTTGATAGGTGTAGGACGTACCGTATAGAAGTTAGGGCCATTTGAAGTTTTATCAGTGTTTGATTTGGGACTCAAGGGTAGCATAGCTTTGAGCGATAGCTTTAATTGGCAAGAGGCTCGAGTAATTTATTGTTACAAAATTTCAAGGTTTTATGACGCTCCAGTAAAAAGTTACAAGAATTTGTATGCTGCAAACTTTGATAGGTGTAGGACGTACCGTAAAGAAGTTAGGGCCATTTGAAGTTTTATCAGTGTTTGATTTGGGACTCAAGGGTAGCATAGCTTTGAGCGATAGATTAGATTGGCAAGAGGCTCTAGTACTTTATTGTTACAAAATTTCAAGGTTTTGTGACGCTCCAGTAAAAAGTTACAAGCATTTGTATGTTGCAAACTTTGATAGGTGTAGGACGTACCGTATAGAGGTTAGGGCCATTTGAAGTTTTATCAGTGTTTGATTTGGGACTCAAGGGTAGCATAGCTTTGAGCGATAGATTAGATTGGCAAGAGGCTCTAGTACTTTATTGTTACAAAATTTCAAGGTTTTGTGACGCTCCAGTAAAAAGTTACAAGCATTTGTATGTTGCAAACTTTGATAGGTGTAGGACGTACCGTATAGAAGTTAGGGCCATTTGAAGTTTTATCAGTGTTTGATTTGGGACTCAAGGGTAGCATAGCTTTGAGCGATAGCTTTAATTGGCAAGAGGCTCGAGTAATTTATTGTTACAAAATTTCAAGGTTTTATGACGCTCCAGTAAAAAGTTACAAGAATTTGTATGCTGCAAACTTTGATAGGTGTAGGACGTACCGTATAGAAGTTAGGGCCATTTGAAGTTTTATCAGTGTTTGATTTGGGACTCAAGGGTAGCATAGCTTTGAGCGATAGATTAGATTGGCAAGAGGCTCTAGTACTTTATTGTTACAAAATTTCAAGGTTTTGTGACGCTCCAGTAAAAAGTTACAAGCATTTGTATGTTGCAAACTTTGATAGGTGTAGGACGTACCGTATAGAAGTTAGGGCCATTTGAAGTTTTCTCAGTGTTTGACTTGGGACTCAAGGGTAGCATAGCTTTGAGCGATAGCTTAAATTGGGAAGAGGCTCGAGTACTTTATTGTTACAAAATTTCAAGGTTTTATGACGCTCCAGTAAAAAGTTACAAGCATTTGTATATTGCAAACTTTGATAGGTGTAGGACGTACCGTATAGAAGTTATGGCCATTTGAAGTTTTATCAGTGTTTGATTTGGGACTCAAGGGTAGCATAGCTTTGAGCGATAGATTAGATTGGCAAGAGGCTCGAGTACTTTATTGTTACAAAATTTCAAGGTTTTGTGACGCTCCAGTAAAAAGTTACAAGCATTTGTATGTTGCAAACTTTGATAGGTGTAGGACGTACCGTATATAAGTTAGGGCCATTTGAAGTTTTATCAGTGTTTGATTTGGGACTCAAGGGTAGCATAGCTTTGAGCGATAGCTTTAATTGGCAAGAGGCTCGAGTAATTTATTGTTACAAAATTTCAAGGTTTTATGACGCTCCAGTAAAAAGTTACAAGCATTTGTATGTTGCAAACTTTGATAGGTGTAGGACGTACCGTATAGAAGTTAGGGCCGTTTGAAGTTTTATCAGTGTTTGATTTGGGACTCAAGGGTAGCATAGCTTTGAGCGATAGCTTTAATTGACAAGAGGCTCGTGTACTTTATTGTTACAAAATTTCAAGGTTTTGTGACGCTCCAGTAAAAAGTTACAAGCATTTGTATGTTGCAAACTTTGATAGGTGTAGGACGTACCGTATAGAAGTTAGGGCCATTTGAAGTTTTCTCAGTGTTTGATCTGGGACTCAAGGGTAGCATAGCTTTGGGCGATAGCTTTAATTGACAAGAGGCTCGAGTACTTTATTGTTACAAAATTTCAAGGTTTTGTGACGCTCCAGTAAAAAGTTACAAGCATTTGTATGTTGCAAACTTTGAATGGTGTAGGACGTACCGAATAGAAATTAGGGCCATTTGAAGTTTTCTCAGTGTTTGATTTGGGACTCAAGTGTAGCATAGCTTTGAGCGATAGCTTTAATTGACAAGAGGCTCGAGTACTTTATTGTTACAAAATTTCAAGGTTTTGTGACGCTCCAGTAAAAAGTTACAAGCATTTGTATGTTGCAAACTTTGATAGGTGTAGGACGTACCGTATAGAAGTTAGGGCCATTTGAAGTTTTATCAGTGTTTGATTTGGGACTCAAGGGTAGCATAGCTTTGAGCGATAGATTAGATTGGCAAGAGGCTCTAGTACTTTATTGTTACAAAATTTCAAGGTTTTGTGACGCACCAGTAAAAAGTTACTAGCATTTGTATGTTGCAAACTTTGATAGGTGTAGGACGCACTGTATAGAAGTTAGGGCCATTTGAAGTTTTATCAGTGTTTGATTTGGGACTCAAGGGTAGCATAGCTTTGAGCGATAGCTTTAATTGGCAAGAGGCTCGAGTAATTTATTGTTACAAAATTACAAAGTTTTATGACGCTCCAGTAAAAACTTACAAGCATTTGTATGTTGCAAACTTTGAATGGTGTAGGACGTACCGAATAGAAATTAGGGCCATTTGAAGTTTTCTCAGTGTTTGATTTGGGACTCAAGTGTAGCATAGCTTTGAGCGATAGCTTTAATTGACAAGAGGCTCGAGTACTTTATTGTTACAAAATTTCAAGGTTTTGTGACGCTCCAGTAAAAAGTTACATACATTTGTATGTTGCAAACTTTCATACGTGTAGGACGTACCGTATAGAAGTTAGGGCCATTTGAAGTTTTCTTAGTGTTTTGATTTGGGACTCAAGGGTAGCATAGATTTGAGCGATAGCTTTAATTGGCAAGAGGCTCGAGTACTTTATTGTTACAAAATTACAAGGTTTTATGACGCTCCAGTAAAAAGTTACAAGCATTTGTATGTTGCAAACTTTGATAGGTGTAGGACGTAACGTATAGAAGTTTGGGCCATTTGAAGTTTTCTCAGTGTTTGATCTGGGACTCAAGGGTAGCATAGCTTTGAGCGATAGCTTAAATAGACAAGAGGCTCGAGTCATTTATAGTTACAAAATTTCAAGGTTTTATGACGCTCCAGTAAAAACTTACAAGCATTTGTATGTTGCAAACTTTGAATGGTGTAGGACGTACCGTATAGAAGTTAGGGCCATTTGAAGTTTTCTCAGTGTTTGATTTGGGACTCAAGGGTAGCATAGCTTTGAGCGATAGCTTAAATTGGCAAGAGGCTCGAGTACTTTATTGTTACAAAATTTCAAGGTTTTATGACGCTCCAGTAAAAAGTTACAAGCATTTGTATATTCCAAACTTTGATAGGTGTAGGACGTACCGTATAGAAGTTAGGGCCATTTGAAGTTTTATCAGTGTTTGATTTGGGACTCAAGGGTAGCATAGCTTTGAGCGATAGCTTTAATTGACGAGAGGCTCGAGTACTTTATTGTTACAAAATTTCAAGGTTTTGTGACGCTCCAGTAAAAAGTTACAAGCATTTGTATGTTGCAAACTTTGGTAGGTGTAGGACGTACCGTATAGAAGTTAGGGCCATTTGAAGTTTTCTCAGTGTTTGATTTGGGACTCAAGGGTAGCATAGCTTTGAGCGATAGCTTAAATAGACAAGAAGCTCGAGTAATTTATAGTTACAAAATTTCAAGGTTTTATGACGCTCCAGTAAAAACTTACAAGCATTTGTATGTTGCAAACTTTCATACGTGTAGGACGTACCGTATACAAGTTAGGGCCATTTGAAGTTTTCTCAGTGTTTGATTTGGGACTCAAGGATAGCATAGCTTTGAGCGATAGATTAAATTGGCAAGAGGCTCGAGTACTTTATTGTTACAAAATTTCAAGGTTTTATGACGTTCCAGTAAAAAGTTACAAGCATTTGTATGTTGCAAACTTTGATAGGTGTAGGACGTACCGTATACAAGTTAGGGCCATTTGAAGTTTTATCAGTGTTTGATTTGGGACTCAAGGGTAGCATAGCTTTGAGCGATAGATTAAATTGACAAGAGGCTCGAGTACTTTATTGTTACAAAATTTCAAGGTTTTATGACGCTCCAGTAAAAACTTACAAGCATTTGTATGTTGCAAACTTTCATACGTGTAGGACGTACCGTATAGAAGTTAGGGCCATTTGAAGCTTTATCAGTGTTTGATTTGGGACTCAAGGGTAGCATAGCTTTGAGCGATAGCTTAAATTGACAAGAGGCTCGAGTACTTTATTGTTACAAAATTTCAAGGTTTTCTGACGCTCCAGTAAAAAGTTACAAGCATTTGTATGTTGCAAACTTTGATAGGTGTAGGACGTACCGTATAGAAGTTAGGGCCATTTGAAGTTTTATCAGTGTTTGATTTGGGACTCAAGGGTAGCATAGCTTTGAGCGATAGCTTAAATAGACAAGAGGCTCGAGTAATTTATAGTTACAACATTTCAAGGTTTTATGACGCTCCAGTAAAAAGTTACAAGCATTTGTATGTTGCAAACTTTGATAGGTGTAGGACGTACCGTATACAAGTTAGGGCCATTTGAAGTTTTCTCAGTGTTTGATTTGGGACTCAAGGGTAGCATAGCTTTGAGCGATAGCTTAAATTGGGAAGAGGCTCGAGTACTTTATTGTTACAAAATTTCAAGGTTTTATGACGCTCCAGTAAAAAGTTACAAGCATTTGTATATTGCAAACTTTGATAGGTGTAGGACGTACCGTATAGAAGTTAGGGCCATTTGAAGTTTTATCAGTGTTTGATTTGGGACTCAAGGGTAGCATAGCTTTGAGCGATAGCTTTAATTTACAAGAGGCTCGAGTACTTTATTGTTACAAAATTTCAAGGTTTTATGACGCTCCAGTAAAAAGTTACAAGCATTTGTATGTTGCAAACTTTGATAGGTGTAGGACGTACCGTATAGAAGTTAGGGCCATTTGAAGTTTTATCAGTGTTTGATTTGGGACTCAAGGGTAGCATAGCTTTGAGCGATAGCTTTAATTGACAAGAGGCTCGAGTACTTTATTGTTACAAAATTTCAAGGTTTTGTGACGCTCCAGTAAAAAGTTACATACATTTGTATGTTGCAAACTTTCATACGTGTAGGACGTACCGTATAGAAGTTAGGGCCATTTGAAGTTTTCTCAGTGTTTTGATTTGGGACTCAAGGGTAGCATAGATTTGAGCGATAGCTTTAATTGGCAAGAGGCTCGAGTACTTTATTGTTACAAAATTACAAGGTTTTATGACGCTCCAGTAAAAAGTTACAAGCATTTGTATGTTGCAAACTTTGATAGGTGTAGGGCGTACCGTATAGAAGTTAGGGCCATTTGAAGTTTTCTCAGTGTTTGATCTGGGACTCAAGGGTAGCATAGCTTTGAGCGATAGCTTAAATAGACAAGAGGCTCGAGTAATTTATAGTTACAAAATTTCAAGGTTTTATGACGCTCCAGTAAAAACTTACAAGCATTTGTATATTGCAAACTTTGAATGGTGTAGGACGTACCGTATACAAGTTAGGGCCATTTGAAGTTTTCTCAGTGTTTGATTTGGGACTCAAGGGTAGCATAGCTTTGAGCGATAGCTTAAATTGGGAAGAGGCTCGAGTACTTTATTGTTACAAAATTTCAAGGTTTTATGACGCTCCAGTAAAAAGTTACAAGCATTTGTATATTGCAAACTTTGATAGGTGTAGGACGTACCGTATAGAAGTTAGGGCCATTTGAAGTTTTATCAGTGTTTGATTTGGGACTCAAGGGTAGCATAGCTTTGAGCGATAGCTTTAATTTACAAGAGGCTCGAGTACTTTATTGTTACAAAATTTCAAGGTTTTGTGACGCTCCAGTAAAAAGTTACAAGCATTTGTATGTTGCAAACTTTGATAGGTGTAGGGCGTACCGTATATGAGTTAGGGCCATTTGAAGTTTTATCAGTGTTTGATTTGGGACTCAAGGGTAGCATAGCTTTGAGCGATAGCTTTAATTGGCAAGAGGCTCGAGAAATTTATTGTTACAAAATTTCAAGGTTTTATGACGCTCCAGTAAAAAGTTACAAGCATTTGTATGTTGCAAACTTTGATAGGTGTAGGACGTACCGTATAGAAGTTAGGGCCGTTTGAAGTTTTATCAGTGTTTGATTTGGGACTCAAGGGTAGCATAGCTTTGAGCGATAGCTTTAATTGACAAGAGGTTCGAGTACTTTATTGTTACAAAATTTCAAGGTTTTGTGACGCTCCAGTAAAAAGTTACAAGCATTTGTAAATTGCAAACTTTCATACGTGTAGGACGTACCGTATAGAAGTTAGGGCCATTTGAAATTTTCTCAGTGTTTGATCTGGGACTCAAGGGTAGCATAGCTTTGAGCGATAGCTTAAATAGACAAGAGGCTCGAGTAATTTATAGTTACAAAATTTCAAGGTTTTATGACGCTCCAGTAAAAACTTACAAGCATTTGTATATTGCAAACTTTGAATGGTGTAGGACGTACCGTATAGAAGTTAGGGCCATTTGAAGTTTTCTCAGTGTTTGATTTGGGACTCAAGGGTAGCATAGCTTTGAGCGATAGCTTAAATTGGGAAGAGGCTCGAGTACTTTATTGTTACAAAATTTCAAGGTTTTATGACGCTCCAGTAAAAAGTTACAAGCATTTGTATATTGCAAACTTTGATAGGTGTAGGACGTACCGTATAGAAGTTAGGGCCATTTGAAGTTTTATCAGTGTTTGATTTGGGACTCAAGGGTAGCATAGCTTTGAGCGATAGCTTTAATTTACAAGAGGCTCGAGTACTTTATTGTTACAAAATTTCAAGGTTTTATGACGCTCCAGTAAAAAGTTACAAGCATTTGTATGTTGCAAACTTTGATAGCTGTAGGACGTACCGTATAGAAGTTAGGGCCATTTGAAGTTTTATCAGTGTTTGATTTGGGACTCAAGGGTAGCATAGCTTTGAGCGATAGCTTTAATTGACAAGAGGCTCGAGTACTTTATTGTTACAAAATTTCAAGGTTTTGTGACGCTCCAGTAAAAAGTTACATACATTTGTATGTTGCAAACTTTCATACGTGTAGGACGTACCGTATAGAAGTTAGGGCCATTTGAAGTTTTCTCAGTGTTTTGATTTGGGACTCAAGGGTAGCATAGATTTGAGCGATAGCTTTAATTGGCAAGAGGCTCGAGTACTTTATTGTTACAAAATTACAAGGTTTTATGACGCTCCAGTAAAAAGTTACAAGCATTTGTATGTTGCAAACTTTGATAGGTGTAGGACGTACCGTATAGAAGTTTGGGCCATTTGAAGTTTTCTCAGTGTTTGATCTGGGACTCAAGGGTAGCATAGCTTTGAGCGATAGCTTAAATAGACAAGAGGCTCGAGTCATTTATAGTTACAAAATTTCAAGGTTTTATGACGCTCCAGTAAAAACTTACAAGCATTTGTATGTTGCAAACTTTGAATGGTGTAGGACGTACCGTATAGAAGTTAGGGCCATTTGAAGTTTTCTCAGTGTTTGATTTGGGACTCAAGGGTAGCATAGCTTTGAGCGATAGCTTAAATTGGCAAGAGGCTCGAGTACTTTATTGTTACAAAATTTCAAGGTTTTATGACGCTCCAGTAAAAAGTTACAAGCATTTGTATATTCCAAACTTTGATAGGTGTAGGACGTACCGTATAGAAGTTAGGGCCATTTGAAGTTTTATCAGTGTTTGATTTGGGACTCAAGGGTAGCATAGCTTTGAGCGATAGCTTTAATTGACGAGAGGCTCGAGTACTTTATTGTTACAAAATTTCAAGGTTTTGTGACGCTCCAGTAAAAAGTTACAATCATTTGTATGTTGCAAACTTTGGTAGGTGTAGGACGTACCGTATAGAAGTTAGGGCCATTTGAAGTTTTCTCAGTGTTTGATTTGGGACTCAAGGGTAGCATAGCTTTGAGCGATAGCTTAAATAGACAAGAAGCTCGAGTAATTTATAGTTACAAAATTTCAAGGTTTTATGACGCTCCAGTAAAAACTTACAAGCATTTGTATGTTGCAAACTTTCACACGTGTAGGACGTACCGTATAGAAGTTAGGGCCATTTGAAGTTTTCTCAGTGTTTGATTTGGGACTCAAGGATAGCATAGCTTTGAGCGATAGATTAAATTGGCAAGAGGCTCGAGTACTTTATTGTTACAAAATTTCAAGGTTTTATGACGTTCCAGTAAAAAGTTACAAGCATTTGTATGTTGCAAACTTTGATAGGTGTAGGACGTACCGTATACAAGTTAGGGCCATTTGAAGTTTTATCAGTGTTTGATTTGGGACTCAAGGGTAGCATAGCTTTGAGCGATAGATTAAATTGACAAGAGGCTCGAGTACTTTATTGTTACAAAATTTCAAGGTTTTATGACGCTCCAGTAAAAACTTACAAGCATTTGTATGTTGCAAACTTTCATACGTGTAGGACGTACCGTATAGAAGTTAGGGCCATTTGAAGCTTTATCAGTGTTTGATTTGGGACTCAAGGGTAGCATAGCTTTGAGCGATAGCTTAAATTGACAAGAGGCTCGAGTACTTTATTGTTACAAAATTTCAAGGTTTTCTGACGCTCCAGTAAAAAGTTACAAGCATTTGTATGTTGCAAACTTTGATAGGTGTAGGACGTACCGTATAGAAGTTAGGGCCATTTGAAGTTTTATCAGTGTTTGATTTGGGACTCAAGGGTAGCATAGCTTTGAGCGATAGCTTAAATAGACAAGAGGCTCGAGTAATTTATAGTTACAACATTTCAAGGTTTTATGACGCTCCAGTAAAAAGTTACAAGCATTTGTATGTTGCAAACTTTGATAGGTGTAGGACGTACCGTATACAAGTTAGGGCCATTTGAAGTTTTCTCAGTGTTTGATTTGGGACTCAAGGGTAGCATAGCTTTGAGCGATAGCTTAAATTGGGAAGAGGCTCGAGTACTTTATTGTTACAAAATTTCAAGGTTTTATGACGCTCCAGTAAAAAGTTACAAGCATTTGTATATTGCAAACTTTGATAGGTGTAGGACGTACCGTATAGAAGTTAGGGCCATTTGAAGTTTTATCAGTGTTTGATTTGGGACTCAAGGGTAGCATAGCTTTGAGCGATAGCTTTAATTTACAAGAGGCTCGAGTACTTTATTGTTACAAAATTTCAAGGTTTTATGACGCTCCAGTAAAAAGTTACAAGCATTTGTATGTTGCAAACTTTGATAGGTGTAGGACGTACCGTATAGAAGTTAGGGCCATTTGAAGTTTTATCAGTGTTTGATTTGGGACTCAAGGGTAGCATAGCTTTGAGCGATAGCTTTAATTGACAAGAGGCTCGAGTACTTTATTGTTACAAAATTTCAAGGTTTTGTGACGCTCCAGTAAAAAGTTACATACATTTGTATGTTGCAAACTTTCATACGTGTAGGACGTACCGTATAGAAGTTAGGGCCATTTGAAGTTTTCTCAGTGTTTTGATTTGGGACTCAAGGGTAGCATAGATTTGAGCGATAGCTTTAATTGGCAAGAGGCTCGAGTACTTTATTGTTACAAAATTACAAGGTTTTATGACGCTCCAGTAAAAAGTTACAAGCATTTGTATGTTGCAAACTTTGATAGGTGTAGGGCGTACCGTATAGAAGTTAGGGCCATTTGAAGTTTTCTCAGTGTTTGATCTGGGACTCAAGGGTAGCATAGCTTTGAGCGATAGCTTAAATAGACAAGAGGCTCGAGTAATTTATAGTTACAAAATTTCAAGGTTTTATGACGCTCCAGTAAAAACTTACAAGCATTTGTATATTGCAAACTTTGAATGGTGTAGGACGTACCGTATACAAGTTAGGGTCATTTGAAGTTTTCTCAGTGTTTGATTTGGGACTCAAGGGTAGCATAGCTTTGAGCGATAGCTTAAATTGGGAAGAGGCTCGAGTACTTTATTGTTACAAAATTTCAAGGTTTTATGACGCTCCAGTAAAAAGTTACAAGCATTTGTATATTGCAAACTTTGATAGGTGTAGGACGTACCGTATAGAAGTTAGGGCCATTTGAAGTTTTATCAGTGTTTGATTTGGGACTCAAGGGTAGCATAGCTTTGAGCGATAGCTTTAATTTACAAGAGGCTCGAGTACTTTATTGTTACAAAATTTCAAGGTTTTGTGACGCTCCAGTAAAAAGTTACAAGCATTTGTATGTTGCAAACTTTGATAGGTGTAGGACGTACCGTATATGAGTTAGGGCCATTTGAAGTTTTATCAGTGTTTGATTTGGGACTCAAGGGTAGCATAGCTTTGAGCGATAGCTTTAATTGGCAAGAGGCTCGAGAAATTTATTGTTACAAAATTTCAAGGTTCTATGACGCTCCAGTAAAAAGTTACAAGCATTTGTATGTTGCAAACTTTGATAGGTGTAGGACGTACCGTATAGAAGTTAGGGCCGTTTGAAGTTTTATCAGTGTTTGATTTGGGACTCAAGGGTAGCATAGCTTTGAGCGATAGCTTTAATTGACAAGAGGTTCGAGTACTTTATTGTTACAAAATTTCAAGGTTTTGTGACGCTCCAGTAAAAAGTTACAAGCATTTGTAAATTGCAAACTTTCATACGTGTAGGACGTACCGTATAGAAGTTAGGGCCATTTGAAGTTTTCTCAGTGTTTGATTTGGGACTCAAGGGTAGCATAGCTTTGAGCGATAGCTTAAATAGACAAGAAGCTCGAGTAATTTATAGTTACAAAATTTCAAGGTTTTATGACGCTCCAGTAAAAAGTTACAAGCATTTGTATGTTGCAAACTTTGATAGGTGTAGGACGTACCGTATAGAAGTTAGGGCCATTTGAAGTTTTATCAGTGTTTGATTTGGGACTCAAGGGTAGCATAGCTTTGAGCGATAGCTTTAATTGACAAGAGGCTCGAGTACTTTATTGTTACAAAATTTCAAGGTTTTGTGACGCTCCAGTAAAAAGTTACATACATTTGTATGTTGCAAACTTTCATACGTGTAGGACGTACCGTATAGAAGTTAGGGCCATTTGAAGTTTTCTCAGTGTTTTGATTTGGGACTCAAGGGTAGCATAGATTTGAGCGATAGCTTTAATTGGCAAGAGGCTCGAGTACTTTATTGTTACAAAATTACAAGGTTTTATGACGCTCCAGTAAAAAGTTACAAGCATTTGTATGTTGCAAACTTTGATAGGTGTAGGGCGTACCGTATAGAAGTTAGGGCCATTTGAAGTTTTCTCAGTGTTTGATCTGGGACTCAAGGGTAGCATAGCTTTGAGCGATAGCTTAAATAGACAAGAGGCTCGAGTAATTTATAGTTACAAAATTTCAAGGTTTTATGACGCTCCAGTAAAAACTTACAAGCATTTGTATATTGCAAACTTTGAATGGTGTAGGACGTACCGTATAGAAGTTAGGGCCATTTGAAGTTTTCTCAGTGTTTGATTTGGGACTCAAGGGTAGCATAGCTTTGAGCGATAGCTTAAATTCGGAAGAGGCTCGAGTACTTTATTGTTACAAAATTTCAAGGTTTTATGACGCTCCAGTAAAAAGTTACAAGCATTTGTATATTGCAAACTTTGATAGGTGTAGGACGTACCGTATAGAAGTTAGGGCCATTTGAAGTTTTATCAGTGTTTGATTTGGGACTCAAGGGTAGCATAGCTTTGAGCGATAGCTTTAATTTACAAGAGGCTCGAGTACTTTATTGTTACAAAATTTCAAGGTTTTGTGACGCTCCAGTAAAAAGTTACAAGCATTTGTATGTTGCAAACTTTGATAGGTGTAGGACGTACCGTATATGAGTTAGGGCCATTTGAAGTTTTATCAGTGTTTGATTTGGGACTCAAGGGTAGCATAGCTTTGAGCGATAGCTTTAATTGGCAAGAGGCTCGAGAAATTTATTGTTACAAAATTTCAAGGTTTTATGACGCTCCAGTAAAAAGTTACAAGCATTTGTATGTTGCAAACTTTGATAGGTGTAGGACGTACCGTATAGAAGTTAGGGCCGTTTGAAGTTTTATCAGTGTTTGATTTGGGACTCAAGGATAGCATAGCTTTGAGCGATAGATTAAATTGGCAAGAGGCTCGAGTACTTTATTGTTACAAAATTTCAAGGTTTTATGACGCTCCAGTAAAAAGTTACAAGCATTTGTATGTTGCAAACTTTGATAGGTGTAGGACGTACCGTATACAAGTTAGGGCCATTTGAAGTTTTATCAGTGTTTGATTTGGGACTCAAGGGTAGCATAGCTTTGAGCGATAGATTAAATTGACAAGAGGCTCGAGTACTTTATTGTTACAAAATTTCAAGGTTTTATGACGCTCCAGTAAAAACTTACAAGCATTTGTATGTTGCAAACTTTCATACGTGTAGGACGTACCGTATAGAAGTTAGGGCCATTTGAAGCTTTATCAGTGTTTGATTTGGGACTCAAGGGTAGCATAGCTTTGAGCGATAGCTTAAATTGACAAGAGGCTCGAGTACTTTATTGTTACAAAATTTCAAGGTTTTCTGACGCTCCAGTAAAAAGTTACAAGCATTTGTATGTTGCAAACTTTGATAGGTGTAGGACGTATCGTATAGAAGTTAGGGCCATTTGAAGTTTTATCAGTGTTTGATTTGGGACTCAAGGGTAGCATAGCTTTGAGCGATAGCTTAAATAGACAAGAGGCTCGAGTAATTTATAGTTACAACATTTCAAGGTTTTATGACGCTCCAGTAAAAAGTTACAAGCATTTGTATGTTGCAAACTTTGATAGGTGTAGGACGTACCGTATACAAGTTAGGGCCATTTGAAGTTTTCTCAGTGTTTGATTTGGGACTCAAGGGTAGCATAGCTTTGAGCGATAGCTTAAATTGGGAAGAGGCTCGAGTACTTTATTGTTACAAAATTTCAAGGTTTTATGACGCTCCAGTAAAAAGTTACAAGCATTTGTATGTTGCAAACTTTGATAGGTGTAGGACGTACCGTATAGAAGTTAGGGCCATTTGAAGTTTTATCAGTGTTTGATTTGGGACTCAAGGGTAGCATAGCTTTGAGCGATAGCTTTAATTTACAAGAGGCTCGAGTACTTTATTGTTACAAAATTTCAAGGTTTTATGACGCTCCAGTAAAAAGTTACAAGCATTTGTATGTTGCAAACTTTGATAGGTGTAGGACGTACCGTATAGAAGTTAGGGCCATTTGAAGTTTTATCAGTGTTTGATTTGGGACTCAAGGGTAGCATAGCTTTGAGCGATAGCTTTAATTGACAAGAGGCTCGAGTACTTTATTGTTACAAAATTTCAAGGTTTTGTGACGCTCCAGTAAAAAGTTACATACATTTGTATGTTGCAAACTTTCATACGTGTAGGACGTACCGTATAGAAGTTAGGGCCATTTGAAGTTTTCTCAGTGTTTTGATTTGGGACTCAAGGGTAGCATAGATTTGAGCGATAGCTTTAATTGGCAAGAGGCTCGAGTACTTTATTGTTACAAAATTACAAGGTTTTATGACGCTCCAGTAAAAAGTTACAAGCATTTGTATGTTGCAAACTTTGATAGGTGTAGGGCGTACCGTATAGAAGTTAGGGCCATTTGAAGTTTTCTCAGTGTTTGATCTGGGACTCAAGGGTAGCATAGCTTTGAGCGATAGCTTAAATAGACAAGAGGCTCGAGTAATTTATAGTTACAAAATTTCAAGGTTTTATGACGCTCCAGTAAAAACTTACAAGCATTTGTATATTGCAAACTTTGAATGGTGTAGGACGTACCGTATAGAAGTTAGGGCCATTTGAAGTTTTCTCAGTGTTTGATTTGGGACTCAAGGGTAGCATAGCTTTGAGCGATAGCTTAAATTGGGAAGAGGCTCGAGTACTTTATTGTTACAAAATTTCAAGGTTTTATGACGCTCCAGTAAAAAGTTACAAGCATTTGTATATTGCAAACTTTGATAGGTGTAGGACGTACCGTATAGAAGTTAGGGCCATTTGAAGTTTTATCAGTGTTTGATTTGGGACTCAAGGGTAGCATAGCTTTGAGCGATAGCTTTAATTTACAAGAGGCTCGAGTACTTTATTGTTACAAAATTTCAAGGTTTTGTGACGCTCCAGTAAAAAGTTACAAGCATTTGTATGTTGCAAACTTTGATAGGTGTAGGACGTACCGTATATAAGTTAGGGCCATTTGAAGTTTTATCAGTGTTTGATTTGGGACTCAAGGGTAGCATAGCTTTGAGCGATAGCTTTAATTGGCAAGAGGCTCGAGTAATTTATTGTTACAAAATTTCAAGGTTTTATGACGCTCCAGTAAAAAGTTACAAGCATTTGTATGTTGCAAACTTTGATAGGTGTAGGACGTACCGTATAGAAGTTAGGGCCGTTTGAAGTTTTATCAGTGTTTGATTTGGGACTCAAGGGTAGCATAGCTTTGAGCGATAGCTTTAATTGACAAGAGGTTCGAGTACTTTATTGTTACAAAATTTCAAGGTTTTGTGACGCTCCAGTAAAAAGTTACAAGCATTTGTAAATTGCAAACTTTCATACGTGTAGGACGTACCGTATAGAAGTTAGGGCCATTTGAAGTTTTATTAGTGTTTGATTTGGGACTCAAGGGTAGCATAGCTTTGAGCGATAGCTTAAATGGACAAGAAGCTCGAGTAATTTATAGTTACAAAATTTCAGGGTTTTATGACGCTCCAGTAAAAACTTACAAGCATTTGTATGTTGCAAACTTTGAATGGTGTAGGACGTACCGAATAGAAATTAGGGCCATTTGAAGTTTTCTCAGTGTTTGATTTGGGACTCAAGTGTAGCATAGCTTTGAGCGATAGCTTTAATTGACAAGAGGCTCGAGTACTTTATTGTTACAAAATTTCAAGGTTTTGTGACGCTCCAGTAAAAAGTTACAAGCATTTGTATGTTGCAAACTTTGATAGGTGTAGGACGTACCGTATAGAAGTTAGGGCCATTTGAAGTTTTATCAGTGTTTGATTTGGGACTCAAGGGTAGCATAGCTTTGAGCGATAGATTAGATTGGCAAGAGGCTCTAGTACTTTATTGTTACAAAATTTCAAGGTTTTGTGACGCTCCAGTAAAAAGTTACAAGCATTTGTATGTTGCAAACTTTGATAGGTGTAGGACGTACCGTATAGAAGTTAGGGCCATTTGAAGTTTTATCAGTGTTTGATTTGGGACTCAAGGGTAGCATAGCTTTGAGCGATAGCTTTAATTGGCAAGAGGCTCGAGTAATTTATTGTTACAAAATTTCAAGGTTTTATGACGCTCCAGTAAAAAGTTACAAGAATTTGTATGCTGCAAACTTTGATAGGTGTAGGACGTACCGTATAGAAGTTAGGGCCATTTGAAGTTTTATCAGTGTTTTATTTGGGACTCAAGGGTAGCATAGCTTTGTGCGATAGCTTTAATTGACAAGAGGCTCGAGTACTTTATTGTTACAAAATTACAAGGTTTTATGACGCTCCAGTAAAAAGTTACAAGCATTTGTATGTTGCAAACTTTCACACGTGTAGGACGTACCGTATAGAAGTTAGGGCCATTTGAAGTTTTCTCAGTGTTTGATTTGGGACTCAAGGATAGCATAGCTTTGAGCGATAGATTAAATTGGCAAGAGGCTCGAGTACTTTATTGTTACAAAATTTCAAGGTTTTATGACGCTCCAGTAAAAAGTTACAAGCATTTGTATGTTGCAAACTTTGATAGGTGTAGGACGTACCGTATAGAAGTTAGGGCCATTTGAAGTTTTATCAGTGTCTGATTTGGGACTCAAGGATAGCATAGCTTTGAGCGATAGATTAAATTGACAAGAGGCTCGAGTACTTTATTGTTACAAAATTTCAAGGTTATATGACGCTCCAGTAAAAACTTACAAGCATTTGTATGTTGCAAACTTTCATACGTGTGGACGTACCGTATAGAAGTTAGGGCCATTTGAAGCTTTTTCAGTGTTTGATTTGGGACTCAAGGGTAGCATAGCTTTGAGCGATAGCTTAAATTGACAAGAGGCTCGAGTACTTTATTGTTACAAAATTTCAAGGTTTTCTTACGCTCCAGTAAAAAGTTACAAGCATTTGTATGTTGCAAACTTTGATAGGTGTAGGACGTACAGTATAGACGTTAGGGCCATTTGAAGTTTTATCAGTGTTTGATTTGGGACTCAAGGGAAGCATAGCTTTGAGCGATAGCCTAAATAGACAAGAGGCTCGAGTAATTTATAGTTACAACATTTCAAGGTTTTATGACGCTCCAGTAAAAAGTTACAAGCATTTGTATGTTGCAAACTTTGATAGGTGTAGGACGTACCGTATACAAGTTAGGGCCATTTGAAGTTTTCTCAGTGTTTGATTTGGGACTCAAGGGTAGCATAGCTTTGAGCGATAGATTAGATTGGCAAGAGGCTCGAGTACTTTATTGTTACAAAATTTCAAGGTTTTATGACGCTCCAGTGAAAAGTTACAAGCATTTGTATGTTGCAAACTTTCATACGTGTAGGACGTACCGTATAGAAGTTAGGGCCATTTGAAGTTTTATCAGTGTCTGATTTGGGACTCAAGGGTAGCATAGCTTTGAGCGATAGCTTAAATTGACATGAGGCTCGAGTACTTTATTGTTACAAAATTTCAAGGTTTTATGACGCTCCAGTAAAAACTTACAAGCATTTGTATGTTGCAAACTTTCATACGTGTAGGACGTACCGTATAGAAGTTAGGGCCATTTGAAGTTTTCTCAGTGTTTGATTTGGGACTCAAGGGTAGCATAGCTTTGAGCGATAGCTTAAATAGACAAGAGGCTTGAGTAATTTATAGTTGCAAAATTTCAAGGTTTTATGACGCTCCAGTAAAAAGTTACAATCATTTGTATGTTGCAAACTTTCATACGTGTAGGACGTACCGTATAGAAGTTAGGGCCATTTGAAGTTTTATCAGTGTCTGATTTGGGACTCAAGGGTAGCATAGCTTTGAGCGATAGCTTAAATTGACATGAGGCTCGAGTACTTTATTGTTACAAAATTTCAAGGTTTTATGACGCTCCAGTAAAAAGTTACAAGCATTTGTATATTGCAAACTTTGAATGGTGTAGGACGTACCGTATAGAAGTTAGGGCCATTTGAAGTTTTATCAGTGTTTGATTTGGGACTCAAGGGTAGCATAGCTTTGAGCGATAGCTTTAATTGACAAGAGGCTCGAGTACTTTATTGTTACAAAATTTTGAGGTTTCGTGACGCTCCAGTAAAAAGTTACAAGCATTTGTATATTGCAAACTTTCATACGTGTAGGACGTACCGTATACAAGTTAGAGCCATTTGAAGTTTTATCAGTGTTTGATTTGGGACTCAAGGGTAGCATAGCTTTGAGCGATAGCTTTAATTGACAAGAGGCTCCAGTACTTTATTGTTACAAAATTTCAAGGTTTTGTGACGCTCCAGTAAAAAGTTACAAGCATTTGTATGTTGCAAACTTTCATACGTGTAGGACGTACAGTATAGAAATTAAGGCCATTTGAAGTTTTATCAGTGTCTGATTTGGGACTCAAGGGTAGCAAAGCTTTGAGCGATAGCTTAAATAGACAAGAGGCTCGAGTAATTTATAGTTACAAAATTTCAAGGTTTTATGACGCTCCAGTAAAAAGTTACAAGCATTTGTATGTTGCAAACTTTCATACGTGTAGGACGTACCGTATAGAAGTTAGGGCCATTTGAAGTTTTATCAGTGTCTGATTTGGGACTCAAGGGTAGCATAGCTTTGAGCGATAGCTTAAATTGACATGAGGGTCGAGTACTTTATTGTTACAAAATTTCAAGGTTTTATGACGCTCCAGTAAAAAGTTACAAGCATTTGTATATTGCAAACTTTGAATGGTGTAGGACGTACCGTCTAGAAATTAGGGCCATTTGAAGTTTTATCAGTGTTTGATTTGGGACTCAAGGGTAGCATAGATTTTTGCGATAGCTTAAATTGACATGAGGCTCGAGTACTTTATTGTTACAAAATTTCAAGGTTTTATGACGCTCCAGTAAAAACTTACAAGCATTTGTATGTTGCAAACTTTGAATGGTGTAGGACGTACCGTATAGAAGTTAGGGCCATTTGAAGTTTTCTCAGTGTTTGATTTGGGACTCAAGGGTAGCATAGCTTTGAGCGATAGCTTTAATTGACAAGAGGCTCGAGTACTTTATTGTTACAAAATTTCAAGGTTTTGTGACGCTCCAGTAAAAAGTTACAAGCATTTGTATGTTGCAAACTTTGATAGGTGTAGGACGTACCGTATAGAAGTTAGGGCCATTTGAAGTTTTATCAGTGTTTGATTTGGGACTCAAGGGTAGCATAGCTTTGAGCGATAGCTTTAATTGACAAGAGGCTCGAGTACTTTATTGTTACAAAATTTCAAGGTTTTATGACGCTCCAGTAAAAAGTTACAAGCATTTGTATGTTGCAAACTTTCATACGTGTAGGACGTACCGTATAGAAGTTAGGGCCATTTTAAGTTTTTTCAGTGTTTGATTTGGGACTCAAGGGTAGCATAGCTTTGAGCTTTAATTGACAAGAGGCTCGAGTACTTTATTGTTACAAAATTTAGAGGTTTCGTGACGCTCCAGTAAAAAGTTACAAGCATTTGTATATTGCAAACTTTCATACGTGTAGGACGTACCGTATACAAGTTAGAGCCATTTGAAGTTTTATCAGTGTTTGATTTGGGACTCAAGGGTAGCATAGCTTTGAGCGATAGCTTAAATAGACAAGAGGCTCGAGTAATTTATAGTTACAAAATTTCAAGGTTTTATGACGCTCCAGTAAAAACTTACAAGCATTTGTATGTTGCAAACTTTGATAGGTGTAGGACGTACCGTATAGAAGTTAGGGCCATTGGAAGTGTTATCAGTGTTTGATTTGGGACTCAAGGGTAGCATAGCTTTGAGCGATAGCTTTAATTGACAAGAGGCTCGAGTACTTTATTGTTACAAAATTTCAAGGTTTTGTGACGCTCAATTAAAAAGTTACAAGCATTTGTATGCTGCAAACTTTGATAGGTGTAGGACGTACCGTATAGAAGTTAGGGCCATTTGAAGTTTTATCAGTCTTTGATTTGGGACTCAAGGGTAGCATAGTTTTGAGCGATAGCGTTAATTGGCAAGAGGCTCGAGTGCTTTATTGTTACAAAATTACAAGGTTTTATGACGCTCCAGTAAAAAGTTACAAGCATTTGTATGTTGCAAACTTTCATACGTGTAGGACGTACAGTATAGAAATTAAGGCCATTTGAAGTTTTATCAGTGTCTGATTTGGGACTCAAGGGTAGCATAGCTTTGAGCGATAGCTTAAATAGACAAGAGGCTCGAGTAATTTATAGTTAAAAAATTTCAAGGTTTTATGACGCTCCAGTAAAAAGTTACAAGCATTTGTATGTTGCAAACTTTCATACGTGTAGGACGTACCGTATAGAAGTTAGGGCCATTTGAAGTTTTATCAGTGTCTGATTTGGGACTCAAGGGTAGCATAGCTTTGAGCGATAGCTTAAATTGACATGAGGGTCGAGTACTTTATTGTTACAAAATTTCAAGGTTTTATGACGCTCCAGTAAAAAGTTACAAGCATTTGTATATTGCAAACTTTGAATAGTGTAGGACGTACCGTCTAGAAATTAGGGCCATTTGAAGTTTTCTCAGTGTTTGACTTGGGACTCAAGGGTAGCATAGCTTTGAGCGATAGCTTAAATTGACATGAGGCTCGAGTACTTTATTGTTACAAAATTTCAAGGTTTTATGACGCTCCAGTAAAAACTTACAAGCATTTGTATGTTGCAAACTTTGAATGGTGTAGGACGTACCGTATAGAAGTTAGGGCCATTTGAAGTTTTCTCAGTGTTTGATTTGGGACTCAAGGGTAGCATAGCTTTGAGCGATAGCTTTAATTAACAAGAGGCTCGAGTACTTTATTGTTACAAAATTTCAAGGTTTTGTGACTCTCCAGTAAAAAGTTACAAGCATTTGTATGTTGCAAACTTTGATAGGTGTAGGACGTACCGTATAGAAGTTAGGGCCATTTGAAGTTTTATCAGTGTTTGATTTGGGACTCAAGGGTAGCATAGCTTTGAGCGATAGCTTTAATTGACAAGAGGCTCGAGTACTTTATTGTTACAAAATTTCAAGGTTTTATGACGCTCCAGTAAAAAGTTACAAGCATTTGTATGTTGCAAACTTTCATACGTGTAGGACGTACCGTATAGAAGCTAGGGCCATTTGAAGTTTTATCAGTGTTTGATTTGGGACTCAAGGGTAGCATAGCTTTGAGCTTTAATTGACAAGAGGCTCGAGTACTTTATTGTTACAAAAATTAGAGGTTTCGTGACGCTCCAGTAAAAAGTTACAAGCATTTGTATATTGCAAACTTTCATACGTGTAGGACGTACCGTATACAAGTTAGAGCCATTTGAAGTTTTATCAGTGTTTGATTTGGGACTCAAGGGTAGCATAGCTTTGAGCGATAGCTTAAATAGACAAGAGGCTCGAGTAATTTATAGTTACAAAATTTCAAGGTTTTATGACGCTCCAGTAAAAACTTACAAGCATTTGTATGTTGCAAACTTTGAATGGTGTAGGACGTACCGTATAGAAGTTAGGGCATTTGAAGTTTTCTCAGTGTTTCATTTGGGACTCAAGGGTAGCATAGCTTTGGGCGATAGCTTTAATTGACAAGAGGCTCGAGTACTTTATTGTTACAAAATTTCAAGGTTTTGTGACGCTCCAGTAAAAAGTTACAAGCATTTGTATGTTGCAAACTTTGATAGGTGTAGGACGTACCGTATAGAAGTTAGGGCCATTGGAAGTTTTATCAGTGTTTGATTTGGGACTCAAGGGTAGCATAGCTTTGAGCGATAGCTTTAATTGACAAGAGGCTCGAGTACTTTATTGTTACAAAATTTCAAGGTTTTGTGACGCTCAATTAAAAAGTTACAAGCATTTGTATGCTGCAAACTTTGATAGGTGTAGGACGTACCGTATAGAAGTTAGGGCCATTTGAAGTTTTATCAGTGTTTGATTTGGGACTCAAGGGTAGCATAGTTTTGAACGATAGCTTTAATTGGCAAGAGGCTCGAGTACTTTATTGCTACAAAATTACAAGGTTTTATGACGCTCCAGTAAAAAGTTACAAGAATTTGTATGTTGCAAACTTTCATACGTTTAGGACGTACAGTATAGAAGTTAGGGCCATTTGAAGTTTTATCAGTGTTTGATTTGGGACTCAAGGGTAGCATAGCTTTGAGCGATAGCTTTAATTGACAAGAGGCTCGAGTGCTTTATTGTTACAAAATTTCAAGGTTTTGTGACGCTCCAGTAAAAAGTTACAAGCATTTGTATGTTGCAAACTTTGATAGGTGTAGGACGTACCGTATAGAAGTTAGGGCCATTTGAAGTTTTCTTAGTGTTTGATTTGGGACTCAAGGGTAGCATAGCTTTGAACGATAGCTTAAATAGACAAGAGGCTCGAGTAATTTATAGTTACAAAATTTCAAGGTTTTATGACGCTCCAGTAAAAACTTACAAGCATTTGTATGTTGCAAACTTTGAATGGTGTAGGACGTACCGTATAGAAGTTAGGGCCATTTGAAGTTTTCTCAGTGTTTGACTTGGGACTCAAGGGTAGCATAGCTTTGAGCGATAGCTTAAATTGGCAAGAGGCTCGAGTACTTTATTGTTACAAAATTTCAAGGTTTTATGACGCTCCAGTAAAAAGTTACAAGCATTTGTATATTGCAAACTTTGATAGGTCTAGGACGTACCGTATAGAAGCTAGGGCCATTTGAAGTTTTATCAGTGTTTGATTTGGGACTCAAGGGTAGCATAGCTTTGAGCGATAGCTTTAATTGACAAGAGGCTCGAGTGCTTTATTGTTACAAAATTTCAAGGTTTTGTGACGCTCCAGTAAAAAGTTACAAGCATTTGTATGTTGCAAACTTTGATAGGTGTAGGACGTACCGTATAGAAGTTAGGGCCATTTGAAGTTTTATCAGTGTTTGATTTGGGACTCAAGGGTAGCATAGCTTTGAGCGATAGCTTTAATTGACAAGAGGCTCGAGTACTTTATTGTTACAAAATTACAAGATTTTGAGACGCTCCAGTAAAAAGTTACAAGCATTTGTATGTTGCAAACTTTGATAGGTGTAGGACGTACCGTATAGAAGTTAGGGTCATTTGAAGTTTTCTCTGTGTTTGAGTTGGGACTCAAGGGTAGCATAGCTTTGAGCGATAGCTTTAATTGACAAGAGGCTCGAGTACTTTATTGTTACAACATTTCAAGGTTTTGTGACGCTCCAGTAAAAAGTTACAAGCATTTGTATGTTGCAAACTTTGATAGGTGTAGGACGTACCGTATAGAAGTTAGGGCCATTTGAAGTTTTCTCTGTGTTTGAGTTGGGACTCAAGGGTAGCATAGCTTTGACCGATAGCTTAAATTGGCAAGAGGCTCGAGTACTTTATTGTTACAAAATTACTAGGTTTTATGACGCTCCAGTAAAAAGTTACAAGCATTTGTATGGTGCAAACTTTCATACGTGTAGGACGTACCGTATATAAGTTAGGGCCATTTGAAGTTTTCTCAGTGTTTGATTTGGGACTCAAGTGTAGCATAGCTTTGAGCGATAGATTAAATTGGCAAGAGGCTCGAGTACTTTATTGTTACAAAATTTCAAGGTTTTATGACGCTCCAGTAAAAAGTTACAAGCATTTGTATGTTTCAAACTTTGATAGGTGTGGGACGTACCGTATAGAAGTTAGGGCCATTTGAAGCTTTATCAGTGTTTGATTTGGGACTTAAGGGTAGCATAGCTTTGAGCGATAGAATAAATTGACAAGAGGCTCGAGTACTTTATTGTTACAAAATTTCAAGGTTTTCTGACGCTCCAATTAAAACTTACAAGCATTTGCATGTTGCAAACTTTGATAGGTGTAGGACGTACCGTATAGAAGTTAGGGCCATTTGAAGTTTTATCAGAGTTTGATTTGGGACTCAAGGGTAGCATAGCTTTGAGCGATAGCTTAAATTGACAAGAGGCTCGAGTACTTTATTGTCACAAAATTTCAAGGTTTTCTGACGCTCCAGTAAAAAGTTACAAGCATTTGTATGTTGCCAACTTTGATAGGTGTAGGACGTACCGTATAGAAGTTAGGGCCATTTGAAGTTTTCTCAGTGTTTGATTTGGGTCTCAAGGGTAGCATAGCTTTGAGCGATAGCTTAAATAGACAAGAGGCTCGAGTACTTTATTGTTACAAAATTTCAAGGTTTTGTGACGCTCCCGTAAAAAGTTACAAGCATTTGTATGTTGCAAACTTTCATACGTGTAGGACGTACCGTTTAGAAGTTAGGGCCATTTGAAGTTTTCTCAGTGTTTTGATTTGGGACTCAAGGGTAGCATAGCTTTGAGCGCTAGCTTTAATTGGCAAGAGGCTCGAGTACTTTATTGTTACAAAATTATAAGGTTTTATGACGCTCCAGTAAAAAGTTACAAGCATTTGTATGTTGCAAACTTTGATAGGTGTAGGACGTACCGTATACAAGTTAGGGCCATTTGAAGTTTTCTCAGTGTTTGATTTGGGACTCAAGAGTAGCATAGCTTTGAGCGATAGCTTAAATAGACAAGAGGCTCGAGTAATTTATAGTTACAAAATTTCAAGGTTTTCTGACGCTCCAGTAAAAAGTTACCAGCATTTCTATGTTGCAAACTTTCATACGTGTAGGACGTACCGTATAGAAGTTAGGGCCATTTGAAGTTTTATCAGTGTTTGATTTGGGACTCAAGGGTAGCATAGCTTTGAGCGATAGATTAGAGTGGCAAGAGGCTCGAGTACTTTATTGTTAAAAAATTTCAAGGTTTTATGACGCTCCAGTAAAAACTTACAAGCATTTGTATATTGCAAACTTTGATAGGTGTAGGACGTACCGTATAGAAGTTAGGGCCATTTGAAGTTTTATCAGTGTTTGATTTGGGACTCAAGGGTGGCATAGCTTTGAGCGATAGCTTTAATTGACAAGAGGCTCGAGTACTTTATTGTTACAAAATTTCAAGGTTTTATGACGCTCCAGTAAAAAGTTACAAGCATTTGTATATTGCAAACTTTGATAGGTGTAGGACGTACCGTATAGAAGTTAGGGCCATTTGAAGTTTTCTCAGTGTTTGATTTGGGACTCAAGGGTAGCATAGCTTTGTGCGATAACTTTAATTGGCAAGAGGCTCGAGTACTTTATTGTTACAAAATTACAAGGTTTTATGACGCTCCAGTAAAAAGTTACAAGCATTTGTATGTTGCAAACTTTCATACGTGTAGGACGTACCGTATAGAAGTTAGGGCCATTTGAAGTTTTCTCAGTGTTTGATTTGGGACTCAAGGGTAGCATAGCTTTGAGCGATAGATTAAATTGGCAAGAGGATCGAGTACTTTATTGTTACAAAATTTCAAGGTTTTATGACGCTCCAGTAAAAAGTTACAAGCATTTGTATGTTTCAAACTTTGATAAGTGTAGGACGTACCGTATACAAGTTAGGGCCATTTGAAGTTTTATCAGTGTTTGATTTGGGACTTAAGGGTAGCATAGCTTTGAGCGATAGAATAAATTGACAAGAGGCTCGAGTACTTTATTATTACAAAATTTCAAGGTTTTATGACGCTCCAGTAAAAACTTACAAGCATTTGTATATTGCAAACTTTGATAGGTGTAGGACGTACCGTATAGAAGTTAGGGCCATTTGAAGTTTTATCAGTGTTTGATTTGGGACTCAAGGGTGGCATAGCTTTGAGCGATAGCTTTAATTGGCAAGAGGCTCGAGTACTTTATTGTTACAAAATTACAAGGTTTTAAGACGCTCCAGTAAAAAGTTACAAGCATTTGTATGTTGCAAACTTTGATAGGTGTAGGACGTACCGTATACAAGTTAGGGCCATTTGAAGTTTTCTCAGTGTTTGATTTGGGACTCAAGAGTAGCATAGCTTTGAGCGATAGCTTAAATAGACAAGAGGCTCGAGTAATTTATAGTTACAAAATTTCAAGGTTTTCTGACGCTCCAGTAAAAAGTTACAAGCATTTGTATGTTGCAAACTTTCATACGTGTAGGACGTACCGTATAGAAGTTAGGGCCATTTGAAGTTTTCTCAGTGTTTGATTTGGGACTCAAGGTAGCATAGCTTTGAGCGATAGATTAGAGTGGCAAGAGGCTCGAGTACTTTATTGTTACAAAATTTCAAGGTTTTATGACGCTCCAGTAAAAACTTACAAGCATTTGTATATTGCAAACTTTGATAGGTGTAGGACGTACCGTATAGAAGTTAGGGCCATTTGAAGTTTTATCAGTGTTTGATTTGGGACTCAAGGGTGGCATAGCTTTGAGCGATAGCTTTAATTGACAAGAGGCTCGAGTACTTTATTGTTACAAAATTTCAAGGTTTTATGACGCTCCAGTAAAAAGTTACAAGCATTTGTATATTGCAAACTTTGATAGGTGTACCGTATAGAAGTTAGGGCCATTTGAAGTTTTCTCAGTGTTTGATTTGGGACTCAAGGGTAGCATAGCTTTGTGCGATAGCTTTAATTGGCAAGAGGCTCGAGTACTTTATTGTTACAAAATTACAAGGTTTTATGACGCTCCAGTAAAAAGTTACAAGCATTTGTATGTTGCAAACTTTGATAGGTGTAGGACGTACCGTATAGAAGTTAGGCCCATTTGAAGTTTTCTTAGTGTTTGATTTGGGACTCAAGGGTATCATAGCTTTGAGCGATAGATTAACTTGGCAAGAGGCTCGAGTACTTTATTGTTACAAAATTTCAAGGTTTCATGACGCTCCAGTAAAAACTTACAAGCATTTGTATGTTTCAAACTTTGATAGGTGTAGGACGTACCGTATACAAGTTAGGGCCATTTGAAGTTTTATCAGTGTCTGATTTGGGACTTAAGGGTAGCATAGCTTTGAGCGATAGCTTAAATTGACAAGAGGCTCGAGTACTTTATTTTTACAAAATTTCAAGGTTTTCTGACGCTCCAGTAAAAAGTTACAAGCATTTGTATGTTGCAAACTTTCATACGTGTAGGACGTACCGTATAGAAGTTAGGGCCATTTGAAGTTTTCTCAGTGTTTGATTTGGGACTCAAGGGTAGCATAGCTTTGAGCGATAGATTAAATTGGCAAGAGGCTCGAGTTCTTTATTGTTACAAAATTTCAAGGTTTTATGACGCTCCAGTAAAAAGTTACAAGCATTTGTATGTTTCAAACTTTGATAGGTGTAGGACGTACCGTATACAAGTTAGGGCCATTTGAAGTTTTATCAGTGTTTGATTTGGGACTTAAGGGTAGCATAGCTTTGAGCGATAGAATAAATTGACAAGAGGCTCGAGTACTTTATTGTTACAAAATTTCAAGGTTTTATGACGCTCCAGTAAAAACTTACAAGCATTTGTATGTTGCAAACTTTCATACGTGTAGGACGTACCGTATAGAAGTTAGGGCCATTTGAAGTTTTATCAGTGTTTGATTTGGGACTCAAGGGTAGCATAGCTTTGAGCGATAGATTAAATTGACAAGAGGCTCGAGTACTTTCTTGTTACAAAATTTCAAGGTTTTCTGACGCTCCAGTAAAAAGTTACAAGCATTTGTATGTTGCAAACTTTGATAGGTGTAGGACGTACCGTATAGAAGTAAGGGCCATTTGAAGTTTTATCAGTGTTTGATTTGGGACTCAAGGGTAGCATAGCTTTGAGCGATAGCTTAAATTGACAAGAGGCTCGAGTACTTTATTGTTACAAAATTTCAAGGTTTTCTGACGCTCCAGTAAAAAGTTACAAGCATTTGTATGTTGCAAACTTTGATAGGTGTAGGACGTACCGTATAGAAGTTAGGGCCATTTGAAGTTTTCTCAGTGTTTGATTTGGGACTCAAGGGTAGCATAGCTTTGAGCGATAGCTTAAATAGACAAGAGGCTCGAGTACTTTATTGTTACAAAATTTCAAGGTTTTGTGACGCTCCAGTAAAAAGTTACAAGCATTTGTATGTTGCAAACTTTCATACGTGTAGGACGTACCGTATAGAAGTTAGGGCCATTTGAAGTTTTCTCAGTGTTTTGATTTGGGACTCAAGGGTAGTATAGCTTTGAGCGATAGCTTTAATTGGCAAGAGGCTCGAGTACTTTATTGTTACAAAATTACAAGGTTTTATGACGCTCCAGTAAAAAGTTACAATCATTTGTATGTTGCAAACTTTGATAGGTGTAGGACGTACCGTATAGAAGTTAAGGCCATTTGAAGTTTTTTCAGTGTTTGATTTGGGACTCAAGGGTAGCATAGCTTTGAGCGATAGCTTAAATAGACAAGAGGCTCGAGTAATTTATAGTTACAAAATTTCAAGGTTTTCTGAGGGTCCAGTAAAAAGTTACAAGCATTTGTATGTTGCAAACTTTCATTCGTGTAGGACGTACCGTATAGAAGTTAGGGCCATTTGAAGTTTTCTCAGTGTTTGATTTGGGACTCAAGGGTAGCATAGCTTTGAGCGAAAGATTAGATTGGCAAGAGGCTCGAGTACTTTATTGTTACAAAATTTCAAGGTTTTATGACGCTCCAGTAAAAACTTACAAGCATTTGTATATTGCAAACTTTGATAGGTGTAGGACGTACCGTATAGAAGTTAGAGCCATTTGAAGTTTTATCAGTGTTTGATTTGGGACTCAAGGGTAGCATAGCTTTGAGCGATAACTTTAATTGAGAAGAGGCTCGAGTACTTAATTGTTACAAAATTTCAAGGTTTTATGACGCTCCAGTAAAAAGTTACAAGCATTTGTATATTGCAAACTTTGATAGGTGTTGGACGTACCATATAGAAGTTAGGGCCATTTGAAGTTTTATCAGTGTTTGATTTGGGACTCAAGGGTAGCATAGCTTTGAGCGATAGATTAGATTGGCAAGAGGTTCGAGTACTTTATTGATACAAAATTTCAAGGTTTTATGACGCTCCAGTAAAAAGTTACAAGCATTTGTATGTTGCAAACTTTGATAGGTGTAGGACGTACCGTATAGAAGTTAGGGCCATTTGAAGTTTTATCAGTGTTTGATTTGGGACTCAAGGGTAGCATAGCTTTGAGCGATAGCTTTAATTGACAAGAGGCTCGAGTACTTTATTGTTACAAAATTTCAAGGTTTTGTGACGCTCCAGTAAAAAGTTACAAGCATTTGTATGTTGCAAACTTTCATACGTGTAGGACGTACCGTATAGAAGTTAGGGCCATTTGAAGTTTTCTCAGTGTTTTGATTTGGGACTCAAGGGTAGCATAGCTTTGAGCGTTAGCTTTAATTGGCAAGTGGCTCGAGTACTTTATTGTTACAAAATTACAAGGTTTTATGACGCTGCAGTAAAAAGTTACAAGCATTTGTATGTTGCAAACTTTGAGAGGTGTAGGACGTACCGTATAGAAGTTAGGGCCATTTGAAGTTTTCTCAGTGTTTGATTTGGGACTCAAGGGTAGCATAGCTTTGAGCGATAGCTTAAATAGACAAGAGGCTCGAGTAATTTATAGTTACAAAATTTCAAGGTTTTATGACGCTCCAGTAAAAACTTACAAGCATTTGAATGTTGCAAACTTTGAATGGTGTAGGACGTACCGTATAGAAGTTAGGGCCATTTGAAGTTTTCTCAGTGTTTGATTTGGGACTCAAGGGTAGCATAGCTTTGAGCGATAGCTTAAATTGGCAAGAGGCTCGAGTACTTTATTGTTGTTTATATTGCAAACTTTCTCAGTGTTTTGATTTGGGACTCAAGGGTAGCATAGCTTTGAGCGATAGCTTTAATTGGCAAGAGGCTCGAGTACTTTATTGTTACAAAATTACAAAGTTTTATGACGCTCCAGTAAAAAGTTACAATCATTTGTATGTTGCAAACTTTGATAGGTGTAGGACGTACCGTATAGAAGTTAGGGCCATTTGAAGTTTTCTCAGTGTTTGATTTGGGACTCAAGGGTAGCATAGCTTTGTGCGATAGCTTTAATTGGCAAGAGGCTCGAGTACTTTATTGTTACAAAATTACAAGGTTTTATGACGCTCCAGTAAAAAGTTACAAGCATTTGTATGTTGCAAACTTTGATAGGTGTAGGACGTACCGTATAGAAGTTAGGCCCATTTGAAGTTTTCTCAGTGTTTGATTTGGGACTCAAGGGTATCATAGCTTTGAGCGATAGATTAACTTGGCAAGAGGCTCGAGTACTTTATTGTTACAAAATTTCAAGGTTTCATGACGCTCCAGTAAAAACTTACAAGCATTTGTATGTTTCAAACTTTGATAGGTGTAGGACGTACCGTATACAAGTTAGGGCCATTTGAAGTTTTATCAGTGTCTGATTTGGGACTTAAGGGTAGCATAGCTTTGAGCGATAGCTTAAATTGACAAGAGGCTCGAGTACTTTATTTTTACAAAATTTCAAGGTTTTCTGACGCTCCAGTAAAAAGTTACAAGCATTTGTATGTTGCAAACTTTCATACGTGTAGGACGTACCGTATAGAAGTTAGGGCCATTTGAAGTTTTCTCAGTGTTTGATTTGGGACTCAAGGGTAGCATAGCTTTGAGCGATAGATTAAATTGGCAAGAGGCTCGAGTTCTTTATTGTTACAAAATTTCAAGGTTTTATGACGCTCCAGTAAAAAGTTACAAGCATTTGTATGTTTCAAACTTTGATAGGTGTAGGACGTACCGTATACAAGTTAGGGCCATTTGAAGTTTTATCAGTGTTTGATTTGGGACTTAAGGGTAGCATAGCTTTGAGCGATAGAATAAATTGACAAGAGGCTCGAGTACTTTATTGTTACAAAATTTCAAGGTTTTATGACGCTCCAGTAAAAACTTACAAGCATTTGTATGTTGCAAACTTTCATACGTGTAGGACGTACCGTATAGAAGTTAGGGCCATTTGAAGTTTTATCAGTGTTTGATTTGGGACTCAAGGGTAGCATAGCTTTGAGCGATAGCTTAAATTGACAAGAGGCTCGAGTACTTTCTTGTTACAAAATTTCAAGGTTTTCTGACGCTCCAGTAAAAAGTTACAAGCATTTGTATGTTGCAAACTTTGATAGGTGTAGGACGTACCGTATAGAAGTAAGGGCCATTTGAAGTTTTATCAGTGTTTGATTTGGGACTCAAGGGTAGCATAGCTTTGAGCGATAGCTTAAATTGACAAGAGGCTCGAGTACTTTATTGTTACAAAATTTCAAGGTTTTCTGACGCTCCAGTAAAAAGTTACAATCATTTGTATGTTGCAAACTTTGATAGGTGTAGGACGTACCGTATAGAAGTTAAGGCCATTTGAAGTTTTTTCAGTGTTTGATTTGGGACTCAAGGGTAGCATAGCTTTGAGCGATAGCTTAAATAGACAAGAGGCTCGAGTAATTTATAGTTACAAAATTTCAAGGTTTTCTGACGGTCCAGTAAAAAGTTACAAGCATTTGTATGTTGCAAACTTTCATTCGTGTAGGACGTACCGTATAGAAGTTAGGGCCATTTGAAGTTTTCTCAGTGTTTGATTTGGGACTCAAGGGTAGCATAGCTTTGAGCGAAAGATTAGATTGGCAAGAGGCTCGAGTACTTTATTGTTACAAAATTTCAAGGTTTTATGACGCTCCAGTAAAAACTTACAAGCATTTGTATATTGCAAACTTTGATAGGTGTAGGACGTACCGTATAGAAGTTAGAGCCATTTGAAGTTTTATCAGTGTTTGATTTGGGACTCAAGGGTAGCATAGCTTTGAGCGATAACTTTAATTGAGAAGAGGCTCGAGTACTTTATTGTTACAAAATTTCAAGGTTTTATGACGCTCCAGTAAAAAGTTACAAGCATTTGTATATTGCAAACTTTGATAGGTGTAGGACGTACCGTATAGAAGTTAGGGCCATTTGAAGTTTTATCAGTGTTTGATTTGGGACTCAAGGGTAGCATAGCTTTGAGCGATAGATTAGATTGGCAAGAGGTTCGAGTACTTTATTGATACAAAATTTCAAGGTTTTATGACGCTCCAGTAAAAAGTTACAAGCATTTGTATGTTGCAAACTTTGATAGGTGTAGGACGTACCGTATAGAAGTTAGGGCCATTTGAAGTTTTATCAGTGTTTGATTTGGGACTCAAGGGTAGCATAGCTTTGAGCGATAGCTTTAATTGACAAGAGGCTCGAGTACTTTATTGTTACAAAATTTCAAGGTTTTGTGACGCTCCAGTAAAAAGTTACAAGCATTTGTATGTTGCAAACTTTCATACGTGTAGGACGTACCGTATAGAAGTTAGGGCCATTTGAAGTTTTCTCAGTGTTTTGATTTGGGACTCAAGGGTAGCATAGCTTTGAGCGTTAGCTTTAATTGGCAAGTGGCTCGAGTACTTTATTGTTACAAAATTACAAGGTTTTATGACGCTGCAGTAAAAAGTTACAAGCATTTGTATGTTGCAAACTTTGAGAGGTGTAGGACGTACCGTATAGAAGTTAGGGCCATTTGAAGTTTTCTCAGTGTTTGATTTGGGACTCAAGGGTAGCATAGCTTTGAGCGATAGCTTAAATAGACAAGAGGCTCGAGTAATTTATAGTTACAAAATTTCAAGGTTTTATGACGCTCCAGTAAAAACTTACAAGCATTTGAATGTTGCAAACTTTGAATGGTGTAGGACGTACCGTATAGAAGTTAGGGCCATTTGAAGTTTTCTCAGTGTTTGATTTGGGACTCAAGGGTAGCATAGCTTTGAGCGATAGCTTAAATTGGCAAGAGGCTCGAGTACTTTATTGTTGTTTATATTGCAAACTTTGATAGGTGTAGGACGTACCGAATAGAAGTTAGGGCCATTTGAAGTTTTATCAGTGTTTGATTTGGGACTCAAGGGTAGTATAGCTTTGAGCGATAGCTTTAATTGGCAAGAGGCTCGAGTACTTTATTGTTACAAAATTACAAGGTTTTATGACGCTCCAGTAAAAAGTTACAATCATTTGTATGTTGCAAACTTTGATAGGTGTAGGACGTACAGTATAGAAGTTAGGGCCATTTGAAGTTTTCTCAGTGTTTGATTTGGGACTCAAGGGTAGCATAGCTTTGAGCGATAGCTTAAATAGACAAGAGGCTCGAGTACTTTATTGTTACAAAATTTCAAGGTTTTGTGACGCTCCAGTAAAAAGTTACAAGCATTTGTATGTTGCAAACTTTCATACGTGTAGGACGTACCGTATAGAAGTTAGGGCCATTTGAAGTTTTCTCAGTGTTTTGATTTGGGACTCAAGGGTAGTATAGCTTTGAGCGATAGCTTTAATTGGCAAGAGGCTCGAGTACTTTATTGTTACAAAATTACAAGGTTTTATGACGCTCCAGTAAAAAGTTACAATCATTTGTATGTTGCAAACTTTGATAGGTGTAGGACGTACCGTATAGAAGTTAAGGCCATTTGAAGTTTTTTCAGTGTTTGATTTGGGACTCAAGGGTAGCATAGCTTTGAGCGATAGCTTAAATAGACAAGAGGCTCGAGTAATTTATAGTTACAAAATTTCAAGGTTTTCTGACGGTCCAGTAAAAAGTTACAAGCATTTGTATGTTGCAAACTTTCATTCGTGTAGGACGTACCGTATGGAAGTTAGGGCCATTTGAAGTTTTCTCAGTGTTTGATTTGGGACTCAAGGGTAGCATAGCTTTGAGCGAAAGATTAGATTGGCAAGAGGCTCGAGTACTTTATTGTTACAAAATTTCAAGGTTTTATGACGCTCCAGTAAAAACTTACAAGCATTTGTATATTGCAAACTTTGATAGGTGTAGGACGTACCGTATAGAAGTTAGAGCCATTTGAAGTTTTATCAGTGTTTGATTTGGGACTCAAGGGTAGCATAGCTTTGAGCGATAACTTTAATTGAGAAGAGGCTCGAGTACTTAATTGTTACAAAATTTCAAGGTTTTATGACGCTCCAGTAAAAAGTTACAAGCATTTGTATATTGCAAACTTTGATAGGTGTAGGACGTACCGTATAGAAGTTAGGGCCATTTGAAGTTTTATCAGTGTTTGATTTGGGACTCAAGGGTAGCATAGCTTTGAGCGATAGATTAGATTGGCAAGAGGTTCGAGTACTTTATTGATACAAAATTTCAAGGTTTTATGACGCTCCAGTAAAAAGTTACAAGCATTTGTATGTTGCAAACTTTGATAGGTGTAGGACGTACCGTATAGAAGTTAGGGCCATTTGAAGTTTTATCAGTGTTTGATTTGGGACTCAAGGGTAGCATAGCTTTGAGCGATAGCTTTAATTGACAAGAGGCTCGAGTACTTTATTGTTACAAAATTTCAAGGTTTTGTGACGCTCCAGTAAAAAGTTACAAGCATTTGTATGTTGCAAACTTTCATACGTGTAGGACGTACCGTATAGAAGTTAGGGCCATTTGAAGTTTTCTCAGTGTTTTGATTTGGGACTCAAGGGTAGCATAGCTTTGAGCGTTAGCTTTAATTGGCAAGTGGCTCGAGTACTTTATTGTTACAAAATTACAAGGTTTTATGACGCTGCAGTAAAAAGTTACAAGCATTTGTATGTTGCAAACTTTGAGAGGTGTAGGACGTACCGTATAGAAGTTAGGGCCATTTGAAGTTTTCTCAGTGTTTAATTTGGGACTCAAGGGTAGCATAGCTTTGAGCGATAGCTGAAATAGACAAGAGGCTCGAGTAATTTATAGTTACAAAATTTCAAGGTTTTATGACGCTCCAGTAAAAACTTACAAGCATTTGAATGTTGCAAACTTTGAATGGTGTAGGACGTACCGTATAGAAGTTAGGGCCATTTGAAGTTTTCTCAGTGTTTGATTTGGGACTCAAGGGTAGCATAGCTTTGAGCGATAGCTTAAATTGGCAAGAGGCTCGAGTACTTTATTGTTGTTTATATTGCAAACTTTGATAGGTGTAGGACGTACCGAATAGAAGTTAGGGCCATTTGAAGTTTTATCAGTGTTTGATTTGGGACTCAAGGGTAGCATAGCTTTGAGCGATAGCTTTAATTGACAAGAGGCTCGAGTGCTTTATTGTTACAAAATTTCAAGGTTTTGTGACGCTCCAGTAAAAAGTTACAAGCATTTGTATGTTGCAAACTTTGATAGGTGTAGGACGTACCGTATAGAAGTTAGGGCCATTTGAAGTTTTCTCAGTGTTTGATTTGGGACTCAAGGGTAGCATAGCTTTGAGCGATAGCTTTAATTGACAAGAGGCTCGAGTACTTTATTGTTACAAAATTACAAGGTTTTGTGACGCTCCAGTAAAAAGTTACAAGCATTTGTATATTGCAAACTTTGATAGGTGTAGGACGTACCGTATAGAAGTTAGGGCCATTTGAAGTTTTATCAGTGTTTGATTTGGGACTCAAGGGTAGCATAGCTTTGAGCGATAGCTTTAATTGGCAAGAGGCTCGAGTACTTTATTGTTACAACATTTCAAGCTTTTGTGACGCTCCAGTAAAAAGTTACAAGCATTTGTATGTTGCAAACTTTGATAGGTGTAGGACGTACCGTATAGAAGTTAGGGCCATTTGAAGTTTTTTTTGTGTTTGATTTGGGACTCAAGGGTAGCATAGCTTTGACCGATAGCTTAAATTGGCAAGAGGCTCGAGTACTTTATTGTTACAAAATTACTAGGTTTTATGACGCTCCAGTAAAAAATTACAAGCATTTGTATGGTGCAAACTTTCATACGTGTGGGACGTACCGTATAGAAGTTAGGGCCATTTGAAGTTTTCTCAGTGTTTGATTTGAGACTCAAGGGTAGCATAGCTTTGAGCGATAGATTAAATTGGCAAGAGGCTCGAGTACTTTATTCTTACAAAATTTCAAGGTTTTATGACGCTCCAGTAAAAAGTTACAAGCATTTGTATGTTTCAAACTTTGATAGGTGTAGGACGTACCGTATACAAGTTAGGGCCATTTAAAGTTTTATCAGTGTTTGAATTGGGACATGAGGGTAGCATAGCTTTGAGCGATAGAATAAATTGACAAGAGGCTCGAGTACTTTATTGTCACAAAATTTCAAGGTTTTATGACGCTCCAGTAAAAACTTACAAGCATTTGTATGTTGCAAACTTTCATACGTGTAGGACGTACCGTATAGAAGTTAGGGCCATTTGAAGTTTTATCAGTGTTTGATTTGGGACTCAAGGGTAGCATAGCTTTGAGCGATAGCTTAAATTGACAAGAGGCTCGAGTACTTTATTGTTACAAAATTTCAAGGTTTTCTGACGCTCCAGTAAAAAGTTACAAGCATTTGCATGTTGCAAACTTTGATAGGTGTAGGACGTACCGTAGAGAAGTTAGGGCCATTTGAAGTTTTATCAGTGTTTGATTTGCAAACTTTCATACGTGTAGGACGTACCGTATAGAAGTTAGGGCCATTTGAAGTTTTCTCAGTGTTTTGATTTGGGACTCAAGGGTAGCGATAGCTTTAATTGGCAAGAGGCTCGAGTACTTTATTGTTACAAAATTACAAGGTTTTATGACGCTCCAGTAAAAGTTACAAGCATTTGTATGTTGCAAACTTTGATAGGTGTAGGACGTACCGTATACAAGTTAGGGCCATTTGAAGTTTTCTCAGTGTTTGATTTGGGACTCAAGGGTAGCATAGCTTTGAGCGATAGCTTTAATAGACAAGAGGCTCGAGTAATTTATAGTTACAAAATTTCAAGGTTTTCTGACGCTCCAGTAAAAAGTTACAAGCATTTGTATGTTGCAAACTTTCATACGTGTAGGACGTACCGTATAGAAGTTAGGGCCATTTTAAGTTTTCTCAGTGTTTGATTTGGGACTCAAGGGTAGCATAGCTTTGAGCGATAGATTAGATTGGCAAGAGGCTCGAGTACTTTATTGTTACAAAATTTCAAGGTTTTCTGACGCTCCAGTAAAAAGTTACAAGCATTTGCATGTTGCAAACTTTGATAGGTGTAGGACGTACCGTAGAGAAGTTAGGGCCATTTGAAGTTTTATCAGTGTTTGATTTGGAAACTTTCATACGTGTAGGACGTACCGTATAGAAGTTAGGGCCATTTGAAGTTTTCTCAGTGTTTTGATTTGGGACTCAAGGGTAGCGATAGCTTTAATTGGCAAGAGGCTCGAGTACTTTATTGTTACAAAATTACAAGGTTTTATGACGCTCCAGTAAAAAGTTACAAGCATTTGTATGTTGCAAACTTTCATAGGTGTAGGACGTACCGTATACAAGTTAGGGCCATTTGAAGTTTTCTCAGTGTTTGATTTGGGACTCAAGAGTAGCATAGCTTTGAGCGATAGCTTAAATAGACAAGAGGCTCGAGTAATTTATAGTTACAAAATTTCAAGGTTTTCTGACGCTCCAGTAAAAAGTTACAAGCATTTGTATGTTGCAAACTTTGATAGGAGTAGGTCGTACCGTATAGAAGTTAAGGCCATTTGAAGTTTTTTCAGTGTTTGATTTGGGACTCAAGGGTAGCATAGCTTTGAGCGATAGCTTAAATAGACAAGAGGCTCGAGTAATTTATAGTTACAAACTTTCAAGGTTTTCTGACGCTCCAGTAAAAAGTTACAAGCATTTGTATGTTGCAAACTTTCATTCGTGTAGGACGTACCGTATAGAAGTTAGGGCCATTTGAAGTTTTCTCAGTGTTTGATTTGGGACTCAAGGGTAGCATAGCTTTGAGCGAAAGATTAGATTGGCAAGAGGCTCGAGTACTTTATTGTTACAAAATTTCAAGGTTTTATGACGCTCCAGTAAAAACTTACAAGCATTTGTATATTGCAAACTTTGATAGGTGTAGGACGTACCGTATAGAAGTTAGAGCCATTTGAAGTTTTATCAGTGTTTGATTTGGGACTCAAGGGTAGCATAGCTTTGAGCGATAACTTTAATTGAGAAGAGGCTCGAGTACTTTATTGTTACAAAATTTCAAGGTTTTATGACGCTCCAGTAAAAAGCTACAAGCATTTGTATATTGCAAACTTTGATAGGTGTAGGACGTACCGTATAGAAGTTAGGGCCATTTGAAGTTTTATCAGTGTTTGATTTGGGACTCAAGGGTAGCATAGCTTTGAGCGATAGATTAGATTGGCAAGAGGTTCGAGTACTTTATTGTTACAAAATTTCAAGGTTTTATGACGCTCCAGTAAAAAGTTACAAGCATTTGTATGTTGCAAACTTTGATAGGTGTAGGAGCGTACCGTATAGAAGTTAGGGCCATTTGAAGTTTTATCAGTGTTTGATTTGGGACTCATGGGTAGCATAGCTTTGAGCGATAGCTTTAATTGACAAGAGGCTCGAGTACTTTATTGTTACAAAATTTCAAGATTTTGTGACGCTCCAGTAAAAAGTAACAAGCATTTGTATGTTGCAAACTTTCATACGTGTAGGACGTACCGTATAGAAGTTAGGGCCATTTGAAGTTTTCTCAGTGTTTTGATTTGGGACTCAAGGGTAGCATAGCTTTGAGCGTTAGCTTTAATTGGCAAGAGGCTCGAGTACTTTATTGTTACAAAATTACAAGGTTTTATGACGCTCCAGTAAAAAGTTACAAGCATTTGTATATTGCAAACTTTGAGAGGTGTAGGACGTACCGTATAGAAGTTAGGACCATTTGAGGTTTTCTCAGTGTTTGATTTGGGACTCAAGGGTAGCATAGCTTTGAGCGATAGCTTAAATAGACAAGAGGCTCGAGTAATTTATAGTTACAAAATTTCAAGGTTTTATGACGCTCCAGTAAAAACTTACAAGCATTTGTATGTTGCAAACTTTGATAGGTGTAGGACGTACCGTATAGAAGTTAGGGAAATTTGAAGTTTTCTCAGTGTTTGATTTGGGACTCAAGGGTAGCATAGCTTTGAGCGATAGCTTTAATTGGCAAGAGGCTCGAGTACTTTATTGTTACAACATTTCAAGGTTTTGTGACGCTCCAGTAAAAAGTTACAAGCATTTGTATGTTGCAAACTTTGATAGGTGTAGGACGTACCGTATAGAAGTTAGGGCCATTTGAAGATTTTTTTGTGTTTGATTTGGGACTCAAGGGTAGCATAGCTTTGACCGATAGCTTAAATTGGCAAGAGGCTCGAGTACTTTATTGTTACAAAATTACTAGGTTTTATGACGCTCCAGTAAAAAGTTACAAGCATTTGTATGGTGCAAACTTTCATACGTGTGGGACGTACCGTATAGAAGTTAGGGCCATTTGAAGTTTTCTCAGTGTTTGATTTGGGACTCAAGGGTAGCATAGCTTTGAGCGATAGATTAAATTGGCAAGAGGCTCGAGTACTTTATTGTTACAAAATTTCAAGGTTTTATGACGCTCCAGTAAAAAGTTACAAGCATTTGTATGTTTCAAACTTTGATAGGTGTAGGACGTGCCGTATACAAGTTAGGGCCATTTGAAGTTTTATCAGTGTTTGAATTGGGACATAAGGGTAGCATAGCTTTGAGCGATAGAATAAATTGACAAGAGGCTCGAGTACTTTATTGTTACAAAATTTCAAGGTTTTATGACGCTCCAGTAAAAACTTACAAGCATTTGTATGTTGCAAACTTTGATAGGTGTAGGACGTACCGTATAGAAGTTAGGGCCATTTGAAGATTTTTTTGTGTTTGATTTGGGACTCAAGGGTAGCATAGCTTTGACCGATAGCTTAAATTGGCAAGAGGCTCGAGTACTTTATTGTTACAAAATTACTAGGTTTTATGACGCTCCAGTAAAAGTTACAAGCATTTGTATGGTGCAAACTTTCATACGTGTGGGACGTACCGTATAGAAGTTAGGGCCATTTGAAGTTTTCTCAGTGTTTGATTTGGGACTCAAGGGTAGCATAGCTTTGAGCGATAGATTAAATTGGCAAGAGGCTCGAGTACTTTATTGTTACAAAATTTCAAGGTTTTATGACGCTCCAGTAAAAAGTTACAAGCATTTGTATGTTTCAAACTTCTGATAGGTGTAGGACGTACCGTATACAAGTTAGGGCCATTTGAAGTTTTATCAGTGTTTGAATTGGGACATAAGGGTAGCATAGCTTTGAGCGATAGAATAAATTGACAAGAGGCTCGAGTACTTTATTGTTACAAAATTTCAAGGTTTTATGACGCTCTAGTAAAAACTCACAAGCATTTGTATGTTGCAAACTTTCATACGTGTAGGACGTACCGTATAGAAGTTAGGGCCATTTGAAGTTTTATTAGTGTTTGATTTGGGACTCAAGGGTAGCATAGCTTTGAGCGATAGCTTAAATTGACAAGAGGCTCGAGTACTTTATTGTTACAAAATTTCAAGGTTTTCTGACGCTCCAGTAAAAAGTTACAAGCATTTGCATGTTGCAAACTTTGATAGGTGTAGGACGTACCGTAGAGAAGTTAGGGTCATTTGAAGTTTTATCAGTGTTTGATTTGCAAACTTTCATACGTGTAGGACGTACCGTATATAAGTTAGGGCCATTTGAAGTTTTCTCAGTGTTTTGATTTGGGACTCAAGGGTAGCGATAGCTTTAATTGGCAAGAGGCTCGAGTACTTTATTGTTACAAAATTTCAAGGTTCTATGACGCTCCAGTAAAAACTTACAAGCATTTGTATGTTTCAAACTTTGATAGGTGTAGGACGTACCGTATACAAGTTATTGCCATTTGAAGTTTTATCAGTGTCTGATTTGGGACTCAAGGGTACCATAGCTTTGAGCGATAGCTTAAATTGACAAGAGGTTCGAGTACTTTATTTTTACAAAATTTCAAGGTTTTCTGACGCTCCAGTAAAAAGTTACAAGCATTTGTATGTTGCAAACTTTCATAGGTGTAGGACGTACCGTATAGAAGTTAGGGCCATTTGAAGTTTTCTCAGTGTTTGATTTGGGACTCAAGGGTAGCATAGCTTTGAGCGATAGATTAAATTGGCAAGAGGCTCGAGTACTTTATTGTTACAAAATTTCAAGGTTTTATGACGCTCCAGTAAAAAGTTACAAGCATTTGTATATTGCAAACTTTGATAGGTGTAGGACGTACCGTATAGAAGTTAGGGCCATTTGAAGTTTTATCAGTGTTTGATTTGGGACTCAAGGGTAGCATAGCTTTGAGCGATAGATTAGATTGGCAAAAGGTTCGAGTACTTTATTGTTACAAAATTTCAAGGTTTTATGACGCTCCAGTAAAAAGTTACAAGCATTTGTATGTTGCAAACTTTGATAGGTGTAGGACGTACCGTATAGAAGTTAGGGCCATTTGAAGTTTTCTCAGTGTTTGATTTGGGACTCAAGGGTAGCATAGCTTTGAGCGATAGCTTTAATTGACAAGAGGCTCGAGTACTTTATTGTTACAAAATTACAAGGTTTTATGACGCTCCAGTAAAAAGTTACAAGCATTTGTATGTTGCAAACTTTGAGAGGTGTAGGACGTACCGTATAGAAGTTAGGACCATTTGAAGTTTTCTCAGTGTTTGATTTGGGACTCAAGGGTAGCATAGCTTTGAGCGATAGCTTAAATAGACAAGAGGCTCGAGTAATTTACAGTTACAAAATTTCAAGGTTTTATGACGCTCCAGTAAAAACTTACAAGTATTTGAATGTTGCAAACTTTGAATGGTGTAGGACGTACCGTATAGAAGTTAGGGCCATTTGAAGTTTTCTCAGTGTTTGATTTGGGACTCAAGGGTAGCATAGCTTTGAGCGATATCTTAAATTGGCAAGAGGCTCGAGTACTTTATTGTTACAAAATTTCAAGGTTTTATGACGCTCCAGTAAAAAGTTACAAGCATTTGTATATTGCAAACTTTGATAGGTGTAGGACGTACCGAATAGAAGTTAGGGCCATTTGAAGTTTTATCAGTGTTTGAGATGGGACTCAAGGGTAGCATAGCTTTGAGAGATAGCTTTAATTGACAAGAGGCTCGAGTGCTTTATTGTTACAAAATGTCAAGGTTTTGTGACGCTCCAGTAAAAAGTTACAAGCATTTGTATGTTGCAAACTTTGATAGGTGTAGGACGTACCGTATAGAAGTTAGGGCCATTTGAAGTTTTCTCAGTGTTTGATTTGGGACTCAAGGGTAGCATAGCTTTGAGCGATAGCTTTAATTGACAAGAGGCTCGAGTACTTTATTGTTACAAAATTACAAGGTTTTGTGACGCTCCAGTAAAAAGTTACAAGCATTTGTATATTGCAAACTTTGATAGGTGTAGGACGTACCGTATAGAAGTTAGGGCCATTTGAAGTTTTATCAGTGTTTGATTTGGGACTCAAGGGTAGCATAGCTTTGAGCGATAGCTTTAATTGGCAAGAGGCTCGAGTACTTTATTGTTACAACATTTCAAGGTTTTGTGACGCTCCAGTAAAAAGTTACAAGCATTTGTATGTTGCAAACTTTGATAGGTGTAGGACGTACCGTATAGAAGTTAGGGCCATTTGAAGTTTTTTTTGTGTTTGATTTGGGACTCAAGGGTAGCATAGCTTTGACCGATAGCTTAAATTGGCAAGAGGCTCGAGTACTTTATTGTTACAAAATTACTAGGTTTTATGACGCTCCAGCAAAAAGTTACAAGCATTTCTATGGTGCAAACTTTCATACGTGTGGGACGTACCGTATAGAAGTTAGGGCCATTTGAAGTTTTCTCAGTGTTTGATTTGGGACTCAAGGGTAGCATAGCTTTGAGCGATAGATTAAATTGGCAAGAGGCTCGAGTACTTTATTGTTACAAAATTTCAAGGTTTTATGACGCTCCAGTAAAAAGTTACAAGCATTTGTATGTTTCAAACTTTGATAGGTGTAGGACGTACCGTATATAAGTTAGGGCCATTTGAAGTTTTATCAGTGTTTGAATTGGGACATAAGGGTAGCATAGCTTTGAGCGATAGAATAAATTGACAAGAGGCTCGAGTACTTTATTGTTACAAAATTTCAAGGTTTTATGACGCTCCAGTAAAAACTTACAAGCATTTGTATGTTGCAAACTTTCATACGTGTAGGACGTACCGTATAGAAGTTAGGGCCATTTGAAGTTTTATCAGTGTTTGATTTGGGACTCAAGGGTAGCATAGCTTTGAGCGATAGCTTAAATTGACAAGAGGCTCGAGTACTTTATTGTTACAAAATTTCAAGGTTTTCTGACGCTCCAGTAAAAAGTTACAAGCATTTGCATGTTGCAAACTTTGATAGGTGTAGGACGTACCGTAGAGAAGTTAGGGCCATTTGAAGTTTTATCAGTGTTTGATTTGCAAACTTTCATACGTGTAGGACGTACCGTATAGAAGTTAGGGCCATTTGAAGTTTTCTCATTGTTTGATTTGGGACTCAAGGGTAGCATAGCTTTGAGCGATAGCTTAAATAGACAAGAGGCTCGAGTACTTTATTGTTACAAAATTTCAAGGTTTTGTGACGCTCCAGTAAAAAGTTACAATCATTTGTATGTTGCAAACTTTGATAGGTGTAGGACGTACCGTATAGAAGTTAGGGCCATTTGAAGTTTTCTCAGTGTTTCATTTGGGACTCAAGGGTAGCATAGCTTTGTGCGATAGCTTTAATTGGCAAGAGGCTCGAGTACTTTATTGTTACAAAATTACAAGGTTTTATGACGCTCCAGTAAAAAGTTACAAGCATTTGTATGTTGCAAACTTTGATAGGTGTAGGACGTACCGTATAGAAGTTAGGGCCATTTGAAGTTTTCTCAGTGTTTGATTTGGGACTCAAGGGTATCATAGCTTTGAGCGATAGATTAACTTGGCAAGAGGCTCGAGTACTTTATTGTTACAAAATTTCAAGGTTTTATGACGCTCCAGTAAAAAGTTACAAGCATTTGTATGTTTCAAACTTTGATAGGTGTAGGACGTACCGTATACAAGTTAGGGCCATTTGAAGTTTTATCAGTGTTTGATTTGGGACTTAAGGGTAGCATAGCTTTGGGCGATAGCTTTAATTGGCAAGAGGCTCGAGTACTTTATTGTTACAAAATTTCAAGGTTTTATGACGCTCCAGTAAAAACTTACAAGCATTTGTATGTTTCAAACTTTGATAGGTGTAGGACGTACCGTATACAAGTTATTGCCATTTGAAGTTTTATCAGTGTCTGATTTGGGACTCAAGGGTACCATAGCTTTGAGCGATAGCTTAAATTGACAAGAGGTTCGAGTACTTTATTTTTACAAAATTTCAAGGTTTTCTGACGCTCCAGTAAAAAGTTACAAGCATTTGTATGTTGCAAACTTTCATAGGTGTAGGACGTACCGTATAGAAGTTAGGGCCATTTAAAGTTTTCTCAGTGTTTGATTTGGGACTCAAGGGTAGCATAGCTTTGAGCGATAGATTAAATTGGCAAGAGGCTCGAGTACTTTATTGGTACAAAATTTCAAGGTTTTATGACGCTCCAGTAAAAAGTTACAAGCATTTGTATGTTTCAAACTTTGATAGGTGTAGGACGTACCGTATACAAGTTAGGGCCATTTGAAGTTTTATTAGTGTTTGATTTGGGACTTAAGGGTAGCATAGCTTTGAGCGATAGAATAAATTGACAAGAGGCTCGAGTACTTTATTGTTACAAAATTTCAAGGTTTTATGACGCTCCAGTAAAAACTTACAAGCATTTGTATGTTGCAAACTTTCATACGTGTAGGACGTACCGTATAGAAGTTAGGGCCATTTGAAGTTTTATCAGTGTTTGATTTGGGACTCAAGGGTAGCATAGCTTTGAGCGATAGCTTTAATTGACAAGAGGCTCGAGTACTTTATTGTTACAAAATTTCAAGATTTTGTGACGCTCCAGTAAAAAGTTACAAGCATTTGTATGTTGCAAACTTTCATACGTGTAGGACGTACCGTATAGAAGTTAGGGCCATTTGAAGTTTTCTCAGTGTTTTGATTTGGGACTCAAGGGTAGCATAGCTTTGAGCGTGAGCTTTAATTGGCAAGAGGCTCGAGTACTTTATTGTTACAAAATTACAAGGTTTTATGACGCTCCAGTAAAAAGTTACAAGCATTTGTATGTTGCAAACTTTGATAGGTGTAGGACGTACCGTATAGAAGTTAGGGCCATTTGAAGTTTTCTCAGTGTTTGATTTGGGACTCAAGGGTAGCATAGCTTTGAGCGATAGCTTAAATAGACAAGAGGCTCGAGTAATTTATAGTTACAAAATTTCAAGGTTTTATGACGCTCCAGTAAAAACTTACAAGAATTTGAATGTTGCAAACTTTGAATGGTGTAGGACGTACCGTATAGAAGTTAGGGCCATTTGAAGTTTTCTCAGTGTTTGATTTGGGACTCAAGGGTAGCATAGCTTTGAGCGATAGCTTAAATTGGCAAGAGGCTCGAGTACTTTATTGTTACAAAATTTCAAGGTTTTATGACGCTCCAGTAAAAAGTTACAAGCATTTGTATATTGCAAACTTTGATAGGTGTAGGACGTACCGAATAGAAGTTAGGGCCATTTGAAGTTTTATCAGTGTTTGATTTGGGACTCAAGGGTAGCATAGCTTTGAGAGATAGCTTTAATTGACAAGAGGCTCGAGTGCTTTATTGTTACAAAATTTCAAGGTTTTGTCACGCTCCAGTAAAAAGTTACAAGCATTTGTATGTTGCAAACTTTGATAGGTGTAGGACGTACCGTATAGAAGTTAGGGCCATTTGAAGTTTTCTCAGTGTTTGATTTGGGACTCAAGGGTAGCATAGCTTTGAGCGACAGCTTTAATTGACAAGAGGCTCGAGTACTTTATTGTTACAAAATTACAAGGTTTTGTGACGCTCCAGTAAAAAGTTACAAGCATTTGTATATTGCAAACTTTGATAGGTGTAGGACGTACCGTATAGAAGTTAGGGCCATTTGAAGTTTTATCAGTATTTGATTTGGGACTCAAGGGTAGCATAGCTTTGAGCGATAGCTTTAATTGGCAAGAGGCTCGAGTACTTTATTGTTACAACATTTCAAGGTTTTGTGACGCTCCAGTAAAAAGTTACAAGCATTTGTATGTTGCAAACTTTGATAGGTGTAGGACGTACCGTATAGAAGTTAGGGCCATTTGAAGTTTTATCAGTGTTTGATTTGGGACTCAAGGGTAGCATAGCTTTGACCGATAGCTTAAATTGGCAAGAGGCTCGAGTACTTTATTGTTACAAAATTACTAGGTTTTATGACGCTCCAGTAAAAAGTTACAAGCATTTGTATGGTGCAAACTTTCATACGTGTGGGACGTACCGTATAGAAGTTAGGGCCATTTGAAGTTTTCTCAGTGTTTGATTTGGGACTCAAGGGTAGCATAGCTTTGAGCGATAGATTAAATTGGCAAGAGGCTCGAGTACTTTATTGTTACAAAATTTCAAGGTTTTATGACGCTCCAGTAAAAAGTTACAAGCATTTGTATGTTTCAAACTTTGATAGGTGTAGGACGTACCGTATACAAGTTAGGGCCATTTGAAGTTTTATCAGTGTTTGAATTGGGACATAAGGGTAGCATAGCTTTGAGCGATAGAATAAATTGACAAGAGGCTCGAGTACTTTATTGTTACAAAATTTCAAGGTTTTATGACGCTCCAGTAAAAACTTACAAGCATTTGTATGTTGCAAACTTTCATACGTGTAGGACGTACCGTATAGAAGTTAGGGCCATTTGAAGTTTTATCAGTGTTTGATTTGGGACTCAAGGGTAGCATAGCTTTGAGCGATAGCTTAAATTGACAAGAGGCTCGAGTACTTTATTGTTACAAAATTTCAAGGTTTTCTGACGCTCCAGTAAAAAGTTACAAGCATTTGCATGTTGCAAACTTTGATAGGTGTAGGACGTACCGTAGAGAAGTTAGGGCCATTTGAAGTTTTATCAGTGTTTGATTTGCAAACTTTCATACGTGTAGGACGTACCGTATATAAGTTAGGGCCATTTGAAGTTTTCTCAGTGTTTTGATTTGGGACTCAAGGTTAGCGATAGCTTTAATTGGCAAGAGGCTCGAGTACTTTATTGTTACAAAATTACAAGGTTTTATGACGCTCCAGTAAAAAGTTACAAGCATTTGTATGTTGCAAACTTTGAGAGGTGTAGGACGTACCGTATAGAAGTTAGGACCATTTGAAGTTTTCTCAGTGTTTGATTTGGGACTCAAGGGTAGCATAGCTTTGAGCGATAGCTTAAATAGACAAGAGGCTCGAGTAATTTATAGTTACAAAATTTCAAGGTTTTATGACGCTCCAGTAAAAACTTACAAGAATTTGAATGTTGCAAACTTTGAATGGTGTAGGACGTACCGTATAGAAGTTAGGGCCATTTGAAGTTTTCTCAGTGTTTGATTTGGGACTCAAGGGTAGCATAGCTTTGAGCGATAGCTTAAATTGGCAAGAGGCTCGAGTACTTTATTGTTACAAAATTTCAAGGTTTTATGACGCTCCAGTAAAAAGTTACAAGCATTTGTATATTGCAAACTTTGATAGGTGTAGGACGTACCGTATAGAAGTTAGGGCCATTTGAAGTTTTATCAGTGTTTGATTTGGGACTCAAGGGTAGCATAGCTTTGAGAGATAGCTTTAATTGACAAGAGGCTCGAGTGCTTTATTGTTACAAAATTTCAAGGTTTTGTCACGCTCCAGTAAAAAGTTACAAGCATTTGTATGTTGCAAACTTTGATAGGTGTAGGACGTACCGTATAGAAGTTAGGGCCATTTGAAGTTTTCTCAGTGTTTGATTTGGGACTCAAGGGTAGCATAGCTTTGAGCGACAGCTTTAATTGACAAGAGGCTCGAGTACTTTATTGTTACAAAATTACAAGGTTTTGTGACGCTCCAGTAAAAAGTTACAAGCATTTGTATATTGCAAACTTTGATAGGTGTAGGACGTACCGTATAGAAGTTAGGGCCATTTGAAGTTTTATCAGTATTTGATTTGGGACTCAAGGGTAGCATAGCTTTGAGCGATAGCTTTAATTGGCAAGAGGCTCGAGTACTTTATTGTTACAACATTTCAAGGTTTTGTGACGCTCCAGTAAAAAGTTACAAGCATTTGTATGTTGCAAACTTTGATAGGTGTAGGACGTACCGTATAGAAGTTAGGGCAATTTGAAGTTTTATCAGTGCTTGATTTGGGACTCAGGGGTAGCATAGCTTTGACCGATAGCTTAAATTGGCAAGAGGCTCGAGTACTTTATTGTTACAAAATTACTAGGTTTTATGACGCTCCAGTAAAAAGTTACAAGCATTTGTATGGTGCAAACTTTCATACGTGTGGGACGTACCGTATAGAAGTTAGGGCCATTTGAAGTTTTCTCAGTGTTTGATTTGGGACTCAAGGGTAGCATAGCTTTGAGCGATAGATTAAATTGGCAAGAGGCTCGAGTACTTTATTGTTACAAAATTTCAAGGTTTTATGACGCTCCAGTAAAAAGTTACAAGCATTTGTATGTTTCAAACTTTGATAGGTGTAGGACGTACCGTATACAAGTTAGGGCCATTTGAAGTTTTATCAGTGTTTGAATTGGGACATAAGGGTAGCATAGCTTTGAGCGATAGAATAAATTGACAAGAGGCTCGAGTACTTTATTGTTACAAAATTTCAAGGTTTTATGACGCTCCAGTAAAAACTTACAAGCATTTGTATGTTGCAAACTTTCATACGTGTAGGACGTACCGTATAGAAGTTAGGGCCATTTGAAGTTTTATCAGTGTTTGATTTGGGACTCAAGGGTAGCATAGCTTTGAGCGATAGCTTAAATTGACAAGAGGCTCGAGTACTTTATTGTTACAAAATTTCAAGGTTTTCTGACGCTCCAGTAAAAAGTTACAAGCATTTGCATGTTGCAAACTTTGATAGGTGTAGGACGTACCGTAGAGAAGTTAGGGCCATTTGAAGTTTTATCAGTGTTTGATTTGCAAACTTTCATACGTGTAGGACGTACCGTATATAAGTTAGGGCCATTTGAAGTTTTCTCAGTGTTTTGATTTGGGACTCAAGGTTAGCGATAGCTTTAATTGGCAAGAGGCTCGAGTACTTTATTGTTACAAAATTACAAGGTTTTATGACGCTCCAGTAAAAAGTTACAAGCATTTGTATGTTGCAAACTTTGATAGGTGTAGGACGTACCGTATACAAGTTAGGGCCATTTGAAGTTTTCTCAGTGTTTGATTTGGGACTCAAGGGTAGCATAGCTTTGAGCGATAGCTTAAATAGACAAGAGGCTCGAGTACTTTATTGTTACAAAATTTCAAGGTTTTATGACGCTCCAGTAAAAACTTACAAGCATTTGTATATTGCAAACTTTGATAGGTGTAGGACGTACCGTATAGAAGTTAGTGCCATTTGAAGTTTTATCAGTGTTTGATTTGGGACTCAAGGGTAGCATAGCTTTGAGCTATAGCTTAAATTGACAAGAGGCTCGAGTACTTTATTGTTGCAAAATTTCAAGGTTTTCTGACGCTCCAGTAAAAAGTTACAATCATTTGTATGTTGCAAACTTTGATAGGTGTAGGACGTACCGTATAGAAGTTAGGGCCATTTGAAGTTTTCTCAGTGTTTCATTTGTGACTCAAGGGTAGCATAGCTTTGTGCGATAGCTTTAATTGGCAAGAGGCTCGAGTACTTTATTGTTACAAAATTACAAGGTTTTATGACGCTCCAGTAAAAAGTTACAAGCATTTGTATGTTGCAAACTTTGATAGGTGTAGGACGTACCGTATAGAAGTTAGGGCCATTTGAAGTTTTCTCAGTGTTTGATTTGGGACTCAAGGGTATCATAGCTTTGAGCGGTAGATTAACTTGGCAAGAGGCTCGAGTACTTTATTGTTACAAAATTTCAAGGTTTTATGACGCTCCAGTAAAAAGTTACAAGCATTTGTATGTTTCAAACTTTGATAGGTGTAGGACGTACCGTATACAAGTTAGGGCCATTTGAAGTTTTATCAGTGTTTGATTTGGGACTTAAGGGTAGCATAGCTTTGAGCGATAGCTTTAATTGGCAAGAGGCTCGAGTATTTTATTGTTACAAAATTTCAAGGTTTTGTGACGCTCCAGTTAAAAGTTACAAGCATTTGTATGTTGCAAACTTTCATACGTGTAGGACGTACCGTATAGAAGTTAGGGCCATTTGAAGTTTTCTCAGTGTTTTGATTTGGGACTCAAGGGTAGCATAGCTTTGAGCGATAGCTTAAATAGACAAGAGGCTCGAGTAATTTATAGTTACAAAATTTCAAGGTTTTCTGACGCTCCAGTAAAAAGTTACAAGCATTTGTATGTTGCAAACTTTCATTCGTGTAGGAAGTACCGTATAGAAGTTAGGGCCATTTGAAGCTTTCTCAGTGTTTGATTTGGGACTCAAGGGTAGCATAGCTTTGAGCGAAAGATTAGATTGGCAAGAGGCTCGAGTACTTTATTGTTACAAAATTTCAAGGTTTTATGACGCTCTAGTAAAAACTTACAAGCATTTGTATATTGCAAACTTTGATAGGTGTAGGACGTACCGTGTAGAAGTTAGGGCCATTTGAAGTTTTATCAGTGTTTGATTTGGGACTCAAGGGTAGCATAGCTTTGAGCGATAGCTTAAATAGACAAGAGGCTCGAGTACTTTATTGTTACAAAATTTCAAGGTTTTATGACGCTTCAGTAAAAAGTTACAAGCATTTGTATGTTGCAAACTTTGATAGGTGTAGGACGTACCGTATACAAGTTAGGGCCATTTGAAGTTTTCTCAGTGTTTGATTTGGGACTCAAGGGTAGCATAGCTTTGAGCGATAGATTAAATTGACAAGAGGCTCGAGAACTTTATTGTTACAAAATTTCAAGGTTTTATGACGCTCCAGTAAAAACTTACAAGCATTTGTATGTTGCAAACTTTGAATGGTGTAGGACGTACCGTATAGAAGTTAGGGCCATTTGAAGTTTTATCAGTGTTTGATTTTGGACTCAAGGGTAGCATATCTTTGAGCGATAGATTAGATTGACATAAGGCTCGAGTACTTTATTGTTACAAAATTTCAAGGCTTTCTGACGCTCCAGTAAAAAGTTACAAGCATTTGTATGTTGCAAACTTTGAATGGTGTAGGACGTACCGTATAGAAGTTAGGGCCATTTGAAGTTTTATCAGTGTCTGATTTGGGACTCAAGGGTAGCATACCTTTGAGCGATAGATTAAATTGACAAGAGGCTCGAGTACTTTATTGTTACAAAATTACAAGGTTTTGTGACGCTCCAGTAAAAACTTACAAGCATTTGTATGTTGCAAACTTTGATAGGTGTAGGACGTACCGTATAGAAGTTAGGGCCATTTGAAGTTTTATCAGTGTTTGATTTGGGACTCAAGGGTAGCATAGCTTTGAGCGATAGATTAGATTGACATGAGGCTCGAGTACTTTTTTGTTACAAAATTTCAAGGTTTTCTGACGCTCCAGTAAAAAGTTACAAGCATTTGTATGTTGCAAACTTTGATAGGTGTAGGACGTACCGTATAGAAGTTAGGGCCATTTGAAGTTTTATCAGTGTTTGATTTGGGACTCAAGGGTAGCATAGCTTTGAGCGATAGATTAAATTGACAAGAGGCTCGAGTACTTTATTGTTACAAAATTTCAAGGTTTTCTGACGCTCCAGTAAAAAGTTACAAGCATTTGTATGTTGCAAACTTTGATAGGTGTAGGACGTTCCGTATAGAAGTTAGGGCCATTTGAAGTTTTCTCAGTGTTTGATTTGGGACTCAAGGGTAGCATAGCTTTGAGCGATAGATTAAATTGACAAGAGGCTCGAGTACTTTATTGTTACAAAATTTCAAGGTTTTATGAACCTCCAGTAAAAACTTACAAGCATTTGTATGTTGCAAACGTTGATAGGTGTAGGACGTACCGTATAGAAGTTAGGGCCATTTGAAGTTTTATCAGTGTTTGATTTGGGACTCAAGGGTAGCATAGCTTTGATTGGTAGCTTAAATTGGCATGAGGCTCGAGTACTTTATTGTTACAAAATTTCAAGGTTTTCTGACGCTCCAGTAAAAAGTTACAAGCATTTGTATGTTGCAAACTTTGATAGGTGTAGGACGAAACGTATACAAGTTAGGGCCATTTGAAGTTTTCTCAGTGTTTGATTTGGGACTCAAGGGTAGCATAGCTTTGCGCGATAACTTTAATTGACAAGAGGCTCGAGTACTTTATTGTTACAAAATTACAATTTTTTGTGACGCTCCAGTAAAAACTTACAAGCATTTGTATGTTGCAAACTTTGATAGGTGTAGGACGTACCGTATAGAAGTTAGGGCCATTTGAAGTTTTATCAGTGTTTGATTTGGGACTCAAGGGTAGCATAGCTTTGAGCGATAGATTAGATTGACATGAGGCTCGAGTACTTTTTTGTTACAAAATTTCAAGGTTTTCTGACGCTCCAGTAAAAAGTTACAAGCATTTGTATATTGCAAACTTTGATAGGTGTAGGACGTACCGTATAGAAGTTAGGGCCATTTGAAGTTTTATCAGTGTTTGATTTGGGACTCAACGGTAGCATAGCTTTGAGCGATAGATTAAATTGGCAAGAGGCTCGAGTACTTTATTGTTACAAAATTTCAAGGTTTTCTGACGCTCCAGTAAAAAGTTACAAGCATTTGTATATTGCAAACTTTGAATGGTGTAGGACGTAACGTATAGAAGTTAGGGCCATTTGAAGTTTTATCAGTGTTTGATTTGGGACTCAAGGGTAGCATAGCTTTGAGCGACAGATTAGATTGACATGAGGCTCGAGTACTTTATTGTTACAAAATTTCAAGGTTTTCTGACGCTCCAGTAAAAAGTTACAAGCATTTGTATGTTGCAAACTTTCATACGTTAGGACGTACCGTATACAAGTTAGGGCCATTTGAAGTTTTATCAGTATTTGATTTTGGACTCAAGGGTAGCATAGCTTTGAGCGATAGCTTTAATTGGCAAGAGGCTCGAGTACTTTATTGTTACAAAATTTTAAGGTTTTATGACGCTCCAGTAAAAAGTTACAAGCATTTGTATATTGCCAACTTCGTTAGGTGTAGGACGTACCGTATAGAAGTTAGGGCCATTTGAAGTTTTTCAGTGTTTGATTTGGGACTCAAGGGTAGCATAGCTTTCAGCGATAGCTTTAATTGGCAAGAGGCTCGAGTACTTTATTGTTACAAAATTTCAAGGTTTTCTGACGCTCCAGTAAAAAGTTACAAGCATTTGTATGTTGCAAGCTTTGATAGGTGTAGGACGTACCGTATACAAGTTAGGGTCATTTGAAGTTTTCTCAGTGTGTGATTTGGGACTCAAGTGTAGCATAGCTTTGAGCGATAGCTTTAATTGACAAGAGGGTCGAGTACATTATTGTCACAAAATTTCAAGGTTTTATGACGCTCCAGTAAAAAGTTACCAGCATTTGTATGTTGCAAACTTTCATACGTGTAGGACGTACCGTATAGAAGTTAGGGCCATTTGAAGTTTTTTCAGTGTTTGATTTGGGACTCAAGGGTAGCATAGCTTTGAGCTTTAATTGACAAGAGGCTCGAGTACTTTATTGTTACAAAATTTAGAGGTTTCGTGACGCTCCAGTAAAAAGTTACAAGCATTTGTATATTGCAAACTTTCATACGTGTAGGACGTACCGTATACACGTTAGAGCCATTTGAAGTTTTATCAGTGTTTGATTTGGGACTCAAGGGTAGCATAGCTTTGAGGATAGCTTAAATTGACAAGAGGCTCGAGTACTTTATTGTTACAAAATTACAAGGTTTTATGACGCTCCAGTAAAAAGTTACAAGCATTTGATTGTTCAAAACTTTGATAGGTATAGGACCCACCGTACAGAAGTTAGGGCCATTTGAAGCTTCAGCATTGTTTGATTTGGGACTCAAGGGTAGCATAGCTAGGAGCGATAGCTTAAATTGATAAGAGGCACGAGTACTTTATTGTCACAAAATTTTAAGGTTTTATGATGCTCCAGTAAAAAGTTACAAGCGTTTGATTGTTGCAAACTTTGATAGGTATAGGACGCACCATACAGAAGTTAGGGCCATTTGAAGTTTTAGCATAGCTATGAGCGATAGCTTAAATTGACAAGAGGCTCGAGTACTTTATTGTCACAAATTTTCAAGGGTTTATGACGCTCTAGTAAAAAGTTACAAGCATTTGATTGTTGCAAACTTTGATAGGTATAGGACGCACCGTATAGAAATTAGGGCCTTTAAAGTTTTAGCAGTGTTTGATTTGGGACTCAAGGGTAGCATAGTTATGTGCGATAGCTTAAATTGATAAGAGGCACGAGTACTTTATTGTCACAAAATTTGAAGATTTTATGAAGCTGCAGAAAAAAGTTTCAAGCATTTGATTGTTGCAAACTTTGTTACGTATAGGACGCACCGCACAGAAGTTAGGGCCTTTTGAAGTTTTAGCAGTATTTGATTTGGGACTCAAGGGTAGCATAGCTATGAGCGATAGCTTAAATTGACAAGAGGGTCGAGTACATTATTGTCACAAAATTTCAAGGTTTTATGACGCTCCAGTAAAAAGTTACAAGCATTTGATTGTTCAAAACTTTGATAGGTATAGGACCCACCGTACAGAAGTTAGGGCCATTTGAAGCTTCAGCATTGTTTGATTTGGGACTCAAGGGTAGCATAGCTATGAGCGATAGCTTGAGCTGACAAGAGGCTCGAGTACTCTATTGTCACAAAATTTCAAGGTTTTATGACGCTCCAGTAAAAAGTTGCAAGCATTTGAATATTGCAATCTCTGATAGGTATAGGACGCACCGTACAGAAGTCAGGGCCACTTGAAGTTTTATCAGTGTTTTATTTTGGGACTCAAGGGTAGCATAGCTATGAGCGATAGCTTAAATTGATAAGATAAACGAGTACTTTATTGTCACAAAATTTCAAGATTTTATTACGCTCCAGTAAAAAGTTACAATCATTTGATTGTTGCAAACTTTGATACATATAGGACGCACCGCACAGAAGTTAGGGCTATTTGAAATTTTAGCAGTGTTTGATTTGGGACTCAAGGATAGCATAGCTATGAGCGATAACTTAAATTGATACGAGGCTCGAGTACGTTATTGTCACAAAATTTCAAGGCTTTATGACGCTCCAGTAAAAAGTTACAATCATTTGATTGTTGCAAACTTGGATAGTTATAGGACCCACCGTACAGAAGTTAGGGCCATTTGAAGTTTTAGCAGTGTTTTATTTGGGACTCAATTGAAGCATAGCTATGAGCGATAGCTTAAATTGATAAGAGGCACGAGTACTTTATTGTCGCAAAATTTTAAGATTTTTTGACGCTCCAGTAAAAAGGTTCAAGCATTTGAATATGTCAAACTTTAATAAGTATAGGACGCACCATACAGAAATTAGGGCCATTTGAAGTTTTAGCATAGCTATGAGCGATAGCTTAAATTGATAAGAGGCACGAGTAATTTATTGTCCTAAAATTACGAGGTTTTATGACGCTCCAGTAAAAAGTTACAAGCATTTGATTGTTGCAAACTTTGATAGGTATAGGACGCACCGTGTAGAAGTTAGGGCCAGTTGAAGTTTTAGCAGTGTTTTATTTGGGACTCAATTGAAGCATAGCTATGAGCGATAGCTTAAATTGATAAGAGGCACGAGTACTTTATTGTCGCAAAATTTTAAGATTTTTTGTCGCTCCAGTAAAAAGTTACAAGCATTTGATTGTTGCAATCTTTGATAGGTATAGGACGCACCATACAGAAGTTAGGGCCATTTGAAGATTTAGCAGTGTTTGATTTGGGACTCAAGGGTAGCATAGCTAGGAGCGATAGCTTAAATTGATAAGAGGGTCGAGTACATTATTGTCACAAAATTTCAAGGTTTTATGACGCTCCAGTAAAAAGTTACAAGCATTTGATTGTTCAAAACTTTGATAGGTATAGGACCCACCGTACAGAAGTTAGGGCCATTTGAAGCTTCAGCATTGTTTGATTTGGGACTCAAGGGTAGCATAGCTATGAGCGATAGCTTGAGCTGACAAGAGGCTCGAGTGCTTTATTGTCACAAAATTTCAAGGTTTTATGACGCTCCAGTAAAAAGTTACAAGCATTTGAATATTGCAATCTCTGATAGGTATAGGACGCACCGTACAGAAGTCAGGGCCACTTGAAGTTTTATCAGTGTTTTATTTTGGGACTCAAGGGTAGCATAGCTATGAGCGATAGCTTAAATTGATAAGATAAACGAGTACTTTATTGTCACAAAATTTCAAGATTTTATTACGCTCCAGTAAAAAGTTACAAGCATTTGATTGTTGCAATTTTTGATACGTATAGGACGCACCGCACTGAGGTTAGGGCCATTTGAAGTTTTAGCAGTGTTTGATTTGGGACTCAGGGGTAGCATAGCTATGAGCGATAGCTTAAATTGGCAAAAGTCACGAGTACATTATTGTCACAAAATTTCAAGGTTTTATGACGCTCCAGTAAAAAGTTACAATCATTTGATTGTTGCAAACTTTGATACATATAGGACGCACCGCACAGAAGTTAGGGCTATTTGAAATTTTAGCAGTGTTTGATTTGGGACTCAAGGATAGCATAGCTATGAGCGATAACTTAAATTGATACGAGGCTCGAGTACGTTATTATCACAAAATTTCAAGGCTTTATGACGCTCCAGTAAAAAGTTACAATCATTTGATTGTTGCAAACTTGGATAGTTATAGGACCCACCGTACAGAAGTTAGGGCCATTTGAAGTTTTAGCATAGCTATGAGCGATAGCTTAAATTGATAAGATGCACGAGTACTTTATTGTCACAAAATTTCGAGGTTTTATGACGCTCCAGTTAAAAGTTACAAGCATTTGATTGTTGCAAACTTTGATAGGTATAGGACGCACCGTGTAGAAGTTAGGGCCAGTTGAAGTTTTAGCAGTGTTTTATTTGGGACTCAATTGAAGCATAGCTATGAGTGATAGCTTAAATTGATAAGAGGCACGAGAACTTTATTGTCGCAAAATTTTAAGATTTTTTGACGCTCCAGTAAAAAGTTACAAGCATTTGATTGTTGCAATCTTTGATAGGTATAGGACGCACCATACAGAAGTTAGGGCCATTTGAAGATTTAGCAGTGTTTGATTTGGGACTCAAGGGTAGCATAGCTAGGAGCGATAGCTTAAATTGATAAGAGGCACGAGTACTTTATTGTCACAAAATTTCAAGGTTTTATGACGCTCCAGTAAAAAGTTACAAGCATTTGATTGTTCAAAACTTTGATAGGTATAGGACCCACCGTACAGAAGTTAGGGCCATTTGAAGCTTCAGCATTGTTTGATTTGGGACTCAAGGGTAGCATAGATATGAGCGATAGCTTGAGCTGACAAGAGGCTCGAGTGCTTTATTGTCATAAAATTTCAAGGTTTTATGACGCTCCAGTAAAAAGTTACAAGCATTTGAATATTGCAATCTCTGATAGGTATAGGACGCACCGTACAGAAGTCAGGGCCACTTGAAGTTTTATCAGTGTTTTATTTTGGGACTCAAGGGTAGCATAGCTATGAGCGATAGCTTAAATTGATAAGATAAACGAGTACTTTATTGTCACAAAATTTCAAGATTTTATTACGCTCCAGTAAAAAGTTACAAGCATTTGATTGTTGCAATTTTTGATACGTATAGGACGCACCGCACAGAGGTTAGGGCCATTTGAAGTTTTAGCAGTGTTTGATTTGGGACTCAAGGGTAGCATAGCTATGAGCGATAGCTTAAATTGGCAAAAGTCACGAGTACATTATTGTCACAAAATTTCAAGGTTTTATGACGCTCCAGTAAAAAGTTACAATCATTTGATTGTTGCAAACTTTGATACATATAGGACGCACCGCACAGAAGTTAGGGCTATTTGAAATTTTAGCAGTGTTTGATTTGGGACTCAAGGATAGCATAGCTATGAGTGATAACTTAAATTGATACGAGGCTCGAGTACGTTATTGTCACAAAATTTCAAGGCTTTATGACGCTCCAGTAAAAAGTTACAATCATTTGATTGTTGCAAACTTGGATAGTTATAGGACCCACCGTACAGAAGTTAGGGCCATTTGAAGTTTTAGCATAGCTATGAGCGATAGCTTAAATTGATAAGATGCACGAGTACTTTATTGTCACAAAATTTCGAGGTTTTATGACGCTCCAGTTAAAAGTTACAAGCATTTGCTTGTTGCAAACTTTGATAGGTATAGGACGCACCGGACAGAAGTTAGGGCCATTTGAAGTTTTATATGTGTTTGATTTGGGACTCAAGTGCAGCATAGCTATGAGCGATAACTTAATTTGATAAGTGGCACGAGTACTTTTTTGTCACAAAATTTGAGGATTTTATGACGCTGCAGTAGAAAGTTACAAGCATTTGATTGTTGCAAACTTTGATAGGTATAGGAAGCACCGTACAGAAGCTAGGGCCATTTGAAGTTTTAGCAGTGTTTGATTTGGGACTCAAGGGTAGCATAGCTATGAGCGATAACTTAACTTTATAAGAGGCTCGAGTACTTTATTGTCACAAAATTTCAAGGTTTTATGACGCACCAGTAAAATGTTACAAGCATTTTAATGTTGCAAACTTTGACAGGTATAGGACGCACCGTACAGAAGTTAGGGCCATTTGAAGTTTTAGTATAGCTATGAACGATAGCTTAAATTGATAAGAGACACGCGTAATTTATTGTCACAAAATTTCGAGGTTTTATGACGCTCCAGTTAAAAGTTACAAGCATTTGATTGTTGCAAACTTTGATAGGTATAGGACGCACCGTATAGAAATTAGGGCCATTTGAAGTTTTAGTATAGCTATCTATGAACGATAGCTTAAATTGATAAGAGACACGCGTAATTTATTGTCACAAAATTTCGAGGTTTTATGACGCTCCAGTTAAAAGTTACAAGCATTTGATTGTTGCAAACTTTGATAGGTATAGGACGCACCGTATAGAAATTAGGGCCATTTGAAGTTTTAGCAGTGTTTGATTTGGGACTCGATAGCTTAAATTGATAAGAGACACGCGTAATTTATTGTCACAAAATTTCGAGGTTTTATGACGCTCCAGTTAAAAGTTACAAGCATTTGATTGTTGCAAACTTTGATAGGTATAGGACGCACCGTATAGAAATTAGGGCCATTTGAAGTTTTAGCAGTGTTTGATTTGGGACTCAAGGGTAGCATAGCTATGAGCGATAGCTTAAATTGACAAGAGGGTCGAGTACATTATTGTCACAAAATTTCAAGGTTTTATGACGGTCCAGTAAAAAGTTACAAGCATTTGATTGTTCAAAACTTTGATAGGTATAGGACCCATCGTACAGAAGTTAGGGCCATTTGAAGCTTCAGCATTGTTTGATTTGGGACTCAAGGGTAGCATAGCTATGAGCGATAGCTTGAACTGACAAGAGGCTCGAGTACTTTGTCACAAAATTTCAAGGTTTTATTTCGCTCCAGTAAAAAGTTACAAGCATTTGAATATTGCAAACTTTGTAGGTATTGGTCTCAGCGTATAGAAGTTAGGGCCATTTTAAGTTTTAGCAGTGTTTGGTTTGGGACTCAAGGGTAGCAGAGCTGTGACCGATAGCTTAAGTTGATAAGAGGCACGAGTACTTTATTGTCACAACATTTTAAGGTTTTCTGACGCTGCAGTAAAAAGTTACAAGCATTTGATTATTGCAAACTTTGATAGGTATAGGGAGCACTGGACAGAAGTTAGGGCCATTTGAAGTTTTAGCAGTGTTTGATTTGGGATTCAAGGGCAGCATAGCTATGAGCGATAGCTTTAATTGACGAGAGGCTCGAGTACCTTATTGTCACAAAATTTCAAGGTTTTATGACGCTCCAGTAAAAAGTTAAAAGCATTTGAATCTTGCAAACTTTGATAGGTATAGGACGCACCGTACAGAAGTTAGGGCCATTTGAAGTTTTAGCAGTGTTTGATTTAGGACTCAAGGGTAGCATAGCTATGAGCGATAGCTTAAATTGACAAGAGGCTCGAGTACTTTACTGTCACAAAATTTCAAGGTTTTAGAACGCTCTAGTAAAAAGTTCCAAGCAGTTGAATATTGCAAACTCTGATAGGTATAGGACCCACCGTACAGAAGTTAGGGCCATTTGAAGCTTCAGCAGTGTTTGATTTGGGACCCAAGGGTAGCATAGCTATGAGCGATAGCTTGAATTGACAAGAGGTTCGAGTACTTTATTGTCCCAAATTTCAAGGTTCTTTGACGCAACAGTAAAGAGTTACAAGCATTTGAATATTGCAAACTTTGATAGGTATAGAACGCACTGTACAGAAGTCAGGGCCATTTGAAGTTTTAGCAGTATTTGATTTGGGACTCAAGGGTAGCATAGCTGTTGCGTAGAGTAATTTACGCAGGGAAATTTTATGTGTAAGGAAAACGCGTGTTGTTTATGTGGTTGCAGGAAACAGAAGGTTTTTATTAGGACAATTGAAGTTTGTAAATGTCATTTTATGTATTCTTTACACAGTGTTGCATGTAACATTTTTAGTACTATACAGCTTCGTATAAAATAATATATTCATTTTAACACCCTTCCGGAATGTTTTATTTTATTCAAAAGGAAAAGTTATGTTAATCTTTTTGTCTTCAGCGACTTAAACTTCTTAAAATTAAATTTACTTTAATATGACATATTCGTCTCGTGTATTTAAAAATTATTCATTAAAATTATTCAACAAAAATTATCTTCATTATTTTAAACCGACTTCATTTAAGAAAAATTGGGTTTTTGTGGCAGTGACTGCTTTTGTTAAATTATCTGCCAACATATTATCAGTATTGATGTATTCAAATTTAATTTCATTATTCTCAATTTTTTCTTGAATGAATTTCGCTTTTATATCTATATGTTTTGTACGTGCCGAAAATGAATTATTGGTAGCTATAAACATCGCACTCTTATTGTCGCAAAATAGGACCATTGGTTTCGGAACGCTGGGTATTAACTCACTCTGAAGTCGCTTTAGCCATACGGACTCTTGAATGGCGTTGACTGCTGACATAAGTTCGGCTTCTGTCGATGAAAGAGCAACGGTTTGCTGCCGCTTCGTTGCCCAAGATATTGCACCACTTTGAAAAATGAAAATATAACCAGTGGTGGAACGTCTACTGTCGATGTCACCGGCCCAGTCGGCGTCACAAAAGCCAATGATTTCCTCAATATTTTTTTTGAAAAATATGCACTTATCTATTGTGCCTTGTAAATACCTCATGATGCGCTTTAGTGCAGTCCAGTGCGCTTTGCCAGGATTTGAGGAGAAACGGCTCAAGATGTTAACCGCAAAACAGATGTCAGGTCTCGTAATTTGTGCAGCATATAGAAGGCAGCCTACAGCCTGCATGTAAGGCACTTTAGACATCTCAATCCTGTCAGCATCAGTTTTCGGGCACATTTCATACGTTAATTTTTGATTGACGTCGATAGGCGTGGATATCGGGTGACATGTGTCCATGCCAAAACGTTTTAAAACATCAGATATTTACCTTGATTGATTAATTTTAATGCCGTCGTCATCTCGTGTAATTTTGATGCCTAGAACAGATGTAGCTTCGCCCATATCCTTCATTTTGAACGATTTCATCAAGCTTTCCTTAAGTTCATCGACCCTTTTAATGTCTCTGCTGAATATTAAGACATCATCAACGTATATCGCCACAAATAACATTTCTTTCTCCGATTTGCTACGATAGATGCACTGATCTACTTCACTTCTGCAGAGGCCAAGGTCCAGCAGCACAGAGTTGAGCTTTTTGTTCCAGACTCGACTTGCTTGTTTTAAGCCATATAAACTCTTTTTCAGTTTACAAACCCTTCCGGAATTGTCATCAAATCCAGCTGGCTGCTTCATATATATTTCCTCTTTCAGCTCGGCATTTAGGAAAGCGGTGACAGCATCCATTTGATGTATGAGCAGGTCATATTTGACTGACAAAGCCAGAAGCATTCGGAGCGAAGTATACCTCATAACAGGCGCAAACGTCTCATCATAGTCAATGCCCTTTTTCTGACTATACCCCTTTACGACTAGTCTTGCCTTTTGTCTCACTGCTTCGCCGTCAGCATTGAGTTTATTTTTGAAAACCCACTTGCTCTGAATGGCTTTCTTCCCTGGTGGTAGTGCTGTTAGCTCCCATGTTTGGTTAGCTATATGCGATGCCATCTCATCATGCATAGCGATCTTCCAAACTTCAGCATTTTGGCCAGATACAGCTTCTTCTACTGTTTGAGGTTCTTCTAAGATGAAACTCATTGCACAAAAATTATGCGAAGTACGTAATTGATTAATTCGTTCAGATCTACGCACCTGTGTATCCATTTGACTCATGTTTTCATCTGGCACATATGTCTCGTCATTGATGTCGTCAAGCATTGTACCATCATCATCTGCTGCATCTTCTATATCTTCACCCAAGGTATCTTGTAGAACTTCTGATGGCGATTTCTGATTCCCATCTTGTAGAACTTCTGATGGCGATTTCTGATTCCCATCTTGCCCCACTAAATCGTCATCACAGTCAATCGGTGGCTGCCAGAAATCACTATGAAAGTTGTTAACAGGCGGTGTATTTGTCGAGGGCCTTTGATTTTCCAAAAATATCACGTCACGGCTTATTATGACTGATTTTTTTTCAGGGTTGAACAATCTATATGCTTTGGAGGTAGCACTATATCCAACGAATGTGCATTCAATAGATTTTGCTTCGAATTTGCTTGTATGCTTTTGCTTCGGTATGTGGACTAACGCTTTACACCCAAATACTCGCAAATGCTTCAGAGAAAGTTTTTTACCTGACCAAAGCTCCTCAGGACTCGCTGTATTAGATTTACGTGCTATTCTGTTAAGCACATACGCCGCCGTGTTCGCCGCTTCTGCCCAAAATTTTTCGTTAAGGCCAGCATCCAAGAGCATGCACCGAATTCGTTCCATCAGCGTTCTATTCATCCGCTCTGCCACGCCATTTTGTTGAGGCGTGTATGGTGTTGTGGTTTGATGCAAAATTCCGCATGCGGCGAGGAACTTTTGAAGCTGTCCATTCACATACTCTGTTCCGTTGTCAGAGCGTAATATTTTTATGCTTTTGCAGCACTGCTTCTCAACCAGCTTTTTGAATTTTAGGAATTCTTCATACACATCGGACTTAGCTTTTATGGGAATTGCAAAAACTTTCGTGTGTAGTCATCCACAAAGGTAAGTATATAGCGCGCACCAGAATATGACGCCACTTTAAAAGGACCCATTACATCGGTATGTATAATATCCAAAACGCCTTGCGCCGAACTTTCACTATCACTAAACTGTGCTCTAGTGTGTTTTCCTTTTATACACACGATACATTTTGACTTGTCGGCCGATTTAACACTAAATCCACTTGTCATGCCAGTTGCGCTCACAAGATCTCTGCTGATATGCCCAAGTCTCCTATGCCACAGCTCATAGTCCATTGCCACAAATGCACGATCACGCTCAGAACAGTCCAATTTGTACAGCCCGCCAACCAAACTCGCTGAAGCAATCTGCCTATTGTTGCTTTTATCGATTATTTTGCACGTTTTGTCTTCAAAAATAATCTTTCTGCCATTCAACGCCAGTTGGCTTACTGACAATAAATTCGTGCACAAATTTGGAACATATTCGACGTTCTTTATTATGATCTTGTTATTCGCTTTGCCATTCACAATAGAGAGTTCTGCATCGCCAACACATTCCACATCTAATTTATTGTTGTCTGCAATTGTTATTGATTTGTTTGGTGTGTGTGTTGTGTTTCGTAGAATATCTTTATTACAAGTCATATGATTTGTAGCACCAGAATCGACATGCCAGTTCGAAGCATTGTTTATGTTTGTACACAGCGACGTTAGCAGAAGTAGATCTTTTTCCTTCTTTGCTTTGTTTCGACAATTTTTAGCAAAATGTCCAGGCTGCTTGCATGCGTGACAACGAAACTTTTTGTTGTTGTACATTTTCTTGTTTGTGTACAAAGCACTTTCTTCATTGCTTTTTACATCAAACTTGGCATCTTGTAGCAAAAGCGATTTGATGGCATCAACTGTTAGCACTTTTTTTGAGTTTTCAACTGCTAATACCAGTGATTTGAACTCATTTGGCAGTCCTGCTAATAACAATGATGCAATTAGCTCGTCATCAAGTTGAAGTCCAGCTGTTTTAACCTTTAAAGATGTTAGCAGCATAGCGTTAATGTACTCCTGCATTGAAGGGAAGTCCGCCAACTTTAGTTGAACGAGTTGTTTCAACAATTCAACCTTCCTAGTTAGGCCTTTATCTTCGTATGCCTCCATTAAGCTATTCCACGCTAACTTCGCAGTCTTCTTTTCCGCAATAATTCCATAGTTGCTTGGATCTACCATTAGAAAAATTTCTGCAGTTGCGCGGCAATCGGCATCCTTCTCCTCTTCAGTTGCACTTGTAGTCAGGCCTGATTCAACTGTTTTCCACAGTTTTTTAATTACTAAGTATGACTTTGCCTGTTGCTTCCATACATCGAAATTCTCTCTTCCATGAAGTTTTTCGAATGGAAATGACAGTGAACTGGAGCTCATTTTATCCCGGTAATCAGCAACGCTTATCACGAAAAAAAACTTACTTGATGACTAGAATTAAATATTTTCCTTTACAACATACACAGCTTTGTGTAACCTGTTGCGTAGAGTAATTTACGCAGGGCAATTTTATGTGTAAGGAAAACGCGTGTTGTTTATGTGGTTGCAGGAAACAGAAGGTTTTTATTAGGACAATTGAAGTTTGTAAATGTCATTTTATGTATTCTTTACACAGTGTTGCATGTAACATTTTTAGTACTATACAGCTTCGTATAAAATAATATATTCATTTTAACAATAGCTATGAGCGATAGCTTAAATTGACAAGAGGGTCGAGTACATTATTGTCACAAAATTTGAAGATTTTATGAAGCTGCAGTAAAAAGTTACAAGCATTTGATTGTTGCAAACTTTGTTACGTATAGGACGCACCGCACAGAAGTTAGGGCCATTTGAAGTTTTAGCAGTATTTGATTTGGGACTCAAGGGTAGCATAGCTATGAGCGATAGCTTAAATTGACAAGAGGGTCGAGTACATTATTGTCACAAAATTTCAAGTTTTTATGACGCTCCAGTAAAAAGTTACAAGCATTTGAATATTGCAATCTCTGATAGGTATAGGACGCACCGTACAGAAATCAGGGCCACTTGAAGTTTTATCAGTGTTTCATTTTGGGACTCAAGGGTAGCATAGCTATGAGCGATAGCTTAAATTGATAAGATGCACGTGTACTTTATTGTCACCAAATTTCAAGATTTTAGGACGCTCCAGTAAAAAGTTACAAGCATTTGATTGTTGCATTTTTTGATACGTATAGGTCGCACCGCACAGAGGTTAGGGCCATTTGAAGTTTTAGCAGTGTTTGATTTGGGACTCAAGGGTACCATAGCTATGAGCGATAGCTTAAATTGGCAAAAGTCACGAGTACATTATTGTCACAAAATTTCAAGGTTTTAGGACGCTCCAGTAAAAAGTTACAAGCATTTGATTGTTGCAAACTTTGATACATATAGGACGCACCGCACAGAAGTTAGGGCCATTTGAAGTTTTAGCAGTGTTTGGTTTGGGACTCAAGGGTAGCAGAGCCGTGACCGATAGCTTAAGTTGATAAGAGGCACGAGTACTTTATTGTCACAAAATTTTAAGGTTTTCTGACGCTGCAGTAAAAAGTTACAAGCATTTGATTATTGCAAACTTTGATAGGTATAGGGAGCACTGGACAGAAGTTAGGGCCATTTGAAGTTTTAGCAGTGTTTGATTTGGGATTCAAGGGTAGCATAGCTATGAGCGATAGCTTAAATTGACGAGAGGCTCGAGTACCTTATTGTCACAAAATTTCAAGGTTTTATGACGCTCCAGTAAAAAGTTAAAAGCATTTGAATCTTGCAAACTTTGATAGGTATAGGACGCACCGTACAGAAGTTAGGGCCATTTGAAGTTTTAGCAGTGTTTGATTTACGACTCAAGGGTAGCATGGCTATGAGCGATAGCTTAAATTGACAAGAGGCTCGAGTACTTTACTGTCACAAAATTTCAAGGTTTTAGAACGCTCTAGTAAAAAGTTCCAAGCAGTTGAATATTGCAAACTCTGATAGGTATAGGACACACCGTACAGAAGTCAGGGCCATTTGAAGTTTTAGCAGTGTTTGATTTGGGACTCAAGGGTAGCATAGCTATGAGAGATAGCTTAAATTGATAAGATGCACGAGTACTTTATTGTCACCAAATTTCAAGATTTTAGGACGCTCCAGTAAAAAGTTACAAGCATTTGTTTGTTGCATTTTTTGATACGTATAGGACGCACCGCACAGAGGTTAGGGCCATTTGAAGTTTTAGCAGTGTTTGATTTGGGACTCAAGGGTAGCATAGCTATGAGCGATAGCTTAAATTGGCAAAAGTCACGAGTACATTGTTGTCACAAAATTTCAAGGTTTTAGGACGCTCCAGTAAAAAGTTACAAGCATTTGATTGTTGCAAACTTTGATACATATAGGACGCACCGTATAGAAGTTAGGGCCATTTGAAGTTTTAGCAGTGTTTGATTTGGGACTCAAGGGTAGCAGAGCTATGACCGATAGCTTAAATTGATAAGAGGCACGAGTACTTTATTGTCACAAAATTTGAAGATCTTATGACGCTCCAGTAAAAAGTTACAAGCATTTGATTATTGCAAACTTTGTAGGTATTGGTGTCAGCGTATAGAAGTTAGGGCCATTTTAAGTTTTAGCAGTGTTTGGTTTGGGACTCAAGGGTAGCAGAGCTGTGACCGATAGCTTAAGTTGATAAGAGGCACGAGTACTTTATTGTCACAAAATTTTAAGGTTTTCTGACGCTGCAGTAAAAAGTTACAAGCATTTGATTATTGCAAACTTTGATAGGTATAGGGAGCACTGGACAGAAGTTAGGGCCATTTGAAGTTTTAGCAGTGTTTGATTTGGGATTCAAGGGTAGCATAGCTATGAGCGATAGCTTTAATTGACGAGAGGCTCGAGTACCTTATTGTCACAAAATTTCAAGGTTTTATGACGCTCCAGTAAAAAGTTAAATGCATTTGAATCTTGCAAACTTTGATAGGTATAGGACGCACCGTACAGAATTTAGGGCCATTTGAAGTTTTAGCAGTGTTTGATTTAGGACTCAAGGGTAGCATGGCTATGAGCGATAGCTTAAATTGACAAGAGGCTCGAGTACTTTACTGTCACAAAATTTGAAGGTTTTAGAACGCTCTAGTAAAAAGTTCCAAGCAGTTGAATATTGCAAACTCTGATAGGTATAGGACGCACCGTACAGAAGTCAGGGCCATTTGAAGTATTAGCAGTGTTTGATTTGGGACTCAAGGGTAGCATAGCTATGAGCGATAGCTTAAATTGATAAGATGCACGAGTACTTTATTGCCACAAAATTTCAAGATTTTAGGACACTCCAGTAAAAAGTTACAAGCATTTGATTGTTGTAAACTTTGATAGGTATAGGACCCACCGTACAGAAGTTAGGGCCATTTGAAGCTTCAGCAGTGTTTGATTTGGGACCCAAGGGTAGCATAGCTATGAGCGATATCTTGAATTGACAAGAGGTTCGAGTACTTTATTGTCCCAAATTTCAAGGTTCTTTGACGCAACAGTAAAGAGTTACAAGCATTTGAATATTGCAAACTTTGATAGGTATAGAACGCACTGTACAGAAGTCAGGGCCATTTGAAGTTTTAGCAGTATTTGATTTGGGACTCAAGGGTAGCATAGCTATGAGCGATAGCTTAAATTGACAAGAGGGTCGAGTACATTATTGTCACAAAATTTGAAGATTTTATGAAGCTGCAGGAAAAAGTTACAAGCATTTGATTGTTGCAAACTTTGTTACGTATAGGACGCACCGCACAGAAGTTAGGGCCATTTGAAGTTTTAGCAGTATTTGATTTGGGACTCAAGGGTAGTATAGCTATGAGCGATAGCTTAAATTGACAAGAGGGTCGAGTACATTATTGTCACAAAATTTCAAGGTTTTATGACGCTCCAGTAAAAAGTTACAAGCATTTGAATATTGCAATCTCTGATAGGTATAGGACGCACCGTACAGAAATCAGGGCCACTTGAAGTTTTATCAGTGTTTTATTTTGGGACTCAAGGGTAGCATAGCTATGAGCGATAGCTTAAATTGATAAGAGGCACGAGTACTTTATTGTCACTAAATTTCAAGATTTTAGGACGCTCCAGTAAAAAGTTACAAGCATTTGATTGTTGCATTTTTTGATACGTATAGGACGCACCGCACAGAGGTTAGGGCCATTTGAAGTTTTAGCAGTGTTTGATTTGGGACTCAAGGGTAGCATAGCTATGAGCGATAGCTTAAATTGGCAAAAGTCACGAGTACATTATTGTCACAAAATTTCAAGGTTTTAGGACGCTCCAGTAAAAAGTTACAAGCATTTGATTGTTGCAAACTTTGATACATATAGGACGCACCGCACAGAAGTTAGGGCCATTTGAAATTTTAGCAGTGTTTGATTTGGGACTCAAGGATAGCATAGCTATGAGCGATAACTTAAATTGATACGAGGCTCGAGTACTTTATTGTCACAAAATTTCAAGGCTTTATGACGCTCCAGTAAAAAGTTACAATCATTTGATTGTTGCAAACTTGGATAGGTATAGGACGCACCGTACAGAAGTTAGGGCCATTTGAAGTTTTATATGCGTTTGATTTGGGACTCAAGTGCAGCATAGCTATGAGCGATAACATAAATTGATAAGTGGCACGAGTACTTTTTTGTCACAAAATTTGAGGATTTTATGACGCTGCAGTAGAAAGTTACAAGCATTTGATTGTTGCAAACTTTGATAGGTATAGGAAGCACCGTACAGAAGTCAGGGCCATTTGAAGTTTTAGCAGTGTTTGATTTGGGACTCAAGGGTAGCATAGCTATGAGCGATAGCTTAAATTGATAAGATGCACGAGTACTTTATTGCCACAAAATTTCAAGATTTTAGGACCCTCCAGTAAAAAGTTACAAGCATTTGATTGTTGTAAACTTTGATAGGTATAGGACCCACCGTACAGAAGTTAGGGCCATTTGAAGCTTCAGCAGTGTTTGATTTGGGACCCAAGGGTAGCATAGCTATGAGCGATAGCTTGAATTGACAAGAGGTTCGAGTACATTATTGTCACAAAATTTTAAGATTTTATGAAGCTGCAGTAAAAAGTTACAAGCATTTGATTGTTGCAAACTTTGTTACGTATAGGACGCACCGCACAGAAGTTAGGGCCATTTGAAGTTTTAGCAGTATTTGATTTGGGACTCAAGGGTAGCATAGCTATGAGCGATAGCTTAAATTGACAAGAGGGTCGAGTACATTATTGTCACAAAATTTCAAGGTTTGTTGACGCTCCAGTAAAAAGTTACAAGCATTTGAATATTGCAATCTCTGATAGGTATAGGACGCACCGTACAGAAATCAGGGCCACTTGAAGTTTTATCAGTGTTTTATTTTGGGACTCAAGGGTAGCATAGCTATGAGCGATAGCTTAAATTGATAAGATGCACGAGTACTTTATTGTCACCAAATTTCAAGATTTTAGGACGCTCCAGTAAAAAGTTACAAGCATTTGTTTGTTGCATTTTTTGATACGTATAGGACGCACCGCACAGAGGTTAGGGCCATTTGAAGTTTTAGCAGTGTTTGATTTGGGACTCAAGGGTAGCATAGCTATGAGCGATAGCTTAAATTGGCAAAAGTCACGAGTACATTGTGGTCACAAAATTTCAAGGTTTTAGGACGCTCCAGTAAAAAGTTACAAGCATTTGATTGTTGCAAACTTTGATACATATAGGACGCACCGCATAGAAGTTAGGGCCATTTGAAGTTTTAGCAGTGTTTGATTTGGGACTCAAGGGTAGCAGAGCTATGACCGATAGCTTAAATTGATAAGAGGCACGAGTACTTTATTGTCACAAAATTTGAAGATCTTATGACGCTCCAGTAAAAAGTTACAAGCATTTGATTATTGCAAACTTTGTAGGTATTGGTCTCAGCGTATAGAAGTTAGGGCCATTTTAAGTTTTAGCAGTGTTTGGTTTGGGACTCAAGGGTAGCAGAGCTGTGACCGATAGCTTAAGTTGATAAGAGGCACGAGTACTTTATTGTCACAAAATTTTAAGGTTTTCTGACGCTGCAGTAAAAAGTTACAAGCATTTGATTATTGCAAACTTTGATAGGTATAGGGAGCACTGGACAGAAGTTAGGGCCATTTGAAGTTTTAGCAGTGTTTGATTTGGGATTCAAGGGTAGCATAGCTATGAGCGATAGCTTTAATTGACGAGAGGCTCGAGTACCTTATTGTCACAAAATTTCAAGGTTTTATGACGCTCCAGTAAAAAGTTAAAAGCATTTGAATCTCGCAAACTTTGATAGGTATAGGACGCACCGTACAGAAGTTAGGGCCATTTGAAGTTTTAGCAGTGTTTGATTTAGGAGTCAAGGGTAGCATGGCTATGAGCGATAGCTTAAATTGACAAGAGGCTCGAGTACTTTACTGTCACAAAATTTGAAGGTTTTAGAACGCTCTAGTAAAAAGTTCCAAGCAGTTGAATATTGCAAACTCTGATAGGTATAGGACGCACCGTACAGAAGTCAGGGCCATTTGAAGTATTAGCAGTGTTTGATTTGAGACTCAAGGGTAGCATAGCTATGAGCGATAGCTTAAATTGATAAGATGCACGAGTACTTTATTCCCACAAAATTTCAAGATTTTAGGACGCTCCAGTAAAAAGTTACAAGCATTTGATTGTTGTAAACTTTGATAGGTATAGGACCCACCGTACAGAAGTTAGGGCCATTTGAAGCTTCAGCAGTGTTTGATTTGGGACCCAAGGGTAGCATAGCTATGAGCGATATCTTGAATTGACAAGAGGTTCGAGTACTTTATTGTCCCAAATTTCAAGGTTCTTTGACGCAACAGTAAAGAGTTACAAGCATTTGAATATTGCAAACTTTGATAGGTATAGAACGCACTGTACAGAAGTCAGGGCCATTTGAAGTTTTAGCAGTATTTGATTTGGGACTCAAGGGTAGCATAGCTATGAGCGATAGCTTAAATTGACAAGAGGGTCGAGTACATTATTGTCACAAAATTTGAAGATTTTATGAAGCTGCAGGAAAAAGTTACAAGCATTTGATTGTTGCAAACTTTGTTACGTATAGGACGCACCGCACAGAAGTTAGGGCCATTTGAAGTTTTAGCAGTATTTGATTTGGGACTCAAGGGTAGTATAGCTATGAGCGATAGCTTAAATTGACAAGAGGGTCGAGTACATTATTGTCACAAAATTTCAAGGTTTTATGACGCTCCAGTAAAAAGTTACAAGCATTTGAATATTGCAATCTCTGCAATGTATAGGACGCACCGTACAGAAATCAGGGCCACTTGAAGTTTTATCAGTGTTTTATTTTGGGACTCAAGGGTAGCATAGCTATGAGCGATAGCTTAAATTGATAAGATGCACGAGTACTTTATTGTCACCAAATTTCAAGATTTTAGGACGCTCCAGTAAAAAGTTAAAAGCATTTGATTGTTGCATTTTTTGATACGTATAGGACGCACCGCACAGAGGTTAGGGCCATTTGAAGTTTTAGCAGTGTTTGATTTGGGACTCAAGGGTAGCATAGCTATGAGCGATAGCTTAAATTGGCAAAAGTCACGAGTACATTATTGTCACAAAATTTCAAGGTTTTAGGACGCTCCAGTAAAAAGTTACAAGCATTTGATTGTTGCAAACTTTGATACATATAGGACGCACCGCACAGAAGTTAGGGCCATTTGAAATTTTAGCAGTGTTTGATTTGGGACTCAAGGATAGCATAGCTATGAGCGATAACTTAAATTGATACGAGGCTCGAGTACTTTATTGTCACAAAATTTCAAGGCTTTATGACGCTCCAGTAAAAAGTTACAATCATTTGATTGTTGCAAACTTGGATAGGTATAGGACGCACCGTACAGAAGTTAGGGCCATTTGAAGTTTTATATGCGTTTGATTTGGGACTCAAGTGCAGCATAGCTATGAGCGATAACATAAATTGATAAGTGGCACGAGTACTTTTTTGTCACAAAATTTGAGGATTTTATGACGCTGCAGTAGAAAGTTACAAGCATTTGATTGTTGCAAACTTTGATAGGTATAGGAAGCACCGTACAGAAGTTAGGGCCATTTGAAGTTTTAGCAGTGTTTGATTTGGGACTCAAGGGTAGCATAGCTATGAGCGATAACTTAAATTTATAAGAGGCTCGAGTACTTTATTGTCACAAAATTTCAAGGTTTTATGACGCACCAGTAAAATGTTACAAGCATTTTAATGTTGCAAACTTTGACAGGTATAGGACGCACCGTACAGAAGTTAGGGCCATTTGAAGTTTTAGCATAGCTATGAACGATAGCTTAAATTGATAAGAGACACGCGTAATTTATTGTCACAATATTTCGAGGTTTTATGACGCTCCAGTTAAAAGTTACAAGCATTTGATTGTTGCAAACTTTGATAGGTATAGGACGCACCGGACAGAAGTTAGGGCCATTTGAAGTTTTAGCAGTATTTGATTTGGGACTCAAGGGTAGCATAGTTATGTGCGATAACTTAAATTGATAAGAGGCACGAGTACTTTATTGTCACAAAATTTGAAGATTTTATGAAGCTGCAGTAAAAAGTTACAAGCATTTGATTGTTGCAAACTTTGTTACGTATAGGACGCACCGCACAGAAGTTAGGGCCATTTGAAGTTTTAGCAGTATTTGATTTGGGACTCAAGGGTAGCGTAGCTATGAGCGATAGCTTAAATTGACAAGAGGGTCGAGTACATTATTGTCACAAAATTTCAAGGTATTATGACGGTCCAGTAAAAAGTTACAAGCATTTGATTGTTCAAAACTTTGATAGGTATAGGACCCACCGTACAGAAGTTAGGGCCATTTGAAGCTTCAGCATTGTTTGATTTGGGACTCAGGGGTAGCATAGCTATGAGCGATAGCTTGAACTGACAAGAGGCTCGAGTACTTTATTGTCACAAAATTTCAAGGTTTTATTTCGCTCCAGTAAAAAGTTACAAGCATTTGAATATTGCAATCTCTGATAGGTATAGGACGCACCGTACAGAAGTCAGGGCCACTTGAAGTTGTATCAGTGTTTTATTTTGGGACTCAAGGGTAGCATTGGTATGAGCGATAGCTTAAATTGATGAGACACGCATAATTTATTGCCACAAAATTTCGAGGTTTTATGACGCTCCAGTTAAAACTTACAAGGATTTGATTGTTACAAACTTTGATAGGTATAGGACTCACCGTATAGAAGTTAGGGCCATTTGAAGTTTTAGCAGTGTTTGATTTGGGACTCAAGGGTAGCAGAGCTATGACCGATAGCTTAAATTGATAAGAGGCACGAGTACTTTATTGTCACAAAATTTGAAGATCTTATGACGCTGCAGTAAAAAGTTACAAGCATTTGATTATTGCAAACTTTGTAGGTATTGGTCTCAGCGTATAGAAGTTAGGGCCATTTCAAGTTTTAGCAGTGTTTGGTTTGGGACTCAAGGGTAGCAGAGCTATGACCGATAGCTTAAGTTGATAAGAGGCACGAGTACTTTATTGTCACAAAGTTTTAAGATTTTATGACGCTGCAGTAAAAAGTTACAAGCATTTGATTATTGCAAACTTTGATAGGTATAGGGAGCACTGGACAGAAGTTAGGGCCATTTGAAGTTTTAGCAGTGTTTGATTTGGGATTCAAGGGTAGCATAGCTATGAGCGAAAGCTTTAATTGACGAGAGGCTCGAATACCTTATTGTCACAACATTTCAAGGTTTTATGACGCTCCAGTAAAAAGTTAAAAGCATTTGAATCTTGCAAACTTTGATAGGTATAGGACGCACCGTACAGAAGTTAGGGCCATTTGAAGTTTTAGCAGTGTTTGATTTAGGACTCAAGGGTAGCATGGCTATGAGCGATAGCTTAAATTGACAAGAGGCTCGAGTACTTTACTGTCACAAAATTTCAAGGTTTTATAACGCTCTAGTAAAAAGTTCCAAGCATTTGAATATTGCAAACTCTGATAGGTATAGGACGCACCGTACAGAAGTCAGGGCCATTTGAAGTTTTATCAGTGTTTAATTTTGGGACTCAAGGGTAGCATAGCTATGAGCGATAGCTTAAATTGATAAGATGCACGAGTACTTTATTGTCACAAAATTTCAAGATTTTAGGACGCTCCAGTAAAAAGTTACAAGCATTTGATTGTTGTAAACTTTGATAGGTATAGGACCCACCGTACAGAAGTTAGGGCCATTTGAAGCTTCATCAGTGTTTGATTTGGGACTCAAGGGTAGCATAGCTATAAGCGATAGCTTGAATTGACAAGAGGTTCGAGTACTTTATTCTCCCAAATTTCAAGGTTCTTTGACGCTCCAGTAAAGAGTTACAAGCATTTGAATATTGCAAACTTTGATAGGTATAGAACGCACTGTACAGAAGTCAGGGCCATTTGAAGTTTTAGCAGTATTTGATTTGGGACTCAAGGGTAGCATAGCTATGAGCGATAGCTTGAACTGACAAGAGGCTCGAGTACTTTATTGTCACAAAATTTTATGGTTTTATGACGCTCCAGTAAAAAGTTACAAGCATTTGAATATTGCAATCTCTGATAGGTATAGGACGCACCGTACAGAAGTCAGGGCCACTTGAAGTTGTATCAGTGTTTTATTTTGGGACTCAAGGGTAGCATAGCTATGAGCGATAGCTTAAATTGATAAGATGCACGAGTACTTTATTGTCACAAAATTTCAAGATTTTTGGACGCTCCAGTAAAAAGTTACAAGCATTTGATTGGTGCAATTTTTGATACGTATAGGACGCACCGCACAGAGGTTAGGGCCATTTGAAGTTTTAGCAGTGTTTGATTTGGGACTCAAGGGTAGCATAGCTATGAGCGATAGCTTAAATTGGCAAAAGGCACGAGTACTTTATTGTCACAAAATTTCAAGGCTTTATGACGCTCCAGTAAAAAGTTACAATCATTTGATTGTTGCAAACTTGGATAGGTATAGGACGCACCGTACAGAAGTTAGGGCCATTTGAAGTTTTATATGTGTTTGATTTGGGACTTTAGTGCAGCATAGCTATGAGCGATAACTTAAATTGATAAGTGGCACGAGTAATTTGTTGCCACAAAATGTGAGGATTTTATGACGCTGCAGTAGAAAGTTACAAGCATTTGATTGTTACAAACTTTGATAGGTATAGGACGCACCGGACAGAAGTTAGGGCCATTTGAAGTTATATCAGTGTTTGATTTGGGACTCAAGGGTAGCATAGCTATGAGCGATAACTTAAATTTATAAAAGGCTCGAGTACTTTATTGTCACAAAATTTGAAGATTTTATGAAGCTGCAGTAAAAAGTTACAAGCATTCGATTTTTGCAAACTTAGTTACGTATAGGACGCACCGCACAGAAGTTAGGGCCATTTGAAGTTTTAGCAGTATTTGATTTGGGACTCAAGGGTAGCATAGCTATGAGCGATAGCTTAAATTGACAAGAGGGTCGAGTACATTATTGTCACAAAATTTGCAGATTTTATGAAGCTGCAGTAAAAAGTTAAAAGCATTTGAATCTTGCAAACTTTGATAGGCATCGGACGCACCGTACAGAAGTTAGGGCCATTTGAAGCTTCAGCAGTGTTTGATTTGGGACTCAACGGTAGCATAGCTATGAGCGATAGCTTAAATTGACAAGAGGGTCGAGTACATTATTGTCACAAAATTTCAAGGTTTTATGACGCTCCAGTAAAAAGTTACAAGCATTTGAATATTGCAATCTCTGATAGGTATAGTACGCACCGTACAGAAATCAGGGCCACTTGAAGTTTTATCAGTGTTTTATTTTGGGACTCAAGGGTAGCATAGCTATGAGCGATAGCTTAAATTGATAAGATGCACGATTACTTTATTGTCACCTAATTTCAAGATTTTAGGACGCTCCAGTAAAAAGTTACAAGCATTTGATTGTTGCATTTTTTGATACGTATAGGACGCACCGCACAGAGGTTAAGGCCATTTGAAGTTTTAGCAGTGTTTGATTTGGGACTCAAGGGTAGCATAGCTATGAGCGATAGCTTAAATTGGCAAAAGTCACGAGTACATTATTGTCACAAAATTTCAAGGTTTTATGACGCTCCAGTAAAAAGTTACAAGCATTTGATTGGTGCAATTTTTGATACGTATAGGACGCACCGCACAGAGGTTAGGGCCATTTGAAGTTTTAGCAGTGTTTGATTTGGGACTCAAGGGTAGCATAGCTATGAGCTATAGCTTAAATTGGCAAAAGGCACGAGTACTTTATTGTCACAAAATTTCAAGGCTTTATGACGCTCCAGTAAAAAGTTACAATCATTTGATTGTTGCAAACTTGGATAGGTATAGGACGCACCGTACAGAAGTTAGGGCCATTTGAAGCTTCATCAGTGTTTGATTTGGGACTCAAGGGTAGCATAGCTATGAGCGATAGCTTGAATTGACAAGAGGTTCGAGTACTTTATTCTCCCAAATTTCAAGGTTCTTTGACGCTCCAGTAAAGAGTTACAAGCATTTGAATATTGCAAACTTTGATAGGTATAGAACGCACTGTACAGAAGTCAGGGCCATTTGAAGTTTTAGCAGTATTTGATTTGGGACTCAAGGGTAGCATAGCTATGAGCGATAGCTTGAACTGACAAGAGGCTCGAGTACTTTATTGTCACAAAATTTTATGGTTTTATGACGCTCCAGTAAAAAGTTACAAGCATTTGAATATTGCAATCTCTGATAAGTATAGGACGCACCGTACAGAAGTCAGGGCCACTTGAAGTTGTATCAGTGTTTTATTTTGGGACTCAAGGGTAGCATAGCTATGAGCGATAGCTTAAATTGATAAGATGCACGAGTACTTTATTGTCACAAAATTTGAAGATTTTTTGACGCTCCAGTAAAAAGTTACAAGCATTTGATTGGTGCAATTTTTGATACGTATAGGACGCACCGCACAGAGGTTAGGGCCATTTGAAGTTTTAGCAGTGTTTGATTTGGGACTCAAGGGTAGCATAGCTATGAGCGATAGCTTAAATTGGCAAAAGGCACGAGTACTTTATTGTCACAAAATTTCAAGGCTTTATGACGCTCCAGTAAAAAGTTACAATCATTTGATTGTTGCAAACTTGGATAGGTATAGGACGCACCGTACAGAAGTTAGGGCCATTTGAAGTTTTATATGTGTTTGATTTGGGACTCAATTGCAGCATAGCTATGAGCGATAACTTAAATTGATAAGTGGCACGAGTAATTTGTTGCCACAAAATGTGAGGATTTTATGACGCTGCAGTAGAAAGTTACAAGCATTTGATTGTTACAAACTTTGATAGGTATAGGACGCACCGGACAGAAGTTAGGGCCATTTGAAGTTATATCAGTGTTTGATTTGGGACTCAAGGGTAGCATAGCTATGAGCGATAACTTAAATTTATAAAAGGCTCGAGTACTTTATTGTCACAAAATTTGAAGATTTTATGAAGCTGCTGTAAAAAGTTACAAGCATTCGATTTTTGCAAACTTAGTTACGTATAGGACGCACCGCACAGAAGTTAGGGCCTGTAAGAAATATTTGCCGAAGAGTTGCCGACCATTCAGGAGCTGCCGTCGTTTATTTGAATGTTGTGTTTCGCTGATCGTGAGTGTGTTGCCGGTTTGCTCAGTTGACGAGTGACAGCCGAGGAGCACACCACGGTAAGCGACGCACAGCACATTTTTATATGTTATTTTGATTTGTTTTTGTATTTTAGAAATAAATTTTATAAGTTGCCAAAATTAAACTTCGATCTTCGACTCGTCACAATTTTTTATTTCGTGTGCAACTTTATTTTAGTGAGCATAAATTTATATTAATTATATAACGCGGAATTTATGTTTCACACGCCGCCTGCAAGTAACACACGGTCCAGCAACATGAAAAAGGGCCAGAAAAAGGCCAATATTAGTGGAGCCAACACATCGACATCTGAGACCGCCAATATTTCTGGTCTGTCATCACCTGCAGCCTTGACTTCAACGATTGCAACCACCGCCACCAGAGCGCTACCTGCCGTTGCATCGTTGGATTTTCCTGCTACAGTCGCCGACAAGAAGACAACTATGGAGCCTCAAAATGTCGCAAGTGTAAAAGCCGCTACTGCAGATCATCAAGCCTGGAGTGTGATGCTCGAGAGGATAAACGCCCTCGAAAGTGAGTTACGCAGCACTCAGGTAAGCTTGCATGAAAAAAATATACAGTGCCATGCTCTGAATGAAGCGTTGCATTTGCCTGCTGGTCAAGTCGCCACACAACCAGCATTACGAACTGACGCTATAGAAGAATTAATGCGTAGTACGCAAAATTTCCCCGCCGCTATTACGCATTCGCCAGCCAGCATTGATATGCACAATAAACTGTTTGCGCTAAATGCGCATAAAAATACAGACATAGCTACGCAGCCACTATCAATCGCTGAGGAAAGTAACACGCAATTCTCGCTAAGTTCGCATCCCGGCGCCGCCGCTTCGGCGCATTCAACGCCATGCGCAGCCAATGTTGTGTTACACGATGGTTTTTTGTCTGCCGCTACGCCGATGGCAGCAATAACATCGTCAACAAGTGCAGGGACATTTCCAAGTGTTGTCGCCATGTCTGCCGCTCAGCGTTCGGCAGTATGTTCAAATATAACGAACAGTGGAGTTTTAATGTCTACTTGCGACACAATACAGTCTGGTGGTGATACTAATCGTATTTATCAATACCCTGTTATGCCAACACTGAACACAATGCCGACTGGTGGGAATGCTGGATATAATTATTGCCGCCCTGTTATGGCGACTCATAGCACAATACCGACTGCTGGAAATATGTGGTATTGCTATCAGCACCCTGTTACGCCGTTGCCAACTGCGCATGATATGGATTCAAACCCGAGTTATATGAATCAAAACAGGAGTAATAATCCTGGACGAAATATATCAGCATATTTACAGCCGCGAAAGATATTAGAGCTGCCAGCTTTCAGTGGCCACCCCGAGGACTGGCCCATGCTATGGACCACCTTCGAACAAACTACGAATGCATATGGGTACAGTAATTTGGAAAACTGTCAGCGGTTGCAGAAGTGTCTCAAAGGTGAGGCACGTGAGTCAGTAAAGTCCCTTTTGATTCACCCTGACAACGTAGCCGCGGTTATGGAACAGCTTCGATTCCGATATGGACGCCCTGAACTGCTAATTCGAAGTCAGCTGCAACAAATACAGGAAGTGGCACCCATCTCAGAATCATCAATTGAAAGGTTAATACCATTTGCAACAAAGGTGAGAAACCTGGTAGTGTTTCTTCAGACAGCAAACGGACAACAACATATAGGTAATCCAATGTTGCTTGAAGAGCTAATTGGAAAATTACCAATGCATAAAAAATTAGATTGGGCCAAATACGCGAATGCTATCTTGCCGTATCCGACAATTGCTGATTTCAGTAATTGGTTAACCGAGATAGCCAATTTAATATCAAGGGTCATTACGATGAAATCTGAGCCACGCCGTAAAGTAGTTCTTCACACAGTCGACAACCAAAATGAACGCTTGACATGCCAGTTGTGCAAAAATGCCCATGCGATCGTAAGTTGCAAACAGTTCTTGGGATGTGATGTACAAAAGAGGTGGAGCGAAATCAAGCGCTTACGTTTATGCTTCTCGTGTCTTAAACCGGGACACTCGCTGCAATATTGCCAGCGGCGGAAGAAATGTCCGGTCGACAGATGCGATCGTAAACATCACCAGCTGTTGCATGATAAATCAACAGTTCGAAACGCACAGCGACAAAGACCAGCGCCTGTTTCTGATGATAAGGATGAAGGTTCCGTTAAGGCAGAGTCAGTGCTAAGTTGCGCCAATGGAGCTCAGAAATTGCTGTTCAAAATATTGCCCGTAACGCTGTATGGTCCAAAGAAGACAATCCGCACGTACGCACTCTTAGATGAAGGTTCATCCGTCACCATGATGAACAGCAACTTGATAGCAAAACTGGGCCTCCGTGGAGAAGACCGAAAAATTAATCTGCAATGGTTTGGCGGTCGCTCCGAGCAGCAATCAGCTATAGTGGTCGATGTTCACATAAGTGGGATTGCAAACAACAGAAAGTTTCCGCTGCGTAATGTTTATGGTGTGGAAAATTTGAATTTACCAATGCAAAGTCTGCGTAAAAGAGATTTGCATCCGAGCGATCGTAATTTACCAGCGCTACCAGTAAAACCATATTCAGATGCCACACCTCAAATTCTCATTGGTTTAGATCACTGTCATTTAGGCTTGCCTATTGAAACTTTGTGTTTGGGAGCGAAAGGGCCGCATGCCGCTAAAACTATACTTGGATGGATTGTGTTTGGGAAAACAAATGAGCACGTTTCGGCGACACCATCCTGTTTATTTACCCATTCAATAGTGGCAGATAATTTGCATCGGACTGTAGCTGACTATTTTGAAACTGAGAACTTTGGCGTTCGCCCAGCACCGGCGGTAGAGCCAGACGAGGAGGTGAGAGCACGCAATATTTTACAAGCTGTCACAAGAAAAATAGGTGACAAGTTTGAAACCGGTTTACTTTGGGATCAGGACAATTTCGAGTTTCCTGATAGCTACTCTATGGCCTTCAAACGCTTGCTTGGTATAGAACGCAAAATGGAGAAGGAACTAGAATTTGGTAAAGCATACAACGGTATAATCGAAAGTTATATTGACAAGGGTTATGCGCGCAAGTTGCAGTCAGATGAGGCTTCCAAGATAACCCCTAGAACATGGTACATTCCGCACTTTGCAGTTAAGAATCCAAACAAACCTGGTAAATTGCGATTGGTGTTTGACTCAGCTGCTACCGTTAATGGAGTTTCTTTGAATTCACGGTTATTAAAGGGTCCGCAGGACTATAAACCAATGCCTTCAGTATTGTTTAACTTTCGAGAAGGAGCTATTGCTGTATGTGGTGACATTCGTGAGATGTTCCACCAAGTTTCGATTCGACTAGAAGACAGATGTGCACAAAGATTCTTATGGCGCAATGGCGACAGTCAGAGAAAACCCGACGTCTATGAAATGTGCGTTATGACCTTCGGGGCCGCCTGTTCGCCGTGTGCTGCTCAATATGTTAAATGTGTGAACGCATTACAACATCAGTTGATCTATCCAAGAGCGGTGAAAGCAATTCTGCAACACCATTACGTCGACGATTATGTAGACAGCTTCGATACGATTTCTGAAGCCATTACCGTATCCAAACAAGTGCGTGATATACATAAAGGTGCGGGATTTGAACTATGTAAATTTAGCTCGAACTCATCTGAAGTGTTGGGCGCTCTACAAGACGAAGCCCATATTAATAACGAAGCATCTTCCAATAGTTTTGGAAAAGTACTCGGAATATTGTGGCAACCAGGTGAAGACACATTTAGCTATAAATTGCAGTTTAACAATGTGGACGCAGATGTGGTGGATGGGAACAGGGGTCCTACGAAACGGGAGTTTCTTAGTATTGTAATGTCAATATTTGATCCACTGGGATTTTTAGCCCACGTTGTGGTAGGAGCAAAGATATTGTTGCGTGAAGTATGGCGATACAACATTTGTTGGGATGAACAACTGCCTATCTACATATATGACGGTTGGAGCAAATGGCGAGAGAACATCAAGAAGATTCCGGAAGTTAAAATACCGCGTTGCTACTTTACCAGAGGCGTGCCTAAGAATCGACAATTGCATATATTCGTTGATGCAAGCCAAGACGCATTTGCAGCCGCCGCGTATTGGCGCAGCACTTATTCTGATGGTGAAGTCGAAGTCTCCTTGGTGTTCGCTAAAAGCAGATGTGCTTCTTTGAAACCGATGACGGTGCCCAGACTCGAGCTGCAAGCGGCTGTTCTGGGTACTCGCGTGATGCAAACCATCAAGGAGGGCCACTCTTTAGAATCTGCCGATTGCATCTTTTGGAGCGACTCAAAGACGGTAATTAAGTGGATCGCGCAAGGAAATCGCCGCTACAAGCCATTTGTGGCACACCGTATAGCCGAGATTTTAGCCGCCAGCAAAGTATCGGAATGGCGTTGGCTTCCTACAGAGAAAAATGTAGCTGATGAGGCTACTCGCTTAAATTTTAAAATCGATTTCTCATTTATGTCAAGATGGTTTCAAGGACCAGAGTTCCTTCGGTACGATGAAAGTGAATGGCCAATTACTGAACACATCCAAGAAGCTACGGCAGCTCTGGAAGAGGAGTTAGAGCCAAAGTTTGCCTTAACCATAAATAATGAGCGTATCTTCAAATTCGAAAGATTTTCGTCGTTGAATAAATTAATTCGATCAGTCGCGTGGGTGCTTCGGTTTGCTTCAAATTGCCGCATGCGTCGGCAGCTTTGTGTTCAAATAGGCCTACAAGTATCTGAACTGGAAGCAGCGGAGTGGATATTATGTCGGCAAGCTCAATCTAAAGTATATGACATGGAGAGAGAAGCAATTACGAATGGCAAAGTTGTGACGTTGCAGAGTGATTTATACAGTCTTACCCCATACATAGACGATAAGGGCGTTCTGAGAGTATACGGGCGTATAGATGCAGCCAGCTGGTTACCTTATGAAACGAAACGTCCAATTATCTTGCCGCCTCGACATCCATTCACTTCTCTGGTTATTTACTATTTTCATTGCCAAATGAAGCATCAAAATATAGAGGCGACAATATGCGAAATCCGAAGAAAGTATTGGGTAGTACGCATCAGACAAGAAATGCGAAAGGTAATCAATACTTGCCAAATATGCAGACTAAGGAAATTGAAACCAGTTACACCAATAATGGGTCCACTACCTGTCGACCGATTGACGCCTTTTGTGAAACCATTCAGTTATACAGGATTGGACTATTTTGGACCAGTTTTAGTAACGATAGGGCGGCGTACTGAAAAACGGTGGGTAGCACTGTTCACTTGTCTCACCATCAGAGCGGTGCATTTGGAAATAGCATTTGATTTGTCCACTGATGCATGTGTAGTGGCCATACGCAACTTTATAAATCGTCGTGGTGTACCTAAACGAATTCGTAGCGACAATGGAAAAAATTTTATTGGAGCAAGCGGTGAAGCGGCACGATTTTCAGAAGTATTTGATTGCGAGCGCATTTTGACGGAGTTGTCATCGAAAGGTGTTGAGTGGATATTTAATTGCCCATTAAACCCTTCTGAAGGCGGGGTGTGGGAACGTATGGTGCAGTGCGTCAAAAGGGTTTTGCGACATACACTGAAAGAAGTGGCTCCTCGAGAACATACACTTCAATGTCTACTTATAGAAGCTGAAAATGTCGTCAATTCGAGACCACTTACCCACTTGCCAATATCCATAGATGAAGAGGAACCTCTGACACCCAATCATTTTATTTTGGGTACAGTGAATACTGCGCAAACGCCCGGTGCAGCTGACATCAGTGACAAACCATGCGTGCTGCGCAAGCAATGGCGAATAGCGAGGCAATTACGAGATAAATTCTGGAAACGATGGGTAGCGGAGTATTTGCCCACCTTGACACGTCGAGTGAAATGGTGCCAACCAACCACCTCCTTGAAAGAAGGCGCCTTGGTTTTTATATGTGACGCGAACTTGCCAAGAAACAAGTGGTGCCGTGGACGAGTAGAAAAAACCTACAAAGGAGCTGATGGCCAAGTAAGACGAGCAGATGTACGCACCAGTTCTGGATTGTTGTGTCGACCTGTTTCAAAACTAGCCGTTTTGGAAGTGGAATGTGGTGAATTGAAGTGATTCACGGGGTCGGGAGTGTAAGAAATATTTGCCGAAGAGTTGCCGACCATTCAGGAGCTGCCGTCGTTTATTTGAATGTTGTGTTTCGCTGATCGTGAGTGTGTTGCCGGTTTGCTCAGCTGACGAGTGACAGCCGAGGAGCACACCACGGTAAGCGACGCACAGCACATTTTTATATGTTATTTTGATTTGTTTTTGTATTTTAGAAATAAATTTTATAAGTTGCCAAAATTAAACTTCGATCTTCGACTCGTCACAGGGCCATTTGAAGTTTTAGCAGTATTTGATTTGGGACTCAAGGGTAGCATAGCTATGAGCGATAGCTTAAATTGACAAGAGGGTCGAGTACATTATTGTCACAAAATTTGAAGATTTTATGAAGCTGCAGTAAAAAGTTAAAAGCATTTGAATCTTGCAAACTTTGATAGGCATCGGACGCACCGTACAGAAGTTAGGGCCATTTGAAGCTTCAGCAGTGTTTGATTTGGGACTCAACGGTAGCATAGCTATGAGCGATAGCTTAAATTGACAAGAGGGTCGAGTACATTATTGTCACAAAATTTCAAGGTTTTATGACGCTCCAGTAAAAAGTTACAAGCATTTGAATATTGCAATCTCTGATAGGTATAGTACGCACCGTACAGAAATCAGGGCCACTTGAAGTTTTATCAGTGTTTTATTTTGGGACTCAAGGGTAGCATAGCTTTGAGCGATAGCTTAAATTGATAAGATGCACGAGTACTTTATTGTCACCTAATTTCAAGATTTTAGGACGCTCCAGTAAAAAGTTACAAGCATTTGATTGTTGCATTTTTTGATACGTATGGGACGCACCGCACAGAGGTTAGGGCCATTTGAAGTTTTAGCAGTGTTTGATTTGGGACTCAAGGGTAGCATAGCTATGAGCGATAGCTTAAATTGGCAAAAGTCACGAGTACATTATTGTCACAAAATTTCAAGGTTTTATGACGCTCCAGTAAAAAGTTACAAGCATTTGATTGGTGCAATTTTTGATACGTATAGGACGCACCGCACAGAGGTTAGGGCCATTTGAAGTTTTAGCAGTGTTTGATTTGGGACTCAAGGGTAGCATAGCTATGAGCGAAAGCTTAAATTGGCAAAAGGCACGAGTACTTTATTGTCACAAAATTTCAAGGCTTTATGACGCTCCAGTAAAAAATTACAATCATTTGATTGTTGCAAACTTGGATAGGTATAGGACGCACCGTACAGAAGTTAGGGCCATTTGAAGTTTTATATGTGTTTGATTTGGGACTCAAGTGCAGCATAGCTATGAGCGATAACTTAAATTGATAAGTGGCACGAGTACTTTTTTGTCACAAAATTTGAGGATTTTATGACGCTGCAGTAGAAAGTTACAAGCATTTGATTGTTGCAATCTTTGATAGGTATAGGAAGCACCGTGCAGAAGTTAGGGCCATTTGAAGTTTTAGCAGTGTTTTATTTTGGGACTCAAGGGTAGCATAGTTATGTGCGATAGCTTAAATTGATAAGAGGCACGAGTACTTTATTGTCACAAAATTTGAAGATTTTATGAAGCTGCAGTAAAAAGTTACAAGCATTTGATTGTTGCAAACTTTGTTACGTATAGGACGCACCGCACAGAAGTTAGGGCCATTTGAAGTTTTAGCATAAATATGAACGATAGCTTAAATTGATAAGAGCCACGCGAAATTTATTGTCACAAAATTTCGAGGTTTTATGACGCTCCAGTTAAAAGTTACAAGCATTTGATTGTTGCAAACTTTGATAGGTATAGGACGCACCGGACAGAAGTTAGGGCCATTTGAAGTTTTAGCAGTGTTTGATTTGGGACTCAAGGGTAGCATAGTTATGTGCGATAGCTTAAATTGATAAGAGGCACGAGTACTTTATTGTCACAAAATTTGAAGATTTTATGAAGCTGCAGTAAAAAGTTACAAGCATTTGATTGTTGCAAACTTTGTTACGTATAGGACGCACCGCACAGAAGTTAGGGCCATTTGAAGTTTTAGCAGTATTTGATTTGGGACTCAAGGGTAGCGTAGCTATGAGCGATAGCTTAAATTGACAAGAGGGTCGAGTACATTATTGTCACAAAATTTCAAGGTTTTACGACGGTCCAGTAAAAAGTTACAAGCATTCGATTGTTCAAAACTTTGATAGGTATAGGACCCACCGTACAGAAGTTAGGGCCATTTGAAGCTTCAGCATTGTTTGATTTGGGACTCAAGGGTAGCATAGCTATGAGCGATAGCTTGAACTGACAAGAGGCTCGAGTACTTTATTGTCACAAAATTTCAAGGTTTTATTTCGCTCCAGTAAAAAGTTACAAGCATTTGAATATTGCAATCTCTGATAGGTATAGGACGCACCGTACAGAAGTCAGGGCCACTTGAAGTTGTATCAGTGTTTTATTTTGGGACACAAGGGTAGCATAGCTATGAGCGATAGCTTAAATTGATAAGATGCACGAGTACTTTATTGTCACAAAATTTCGAGGTTTTATGACGCTCCAGTTAAAAGTTACAAGCATTTGATTGTTGCAAACTTTGATAGGTATAGGACGCACCGGGCAGAAGTTAGGGCCATTTGAAGTTTTAGCAGTGTTTGATTTGGGACTCAAGGGTAGCATAGCTATGAGCGATAGCTTAAATTGATAAGATGCACGAGTACTTTATTGCCACAAAATTTCAAGATTTTAGGACGCTTCAGTAAAAAGTTACAAGCATTTGATTGTTTTAAACTTTGATAGGTATAGGACGCACCGTACAGAAGTTAGGGCCATTTGAAGTTTTAGCATAGCTATGAGCGATAGCTTAAATTGACAAGAGGCTCGAGTACATTATTGTCACAAATTTTCAAGGTTTTATGACGCTCCAGTTAAAAGTTACAAGAATTTGATTGTTGCAAACTTTGATAGGTATAGGACTCACCGTATAGAAATTAGGGCCATTTGAAGTTTTAGCAGTGTTTGATTTGGGACTCAAGGGTAGCATAGTTATGTGCGATAGCTTAAATTGATAAGAGGCACGAGGCACTTTATTGTCACAAAATTTGAAGATTTTATGAAGCTGCAGTAAAAAGTTACAAGCATTTGATTGTCGCAAACTTTGTTACGTATAGGACGCACCGCACAGAAGTTAGGGCCATTTGAAGTTTTAGCAGTATTTGATTTGGAACTCAAGGGTAGCATTGCTGTGAGCGATAGTTTAAATTGACAAGAGGCTCGAGTACATTATTGTCACAAATTCTCATGGTTTTATGACGCTCCACTAAAAAGTTACAAGCATTTGATTGTTCAAAACTTTGATAGGTATAAGAACCACCGTACAGAAGTTAGGGCCATTTGAAGCATCAGCATTGTTTGATTTGGGACTCAAGGGTAGCATAGCTATGAGCGATAGCTTGAGCTGACAAGAGGCTCGAGTTCTTTATTGTCCAAAATTTCAAGGTTTTATGACGCTCCAGTAAAAAGTTACAAGCATTTGAATATTGCAATCTCTGATAGGTATAGTACGCACCGTACAGATGGAAAGGGCCATTTGAAGTTTTAGCAGTGTTTGATTTGGGACTCAAGGGTAGCATAGCTATGAGCGATAGCTTAAATTGGCAAAAGTCACGAGTACATTATTGTCACAAAATTTCAAGGTTTTATGACGCTCCAGTAAAAAGTTACAAGCATTTGATTGTTTCAAACTTTGATACATATAGGACGCACCGCACAGAAGTTAGGGCCATTTGAAATTTTAGCAGTATTTGATTTGGGACTCAAGGATAGCATAGCTATGAGCGATAACTTAAATTGATACGAGGCTCGAGTACTTTATTGTCACAAAATTTCAAGGCTTTATGACGCTCCAGTAAAAAGTTACAATCATTTGATTGTGGCAAACTTGGATAGGTATAGGACGCACCGTACAGAAGTTAGGGCCATTTGAAGTTTTATATGTGTTTGATTTGGGACTCAAGTGCAGCATAGCTATGAGCGATAACTTAAATTGATAAGTGGCACGAGTACTTTTTTGTCACAAAATTTGAGGATTTTATGACGTTGCAGTAGAAAGTTACAAGCATTTGATTGTTGCAAACTTTGATAGGTATAGGAAGCACCGTGCAGAAGTTAGGGCCATTTGAAGTTTTAGCAGTGTTTTATTTTGGGACTCAAGGGTAGCATAGTTATGTGCGATAGCTTAAATTGATAAGAGGCACGAGTACTTTATTGTCACAAAATTTGAAGATTTTATGAAGCTGCAGTAAAAAGTTACAAGCATTTGATTGTTGCAAACTTTGTTACGTATAGGACGCACCGCACAGAAGTTAGGGCCATTTGAAGTTTAAGCATAGCTATGAACGATAGCTTAAATTGATAAGAGCCACGCGTAATTTATTGTCACAAAATTTCGAGGTTTTATGACGCTCCAGTTAAAAGTTACAAGCATTTGATTGTTGCAAACTTTGATAGGTATAGGACGCACCGGACAGAAGTTAGGGCCATTTGAAGTTTTAGCAGTGTTTGATTTGGGACTCAAGGGTAGCATAGTTATATGCGATAGCTTAAATTGATAAGAGGCACGAGTACTTTATTGTCACAAAATTTGAAGATTTTATGAAGCTGCAGTAAAAAGTTACAAGCATTTGATTGTTGCAAACTTTGTTACTATAGGACGCACCGCACAGAAGTTAGGGCCATTTGAAGTTTTAGCAGTGTTTAATTTAGGACTCAAGGGTAGCATGGCTATGAGCGATAGCTTAAATTGACAAGAGGCTCGAGTACTTTACTGTCACAAAATTTCAAGGTTTTATAACGCTCTAGTAAAAAGTTCCAAGCATTTGAATATTGCAAACTCTGATAGGTATAGGACGCACCGCACAGAAGTCAGGGCCATTTGAAGTTTTATCAGTGTTTAATTTTGGGACTCAAGGGTAGCATAGCTATGAGCGATAGCTTAAATTGATAAGATGCACGAGTACTTTATTGCCACAAAATTTCAAGATTTTAGGACGCTTCAGTAAAAAGTTACAAGCATTTGATTGTTTTAAACTTTGATAGGTATAGGTCCCACCGTACAGAAGTTAGGGCCATTTGAAGTTTTAGCATAGCTATGAGCGATAGCTTAAATTGACAAGAGGCTCGAGTACATTATTGTCACAAATTTTCAAGGTTTTATGACGCTCCAGTTAAAAGTTACAAGAATTTGATTGTTGCAAACTTCGATAAGTATAGGACTCACCGTATAGAAATTAGGGCCATTTGAAGTTTTAGCAGTGTTTGATTTGGGACTCAAGGGTAGCATAGTTATGTGCGATAGCTTAAATTGATAAGAGGCACGAGTACTTTATTGTCACAAAATTTGAAGATTTTATGAAGCTGCAGTAAAAAGTTACAAGCATTTGATTGTTGCAAACTTTGTTACGTATAGGATGCACCGCACAGAAGTTAGGGCCATTTGAAGTTTTAGCAGTATTTGATTTGGAACTCAAGGGTAGCATTGCTATGAGCGATAGCTTAAATTGACAAGAGGCTCGAGTACATTATTGTCACAAATTTTCATGGTTTTATGACGCTCCACTAAAAAGTTACAAGCATTTGATTGTTCAAAACTTTGATAGGTATAAGAACCACCGTACAGAAGTTAGGGCCATTTGAAGCATCAGCATTGTTTGATTTGGGACTCAAGGGTAGCATAGCTAGGAGCGATAGCTTGAGCTGACAAGAGGCTCGAGTTCTTTATTGTCCAAAATTTCAAGGTTTTATGACGCTCCAGTAAAAAGTTACAAGCATTTGAATATTGCAATCTCTGATAGGTATAGGACGCACCGTACGGAAGTCAGGGCCACTTGAAGTTTTATCAGTGTTTTATTTTGGGTCTCAAGGGTAGCATAGCTATGAGCGATAGCTTAAATGGACAAGATGCATGAGTACTTTATTGTCACAAAATTTCAAGATTTTAGGACGCTCCAGTAAAAAGTTACAAGCATTTGATTGTTGCAATTTTTGATACGTATAGGACGCACCGCACAGAGGTTAGGGCCATTTGAAGTTTTAGCAGTGTTTGATTTGGGACTCAAGGGTAGCATAGCTATGAGCGATAACTTAAATTTATAAGAGGCTCGAGTACTTTATTGTCACAAAATTTCAAGGTTTTATGACGCACCAGTAAAATGTTACAAGCATTTTAATGTTGCAAACTTTGACAGGTATAGGACGCACCATACAGAAGTTAGGGCCATTTGAAGTTTTAGCACAGCTATGAACGATAGCTTAAATTGATAAGAGGCACGAGTAATTTATTGTCACAAAATTTCGAGGTTTTATGACGCTCCAGTTAAAAGTTACAAGCATTTGATTGTTGCAAACTTTGATAGGTATAGGACGCACCGTATAGAAATTAGGGCCATTTGAAGTTTTAGCTGTGTTTGATTTGGGACTCAAGGGTAGCATAGCTATGAGCGATAGCTTGAACTGACAAGAGGCTCGAGTACTTTATTGTCACAAAATCTCAAGGTTTTATTTCGCTCCAGTAAAAAGTTACAAGCATTTGATTGTTGCAATTTTTGATACGTTTAGGACGCACCGCACAGAGGTTAGGGCCATTTGAAGTTTTAGCAGTGTTTGATTTGGGACTTAAGGGTAGCATAGCTATGAGCGATAGCTTAAATTGGCAAAAGGCACGAGTACATTATTGTCACAAAATTTCAAGGTTTTATGACGCTCCAGTAAAAAGTTACAAGCATTTGATTGTTGCAAACTTTGATACATATAGGACGCACCGCACAGAAGTTAGGGCCATTTGAAATTTTAGCAGTGTTTGATTTGGGACTCAAGGATAGCATAGCTATGAGCGATAACTTAAATTGATAAGTGGCCGAGTACTTTTTTGTCACAAAATTTCAAGATTTTAGGACGCTCCAGTAAAAAGTTACAAGCATTTGATTGTTACAAACTTGGATAGGTATAGGACGCACCGTACAGAAGTTAGGGCCATTTGAAGTTTTATATGTGTTTGATTTGGGACTCAAGTGCAGCATAGCTATGAGCGATAACTTAAATTGATAAGTGGCACGAGTACTTTATTGCCACAAAATTTGGGGATTTTATGACGCTGAAGTAGAAAGTTACAAGCATTTGATTGTTGCAAACTTTGCTAGGTACAGGACGCACCGTACAGAAGTCAGGGCCACTTGAAGTTTTATCAGTGTTTTATTTTGGGTCTCAAGGGTAGCATAGCTATGAGCGATAGCTTAAATTGACAAGATGCATGAGTACTTTATTGTCACAAAATTTCAAGATTTTAGGACGCTCCAGTAAAAAGTTACAAGCATTTGATTGTTGCAATTTTTGATACGTATAGGACGCACCGCACAGAAGTCAGGGCCATTTGAAGTTTTAGCAGTGTTTGATTTGGGACTCAAGGGTAGCATAGCTATGAGCGATAACTTAAATTTATAAGAGGCTCGAGTACTTTATTGTCACAAAATTTCAAGGCTTTATGACGCTCTAGTAAAAATTTACAAGCATTTGAATATTGCAAACTCTGATAGGTATAGGACGCACCGTACAGAAGTCAGGGCCATTTGAAGTTTTATCAGTGTTTTATTTTGGGACTCAAGGGTAGCATAGCTATGAGCGATAGCTTAAATTGAAAAGGGCCCGAGTACTTTACTGTCACAAAATTTCGAGGTTTTATGACGCTCCAGTAAAAAGTTACAAGCATTTGATTGTTGCAAACTTTGATAGGTATAGGATACACCGTACAGAAGTTAGGGCCATTTGAAGTTTTAGCAGTGTTTGATTTGGGACTCAAGGGTAGCATAGCTATGAGCGATAACTTAAATTAATAAGAGGCTCGAGTACTTTATTGTCACAAAATTTCAAAGTTTTGTAACGCTCCAGGAAAAAGTTACAAGCATTTGAATGGTGCAAACTTTGACATGTATAGGACGCACCGTACAGAAGTTAGGGCCATTTGAAGTTTTAGCACAGCTATGATAAGAGACACGCGTATTTTTTTTCACAAAATTTCGAGGTTTTATGACGCTCCAGTTAAAAGTTACAAGCATTTGATTGTTGCAAACTTTGATAGGTATAGGACCCACCGTATAGAAATTAGGGCCATTTGAACTTTTAGCAGTGTTTGATTTGGGACTCAATTGTAGCATAGTTATGTGCGATAGCTTAAATTTATAAGAGGCACGAGTACTTTATTGTCACAAAATTTGAAGATTTTATGACGCTGCAGTAAAAAGTTACAAGCATTTGATTGTTGCAAACTTTGATACGTATAGGACGCACCGCACAGAAGTTAGGGCCATTTGAAGTTTTAGCAGTATTTGATTTGGGACTCAGGGGTAGCATATCTATGAGCGATAGCTTAAATTGACAAGAGGGTCCAGTACATTATTGTCACAAAGTTTCAAGGATTTATGACGCTCCAGTAAAAAGTTAGAAGCATTTGATTGTTGCAAACTTTGAAAGGTATAGGACCCACCGTACAGAAGTTAGGGCCATTTGAAGATTCAGCATTGTTTGATTTGGGACTCAAGGGAAACATAGCTATGAGCGATAGCTTGAATTGACAAGAGGCTCGAGTACTTTATTGTCACAAAATTTCAAGGTTTTATGACGCTCCAGTAAAAAGTTACAAGCATTTGAATATTGCAATCTCTGATAGGTATAGGACGCACCGTACAGAAGTCAGGGCCACTTGAAGTTTTATCAGTGTTTTATTTTGGGACTCAAGGGTAGCATAGCTATGAGCGATAGCTTAAATAAATAAAATGCACGAGTACTTTATTGTCACAAAATTTCAAGATTTTATGACGCTCCAGTAAAAAGTTACAAGCATTTCATTGTTGCAAACTTTGATACGTATAGGACGCACCGCACAGAAGTTAGGGCCATTTGAAGTTTTAGCAGTGTTTGATTTGGGACTCAAGGGTAGCATAGCTATGAGCGATAGCTTAAATTGACAAGAGGCACGAGTACATTATTGTCACAAAATTTCAAGGTTTTATGACGCTCCAGTAAAAAGTTACAAGCATTTGATTGTTGCAAACTTTGATAAGTATAGGACGCATCGCACAGAAGTTAGGGCCATTTGAAGTTTTAGCAGTGTTTGATTTGGGACTCAAGGATAGCATAGCTATGAGCGATAACTTAAATTGATACGAGGCTCGAGTACTTTATTGTCACAAAATTTCAAGGCTTTATGACGTTCCAGTAAAAAGTTACAATCATTTGATTGTTGCAAACTTTGATACATATAGGACGCACCGCACAGAAGTTAGGGCCATTTGAAATTTTAGCAGTGTTTGATTTGGGACTCAAGGATAGCATAGCTATGAGCGATAACTTAAATTGATAAGTGGCTCGAGTAATTTATTGTCACAAAATTTCGAGGTTTTATGACGCTCCAGTTAAAAGTTACAAGCATTTGATTGTTGCAAACTTTGATAGGTATAGGACGCACCGGACAGAAGTTAGGGCCATTTGAAGTTTTAGCAGTGTTTGATTTGGGACTCAAGGGTAGCATAGTTATGTGCGATAGCTTAAATTGATAAGAGGCACGAGTACTTTATTGTCACAAAATTTGAAGATTTTATGAAGCTGCAGTAAAAAGTTACAAGCATTTGATTGTTGCAAACTTTGTTACCTATAGGACGCACCGCACAGAAGTTAGGGCCATTTGAAGTTTTAGCAGTGTTTGATTTAGGACTCAAGGGTAGCATGGCTATGAGCGATAGCTTAAATTGACAAGAGGCTCGAGTACTTTACTGTCACAAAATTTCAAGGTTTTATAACGCTCTAGTAAAAAGTTCCAAGCATTTGAATATTGCAAACTCTGATAGGTATAGAACGCACCGCACAGAAGTCAGGGCCATTTGAAGTTTTATCAGTGTTTAATTTTGGGACTCAAGGGTAGCATAGCTATGAGCGATAGCTTAAATTGATAAGATGCACGAGTACTTTATTGCCACAAAATTTCAAGATTTTAGGACGCTTCAGTAAAAAGTTACAAGCATTTGATTGTTTTAAACTTTGATAGGTATAGGTCCCACCGTACAGAAGTTAGGGCCATTTGAAGTTTTAGCATAGCTATGAGCGATAGCTTAAATTGACAAGAGGCTCGAGTACATTATTGTCACAAATTTTCAAGGTTTTATGACGCTCCAGTTAAAAGTTACAAGAATTTGATTGTTGCAAACTTCGATAGGTATTGGACTCACCGTATAGAAATTAGGGCCATTTGAAGTTTTAGCAGTGTTTGATTTGGGACTCAAGGGTAGCATAGTTATGTGCGATAGCTTAAATTGATAAGAGGCACGAGTACTTTATTGTCACAAAATTTGAAGATTTTATGAAGCTGCAGTAAAAAGTTACAAGCATTTGATTGTTGCAAACTTTGTTACGCATAGGATGCACCGCACAGAAGTTAGGGCCATTTGAAGTTTTAGCAGTATTTGATTTGGAACTCAAGGGTAGCATTGCTATGAGCGATAGCTTAAATTGACAAGAGGCTCGAGTACATTATTGTCACAAATTTTCATGGTTTTATGACGCTCCACTAAAAAGTTACAAGCATTTGATTGTTCAAAACTTTGATAGGTATAAGAACCACCGTACAGAAGTTAGGGCCATTTGAAGCATCAGCATTGTTTGATTTGGGACTCAAGGGTAGCATAGCTATGAGCGATAGCTTGAGCTGACAAGAGGCTCGAGTTCTTTATTGTCCAAAATTTCAAGGTTTTATGACGCTCCAGTAAAAAGTTACAAGCATTTGAATATTGCAATCTCTGATAGGTATAGGACGCACCGTACGGAAGTCAGGGCCACTTGAAGTTTTATCAGTGTTTTATTTTGGGTCTCAAGGGTAGCATAGCTATGAGCGATAGCTTAAATTGACAAGATGCATGAGTACTTTATTGTCACAAAATTTCAAGATTTTAGGACGCTCCAGTAAAAAGTTACAAGCATTTGATTGTTGCAATTTTTGATACGTATAGGACGCACCGCACAGAGGTTAGGGCCAGTTGAAGATTTAGCAGTGTTTGATTTGGGACTCAAGGGTTGCATAGCTATGAGCGATAACTTAAATTTATAAGAGGCTCGAGTACTTTATTGTCACAAAATTTCAAGGTTTTATGACGCACCAGTAAAATGTTACAAGCATTTTAATGTTGCAAACTTTGACAGGTATAGGACGCACCATACAGAAGTTAGGGCCATTTGAAGTTTTAGCATAGCTATGAACGATAGCTCAAATTGATAAGAGACACGCGTAATTTATTGTCACAAAATTTCGAGGTTTTATGACGCTCCAGTTAAAAGTTACAAGCATTTGATTGTTGCAAACTTTGATAGGTATAGGACGCACCGTATAGAAATTAGGGCCATTTGAAGTTTTAGCTGTGTTTGATTTGGGACTCAAGGGTAGCATAGCTATGAGCGATAGCTTGAACTGACAAGAGGCTCGAGTACTTTATTGTCACAAAATCTCAAGGTTTTATTTCGCTCCAGTAAAATGTTACAAGCATTTGATTGTTGCAATTTTTGATACGTTTAGGACGCACCGCACAGAGGTTAGGGCCATTTGAAGTTTTAGCAGTGTTTGATTTGGGACTTAAGGGTAGCATAGCTATGAGCGATAGCTTAAATTGGCAAAAGGCACGAGTACATTATTGTCACAAAATTTCAAGGTTTTATGACGCTCCAGTAAAAAGTTACAAGCATTTGATTGTTGCAAACTTTGATACATATAGGACGCACCGCACAGAAGTTAGGGCCATTTGAAATTTTAGCAGTGTTTGATTTGGGACTCAAGGATAGCATAGCTATGAGCGATAACTTAAATTGATAAGTGGCCGAGTACTTTTTTGTCACAAAATTTCAAGATTTTAGGACGCTCCAGTAAAAAGTTACAAGCATTTGATTGTTACAAACTTGGATAGGTATAGGACGCACCGTACAGAAGTTAGGGCCATTTGAAGTTTTATATGTGTTTGATTTGGGACTCAAGTGCAGCATAGCTATGAGCGATAAATTAAATTGATAAGTGGCACGAGTACTTTATTGCCACAAAATTTGGGGATTTTATGACGCTGAAGTAGAAAGTTACAAGCATTTGATTGTTGCAAACTTTGCTAGGTACAGGACGCACCGTACAGAAGTCAGGGCCACTTGAAGTTTTATCAGTGTTTTATTTTGGGTCTCAAGGGTAGCATAGCTATGAGCGATAGCTTAAATTGATAAGATGCATGAGTACTTTATTGTCACAAAATTTCAAGATTTTAGGACGCTCCAGTAAAAAGTTACAAGCATTTGATTGTTGCAATTTTTGATACGTATAGGACGCACCGCACAGAGGTTAGGGCCATTTGAAGTTTTAGCAGTGTTTGATTTGGGACTCAAGGGTAGCATAGCTATGAGCGATAACTTAAATTTATAAGAGGCTCGAGTACTTTATTGTCACAAAATTTCAAGGCTTTATGACGCTCTAGTAAAAATTTACAAGCATTTGAATATTGCAAACTCTGATAGGTATAGGACGCACCGTGCAGAAGTCAGGGCCATTTGAAGTTTTATCAGTGTTTTATTTTGGGACTCAAGGGTAGCATAGCTATGAGCGATAGCTTAAATTGAAAAGGGCCCGAGCACTTTACTGTCAGAAAATATCGAGGTTTTATGACGCTCAAGTAAAAAGTTACAAGCATTTGATTGTTGCAAACTTTGATAGGTATAGGATACACCGTACAGAAGTTAGGGCCATTTGAAGTTTTAGCAGTGTTTGATTTGGGACTCAAGGGTAGCATAGCTATGAGCGATAACTTAAATGAATAAGAGGCTCGAGTACTTTATTGTCACAAAATTTCAAAGTTTTGTAACGCTCCAGGAAAAAGTTACAAGCATTTGAATGGTGCAAACTTTGACATGTATAGGACGCACCGTACAGAAGTTAGGGCCATTTGAAGTTTTAGCACAGCTATGATAAGAGACACGCGTATTTTTTTTCACAAAATTTCGAGGTTTTATGACGCTCCAGTTAAAAGTTACAAGCATTTGATTGTTGCAAACTTTGATAGGTATAGGACCCACCGTATAGAAATTAGGGCCATTTGAACTTTTAGCAGTGTTTGATTTGGGACTCAATTGTAGCATAGTTATGTGCGATAGCTTAAATTGATAAGAGGCACGAGTACTTTATTGTCACAAAATTTCAAGGTTTTATGACGCTCCAGTAAAAAGTTACAAGCATTTCATTGTTGCAAACTTTGATACGTATAGGACGCACCGCACAGAAGTTAGGGCCATTTGAAGTTTTAGCAGTATTTGATTTGGGACTCAGGGGTAGCATATCTATGAGCGATAGCTTAAATTGACAAGAGGGTCCAGTACATTATTGTCACAAAGTTTCAAGGATTTATGACGCTCCAGTAAAAAGTTACAAGCATTTGATTGTTGCAAACTTTGAAAGGTATAGGACCCACCGTACAGAAGTTAGGGCCATTTGAAGATTCAGCATTGTTTGATTTGGGACTCAAGGGAAACATAGCTATGAGCGATAGCTTGAATTGACAAGAGGCTCGAGTACTTTATTGTCACAAAATTTCAAGGTTTTATGACGCTCCAGTAAAAAGTTACAAGCATTTGAATATTGCAATCTCTGATAGGTATAGGACGCACCGTACAGAAGTCAGGGCCATTTGAAGTTTTATCAGTGTTTTATTTTGGGACTCAAGGGTAGCATAGCTATGAGCGATAGCTTAAATAAATAAAATGCACGAGTACTTTATTGTCACAAAATTTCAAGATTTTATGACGCTCCAGTAAAAAGTTACAAGCATTTCATTGTTGCAAACTTTGATACGTATAGGACGCACCGCACAGAAGTTAGGGCCATTTGAAGTTTTAGCAGTGTTTGATTTGGGACTCAAGGGTAGCATAGCTATGAGCGATAGCTTAAATTGACAAGAGGCACGAGTACATTATTGTCACAAAATTTCAAGGTTTTATGACGCTCCAGTAAAAAGTTACAAGCATTTGATTGTTGCAAACTTTGATAAGTATAGGACGCATCGCACAGAAGTTAGGGCCATTTGAAGTTTTAGCAGTGTTTGATTTGGGACTCAAGGATAGCATAGCTATGAGCGATAACTTAAATTGATACGAGGCTCGAGTACTTTATTGTCACAAAATTTCAAGGCTTTATGACGTTCCAGTAAAAAGTTACAATCATTTGATTGTTGCAAACTTTGATACATATAGGACGCACCGCACAGAAGTTAGGGCCATTTGAAATTTTAGCAGTGTTTGATTTGGGACTCAAGGATAGCATAGCTATGAGCGATAACTTAAATTGATAAGTGGCTCGAGTACTTTATTGTCATAAAATTTCAAGATTTTATGACGCTCCAGTAAAAAGTTACAAGCATTTGATTGTTGCAAACTTTGATAGGTATAGGACGCACCGTACAGAAGTTAGGGCCATTTGAAGTTTTAGCAGTGTTTGATTTGGAATTCAAGGGAAGCATAGCTATGTGCGATAGCTTAAATTGATAAGAGGCACGAGTACTTTATTGTCACAAAATTTGAGGATTTTATGACGCTGCAGTAGAAAGTTACAAGCATTTGATTGTTGCAAACTTTGATAGGTATAGGATGCACCGTACAGAAGTTAGGGCCATTTGAAGTTTTAGCAGTGTTTGATTTGGGACTCAAGGGTAGCATAGCTATGAGCGATAGCTGAAATTGACAAGAGGCTGGAATACATTATTGTCACAAAATTTCAAGGTTTTATGACGCTCCAGTAAAAAGTTACAAGCATTTGATTGTTGCAAACTTTGATAGGTACAGGAGGCACCGTATAGAAGTTAGTGACATTTGAAGTTTTAGCAGTGTTTGATTTGGGACTCAATGGTAGCATAGCTATGAGCGATAACTTAAATTTATAAGAGGCTCGAGTACTTTATTGTCACAAAATTTAAAGGTTTTATGACGCTCCAGTAAAAAGTTACAAGCATTTGATTGTTGCAAACTTTGATACATATAGGACGCACCGCACAGAAGTTAGGGTCATTTGAAATTTTAGCAGTGTTTGGTTTGGGACTCAAGTGTAGCATAGATATGAGCGATAACTTAAATTGACAAGAGGCTCGAGTACTTTATTGTCATAAAATTTCAAGATTTTATGACGCTCCAGTAAAAAGTTACAAGCATTTGATTGTTGCAAACTTTGATACGTATAGGACGCACCGCACAGAAGTTAGGGCCATTTGAAGTTTTAGCAGTGTTTGATTTGGGACTCAAGGGAAGCATAGCTATGAGCGATAGCTTGAATTGACAAGAGGCTCGAGTACTTTATTATCACAAAATTTCAAGGTTTTATGACGCTCTAGTAAAAAGTTACAAGCATTTGAATATTGCAATCTCTGATAGGTATAGGACGCACCGTACAGAAGTCAGGGCCACTTGAAGTTTTATCAGTGTTTCATTTTGGGACTCAAGGGTAGCATAGCTATGAGCGATAGCTTAAATAGATAAGATGCACGAGTACTTTATTGTCAAAAAATTTCAAGATTTTAGGACGCTCCAGTAAAAAGTTACAAGCATTTGATTGTTGCAAACTTTGATTCGTATAGGACGCACCGCACAGAAGTTAGGGCCATTTGAAGTTTTAGCAGTGTTTGATTTGGGACTCAAGGATAGCATAGCTATGACCGATAACTTAAATTGATACGAGGCTCGAGTACTTTATTGTCACAAAATTTCAAGGCTTTATGACGTTCCAGTAAACAGTTACAATCATTTGATTGTTGCAAACTTGGATAGGTATAGGACGCACCGTATAGAAGTTAGGGCCGTTTGAAGTTTTATATGTGTTTGATTTGGGACTCAAGTGTAGCATAGATATGAGCGATAACTTAAATTGACAAGAGGCTCGAGTACTTTATTGTCATAAAATTTCAAGATTTTATGACGCTCCAGTAAAAAGTTACAAGCATTTGATTGTTGCAAACTTTGATAGGTATAGGACGCACCGTACAGAAGTTAGGGCCATTTGAAGTTTTAGCAGTGTTTGATTTGGGACTCAAGGGTAGCATAGCTATGTGCGATAGCTTAAATTGATAAGAGGCACGAGTACTTTATTGTCACAAAATTTGAGGATTTTATGACGCTGCAGTAGAAAGTTACAAGCATTTGATTGTTGCAAACTTTGATAGGTATAGGACGCACCGTACAGAAGTTAGGGCCATTTGAAGTTTTAGCAGTGTTTGATTTGGGACTCAAGGGTAGCATAGCTATGAGCGATAACTTAAATTTATAAGAGGCTCGAGTACTTTATTGTCACAAAATTTCAAGTTTTTATGACGCACCAGTAAAATGTTACAAGCATTTTAATGTTGCAAACTTTGACAGGTATAGAACGCACCGTACAGAAGTTAGGGCCATTTGAAGTTTTAGCATAGCTATGAACGATAGCTTAAATTGATAAGAGACACGCGTAATTTATTGTCACAAAATTTCGAGGTTTTATGACGCTCCTGTTAAAAGTTACAAGCATTTGATTGTTGCAAGGACTCACTGTATAGAAGTTAGGACCATTTGAAGTTTTAGCAGTGTTTGATTTGGGACTCAAGGGTAGCATAGCTACTCGTATGTGCGATAGCTTAAATAGATAAGATGCACGAGTACTTTATTGTCACAAAATTTCAAGATTTTAGGACGCTCCAGTAAAAAGTTACAAGCATTTGATTATTGCAAACTTTGATAGGTATAGGACCCACCGTACAGAAGTTAGGGCCATTTGAAGCTTCAGCATTGTTTGATTTGGGACTCAAGGGTAGCATAGCTATGAGCGATAGCTTAAATGGATAAGATGCACGAGTACTTTATTGTCACAAAATTGCAAGATTTTAGGACGCTCCAGTAAAAAGTTACAAGCATTTGATTGTTGCAAACTTTGATACGTATAGGACGCACAGCACAGAAGTTAGGGCCATTTGAAGTTTTAGCAGTGTTTGATTTGGGACTCAAGGGTAGCATACCTATGTGCGATAGCTTAAATTGACAAGAGGCTGGAATACATTATTGTCACAAAATTTCAAGGTTTTATGACGCTCCAGTAAAAAGTTACAAGCATTTGATTGTTACAAACTTTGATAGGTATAGGACGCACCGTACAGATGTTAGGGCCATTTGAAGTTTTAGCAGTGTTTGATTTGGGACTCAAGGGTAGCATAGCTATGAGCGATAACTTAAATTTATAAGAGGCTCGAGTACTTTATTGTCACAAAATTTCAAGGCTTTATGACGCTCCAGTAAAAAGTTACAAGCATTTGAATGTTGCAAACTTTGATAGGTATTGGATGCACCGTACAGAAGTCAGGGCCATTTGAATTTTTATCTATATATTATTTTGGGACTCGAGGGAAGCATAGCTATGAACGATAGCTTAAATTAAAAAGGGCACAACTACTATACTGTCACAAAATTTCGAGGTTTTATGACGCTCCATTAAAAAGTTACAAGCATTTGATTGTTGCAAACTTTGATAGGTATAGGACGCACCGTATAGAAGTTAGTGCCATTTAAAGATTTAGCAGTGTTTGATTTGGGACTCAAGGGTAGCATAGCTATGAGCGATAACTTAAATTTATAAGTGGCTCGAGTACTTTATTGACACAAAATTTCAAGGTTTTATGACGCACCAGTAAAATGTTACAAGCATTTGAATGTTGCAAACTTTGACAGGTATAGGACGCATCATACAGAAGTTAGGGCCATTTGAAGCTTCAGCATTGTTTGATTTGGGACTCAAGGGTAGCATAGCTATGAGCGATAGCTTAAATGGATAAGATGCACGAGTACTTTATTGTCACAAAATTGCAAGATTTTAGGACGCTCCAGTAAAAAGTTACAAGCATTTCATTGTTGCAAACTTTGATACGTATAGGACGCACAGCACAGAAGTTAGGGCCATTTGAAGTTTTAGCAGTGTTTGATTTGGGACTCAAGGGTAGCATAGCTATGTGCGATAGCTTAAATTGACAAGAGGCTGGAATACATTATTGTCACAAAATTTCAAGGTTTTATGACGCTCCAGTAAAAAGTTACAAGCATTTGATTGTTACAAACTTTGATAGGTATAGGACGCACCGTACAGATGTTAGGGCCATTTGAAGTTTTAGCAGTGTTTGATTTGGGACTCAAGGGTAGCATAGCTATGAGCGATAACTTAAATATATAAGAGGCTCGAGTACTTTATTGTCACAAAATTTCAAGGCTTTATGACGCTCCAGTAAAAAGTTACAAGCATTTGAATGTTGCAAACTTTGATAGGTATTGGATGCACCGTACAGAAGTCAGGGCCATTTGAATTTTTATCTATATATTATTTTGGGACTCGAGGGAAGCATAGCTATGAACGATAGCTTAAATTAAAAAGGGCACAACTACTATACTGTCACAAAATTTCGAGGTTTTATGACGCTCCATTAAAAAGTTACAAGCATTTGATTGTTGCAAACTTTGATAGGTATAGGACGCACCGTATAGAAGTTAGTGCCATTTAAAGATTTAGCAGTGTTTGATTTGGGACTCAAGGGTAGCATAGCTATGAGCGATAACTTAAATTTATAAGTGGCTCGAGTACTTTATTGACACAAAATTTCAAGGTTTTATGACGCACCAGTAAAATGTTACAAGCATTTGAATGTTGCAAACTTTGACAGGTATAGGACGCATCATACAGAAGTTAGGGCCATTTGAAGTTTTAGCATAGCTATGAACGATAGCTTAAATTGACAAGAGGGTCGAGTACATTATTGTCACAAAATTTCAAGGTTTTATGACGCTCCAGTAAAAAGTTACAAGCATTTGATTGTTGCAAACTTTGATAGGTATAGGACCCACCGTACAGAAGTTAGCGCCATTTGAAGCTTCAGGATTGTTTGATTTGGGACTCAAGGGTAGCATACCTATGAGCGATAGCTTGAATTGACAAGAGGCTCGAGTACTTTATTGTCACAAAATTTCAAGGTTTTATGACGCTCTAGTAAAAAGTTATAAGCATTTGAATATTGCAATCTCTGATAGGTATAGGACGCACTGTACAGAAGTCAGGACCACTTGAAGTTTTATCAGTGTTTTATTTTGGGACTCAAGGGTAGCATAGCTATGTGCGATAGCTTAAATTGATAAGAGGCTGGAATACATTATTGTCACAAAATTTCAAGGTTTTATGACGCTCCAGTAAAAAGTTACAAGCATTTGATTGTTACAAACTCTGATAGGTATAGGACGCACCGTACAGATGTTAGGGCCATTTGAAGTTTTAGCAGTGTTTGATTTGGGACTCAAGGGTAGCATAGCTATGAGCGTTAACTTAAATTTATAAGAGGCTCGAGTACTTTATTGTCACAAAATTTCAAGGCTTTATGACGCTCCAGTAAAAAGTTACAAGCATTTGAATGTTGCAAACTTTGATAGGTATTGGATGCACCGTACAGAAGTCAGGGCCATTTGAATTTTTATCTATATATTATTTTGGGACTCGAGGGAAGCATAGCTATGAACGATAGCTTAAATTGAAAAGGGCACAACTACTTTACTGTCACAAAATTTCGAGGTTTTATTACGCTCCATTAAAAAGTTACAAGCATTTGATTGTTGCAAACTTCGATAGGTATAGGACGCACCGTATAGAAGTTAGTGCCATTTAAAGTTTTAGCAGTGTTTGATTTGGGACTCAAGGGTAGCATAGCTATGAGCGATAACTTAAATTTATAAGAGGCTCGAGTACTTTATTGACACAAAATTTCAAGGTTTTATGACGCACCAGTAAAATGTTACAAGCATTTGAATGTTGCAAACTTTGACAGGTATAGGACGCATCGTACAGAAGTTAGGGCCATTTGAAGTTTTAGCTTAGCTATGAACGATAGCTTAAATTGATAAGAGACACGCGTAATTTATTGTCACAAAATTTCGAGGTTTTATGACGCTCCAGTAAAAAGTTACAAGCATTTGATTGTTGCAAACTTTGATAGGTATAGGACGCACCGGACAGAAGTTAGGGCCATTTGAAGTTTTAGCAGTGTTTGATTTGGGACTCAAGGGAAGCATAGCTATGAGCGATAACTTAAATTGATAAGAGGCTCGAGTACTTTATTGTCACAAAATTTCAAGGCTTTATGACGCTCCTGTAAAAAGTTACAAGCATTTGATTGTTGCAAACTTTGATACGTATAGGACGCACCGCACAGAAGTTAGGGCCATTTGAAGTTTTAGCAGTGTTTGATTTGGGACTCAAGGCTAGCATAGCTATGTGCGATAGCTTAAATTGATAAGAGGCACGAGTACTTTATTGTCACAAAATTTGAGGATTTTATGACGCTCCAGTAGAAAGTTACAACCATTTGATTGTTGCAAACTTTGATAGGTATAGGACGCACCGTACAGAAGTTAGGGCCATTTGAAGTTTTTGCAGTGTTTGATTTGGGACTCAAGGGTAGCATAGCTATGAGCGATAGCTTAAATTGACAAGAGGCTGGAATACATTATTGTCACAAAATTTCAAGGTTTTATGACGCTCCAGTAAAAAGTTACAAGCATTTGATTGTTACAAACTTTGATAGGTATAGGACGCACCGTACATATGTTAGGGCCATTTGAAGTTTTAGCAGTGTTTGATTTGGGACTCAAGGGCAGCATAGCTATGAGCGATAACTTAAATTGATTAGAGGCTCGAGTACTTTATTGTCACAAAATTTCAAGGCTTTATGACGTTCCAGTAAAAAGTTACAATCATTTGATTGTTGCAAACTTTGATAGGTATATGACGCACCGTACAGAAGTTAGGGCCATTTGAAGTTTTAGCAGTGTTTGATTTGGGACTCAAGGGTAGCATAGCTATGTGCGATAGCTTAAATGGATAAGATGCACGAGTACTTTATTGTCACAAAACTTAAAGATTTTAGGACGCTCCAGTAAAAAGTTACAAGCATTTGATTGTTGCAAACTTTGATAGGTATAGGACGCACCGGACAGAAGTTAGGGCCATTTGAAGTTTTAGCAGTGTTTGATTTGGGACTCAAGGGTAGCATAGCTATGAGCGATAGCTTAAATTGACAAGAGGGTCGAGTACATTATTGTCACAAAATTTCAAGGTTTTATGACGCTCCAGTAAAAAGTTACAAGCATTTGATTGTTGCAAACTTTGATAGGTATAGGACGCACCGTACAGAAGTTAGGGCCATTTGAAGCTTCAGGATTGTTTGATTTGGGACTCAAGGGTAGCATACCTATGAGCGATAGCTTGAATTGACAAGAGGCTCGAGTACTTTATTGTCACAAAATTTCAAGGTTTTATGACGCTCTAGTAAAAAGTTATAAGCATTTGAATATTGCAATCTCTGATAGGTATAGGACGCACCGTACAGAAGTCAGGACCACTTGAAGTTTTATCAGTGTTTTATTTTGGGACTCAAGGGTAGCATAGCTATGAGCGATAGCTTAAATTGATAAGATGCACGAGTACTTTATTGTCACAAAATTTCAAGATTTTATGACGCTCCAGTAAAAAGTTACAAGCATTTGATTGTTGCAAACTTTGATACGTATAGGACGCACAGCACAGAAGTTAGGCCATTTGAAGTTTTAGCAGTGTTTGGTTTGGGACTCAAGGGTAGCATAGCTATGTGCGATAGCTTAAATTGACAAGAGGCTCGAGTACTTTATTGTAACAAAATTTCAAGGCTTTATGACGCTCCAGTAAAAAGTTACAAGCATTTGAATGTTGCAAACTTTGATAGGTATTGGATGCACCGTACAGAAGTCAGGGCCATTTGAATTTTTATCTATATATTATTTTGGGACTCGAGGGAAGCATAGCTATGAACGATAGCTTAAATTAAAAAGGGCACAACTACTTTACTGTCACAAAATTTCGAGGTTTTATGACGCTCCATTAAAAAGTTACAAGCATTTGATTGTTGCAAACTTTGATAGGTATAGGACGCACCGTATAGAAGTTAGTGCCATTTAAAGATTTAGCAGTGTTTGATTTGGGACTCAAGGGTAGCATAGCTATGAGCGATAACTTAAATTTATAAGAGGCTCGAGTACTTTATTGACACAAAATTTCAAGGTTTTATGACGCACCAGTAAAATGTTACAAGCATTTGAATGTTGCAAACTTTGACAGGTATAGGACGCATCGTACAGAAGTTAGGGCCATTTGAAGTTTTAGCTTAGCTATGAACGATAGCTTAAATTGATAAGAGACACGCGTAATTTATTGTCACAAAATTTCGAGGTTTTATGACGCTCCAGTTAAAAGTTACAAGCATTTGATTGTTGCAAACTTTGATAGGTATAGGACGCACCGGACAGAAGTTAGGGCCATTTGAAGTTTTAGCAGTGTTTGATTTGGGACTCAAGGGCAGCATAGCTATGAGCGATAACTTAAATTGATAAGAGGCACGAGTACTTTATTGTCACAAAATTTGAGGATTTTATGACGCTCCAGTAGAAAGTTACAACCATTTGATTGTTGCAAACTTTGATAGGTATAGGACGCACCGTACAGAAGTTAGGGCCATTTGAAGTTGCAGTGTTTGATTTGGGACTCAAGGGTAGCATAGCTATGAGCGATAGCTTAAATTGACAAGAGGCTGGAATACATTATTGTCACAAAATTTCAAGGTTTTATGACGCTCCAGTAAAAAGTTACAAGCATTTGATTGTTACAAACTTTGATAGGTATAGGACGCACCGTACATATGTTAGGGCCATTTGAAGTTTTAGCAGTGTTTGATTTGGGACTCAAGGGCAGCATAGCTATGAGCGATAACTTAAATTGATTAGAGGCTCGAGTACTTTATTGTCACAAAATTTCAAGGCTTTATGACGTTCCAGTAAAAAGTTACAATCATTTGATTGTTGCAAACTTTGATAGGTATATGACGCACCGTACAGAAGTTAGGGCCATTTGAAGTTTTAGCAGTGTTTGATTTGGGACTCAAGGGTAGCATAGCTATGTGCGATAGCTTAAATGGATAAGATGCACGAGTACTTTATTGTCACAAAATTGCAAGATTTTAGGACGCTCCAGTAAAAAGTTACAAGCATTTGATTGTTGCAAACTTTGATACGTATAGGACGCACAGCACAGAAGTTAGGGCCATTTGAAGTTTTAGCAGTGTTTGATTTGGGACTCAAGGGTAGCATAGCTATGTGCGATAGCTTAAATTGACAAGAGGCTGGAATACATTATTGTCACAAAATTTCAAGGTTTTATGACGCTCCAGTAAAAAGTTACAAGCATTTGATTGTTACAAACTTTGATAGGTATAGGACGCACCGTACAGATGTTAGGGCCATTTGAAGTTTTGGCAGTGTTTGATTTGGGACTCAAGGGTAGCATAGCTATGAGCGATAACTTAAATTTATAAGAGGCTCGAGTACTTTATTGTCACAAAATTTCAAGGCTTTATGACGCTCCAGTAAAAAGTTACAAGCATTTGAATGTTGCAAACTTTGATAGGTATTGGATGCACCGTACAGAAGTCAGGGCCATTTGAATTTTTATCTATATATTATTTTGGGACTCGAGGGAAGCATAGCTATGAACGATAGCTTAAATTAAAAAGGGCACAACTACTTTACTGTCACAAAATTTCGAGGTTTTATGACGCTCCATTAAAAAGTTACAAGCATTTGATTGTTGCAAACTTTGATAGGTATAGGACGCACCGTATAGAAGTTAGTGCCATTTAAAGATTTAGCAGTGTTTGATTTGGGACTCAAGGGTAGCATAGCTATGAGCGATAACTTAAATTTATAAGTGGCTCGAGTACTTTATTGACACAAAATTTCAAGGTTTTATGACGCACCAGTAAAATGTTACAAGCATTTGAATGTTGCAAACTTTGACAGGTATAGGACGCATCATACAGAAGTTAGGGCCATTTGAAGTTTTAGCATAGCTATGAACGATAGCTTAAATTGATAAGAGATACGCGTAATTTATTGTCACAAAATTTCGTGGTTTTATGACGCTCCAGTTAAAAGTTACAAGCATTTGATTGTTGCAAACTTTGATAGGTATAGGACGCACCGGACAGAAGTTAGGGCCATTTGAAGTTTTAGCAGTGTTTGATTTGGGACTCAAGGGTAGCATAGCTATGAGCGATAGCTTAAATTGACAAGAGGGTCGAGTACATTATTGTCACAAAATTTCAAGGTTTTATGACGCTCCAGTAAAAAGTTACAAGCATTTGATTGTTGCAAACTTTGATAGGTATAGGACCCACCGTACAGAAGTTAGCGCCATTTGAAGCTTCAGGATTGTTTGATTTGGGACTCAAGGGTAGCATACCTATGAGCGATAGCTTGAATTGACAAGAGGCTCGAGTACTTTATTGTCACAAAATTTCAAGGTTTTATGACGCTCTAGTAAAAAGTTATAAGCATTTGAATATTGCAATCTCTGATAGGTATAGGACGCACCGTACAGAAGTCAGGACCACTTGAAGTTTTATCAGTGTTTTATTTTGGGACTCAAGGGTAGCATAGCTATGAGCGATAGCTTAAATTGATAAGATGCACGAGTACTTTATTGTCACAAAATTTCAAGATTTTATGACGCTCCAGTAAAAAGTTACAAGCATTTGATTGTTGCAAACTTTGATACGTATAGGACGCACAGCACAGAAGTTAGGCCATTTGAAGTTTTAGCAGTGTTTGGTTTGGGACTCAAGGGTAGCATAGCTATGTGCGATAGCTTAAATTGACAAGAGGCTCGAGTACTTTATTGTAACAAAATTTCAAGGCTTTATGACGCTCCAGTAAAAAGTTACAAGCATTTGAATGTTGCAAACTTTGATAGGTATTGGATGCACCGTACAGAAGTCAGGGCCATTTGAATTTTTATCTATATATTATTTTGGGACTCGAGGGAAGCATAGCTATGAACGATAGCTTAAATTAAAAAGGGCACAACTACTTTACTGTCACAAAATTTCGAGGTTTTATGACGCTCCATTAAAAAGTTACAAGCATTTGATTGTTGCAAACTTTGATAGGTATAGGACGCACCGTATAGAAGTTAGTGCCATTTAAAGATTTAGCAGTGTTTGATTTGGGACTCAAGGGTAGCATAGCTATGAGCGATAACTTAAATTTATAAGTGGCTCGAGTACTTTATTGACACAAAATTTCAAGGTTTTATGACGCACCAGTAAAATGTTACAAGCATTTGAATGTTGCAAACTTTGACAGGTATAGGACGCATCATACAGAAGTTAGGGCCATTTGAAGTTTTAGCATAGCTATGAACGATAGCTTAAATTGATAAGAGATACGCGTAATTTATTGTCACAAAATTTCGTGGTTTTATGACGCTCCAGTTAAAAGTTACAAGCATTTGATTGTTGCAAACTTTGATAGGTATAGGACGCACCGGACAGAAGTTAGGGCCATTTGAAGTTTTAGCATTGTTTGATTTGGGACTCAAGGGTAGCATAGCTATGAGCGATAACTTAAATTGACGAGAGGCTCGAGTACTTTAATGTCACAAAATTTCATAGTTTTATGACGCTCCAGTAAAAAGTTACAAGCATTTGAATGTTGCAAACTTTGATAGGTATAGGACGCACCGTACAGAAGTCAGGGCCATTTGAAGTTTTATTCGTGTTTTATTTTGGGACTCAAGGGTAGCATAGCTATGAGCGATAGCTTAAATTGATAAGATGCACGAGTACTTAATTGTCACTAAATTTCAAGATTTTAGGACGCTCCAGTAAAAAGTTACAAGCATTTGAATGTTGCAAACTTTGACAGGTATAGAACGCACCGTACAAAAGTTAGGGCCATTTGAAGTTTTAGCATAGCTGTGAGCGATAGCTTCAATTGAAAAGGGCCCGAGTACTTTACTGTCAAAAAATTTCGAGGTTTTATGACGCTCAAGTAAAAAGTTACAAGCATTTGATTGTTGCAAACTTTGATAGGTATAGGACGCACCGTACAGAAGTTAGGGCCATTTGAAGTTTTAGCAGTGTTTGATTTGGGACTCAAGGGTAGCATAGCTATGAGCGATAGCTTAAATTGAAAAGAGGGTCGAGTACATTATTGTCACAAAATTTCAAGGTTTTATGACGCTCCAGTAAAAAGTTACAAGCATTTGATTGTTGCAAACTTTGATAGGTATAGGACCCACCGTACAGAAGTTAGCGCCATTTGAAGCTTCAGTATTGTTTGATTTGGGACTCAAGTTTAGCATACCTATGAGCGATAGCTTGAATTGACAAGAGGCTCGAGTACTTTATTGTCACAAAATTTCAAGGCTTTATGACGCTCCAGTAAAAAGTTACAAGCATTTGAATGTTGCAAACTTTGATAGGTATTGGATGCACCGTACAGAAGTCAGGGCCATTTGAATTTTTATCTATATATTATTTTGGGACTCGAGGGAAGCATAGCTATGAACGATAGCTTAAATTGAAAAGGGCACAACTACTTTACTGTCACAAAATTTCGAGGTTTTATGACGCTCCATTAAAAAGTTACAAGCATTTGATAGTTGCAAACTTCGATAGGTATAGGACGCACCGTATAGAAGTTAGTGCCATTTAAAGTTTTAGCAGTGTTTGATTTGGGACTCAAGGGTAGCATAGCTATGAGCGATAACTTAAATTTATAAGAGGCTCGAGTACTTTATTGACACAAAATTTCAAGGTTTTATGACGCACCAGTAAAATGTTACAAGCATTTGAATGTTGCAAACTTTGACAGGTATAGGACGCATCGTACAGAAGTTAGGGCCATTTGAAGTTTTAGCTTAGCTATGAACGATAGCTTAAATTGATAAGAGACACGCGTAATTTATTGTCACAAAATTTCGAGGTTTTATGACGCTCCAGTTAAAAGTTACAAGCATTTGATTGTTGCAAACTTTGATACGTATAGGACGCACCGGACAGAAGTTAGGGCCATTTGAAGTTTTAGCATAGCTGTGAGAGATAGCTTAAATTGAAAAGGGCCCGAGTACTTTGCTGTCAGAAAATATCGAGGTTTTATGACGCTCAAGTAAAAAGTTACAAGCATTTGATTGTTGCAAACTTTGATAGGTATAGGACGCACCGTACAGAAGTTAGGGCCATTTGAAGTTTTAGAAGTGTTTGATTTGGGACTCAAGGGTAGCAAAGCTATGAGCAATAACTCAAATTAATAAGAGGCTCGAGTACTTTATTGTCACAAAATTTCAAGGTCTTATAACGCTCCAGTAAAAAGTTACAAGCATTTGATTGTTGCAAACTTTGATAGGTATAGGACACACCGTACAGAAGTCAGGGCCATCTGAAGTTTTATTAGTGTTTTATTTTGGGACTCAAGGGTAGCATAGCTATGAGCGATAGCTTAAATTGATAAGATGCACGAGTACTTAATTGTCACTAAATTTCAAGATTTTAGGACGCTCCAGTAAAAAGTTACAAGCATTTGAATGTTGCAAACTTTGACAGGTATAGAACGCACCGTACAAAAGTTAGGGCCATTTGAAGTTTTAGCATAGCTGTGAGCGATAGCTTCAATTGAAAAGGGCCCGAGTACTTTACTGTCAGAAAATATCGAGGTTTTATGACGCTCAAGTAAAAAGTTACAAGCATTTGATTGGTGCAAACTTTGATAGGTATAGGACGCACCGTATAGAAATTAGGGCCATTTGAAGTTTTAGCAGTGTTTGATTTGGGACTCAATTGTAGCATAGCTATTAGCGATAGATTGAATTGACAAGAGGCTCGACTACTTTATTGTCACAAAATTTCAAGGTTTTATGACGCTCCAGTAAAAAGTTACAAGCATTTGAATATTGCAATCTCTGATAGGTATAGGACGCACCGTACAGAAGTCAGGGCCACTTGAAGTTTTATCAGTGTTTTATTTTGGGACTCAAGGGTAGCTTAGCTATGAGCGATAGCTTAAATTGATAAGATGCATAAGTACTTTATTGTCACAAAATTTCAAGATTTTAGGACGCTCCAGTAAAAAGTTACAAGCATTTGATTGTTGCAAACTTTGATACGTATAGGACGCACCGCACAGAAGTTAGGGCCATTTGAAGTTTTAGCAGTGTTTGATTTGGGACTCAAGGGAAGCATAGCTATGAGCGATAGCTTAAATTGAAAAGGGCCCGAGTACTTTACTGTCACAAAATTTCGAGGTTTTATGACGCTCCATTAAAATTTACAAGGATTTGATTTGTTGCAAACTTTGATAGGTATAGGACGCACAGCACAAAAGTTAGGGCCATTTGAAGTTTTAGCAGTATTTGATTTGGGTCTCAAGGGTAGCATAGCTATGAGCGATAGCTTAAATTGACAAGAGGGTCGAGTACATTATTGTCACAAAATTTCAAGGTTTTATGACGCTCCAGTAAAAAGTTACAAGCATTTGAATATTGCAATCTCTGATAGGTATAGGACGCACCGTACAGAAGTCAGGGCCACTTGAGGTTTTATAAGTGTTTTATTTTGGGACTCAAGGGTAGCATAGCTATGAGCGATAGCTTAAATTGATAAGATGCACGAGTACTTTAATGTCACAAAATTTCAAGATTTTAGGACGCTCCAGTAAAAAGTTACAAGCATTTGATTGTTGCAAACTTTGATAGGTATAGGACGCACCGTATAGAAGCTAGGGCCATTTGAAGCTTCAGCAGTGTTTGATTTGGGACTCAAGGGTAGCATAGCTATGAGCGATAGCTTGAATTGACAAGAGGCTCGAGTACTTTATTGTAACAAAATTTCAAAGTTTTAGGACACTCCAGTAAAAAGTTACAAGCATTTGAATATTGCAATCTCTGATAGGTATAGGACGCACCGTACAGAAGTCAGGGCCATTTGAAGTTTTATCAGTGTTTTATTTTGGGACTCAAGGGTAGCATAGCTATGAGCGATAGCTTAAATTGATAAGATGCACGAGTACTTTATTGTCACAAAATTTGAAGATTTTATGACCCTGCAGTAAAAAGTTACAAGCATTTGATTATTGCAAAATTTGATAGGTATTGGACTCACCGTATAGAAGTTAGGGCCATTTGAAATTTTAGCAGTGTTTGATTTGGGACTCAAGGGTAGCAGAACTACCACCGATAGCTTAAATTGAGAAAAGGCACGAGTACTTTAATGTCACAAAATTTGAAGATTTTATGACGCTGCAGTAAAAAGTTACAAGCATTTGATTATTGCAAACTTTGATAGGTATAGGGAGCACCGGACAGAAGTTAGGGCCATTTGAAGTTTTAGCAGTGTTTTATTTGGTACTCGAGGGTAGCATAGCTATGAGCGATAGCTTAAATTGACGAGAGGCTCGAGTACCTTATTGTCACAAAATTTCACGGTTTTGTGACGCTCCAGTAAAAAATTAAAAGCATTTGAATCTTGCAAACTTTGATAGGTATAGGACGAACCGTACAGAAGTTAGGGCCATTTGAAGTTTTGGCAGTGTTTGATTTAGGACTCAAGGGTAGCATGGCTATGAGCGACAGCTTAAATTGACAAGAGGCTCGAGTACTTTATTGTCACAAAATTTCAAGGTTTTATGACTCTCTAGTAAAAAGTTACAAGCATTTGAATATTGCAAACTCTGATAGGTATAGAACGCACCGTACAGAAGTTAGGGCCATTTGAAGTTTTTGCAGTGTTTGATTTGGGACTCAAGGGTAGCATAGCTATGAGCGATAGCTTAAATTGACAAGAGGCTGGAATACATTATTGTCACAAAATTTCAAGGTTTTATGACGCTCCAGTAAAAAGTTACAAGCATTTGATTGTTACAAACTTTATTAGGTATAGGACGCACCGTACAGATGTTAGGGCCATTTGAAGTTTTAGCAGTGTTTGATTTGGGACTCAAGGGCAGCATAGCTATGAGCGATAACTTAAATTGATTAGAGGCTCGAGTACTTTATTGTCACAAAATTTCAAGGTTTTATGACGCTCCAGAAAAAGTTACAAGCATTTGAATGTTGCAAACTTTGATAGGTATTGGATGCACCGTACATAAGTTAGGGCCATTTGAATTTTTATATATATATTATTTTGGGACTCGAGGGAAGCATAGCTATGAACGATAGCTTAAATTGAAAAGGGCACAACTACTTTACTGTAAAAAAATTTCGAGGTTTTCTGACGCTCCATTAAAAAGTTACAAGCATTTGATTGTTGCAAACTTTGATAGGTATAGGACGCACCGTATAGAAGTTAGTGCCATTTAAAGTTTTAGAAGTGTTTGATTTGGGACTCAAGGGTAGCATAGCTATGAGCGATAACTTAAATTTATAAGAGGCTCGAGTACTTTATTGACACAAAATTTCAAGGTTTTATGACGCACCAGTAAAATGTTACAAGCATTTGAATGTTGCAAACTTTGACAGGTATAGGACGCATCGTACAGAAGTTAGGGCCATTTGAAGTTTTAGCATAGCTATGAACGATAGCTTAAATTGATAAGAGACACGCGTAATTTATTGTCACAAAATTTCGAGGTTTTATGACGCTCCAGCTAAAAGTTACAAGCATTTGATTGTTGCAAACTTTGATAGGTATAGGACGCACCGGACAGAAGTTAGGGCCATTTGAAGTTTTAGCATAGCTGTGAGAGATAGCTTAAATTGAAAAGGGCCCGAGTACTTTGCTGTCAGAAAATATCGAGGTTTTATGACGCTCAAGTAAAAAGTTACAAGCATTTGATTGTTGCAAACTTTGATAGGTATAGGACGCACCGTACAGAAGTTAGGGCCATTTGAAGTTTTAGAAGTGTTTGATTTGGGACTCAAGGGTAGCAAAGCTATGAGCAATAACTCAAATTAATAAGAGGCTCGAGTACTTTATTGTCACAAAATTTCAAGGTCTTATAACGCTCCAGTAAAAAGTTACAAGCATTTGATTGTTGCAAACTTTGATAGGTATAGGACACACCGTATAGAAGTGAGGGCCATCTGAAGTTTTATTAGTGTTTTATTTTGGGACTCAAGGGTAGCATAGCTATGAGCGATAGCTTAAATTGATAAGATGCACGAGTACTTAATTGTCACTAAATTTCAAGATTTTAGGACGCTCCAGTAAAAAGTTACAAGCATTTGAATGTTGCAAACTTTGATAGGTATAGGACGCACCGTATAGAAGCTAGGGCCATTTGAAGCTTCAGCAGTGTTTGATTTGGGACTCAAGGGTAGCATAGCTATGAGCGATAGCTTGAATTGACAAGAGGCTCGAGTACTTTATTGTAACAAAATTTCAAAGTTTTAGGACACTCCAGTAAAAAGTTACAAGCATTTGAATATTGCAATCTCTGATAGGTATAGGACGCACCGTACAGAAATCAGGGCCATTTGAAGTTTTATCAGTGTTTTATTTTGGGACTCAAGGGTAGCATAGCTATGAGCGATAGTTTAAATTGATAAGATGCACGAGTACTTTATTGTCACAAAATTTGAAGATTTTATGACCCTGCAGTAAAAAGTTACAAGCATTTGATTATTGCAAAATTTGATAGGTATTGGACTCACCGTATAGAAGTTAGGGCCATTTGAAATTTTAGCAGTGTTTGATTTGGGACTCAAGGGTAGCAGAACTACCACCGATAGCTTAAATTGAGAAAAGGCACGAGTACTTTAATGTCACAAAATTTGAAGATTTTATGACGCTGCAGTAAAAAGTTACAAGCATTTGATTATTGCAAACTTTGATAGGTATAGGGAGCACCGGACAGAAGTTAGGGCCATTTGAAGTTTTAGCAGTGTTTTATTTGGTACTCGAGGGTAGCATAGCTATGAGCGATAGCTTAAATTGACGAGAGGCTCGAGTACCTTATTGTCACAAAATTTCACGGTTTTGTGACGCTCCAGTAAAAAGTTAAAAGCATTTGAATCTTGCAAACTTTGATAGGTATAAAACGAACCGTACAGAAGTTAGGGCCATTTGAAGTTTTGGCAGTGTTTGATTTAGGACTCAAGGGTAGCATGGCTATGAGCGATAGCTTAAATTGACAAGAGGCTCGAGTACTTTATTGTCACAAAATTTCAAGGTTTTATGACGCTCCAGTAAAAAGTTACAAGCATTTGAATATTGCAAACTCTGATAGGTATAGAACGCACCGTACAGAAGTCAGGGCCATTTGAAGTTTTATCAGTGTTTAATTTTGGGACTCAAGGGTAGCATAGCTATGAGCGATAGTTTAAATTGATAAGATGCACGAGACTTTATTGTCACAAAATTTCAATATTTTATGACGCTCCAGTAAAAAGTTACAAGCATTTGATTGTTGCAAACTTTGATACGTATAGGACGCACCGTACAGAAGCTAGGTCCATTTGAAGTTTTAGAAGTGTTTGATTTGGGACTCAAGGGTAGCATAGCTATCAGCGATAGCTTAAATTGATAAGAGGCACGAGTAATTTATTGTCACATAATTTCGAGGTTTTATGACGCTCCAGTAAAAAGTTACAAGCATTTGATTGTCGCAAACTTTGATAGTTATAGGACGCACCGTATAGAAGTTAGGGCCAGTTGAAGTTTTAGCAGTGTTTTATTTGGGACTCAAGGGTAGCATAGCTATGAGCGATAGCTTAAATTGATAAGAGGCACGAGTCCTTTATTGTCGCAAAATTTTCAGACTTTTTGACGCTCCAGTAAAAAGTTACAAGCGTTTGATTGTGGCAAACTTTGATAGGTATAGGACGCACCGTACAGATGTTAGGGCCATTTGAAGTTTTAGCAGTGTTTGATTTGGGACTCAAGGGCAGCATAGCTATGAGCGATAACTTAAATTGATTAGAGGCTCGAGTACTTTATTGTCACAAAATTTCAAGGTTTTATGACGCTCCAGTAAAAAGTTACAAGCATTTGAATGTTGCAAACTTTGATAGGTATTGGATGCACCGTACATAAGTTAGGGCCATTTGAATTTTTTTATATATATTATTTTGGGACTCGAGGGAAGCATAGCTATGAACGATAGCTTAAATTGAAAAGGGCACAACTACTTTACTGTAAAAAAATTTCGAGGTTTTCTGACGCTCCATTAAAAAGTTACAAGCATTTGATTGTTGCAAACTTTGATAGGTATAGGACGCACCGTATAGAAGTTAGTGCCATTTAAAGTTTTAGAAGTGTTTGATTTGGGACTCAAGGGTAGAATAGCTATGAGCGATAACTTAAATTTATAAGAGGCTCGAGTACTTTATTGACACAAAATTTCAAGGTTTTATGACGCACCAGTAAAATGTTACAAGCATTTGAATGTTGCAAACTTTGACAGGTATAGGACGCATCGTACAGAAGTTAGGGCCATTTGAAGTTTTAGCATAGCTATGAACGATAGCTTAAATTGATAAGAGACACGCGTAATTTATTGTCACAAAATTTCGAGGTTTTATGACGCTCCAGCTAAAAGTTACAAGCATTTGATTGTTGCAAACTTTGATAGGTACAGGACGCACCGGACAGAAGTTAGGGCCATTTGAAGTTTTAGCATAGCTGTGAGAGATAGCTTAAATTGAAAAGGGCCCGAGTACTTTGCTGTCAGAAAATATCGAGGTTTTATGACGCTCAAGTAAAAAGTTACAAGCATTTGATTGTTGCAAACTTTGATAGGTATAGGACGCACCGTACAGAAGTTAGGGCCATTTGAAGTTTTAGAAGTGTTTGATTTGGGACTCAAGGGTAGCAAAGCTATGAGCAATAACTCAAATTAATAAGAGGCTCGAGTACTTTATTGTCACAAAATTTCAAGGTCTTATAACGCTCCAGTAAAAAGTTACAAGCATTTGATTGTTGCAAACTTTGATAGGTATAGGACACACCGTACAGAAGTCAGGGCCATCTGAAGTTTTATTAGTGTTTTATTTTGGGACTCAAGGGTAGCATAGCTATGAGCGATAGCTTAAATTGATAAGATGCACGAGTACTTAATTGTCACTAAATTTCAAGATTTTAGGACGCTCCAGTAAAAAGTTACAAGCATTTGAATGTTGCAAACTTTGACAGGTATAGAACGCACCGTACAAAAGTTAGGGCCATTTGAAGTTTTAGCATAGCTGTGAGCGATAGCTTCAATTGAAAAGGGCCCGAGTACTTTACTGTCAGAAAATATCGAGGTTTTATGACGCTCAAGTAAAAAGTTACAAGCATTTGATTGGTGCAAACTTTGATAGGTATAGGACGCACCGTATAGAAATTAGGGCCATTTGAAGTTTTAGCAGTGTTTGATTTGGGACTCAATTGTAGCATAGCTATTAGCGATAGATTGAATTGACAAGAGGCTCGACTACTTTATTGTCACAAAATTTCAAGGTTTTATGACGCTCCAGTAAAAAGTTACAAGCATTTGAATATTGCAATCTCTGATAGGTATAGGACGCACCGTACAGAAGTCAGGGCCACTTGAAGTTTTATCAGTGTTTTATTTTGGGACTCAAGGGTAGCATAGCTATGAGCGATAGCTTAAATTGATAAGATGCATAAGTACTTTATTGTCACAAAATTTCAAGATTTTAGGACGCTCCAGTAAAAAGTTACAAGCATTTGATTGTTGCAAACTTTGATACGTATAGGACGCACCGCACAGAAGTAACGGACATTTGAAGTTTTAGCAGTGTTTGATTTGGGATTCAAGGGAAGCATAGCTATGAGCGATAGCTTAAATTGAAAAGGGCCCGAGTACTTTACTGTCACAAAATTTCGAGGTTTTATGACGCTCCATTAAAATTTTCAAGGATTTGATTTGTTGCAAACTTTGATAGGTATAGGACGCACAGCACAAAACTTAGGGCCATTTGAAGTTTTAGCAGTATTTGATTTGGGTCTCAAGGGTAGCATAGCTATGAGCGATAGCTTAAATTGACAAGAGGGTCGAGTACATTATTGTCACAAAATTTCAAGGTTTTATGACGCTCCAGTAAAAAGTTACAAGCATTTGAATATTGCAATCTCTGATAGGTATAGGACGCACCGTACAGAAGTCAGGGCCATTTGAGGTTTTATCAGTGTTTTATTTTGGGACTCAAGGGTAGCATAGCTATGAGCGATAGCTTAAATTGATAAGATGCACGAGTACTTTATTGTCACAAAATTTCAAGATTTTAGGACGCTCCAGTAAAAAGTTACAAGCATTTGATTGTTGCAAACTTTGATAGGTATAGGACGCACCGTATAGAAGCTAGGGCCATTTGAAGCTTCAGCAGTGTTTGATTTGGGACTCAAGGGTAGCATAGCTATGAGCGATAGCTTGAATTGACAAGAGGCTCGAGTACTTTATTGTAACAAAATTTCAAAGTTTTAGGACACTCCAGTAAAAAGTTATAAGCATTTGAATATTGCAATCTCTGATAGGTATAGGACGCACCGTACAGAAATCAGGGCCATTTGAAGTTTTATCAGTGTTTTATTTTGGGACTCAAGGGTAGCATAGCTATGAGCGATAGTTTAAATTGATAAGATGCACGAGTACTTTATTGTCACAAAATTTGAAGATTTTATGACCCTGCAGTAAAAAGTTACAAGCATTTGATTATTGCAAAATTTGATAGGTATTGGACTCACCGTATAGAAGTTAGGGCCATTTGAAATTTTAGCAGTGTTTGATTTGGGACTCAAGGGTAGCAGAACTACCACCGATAGCTTAAATTGAGAAAAGGCACGAGTACTTTAATGTCACAAAATTTGAAGATTTTATGACGCTGCAGTAAAAAGTTACAAGCATTTGATTATTGCAAACTTTGATAGGTATAGGGAGCACCGGACAGAAGTTAGGGCCATTTGAAGTTTTAGCAGTGTTTTATTTGGTACTCGAGGGTAGCATAGCTATGAGCGATAGCTTAAATTGACGAGAGGCTCGAGTACCTTATTGTCACAAAATTTCACGGTTTTGTGACGCTCCAGTAAAAAGTTAAAAGCATTTGAATCTTGCAAACTTTGATAGGTATAGGACGAACCGTACAGAAGTTAGGGCCATTTGAAGTTTTGGCAGTGTTTGATTTAGGACTCAAGGGTAGCATGGCTATGAGCGACAGCTTAAATTGACAAGAGGCCCGAGTACTTTATTGTCACAAAATTTCAAGGTTTTATGACACTCTAGTAAAAAGTTACAAGCATTTGAATATTGCAAACTCTGATAGGTATAGAACGCACCGTACAGAAGTCAGGGCCATTTGAAGTTTTATCAGTGTTTAATTTTGGGACTCAAGGGTAGCATAGCTATGAGCGATAGTTTAAATTGATAAGATGCACGAGACTTTATTGTCACAAAATTTCAATATTTTATGACGCTCCAGTAAAAAGTTACAAGCATTTGATTGTTGCAAACTTTGATACGTATAGGACGCACCGTACAGAAGCTAGGTCCATTTGAAGTTTTAGCAGTGTTTGATTTGGGACTCAAGGGTAGCATAGCTATCAGCGATAGCTTAAATTGATAAGAGGCACGAGTAATTTATTGTAACAAAATTTCGAGGTTTTATGACGCTCCAGTAAAAAGTTACAAGCATTTGATTGTCGCAAACTTTGATAGTTATAGGACGCACCGTATAGAAGTTAGGGCCAGTTGAAGTTTTAGCAGTGTTTTATTTGGGACTAAAGGGAAGTATAGCTATGAGCGATAGCTTAAATTGATAAGAGGCACGAGTCCTTTATTGTCGCAAAATTTTCAGACTTTTTGACGCTCCAGTAAAAAGTTACAAGCGTTTGATTGTGGCAAACTTTGATAGGTATAGGACGCACCGTACAGATGTTAGGGCCATTTGAAGTTTTAGCAGTGTTTGATTTGGGACTCAAGGGCAGCATAGCTATGAGCGATAACTTAAATTGATTAGAGGCTCGAGTACTTTATTGTCACAAAATTTCAAGGTTTTATGACGCTCCAGTAAAAAGTTACAAGCATTTGAATGTTGCAAACTTTGATAGGTATTGGATGCACCGTACATAAGTTAGGGCCATTTGAATTTTTATATATATATTATTTTGGGACTCGAGGGAAGCATAGCTATGAACGATAGCTTAAATTGAAAAGGGCACAACTACTTTACTGTAAAAAAATTTCGAGGTTTTCTGACGCTCCATTAAAAAGTTACAAGCATTTGATTGTTGCAAACTTTGATAGGTATAGGACGCACCGTATAGAAGTTAGTGCCATTTAAAGTTTTAGAAGTGTTTGATTTGGGACTCAAGGGTAGCATAGCTATGAGCGATAACTTAAATTTATAAGAGGCTCGAGTACTTTATTGACACAAAATTTCAAGGTTTTATGACGCACCAGTAAAATGTTACAAGCATTTGAATGTTGCAAACTTTGACAGGTATAGGACGCATCGTACAGAAGTTAGGGCCATTTGAAGTTTTAGCATAGCTATGAACGATAGCTTAAATTGATAAGAGACACGCGTAATTTATTGTCACAAAATTTCGAGGTTTTATGACGCTCCAGCTAAAAGTTACAAGCATTTGATTGTTGCAAACTTTGATAGGTATAGGACGCACCGGACAGAAGTTAGGGCCATTTGAAGTTTTAGCATAGCTGTGAGAGATAGCTTAAATTGAAAAGGGCCCGAGTACTTTGCTGTCAGAAAATATCGAGGTTTTATGACGCTCAAGTAAAAAGTTACAAGCATTTGATTGTTGCAAACTTTGATAGGTATAGGACGCACCGTACAGAAGTTAGGGCCATTTGAAGTTTTAGAAGTGTTTGATTTGGGACTCAAGGGTAGCAAAGCTATGAGCAATAACTCAAATTAATAAGAGGCTCGAGTACTTTATTGTCACAAAATTTCAAGGTCTTATAACGCTCCAGTAAAAAGTTACAAGCATTTGATTGTTGCAAACTTTGATAGGTATAGGACACACCGTACAGAAGTCAGGGCCATCTGAAGTTTTATTAGTGTTTTATTTTGGGACTCAAGGGTAGCATAGCTATGAGCGATAGCTTAAATTGATAAGATGCACGAGTACTTAATTGTCACTAAATTTCAAGATTTTAGGACGCTCCAGTAAAAAGTTACAAGCATTTGAATGTTGCAAACTTTGACAGGTATAGAACGCACCGTACAAAAGTTAGGGCCATTTGAAGTTTTAGCATAGCTGTGAGCGATAGCTTCAATTGAAAAGGGCCCGAGTACTTTACTGTCAGAAAATATCGAGGTTTTATGACGCTCAAGTAAAAAGTTACAAGCATTTGATTGGTGCAAACTTTGATAGGTATAGGACGCACCGTATAGAAATTAGGGCCATTTGAAGTTTTAGCAGTGTTTGATTTGGGACTCAATTGTAGCATAGCTATTAGCGATAGATTGAATTGACAAGAGGCTCGACTACTTTATTGTCACAAAATTTCAAGGTGTTATGACGCTCCAGTAAAAAGTTACAAGCATTTGAATATTGCAATCTCTGATAGGTATAGGACGCACCGTACAGAAGTCAGGGCCACTTGAAGTTTTATCAGTGTTTTATTTTGGGACTCAAGGGTAGCATAGCTATGAGCGATAGCTTAAATTGATAAGATGCATAAGTACTTTATTGTCACAAAATTTCAAGATTTTAGGACGCTCCAGTAAAAAGTTACAAGCATTTGATTGTTGCAAACTTTGATACGTATAGGACGCACCGCACAGAAGTTACGGCCATTTGAAGTTTTAGCAGTGTTTGATTTGGGATTCAAGGGAAGCATAGCTATTAGCGATAGCTTAAATTGAAAAGGGCCCGAGTACTTTACTGTCACAAAATTTCGAGGTTTTATGACGCTCCATTAAAATTTTCAAGGATTTGATTTGTTGCAAACTTTGATAGGTATAGGACGCACAGCACAAAAGTTAGGGCCATTTGAAGTTTTAGCAGTATTTGATTTGGGTCTCAAGGGTAGCATAGCTATGAGCGATAGCTTAAATTGACAAGAGGGTCGAGTACATTATTGTCACAAAATTTCAAGGTTTTATGACGCTCCAGTAAAAAGTTACAAGCATTTGAATATTGCAATCTCTGATAGGTATAGGACGCACCGTACAGAAGTCAGGGCCACTTGAGGTTTTATCAGTGTTTTATTTTGGGACTCAAGGGTAGCATAGCTATGAGCGATAGCTTAAATTGATAAGATGCACGAGTACTTTATTGTCACAAAATTTCAAGATTTTAGGACGCTCCAGTAAAAAGTTACAAGCATTTGATTGTTGCAAACTTTGATAGGTATAGGACGCACCGTATAGAAGCTAGGGCCATTTGAAGCTTCAGCAGTGTTTGATTTGGGACTCATGGGTAGCATAGCTATGAGCGATAGCTTGAATTGACAAGAGGCTCGAGTACTTTATTGTAACAAAATTTCAAAGTTTTAGGACACTCCAGTAAAAAGTTACAAGCATTTGAATATTGCAATCTCTGATAGGTATAGGACGCACCGTACAGAAATCAGGGCCATTTGAAGTTTTATCAGTGTTTTATTTTGGGACTCAAGGGTAGCATAGCTATGAGCGATAGTTTAAATTGATAAGATGCACGAGTACTTTATTGTCACAAAATTTGAAGATTTTATGACCCTGCAGTAAAAAGTTACAAGCATTTGATTATTGCAAAATTTGATAGGTATTGGACTCACCGTATAGAAGTTAGGGCCATTTGAAATTTTAGCAGTGTTTGATTTGGGACTCAAGGGTAGCAGAACTACCACCGATAGCTTAAATTGAGAAAAGGCACGAGTACTTTAATGTCACAAAATTTGAAGATTTTATGACGCTGCAGTAAAAAGTTACAAGCATTTGATTATTGCAAACTTTGATAGGTATAGGGAGCACCGGACAGAAGTTAGGGCCATTTGAAGTTTTAGCAGTGTTTTATTTGGTACTCGAGGGTAGCATAGCTATGAGCGATAGCTTAAATTGACGAGAGGCTCGAGTACCTTATTGTCACAAAATTTCACGGTTTTGTGACGCTCCAGTAAAAAGTTAAAAGCATTTGAATCTTGCAAACTTTGATAGGTATAGGACGAACCGTACAGAAGTTAGGGCCATTTGAAGTTTTGGCAGTGTTTGATTTAGGACTCAAGGGTAGCATGGCTATGAGCGACAGCTTAAATTGACAAGAGGCTCGAGTACTTTATTGTCACAAAATTTCAAGGTTTTATGACGCTCCAGTAAAAAGTTACAAGCATTTGAATATTGCAAACTTTGATAGGTATAGAACGCACCGTACAGAAGTCAGGGCCATTTGAAGTTTTATCAGTGTTTTATTTTGGGACTCAAGGGTAGCATAGCTATGAGCGATAGCTTAAATTGATAAGATGCACGAGACTTTATTGTCACAAAATTTCAATATTTTATGACGCTCCAGTAAAAAGTTACAAGCATTTGATTGTTGCAAACTTTGATACGTATAGGACGCACCGTACAGAAGCTAGGTCCATTTGAAGTTTTAGCAGTGTTTGATTTGGGACTCAAGGGTAGCATAGCTATCAGCGATAGCTTAAATTGATAAGAGGCACGAGTAATTTATTGTAACAAAATTTCGAGGTTTTATGACGCTCCAGTAAAAAGTTACAAGCATTTGATTGTCGCAAACTTTGATAGTTATAGGACGCACCGTATAGAAGTTAGGGCCAGTTGAAGTTTTAGCAGTGTTTTATTTGGGACTAAAGGGAAGTATAGCTATGAGCGATAGCTTAAATTGATAAGAGGCACGAGTCCTTTATTGTCGCAAAATTTTCAGACTTTTTGACGCTCCAGTAAAAAGTTACAAGCGTTTGATTGTGGCAAACTTTGATAGGTATAGGACGCACCGTACAGAAGTTAGGGCCATTTGAAGATTTAGCATTGCTATGAGCGATAGCTTAAATTTATAAGAGACACGCATAATTTATTGTCACAAAATTTCGAGGTTTTCTGACGCTCCAGTTAAAACTTACGAGCATTTGATTGTTGCAAACATTGATAGGTATTGGACTTACCGTATAGAAGTTAGGGCCATTTGAAGTTTTAGCAGTGTTTGATGTGGGACTCAAGGATAGCAGAGTTATGACCGATAGCTTAAATTGATAAGAGGCACGAGTACTTTATTGTCACAAAATTTGAAGATTTTATGACCCTGCAGTAAAAAGTTACAAGCATTTGATTATTGCAAAATTTGATAGGTATTGGACTCACCGTATAGAAGTTAGGGCCATTTGAAATTTTAGCAGTGTTTGATTTGGGACTCAAGGGTAGCAGAACTACGACCGATAACTTAAATTGAGAAAAGGCACGAGTACTTTAATGTCACAAAATTTGAAGATTTTATGACGCTGCAGTAAAAAGTTATAAGCATTTGATTATTGCAAACTTTGATAGGTATAGGACCCACCGTACAGAAGTTAGGGCCATTTGAAGCTTCAGCAGTGTTTGATTTGGGACTCAAGGGTAGCATAGCTATGAGCGATAGCTTGAATTGACAAGAGGCTCGAGTACTTTATTGTCACAAAATTTCAAGGTTTTATGACGCTCCAGTAAAAAGTTACAAGCATTTGAATATTGCAATCTCTGATAGGTATAGGACGCACCGTACAGAAGTCAGGGCCATTTGAAGTTTTATCAGTGTTCTATTTTGGGATTCAAGGGTAGCATAGCTATGAGCGATAGCTTAAATTGATAAGATGCACGAGTACTTTATTGTCACAAAATTTCAATATTTTATGACGCTCCAGTAAAAAGTTACAAGCATTTGATTGTTGCAAACTTTGATACGTATAGGACGCACCGTACAGAAATTAGGGCCATTTGAAGTTTTAGCAGTGTTTGATTTGGGGCTCAAGGGTAGCATAGCTATGAGCGATAGCTTAAATTGATAAGAGGCACGAGTAATTTATTGTAACAAAATTTCGAGGTTTTATGACGCTCCAGTAAAAAGTTACAAGCATTTGATTGTTGCAAACTTTGATAGGTATAGGACGCACCGTATAGAAGTTAGGGCCAGTTGAAGTTTTAGCACTGTTTTATTTGGGACTAAAGGGAAGCATAGCTATGAGCGATAGCTTATATTGATAAGAGGCACGAGTACTTTATTGTCGCAAAATTTTCAGACTTTTTGACGCTCCAGTAAAAAGTTACAAGCGTTTGATTGTGGCAAACTTTGATAGGTATAGGACGCACCGTACAGAAGTTAGGGCCATTTGAAGTTTTAGCATTGCTATGAGCGATAGCTTAAATTTATAAGAGACACGCATAATTTATTGTCACAAAATTTCGAGGTTTTCTGACGCTCCAGTTAACTTACATGCATTTGATTGTTGCAAACTTACAAGCATTTGATTGTTGCAAATTTGATAGGTATTGGACTCACCGTATAGAAGTTAGGGCCATTTGAAGTTTTAACAGTGTTTGATGTGGGACTCAAGGATAGCAGAGCTATGACCGATAGCTTAAATTGATAAGAGGCATGAGTACTTTATTGTCACAAAATTTGAAGATTTTATGACCCTGCAGTAAAAAGTTACAAGCATTTGATTATTGCAAAATTTGATAGGTATTGGACTCACCGTATAGAAGTTAGGGCCATTTGAAATTTTAGCAGTGTTTGATTTGGGACTCAAGGGTAGCAGAACTACGACCGATAACTTAAATTGAGAAAAGGCACGAGTACTTTAATGTCACAAAATTTGAAGATTTTATGACGCTGCAGTAAAAAGTTATAAGCATTTGATTATTGCAAACTTTGATAGGTATAGGACCCACCGAACAGAAGTTAGGGCCATTTGAAGCTTCAGCAGTGTTTGATGTGGGACTCAAGGGTAGCATAGCTATGAGCGATAGCTTGAATTGACAAGAGGCTCGAGTACTTTATTGTAACAAAATTTCAAAGTTTTAGGACACTCCAGTAAAAAGTTACAAGCATTTGAATATTGCAATCTCTGATAGGTATAGAACGCACCGTACAGAAGTCAGGGCCATTTGAAGTTTTATCAGAGTTTAATTTTGGGACTCAAGGGTAGCATAGCTATGAGCGATAGTTTAAATTGATAAGATGCACGAGTACTTTATTGTCACAAAATTTCAAGATTTTAGGACGCTCCAGTAAAAAGTTACAAGCATTTGATTGTTGCAAACTTTGATAGGTATAGGACGCACCGTATAGAAGCTAGGGCCATTTGAAACTTCAGCAGTGTTTGATTTGGGACTCATGGGTAGCATAGCTATGAGCGATAGCTTGAATTGACAAGAGGCTCGAGTACTTTATTGTAACAAAATTTCAAAGTTTTAGGACACTCCAGTAAAAAGTTACAAGCATTTGAATATTGCAATCTCTGATAGGTATAGGACGCACCGTACAGAAATCAGGGCCATTTGAAGTTTTATCAGTGTTTTATTTTGGGACTCAAGGGTAGCATAGCTATGAGCGATAGTTTAAATTGATAAGATGCACGAGTACTTTATTGTCACAAAATTTGAAGATTTTATGAACCTGCAGTAAAAAGTTACAAGCATTTGATTATTGCAAAATTTGATAGGTATTGGACTCACCGTATAGAAGTTAGGGCCATTTGAAATTTTAGCAGTGTTTGATTTGGAACTCAAGGGTAGCAGAACTACCACCGATAGCTTAAATTGAGAAAAGGCACGAGTACTTTAATGTCACAAAATTTGAAGATTTTATGACGCTGCAGTAAAAAGTTACAAGCATTTGATTATTGCAAACTTTGATAGGTATAGGGAGCACCGGACAGAAGTTAGGGCCATTTGAAGTTTTAGCAGTGTTTTATTTGGTACTCGAGGGTAGCATAGCTATGAGCGATAGCTTAAATTGACGAGAGGCTCGAGTACCTTATTGTCACAAAATTTCACGGTTTTGTGACGCTCCAGTAAAAAGTTAAAAGCATTTGAATCTTGCAAACTTTGATAGGTATAGGACGAACCGTACAGAAGTTAGGGCCATTTGAAGTTTTGGCAGTGTTTGATTTAGGACTCAAGGGTAGCATGGCTATGAGCGACAGCTTAAATTGACAAGAGGCTCGAGTACTTTATTGTCACAAAATTTCAAGGTTTTATGAGGCTCTAGTAAAAAGTTACAAGCATTTGAATATTGCAAACTCTGATAGGTATAGAACGCACCGTACAGAAGTCAGGGCCATTTGAAGTTTTATCAGTGTTTAATTTTGGGACTCAAGGGTAGCATAGCTATGAGCGATAGTTTAAATTGATAAGATGCACGAGACTTTATTGTCACAAAATTTCAATATTTTATGACGCTCCAGTAAAAAGTTACAAGCATTTGATTGTTGCAAACTTTGATACGTATAGGACGCACCGTACAGAAGCTAGGTCCATTTGAAGTTTTAGCAGTGTTTGATTTGGGACTCAAGGGTAGCATAGCTATCAGCGATAGCTTAAATTGATAAGAGGCACGAGTAATTTATTGTAACAAAATTTCGAGGTTTTATGACGCTCCAGTAAAAAGTTACAAGCATTTGATTGTCGCAAACTTTGATAGTTATAGGACGCACCGTATAGAAGTTAGGGCCAGTTGAAGTTTTAGCAGTGTTTTATTTGGGACTAAAGGGAAGTATAGCTATGAGCGATAGCTTAAATTGATAAGAGGCACGAGTCCTTTATTGTCGCAAAATTTTCAGACTTTTTGACGCTCCAGTAAAAAGTTACAAGCGTTTGATTGTGGCAAACTTTGATAGGTATAGGACGCACCGTACAGAAGTTAGGGCCATTTGAAGATTTAGCATTGCTATGAGCGATAGCTTAAATTTATAAGAGACACGCATAATTTATTGTCACAAAATTTCGAGGTTTTCTGACGCTCCAGTTAAAACTTACGAGCATTTGATTGTTGCAAACATTGATAGGTATTGGACTTACCGTATAGAAGTTAGGGCCATTTGAAGTTTTAGCAGTGTTTGATGTGGGACTCAAGGATAGCAGAGTTATGACCGATAGCTTAAATTGATAAGAGGCACGAGTACTTTATTGTCACAAAATTTGAAGATTTTATGACCCTGCAGTAAAAAGTTACAAGCATTTGATTATTGCAAAATTTGATAGGTATTGGAGTCACCGTATAGAAGTTAGGGCCATTTGAAATTTTAGCAGTGTTTGATTTGGGACTCAAGGGTAGCAGAACTACGACCGATAACTTAAATTGAGAAAAGGCACGAGTACTTTAATGTCACAAAATTTGAAGATTTTATGACGCTGCAGTAAAAAGTTATAAGCATTTGATTATTGCAAACTTTGATAGGTATAGGACCCACCGAACAGAAGTTAGGGCCATTTGAAGCTTCAGCAGTGTTTGATTTGGGACTCAAGGGTAGCATAGCTATGAGCGATAGCTTGAATTGACAAGAGGCTCGAGTACTTTATTGTCACAAAATTTCAAGGTTTTATGACGCTCCAGTAAAAAGTTACAAGCATTTGAATATTGAAATCTCTGATAGGTATAGGACGCACCGTACAGAAGTCAGGGCCATTTGAAGTTTTATCAGTGTTCTATTTTGGGATTCAAGGGTAGCATAGCTATGAGCGATAGCTTAAATTGATAAGATGCACGAGTACTTTATTGTCACAAAATTTCAAGATTTTATGACGCTCCAGTAAAAAGTTACAAGCATTTGATTGTTGCAAACTTTGATACGTATAGGACGCACCGTACAGAAGTTAGGGCCATTTGAAGTTTTAGCAGTGTTTGATTTGGGGCTCAAGGGTAGCATAGCTATCAGCGATAGCTTAAATTGATAAGAGGCACGAGTAATTTATTGTAACAAAATTTCGAGGTTTTATGACGCTCCAGTAAAAAGTTACAAGCATTTGATTGTTGCAAACTTTGATAGGTATAGGACGCACCGTATAGAAGTTAGGGCCAGTTGAAGTTTTAGCACTGTTTTATTTGGGACTAAAGGGAAGCATAGCTATGAGCGATAGCTTATATTGATAAGAGGCACGAGTACTTTATTGTCGCAAAATTTTCAGACTTTTTGACGCTCCAGTAAAAAGTTACAAGCGTTTGATTGTGGCAAACTTTGATAGGTATAGGACGCACCGTACAGAAGTTAGGGCCATTTGAAGTTTTAGCATTGCTATGAGCGATAGCTTAAATTTATAAGAGACACGCATAATTTATTGTCACAAAATTTCGAGGTTTTCTGACGCTCCAGTTAACTTACATGCATTTGATTGTTGCAAACTTACAAGCATTTGATTGTTGCAAATTTGATAGGTATTGGACTCACCGTATAGAAGTTAGGGCCATTTGAAGTTTTAACAGTGTTTGATGTGGGACTCAAGGATAGCAGAGCTATGACCGATAGCTTAAATTGATAAGAGGCATGAGTACTTTATTGTCACAAAATTTCAAGGTTTTATGACGCTCCAGTAAAAAGTTACAAGCATTTGATTGTTGCAAACTTTGATAGGTATAAGACCCACCGTACAGAAGCTAGGGCCATTTGAAGCTTCAGCAGTGTTTGATTTGGGACTCAAGGGTAGCATAGCTATGAGCGATAGCTTGAATTGACAAGAGGCTCGAGTACTTTATTGTAACAAAATTTCAAAGTTTTAGGACACTCCAGTAAAAAGTTACAAGCATTTGAATATTGCAATCTCTGATAGGTATAGGACGCACCGTACAGAAATCAGGGCCATTTGAAGTTTTATCAGTGTTTTATTTTGGGTCTCAAGGGTAGCATAGCTATGAGCGATAGTTTAAATTGATAAGATGCACGAGTACTTTATTGTCACAAAATTTGAAGATTTTATGACCCTGCAGTAAAAAGTTACAAGCATTTGATTATTGCAAAATTTGATAGGTATTGGACTCACCGTATAGAAGTTAGGGCCATTTGAAATTTTAGCAGTGTTTGATTTGGGACTCAAGGGTAGCAGAACTACGACCGATAGCTTAAATTGAGAAAAGGCACGAGTACTTTAATGTCACAAAATTTGAAGATTTTATGACGCTGCAGTAAAAAGTTACAAGCATTTGATTATTGCAAACTTTGATAGGTATAGGGAGCACCGGACAGAAGTTAGGGCCATTTGAAGTTTTAGCAGTGTTTTATTTGGTACTCGAGGGTAGCATAGCTATGAGCGATAGCTTAAATTGACGAGAGGCTCGAGTACCTTATTGTCACAAAATTTCATGGTTTTATAACGCTCCAGTAAAAAGTTAAAAGCATTTGAATCTTGCAAACTTTGATAGGTATAGGACGAACCGTACAGAAGTTAGGGCCATTTGAAGTTTTAGCAGTGTTTGATTTAGGACTCAAGGGTAGCATGGCTATGAGCGACAGCTTAAATTGACAAGAGGCTCGAGTACTTTATTGTCACAAAATTTCAAGGTTTTATGACGCTCTAGTAAAAAGTTACAAGCATTTGAATATTGCAAACTCTGATAGGTATAGAACGCACCGTACAGAAGTCAGGGCCATTTGAAGTTTTATCAGTGTTTAATTTTGGGACTCAAGGGTAGCATAGCTATGAGCGATAGTTTAAATTGATAAGATGCACGAGACTTTATTGTCACAAAATTTCAATATTTTATGACGCTCCAGTAAAAAGTTACAAGCATTTGATTGTTGCAAACTTTGATACGTATAGGACGCACCGTACAGAAGCTAGGTCCATTTGAAGTTTTAGCAGTGTTTGATTTGGGACTCAAGGGTAGCATAGCTATCAGCGATAGCTTAAATTGATAAGAGGCACGAGTAATTTATTGTAACAAAATTTCGAGGTTTTATGACGCTCCAGTAAAAAGTTACAAGCATTTGATTGTTGCAAACTTTGATAGGTATAGGACGCACCGTATAGAAGTTAGGGCCAGTTTTAGCAGTGTTTTATTTGGGACTAAAGGGAAGTATAGATATGAGCGATAGCTTAAATTGATAAGAGGCACGAGTCCTTTATTGTCGCAAAATTTTCAGACTTTTTGACGCTCCAGTAAAAAGTTACAAGCGTTTGATTGTGGCAAACTTTGATAGGTATAGGACGCACCGTACAGAAGTTAGGGCCATTTGAAGATTTAGTAGTGTTTGATTTGGGACTCAAGGGTAGCATAGCTAGGAGCGAAAGCTTAAATTAATAAGAGGCACGAGTACTTTATTGTCACAAAATTTCAAGGTTTTATGATGCTCCAGTAAAAAGTTACAAGCATTTGATTGTTGCAAACTTTGATAGGTATAAGATGCACCGTACAGAAGTTAGGGCCATTTGAAGTTTTAGCATTGCTATGAGCGATAGCTTAAATTTATAAGAGACACGCATAATTTATTGTCACAAAATTTCGAGGTTTTCTGACGCTCCAGTTAAAACTTACGAGCATTTGATTGTTGCAAACATTGATAGGTATAGGACGCACCGGACAGAAGTTAGGGCCATTTGAAGTTTTAGCAGTGTTTGATTTGGGACTCAAGGGTAGCAAAGCTATGACCGATATCTTAAATTGAGAAGAGGCACGAGTACTTTAATGTCACAAAATTGAAGATTTTATGACGCTGCAGTAAAAAGTTACAAGCATTTGATTATTGCAAACTTTGATAGGTATAGGGAGCACCGGACAGAAGTTAGGGCCATTTGAAGTTTTAGCAGTGTTTTATTTGGTACTCAAGGGTAGCATAGCTATGAGCGATAGCTTAAATTGATAAGATGCCCGAGTACTTTATTGTCACAAAATTTCAAGATTTTAGGACGCTCCAGTAAAAAGTTACAAGCATTTGATTGTTGTAAACTTTGATAGGTATAGGACCCACCGTTCAAAAGTTAGGGCCATTTGAAGTTTTAGCAGTGTTTGATTTGGGACTCAAGGGTAGCATAGCTATGAGCGATAGTTTAAATTGACAAGAGGCTCGAGTACTTTATTGTCACAAAATTTCAAGGTTTTATGACGCTCCAGTAAAAAGTTACAAGCATTTGATTGTTGCAAACTTTGATAGGTATAGGACCCACCGTACAGAAGCTAGGGCCATTTGAAGCTTCAGCAGTGTTTGATTTGGGACTCAAGGGTGGCATAACTATTAGCGATAGCTTGAATTGACAAGAGGCTCGAGTACTTTATTGTCCCAAATTTCAAGGTTCTATGACGCCAGTAAAAAGTTACAAGCATTTGAATATTGCAAACTTTGATAAGTATAGAACGCACCGCACAGAAGTTAGGGCCATTTGTAGTTTTAGCAGTGTTTGATTTGGGACTCAAGGGTAGCATAGCTATGAGCGATAGCTTAAATTGGCAAGAGGCTCGAGTACATTATTGTCACAAAATTTCACGGTTTTATGACGCTCCAGTAAAATTTACAAGCATTTGATTGTTGCAAACTTTGATAGGTATAGGACGCACCGCACAAAAGTTAGGGCCATTTGCAGTTTTAGCAGTGTTTTATTTGGGACTCAAGGGTAGCATAGCTATGAGCGATAGTTTAAATTGACAAGAGGCTCGAGTACTTTATTGTCGCAAAATTTTAAGATTTTTTGACGCTCCAGTAAAAAGTTACAAGCGTTTGATTGTGGCAAACTTTGATAGGTATAGGACGCACCGTACATAAGTTAGGGCTATTTGAAGATTTAGTGGTGTTTGATTTGGGACTCAAGGGTAGCATAGCTAGGAGCGAAAGCTTAAATTAATAAGAGGCACGAGTACTTTATTGTCACAAAATTTCAAGGTTTTATGATGCTCCAGTAAAAAGTTACAAGCATTTGATTGTTGCAAACTTTGATAGGTATAGGACGCACCGTACAGAAGTTAGGGCCATTTCAAGTTTTAGCATAGCTATGAGCGATAGCTTAAATTGATAAGAGACACGCCTAATTTATTGTCACAAAATTTCGAGGTTTTCTGACGCTCCAGTTAAAACTTACAAGCATTTGATTGTTGCAAACTTTGATAGGTATTGGACTCACCGTATAGAAGTTAGGGCCATTTGAAGTATTAGCAGTGTTTGATTTGGGAGTCAAGGATAGCGGAGCTATGACCCATAGCTTAAATTGATAAGAGGCTCGAGTACTTTATTGTCACAAAATTTGAAGATTTTATGTCGCTGCAGTAAAAAGTTACAAGCATTTGATTATTGCAAACTTTGATAGGTATTGGACTCACCGTATAGAAGTTAGGGCCATTTGAAGTTTTAGCCTGTTTGATTTGGGACTCAAGGGTAGCAGAGCTATGACCGATAGCTTAAATTGATAAGAGGCACGAGTACTTTAATGTCACAAAATTTGAAGATTTTATGACTCTGCAGTTAAAAGTTACAAGCATTTGATTATTACAAACTTTGATAGGTATAGGGAGCACCGGACAGAAGTTAGGGCCATTTGAAGCTTTAGCAGTGTTTTATTTAGGACTCAAGGGTAGCATGGCTATTTGCGACAGCTTAAATTGACAAGAGGCTCGAGTACTTTATTGTCACAAAATTTCAAGGTTTTATTACGCTGTAGTAAAAATTTACAAGCATTTGAATATTGCAAACTCTGATAGGTATAGGACGCACCGTACAGAAGTCAGGGCCATTTGAAGCTTCAGCAGTGTTTAATTTTGTGACTCAAGGGTAGCATAGCTATGAGCGATAGATTGAATTGACAAGAGGCTCGAGTACTTTATTGTAACAAATTTCAAGGTTCTATGACGCTCCAGTAAAAAGTTACAAGCATTTGAATATTGTAAACTTTGATAGGTATAGGACCCACCGTACAGAAGTTAGGGCCATTTGAAGTTTAGCAGTGTTTGATTTGGGACTCAAGGGTAGCATAGCTATGAGCGATAGCTTGAATTGACAAGAGGCTCGAGTACTTTATTGTAACAAAATTTCAAGGATTTATGATGCTCCAGTAAAAAGTTACAAGCATTTGATTGTTGCAAACCTTGATAGGTATAGGACGCACCGTACAGAAGTTATGGCCATTTGAAGTTTTAGCATAGCTATGAGCGATAGCTTAAATTGATAAGAGACACGCCTAATTTATTGTCACAAAATTTCGAGGTTTTCTGACGCTCCAGTTAAAACTTACAAGCATTTGATTGTTGCAAACTTTGATAGGTATTGGACTCACCGTATAGAAGTTAGGGCCATTTGAAGTATTAGCAGTGTTTGATTTGGGAGTCAAGGATAGCAGAGCTATGACCCATAGCTTAAATTGATAAGAGGCACGAGTACTTTATTGTCACAAAATTTGAAGATTTTATGTCGCTGCAGTAAAAAGTTACAAGCATTTGATTATTGCAAACTTTGATAGGTATTGGACTCACCGTATAGAAGTTAGGGCCATTTGAAGTTTTAGCCTGTTTGACTTGGGACTCAAGGGTAGCAGAGCTATGACCGACAGCTTAAATTGATAAGAGGCACGAGTACTTTATTGTCATAAAATTTGAAGATTTTATGACGCTGCAGTAAAAAGTTACAAGCATTTGATTATTGCAAACTTTGATAGGTATAGGGAGCACCGGACAGAAGATAGGACCATTTGATGTTTTAGCAGTGTTTGATTTGGGACTCAAGGATAGCATAGCTATGAGCGATAGCTTAAATTGACGAGAGGCTTGAGTACCTTATTGTCACAAAATTTCAAGGTTTTATGACGCTCCAGTAAAAAGTTACAAGCATTTGAATATTGCAAACTTTTATAGGTATAGAACGCACCGTACAAAAGTCAGGGCCATTTGAAGTTTTATCAGCGTTTTATATTGGGACTCAAGGGTAGCATAGAAGTGAGCGATAGCTTAATTTGAAAAGGGCCCGAGTACATTACTGTCACAAAATTTCGAGGTTTTATGACGCTCCAGTAAAAAGTTACAAGCATTTGATTGTTGCAAACTTTGATACGTATAGGACGCACCGTACAGAAGCTAGCGCCATTTGAAGTTTTAGCAGTGTTTGATTTGGGACTCAAAGGCAGCATAGCTATGAGCGATAGCTTGAATTGACAAGAGGCTCGAGTACTTTATTGTAACAAAATTTCAAGGTTTTAGGACGCTCCAGTAAAAAATTACAAGAATTTGAATATTGCAATCTCTGATAGGTATAGGACGCACCGTACAGAAGTCAGGGCCATTTGAAGTTTTAGCAGTGTTTGATTTGGGACTCAAGGGTAGCATAGCTATCAGCGATAGCTTAAATTGATAAGAGGCACGAGTTATTTATTGTAACAAAATTTCGAGGTTTTATGACGCTCCAGTAAAAAGTTACAAGCATTTGATTGTTGCAAACTTTGATAGGTATAGGACGCACCGTATAGAAGTTAGGGCCAGTTGAAGTTTTAGCAGTGTTTTATTTGGGAATCAAGGGAAGCATAGCTATGAGCGATAGCTTAAATTGATAAGAGGCACGAGTACTTTATTGTCGCAAAATTTTAAGATTTTTTGACGCTCCAGTAAAAAGTTACAAGCGTTTGATTGTTGCAAACTTTGATAGGTATAGGACGCACCGTACATAAGTTAGGGCTATTTGAAGATTTAGTAGTGTTTGATTTGGGACTCAAGGGTAGCATAGCTAGGAGCGAAAGCTTAAATTAATAAGAGGCACGAGTACTTTATTGTCACAAAATTTCAAGGTTTTATGATGCTCCAGTAAAAAGTTACATGCATTTGATTGTTGCAGACTTTGATAGGTATAGGACGCACCGTACAGAAGTTAGGGCCATTTGAAGTTTTAGCATAGCTATGAGCGATAGCTTAAATTGATAAGAGACACGCATAATTTATTGTCACAAAATTTCGAGGTTTTCTGACGCTCCAGTTAAAACTTACAAGCATTTGATTGTTGCAAACTTTGATAGGTATTGGACTCACCGAATAGAAGTTAGGGCCATTTGAAGTTTTAGCAGTGTTTGATTTGGGACTCAAGGATAGCAGAGCTATGACCGATAGCTTAAATTGATAAGAGGCACGAGTACTTTATTGTCACAAAATTTGAAGATTTTATGACGCTCCAGTAAAAAGTTACAAGCATTTGATTATTGCAAACTTTGATAGGTATTGGACTCACCGTATAGAAGTTAGGGCCATTTGAAGTTTTAGCAGTGTTTGATTTGGGACTCAAGGGTAGCAGAGCTATGACCGATAGCTTAAATTGATAAGAGGCACGAGTACTTTAATGTCACAAAATTTGAAGATTTTATGACGCTGCAGTAAAAAGTTACAAGCATTTCATTATTGCAAACTTTGATAGGTATAGGGAGCACCGGACAGAATTTAGGGCCATTTGAAGTTTTAGCAGTGTTTTATATAGGACTCAAGGGTAGCTTGGCTATGAGCGACAGCTTAAATTGACAAGAGGCTCGAGTACTTTATTGTCACAAAATTTCAAGGTTTTAGGACGCTCCATTTACAAGCATTTGAATATTGCAAACTCTGATAGGTATAGGACGCACCGTACAGAAGTCAGGGTCATTTGAAGTTTTATCAGTGTTTAATTTTGGGACTCAAGGGTAGCATAGCTATGAGCGATAGCTTAAATTGATAAGATGCACGAGTACTTTATTGTCACAAAATTTCCAGATTTTAGGACGCTCCATTAAAAAGTTACAAGCATTTGATTGTTGTAAACTTTGATAGGTATAGGACCCACCGTACAGGAGTTAGGGCGATTTGAAGCTTCAGCAGTGTTTGATTTGGGATTCAAGGGTAGCATAGCTATGAGCGATAGCTTGAATGGACAAGAGGCTCGAGTACTTTACTGTCCCAAATTTCAAGGTTCTATGACGCTCCAGTAAAAAGTTACAAGCATTTGAATATTGCAAACTTTGGTAGGTATAGAACGCACCGTACAGAAATTAGGGCAATTTGAAGTTTTAGCAGTGTTTGATTTGGGACTCAAGGGTAAGATAGCTATGAGCGATAGCTTAAATTGACAAGAGGATCGAGAACTTTATTGTCACAAAATTTCAAGGTTTTATGACGCTCCAATAAAAAGTTACAAGCATTTGAATATTGCAAACTTTGATAGGTATAGAACGCACCGTACAGAAGTCAGGGCCATTTGAAATTTTATCAGTGTTTTATGTTGGGACTCAAGGGTAGCATAGCTATGAGCGATAGCTTAAATTGAAAAGGGCCCGAGGACTTTACTGTCACAAAATTTAGAGGTTTTATGACGCTCCAGTAAAGAGTGACAAGCATTTGATTGTTGCAAACTTTGATAGGTATAGGACGCTCCGTACAGAAGTTAGGGCCATTTGAAGTTTTAGCATAGCTATGAGCGATAGCTTAAATTGATAAGAGGCACGAGTAATTTATTGTCAAAAAATTACGAGGTTTTATGACGCTCCAATAAAAAGTTACAAGCATTTGATTACAAACTTTGATAGAGATAGGGCGCACCGTAAAGAAGTTAGGGCCATTTGAAAATTAAGCAGTGTTTGATTTGGGACTCAAGGGTAGCATAGCTAGGAGCGATAACTTAAATTGAAAAGGGCCCGAGTACTTTACTGTCACAAAATTTGGAGTTTCTATGACGCTCCTGTAAAAAGTTACAAGCATTTGATTGTTGCAAACTTTGATTGGTATAGGACGCACCGTACAGAAGCTAGGGCCATTTGAAGTTTTAGCAATGTTTGATTTGGGACTCAAGGGTAGCATAGCTATGAGCGATAGCTTAAATTAATAAGAGGCACGAGTACTTTATTGTCACAAAATTTCAAGGTTTTATGATGCTCTAGTAAAAAGGTACAAGCATTTGAATATTGCAAACTTTGATAGGTATAGAATGCACCGTACAGAAGTCAGGGCCATTTGATGATTTAGCAGTGTTTGATTTGGGACTCAAGGGTAGCATAGCTAGGAGCAAATGCTTAAATTAATAAGAGGCACGAGTACTTTATTGTCACAAAATTTCAAGGTTTTATGATGCTCTAGTAAAAAGTTACAAGCATTTGATTGTTGCAAACTTTGGTAGGTATAGGACGTACCGTACAGAAGTTAGGGCCATTTGAAGTTTTAGCATAGCTATGAGCGATAGCTTAAATTGATGAGACACGCATAATTTATTGTCACAAAATTTCGAGGTTTTATGACGCTCCAGTTAAAACTTACAAGCATTTGATTGTTACAAACTTTGATAGGTATTGGACTCACCGTATAGAAGTTAGGGCCATTTGAAGTTTTAGCAGTGTTTGATTTAGGACTTAAGGGTAGCAGAGCTATGACCGATAGCTTAAATTGATAAGAGGCACGAGTACTTTATTGTCACAAAATTTGAAGATCTTATGACGCTGCAGTAAAAAGTTACAAGCATTTGATTATTGCAAACTTTGTAGGTATTGGTCTCAGCGTATAGAAGTTAGGGCCATGTCAAGTTTTAGCAGTGTTCGATTTGGGACTCAAGGGTAGCAGAGCTAGGACCGATAGCTTAAGTTGATAAGAGGCACGAATACTTTATTGTCACAAAATTTTAAGATTTTATGACGCTGCAGTAAAAAGTTACAAGCATTTGATTGTTGTAAACTTTGATAGGTAAAGGACGCACAGTACAGAAGTTAGGGCCATTTGAAGTTTTAGCATAGCTATGAGCTATACCTTAAATTGATGAGACACGCATCATTTATTGTCACAAAATTTCGAGGTTTTATGACACTCCAGTTAAAACTAACAATCATTTGATTGTTACAAACTTTGATAGGTATTAGACTCACCGTATAGAAGTTAGGGCCATTTGAAGTTTTAGCAGTGTTTGATTTGGGACTCAAGGGTAGCAGAGCTATGACCGATAGCTTAAATTGATAAGAGGCACGAGTACTTTATTGTCAAAAAATTTGAAGATCTTATGACGCTGCAGTAAAAAGTTACAAGCATTTGATTATTGCAAACTTTGATACGTATTGGACTCACCGTATAGAAGTTAGGGCCATTTGAAGTTTAGCAGTGTTTGATTTGGGACTCAAGGGTAGCAGAGCTATGACAGATAGCTTAAATTGATAAGAGGCACGAGTACTTTATTGTCACAAAATTTGAAGATTTTATGACGCTGCAGTAAAAAGTTACAAGCATTTGATTATTGCAAACTTGGATAGGTATAGGGAGCACCGGACAGAAGATAGGACCATTTGAATATTTAGCAGTGTTTGATTTGGGACTCAAGGGTAGCATAGCTATGAGCGATAGCTTGAATTTACGAGAGGCTCGAGTACCTTATTGTCACAAAATTTCAAGGTTTTATGACGCTCCAGTAAAAAGTTACAAGCATTTGAATATTGCAAACTTTGATAGGCATAGAACGCACCGTACAGAAGTCAGGGCCATTTGAAGTTTTATCAGTGTTTTATGTTGGGACTCAAGGGTAGCATAGCTATGAGCGATAGCTTAAGTTGAAAAGGGCCCGAGTACATTACTGTCACAAAATTTCGAGGTTTTATGACGCTCCAATAAAAAGTTACAAGCATTTGATTGTTGCAAACTTTGATAGGTATAGGAAGTACCGTACAGAAGCTAGGGCCATTTGAAATTTTAGCAGTGTTTGATTTGGGACTCAAGGGTAGCATAGCTATGAGCAATAGCTTCAATTGACAAGAGGCTCGAGTACTTTATTGTCACAAAATTTCAAGGTTTTTATGACGCTCCAGTAAAAAGTTACAAGCGTTTGAATGTTGCAAACTTTGATAGGTATAGGACGCACCATACAGAAGTTAGGGCCAGTTGAAGTTTTAGCAGTGTTTTATTTGGGACTCAATTGAAGCATAGCTATGAGCGATAGCTTAAATTGATAAGAGGCACGAGTACTTTATTTGTCGCAAAATTTTAAGATTTTTTGACGCTCCAGTAAAAAGTTACAAGCATTTGATTGTTGCAAACTTTGATAGGTATAGGACGTTCCGTACAAAAGTTAGGACCATTTGAAGTTTTAGCATAGCTATGAGCGATAGCTTAAATTGATAAGAGGCACGAGTAATTTATTGTCACAAAATTACGAGGTTTTATGACGCTCCAGTAAAAAGTTACAAGCATTTGATTACAAACTTTGATAGGTATAGGACGCACCGTATAGAAGTTAGGGCCATTTGAAGATTTAGCAGTGTTTGATTTGGGACTCAAGGGTAGCATAGCGAGGAGCGATAGCTTAAATTGATAAGAGGCACGAGTACTTTATTGTCACAAAATTTCAAGGTTTTATGATGCTCCAGTAAAAAGGTACAAGCATTTGATTGTTTCAAACTTTGATAGATATAGGACGCTCCGTACAGAAGTTAGGGCCATTTGAAGTTTTAGCATAGCATTGAGCGATAGCTTAAATTGATAAGAGGCACGAGTACTTTATTGTCACAAAATTTCAAGGTTTTATGATGCTCCAGTAAAAAGGTACAAGCATTTGATTGTTTCAAACTTTGATAGGTATAGGAGGCACCGTATAGAAGTTAGTGCCATTTGAAGTTTTAGCAGTGTTTGATTTGGGACTTAATGGTAGCATAGCTATGAGCGATAACTTAAATTTATAAGAGGCTCGAGTACTTTATTGTCACAAAAATTCAAGGTTTTATGACGCACCAGTAAAATGTTACAACCATTTTAATGTTGCAAACTTTGACAGGTATAGGACGCACCGTACAGAAGTTAGGGCCATTTGAAGTTTTAGCATAGCTATGAACGATAGCTTAAATTGATAAGAGACACGCGTAATTTATTGTCACAAAATTTCTAGGTTTTATGACGCTCCAGTTAAAAGTTACAAGCATTTGATTGTTGCAAACTTTGATAGGTATAGGACGCACCGGACAGAAGTTAGGGCCATTTGAAGTTTTAGCAGTGTTTGATTTGGGACTCAAGGGTAGCATAGCTATGAGCGATAGCTTAAATTGACGAGAGGCTCGAGTAGTTTATTGTCACTAAATTTCAAGATTTTAGGACGCTCCAGTAAAAAGTTGCAAGCATTTGATTATTGCAAACTTTGATAGGTATAGGATGCACCGGACACAAGGTAGGGTCATTTGAAGTTTTAGCAGTGTTTGATTTGGGACTCAAGGGTAGCATAGCTATGACCGATAGCTTAAATTGAAAAGGGCCCGAGTACTTTACTGTCGCAAAATATCGAGGTTTTATGACGCTCAAGTAAAAAGTTACAAGTATTTGATTGTTGCAAACTTTGATAGGTATAGGACGCACCGTACAGAAGTTAGGGCCATTTGAAATTTGCGCAGTGTTTGATTTGGGACTTAGGGGTAGCATAGCTATGAGCGATAACTTAAATTAATAAGAGGGTCGAATACTTTATTGTCACAAAATTTCAAGGTTTTATGACGCTCCAGTTAAAAGTTACAAGCATTTGATTGTTGCAAAGTTTGATAGGTATAGGACGCACCGTATAAAAATTAGGGCCATTTTTAGGTTTAGCAGTGTTTGATTTGGGACTCAACGGTAGCATAGTTATGTGCGATAGCTTAAATTGATAAGAGGCACGAGTACTTTATTGTCACAAAATTTGAAGATTTTATGACGCTGCAGTAAAAAGTTACAAGCATTTGATTGTTGCAAACTTTGATACGTATAGGACGCACCGCACAGAAGTTAGGGCCATTTGAAGTTTTAGCAGTATTTGATTTGGGACTCAAGGGTAGCATAGCTATGAGCGATAGCTTAAATTGACAAGAGGGTCGAGTACATTATTGTCACAAAATTTCAAGGTTTTATGACGCTCCAGTTAAAAGTTACAAGCATTTGAATGTTGCAAAGTTTGATAGGTATTGGACTCACCGTATAGAAGTTAGGGCCATTTGAAGTTTTAGCTGTGTTTGATTTGGGACCCAAGGGTAGCAGAGCTATGACCGATAGCTTAAATTGATAAGAGGCACGAGTACTTTCTTGTCACAAAATTTGAAGATTTTATGGCGCTGCAGTAAAAAGTTACAAGCATTTGATTATTGCAAACTTTGATAGGTATTGGGAGCACCGGACAGAAGTTAGGGCCATTTGAAGTTTTAGCAATGTTTGATTTAAGACTCAAGGGTAGCATGGGTGTGAGCGACAGCTTAAATTGCCAAGAGGCTCGAGTACTTTATTTTCACAAAATTTCAAGGTTTTATGACGCTCTAGTAAAAAGTTACAAGCATTTGAATATTGCAAACTCTGATAGGTATAGGTCGCACCGTACAGAAGTCAGGGCCATTTGAAGTTTTATCAGTGTTTTATGTTGGGACTCAAGGGTAGCATTGCTTTGAGCGATAGTTTAAATTGAAAAGGGCCCGAGTACTTTACTGTCACAAAATTTGGAGGTTTTATGACGCTCCTGTAAAAAGTTACAAGCATTTGATTGTTGCAAACTTTGATTGGTATATAACGCAGCGTACAGAAGCTAGGGCCATTTGAAGTTTTAGCAATGTTTGATTTGGGACTCAAGGGTAGCATAGCTAGGAGCGAAAGCTTAAATTAATAAGAGGCACGAGTACTTTATTGTCACAAAATTTCAAGGTTTTATGATGCTCTAGTAAAAAGGTACAAGCATTTGAATATTGCAAACTTTGATAGGTATAGAACGCACCGTACAGAAGTCAGGGAAATTTGAAGATTAAGCAGTGTTTGATTTGGGACTCAAGGGTAGCAGAGCTAGGACCGATAGCTTAAGTTGATAAGAGGCACGAGTACTTTATTGTCACAAAATTTTAAGATTTTATGACGCTGCAGTAAAAAGTTACAAGCATTTGATTGTTGTAAACTTTGATACGTATTGGACTCACCGTATAGAAGTTAGGGCCATTTGAAGTTTAGCAGTGTTTGATTTGGGACTCAAGGGTAGTAGAGCTATGACCGATAGCTTAAATTGATAAGAGGCACGAGTACTTTATTGTCACAAAATTTGAAGATCTTATGACGCTGCAGTAAAAAGTTACAAGCATTTGATCATTGCAAACTTTGTAGGTATTGGTCTCAGCGTATAGAAGTTAGGGCCATTTCAAGTTTTAGCAGTGTTTGATTTGGGACTCAAGGGTAGCAGAGCTAGGACCGATAGCTTAAGTTGATAAGAGGCACGAATACTTTATTGTCACAAAATTTTAAGATTTTATGACGCTGCAGTAAAAAGTTACAAGCATTTGATTGTTGTAAACTTTGATAGGTAAAGGACGCACCGTACAGAAGTTAGGGCCATTTGAAGTTTTAGCATAGCTATGAGCTATACCTTAAATTGATGAGACACGCATCATTTATTGTCACAAAATTTCGAGGTTTTATGACACTCCAGTTAAAACTAACAAGCATTTGATTGTTACAAACTTTGATAGGTATTGGACTCACGGTATAGAAGTTAAGGCCATTTGAAGTTTTAGCAGTGTTTGATTTGGGACTCAAGGGTACCAGAGTTATGACCGATAGCTTAAATTGATAAGAGGCACGAGTACTTTATTGTCACAAAATTTGAAGATCTTATGACGCTGCAGTAAAAAGTTACAAGCATTTGATTATTGCAAACTTTGATACGTATTGGACTCACCGTATAGAAGTTAGGGCCATTTGAAGTTTAGCAGTGTTTGATTTGGGACTCAAGGGTAGTAGAGCTATGACCGATAGCTTAAATTGATAAGAGGCACGAGTACTTTATTGTCACAAAATTTGAAGGTTTTATGACGCTGCAGTAAAAAGTTACAAGCATTTGATTATTGCAAACTTTGATAGGTATAGGGAGCACTGGACAGAAGATAGGACCATTTAAAGTTTTAGCAGTGTTTGATTTGGGACTCAAGGGTAGCATAGCTATGAGCGATAGCTTAAATTGACGAGAGGCTCGAGTACCTTATTGTCACAAAATTTCAAGGTTTTATGACGCTCCAGTAAAAAGTTACAAGCATTTGAATGTCGCAAACTTTGATAGGTATAGGACGCACCATACAGAAGTTAGGGCCATTTGAAGTTTTAGCATAGCTATGAGCGATAGCTTAAATTGATTAGAGGCACGAGTAATTTATTGTCACAAAACTACGAGGTTTTATGACGCTCCAGTAAAAAGTTACAAGCATTTGATTGTTGCAAACTTTGATAGGTATAGGACGCACCGTAGAGAAGTTAGGGCCAGTTGAAGTTTTAGCAGTGTTTTATTTGGGACTCAATTGAAGCATAGCTATGAGCGATAGCTTAAATTGATAAGAGGCACGAGTACTTTATTGTCACAAAATTTTAAGATTTTTTGACGCTCCAGAAAAAGTTACAAGCATTTGATTGTTGCAAACTTTGATAGGTATAGGACGCTCCGTACAGAAGTTAGGGCCATTTGAAGTTTTAGCATAGCTAGGAGGGAGAGCTTAAATTGATAAGAGGCACGAGTACTTTATTGTCACAAAACTACGAGGTTTTATGACGCTCCAGTAAAAAGTTACAAGCATTTGATTGTTGCAAACTTTGATAGGTATAGGACGCACCGTAGAGAAGTTAGGGCCAGATGAAGTTTTAGCAGTGTTTTATTTGGGACTCAATTGAAGCATAGCTATGAGCGATAGCTTAAATTGATAAGAGGCACGAGTACTTTATTGTCGCAAAATTTTAAGATTTTTTGTAGCTCCAGTAAAAAGTTACAAGCATTTGATTGTTGCAAACTTTGATAGGTATAGGACGCTCCGTACAGAAGTTAGGGCCATTTGAAGTTTTAGCATAGCTATGAGCGATAGCTTAAATTGATAAGAGGCACGAGTAATTTATTGTCACAAAATTACGAGGTTTTATGACGCTCCAGTAAAAAGTTACAAGCATTTGATTACAAACTTTGATAGGTATAGGACGCACCGTATAGAAGTTAGGGCCCATTTGAAGATTTAGCAGTGTTTGATTTGGGACTCAAGGGTAGCATAGCTAGGAGCGATAGCTTAAATTGATAAGAGGCACGAGTACTTTATTGTCACAAAATTTCAAGGTTTTATGATGCTCCAGTAAAAAGTTACAAGCATTTGATTGTTTCAAACTTTGATAGGTATAGGACGCACCGTACAGAAGTTAGGGCCATTTGAAGTTTTAGCATAGCATTGAGCGATAGCTTAAATTGACAAGAGGCTCGAGTACAATATTGTCACAAAATTTCAAGCTTTTATGACGCTCCAGTAAAAGGTTACAAGCATTTGATTGTTGCAAACTTTGATAGGTATAGGACACACCGTATAGAAGTTAGGGCCATTTGAAGTTTTAGCAGTGTTTGATTTGGGACTCAAGGGTAGCAGAGCTATGACCGATAGCTTAAATTGATAAGAGGCACGAGTACTTTATTGTCACAAAATTTGAAGATTTTATGACGCTGCAGTAAAAGTTACAAGCATTTGAGTATTGCAAACTTTGATAGGTATTGGACTCACCGTATAGAAGTTAGGGCCATTTGAAGTTTTAGCAGTGTTTGATTTGGGACTCAAGGGTAGCAGAGCTATGACCGATAGCTTAAATTGATAAGAGGCACGAGTACTTTATTGTCACAAAATTTGAAGGTTTTATGACGCTGCAGTAAAAAGTTACAAGCATTTGATTATTGCAAACTTTGATAGGTATAGGGAGCACTGGACAGAAGATAGGACCATTTAAAGTTTTAGCAGTGTTTGATTTGGGACTCAAGGGTAGCATAGCTATGAGCGATAGCTTAAATTGACGAGAGGCTCGAGTACCTTATTGTCACAAAATTTCAAGGTTTTATGATGCTCCAGTAAAAAGTTAGAAGCATTTGAATATTGCAAACTTTGATAGGTATAGGACGCACCATACAGAAGTTAGGGCCATTTGAAGTTTTAGCATAGCTATGAGCGATAGCTTAAATTTATTAGAGGCACGAGTAATTTATTGTCACAAAACTACGAGGTTTTATGACGCTCCAGTAAAAAGTTACAAGCATTTGATTGTTGCAAACTTTGATAGGTATAGGACGCACCGTAGAGAAGTTAGGGCCAGATGAAGTTTTAGTAGTGTTTTATTTGGGACTCAATTGAAGCATAGCTATGAGCGATAGCTTAAATTGATAAGAGGCACGAGTACTTTATTGTCGCAAAATTTTAAGATTTTTTGACGCTCCAGAAAAAGTTACAAGCATTTGATTGTTGCAAACTTTGATAGGTATAGGACGCTCCGTACAGAAGTTAGGGCCATTTGAAGTTTTAGCATAGCTAGGAGGGAGAGCTTAAATTGATAAGAGGCACGAGTACTTTATTGTCACAAAACTACGAGGTTTTATGACGCTCCAGTAAAAAGTTAAAAGCATTTGATTGTTGCAAACTTTGATAGGTATAGGACGCACCGTAGAGAAGTTAGGGCCAGATGAAGTTTTAGCAGTGTTTTATTTGGGACTCAATTGAAGCATAGCTATGAGCGATAGCTTAAATTGATAAGAGGCACGAGTACTTTATTGTCGCAAAATTTTAAGATTTTTTGTAGCTCCAGTAAAAAGTTACAAGCATTTGATTGTTGCAAACTTTGATAGGTATAGGACGCTCCGTACAGAAGTTAGGGCCATTTGAAGTTTTAGCATAGCTATGAGCGATAGCTTAAATTGATAAGAGGCACGAGTAATTTATTGTCACAAAATTACGAGGTTTTATGACGCTCCAGTAAAAAGTTACAAGCATTTGATTACAAACTTTGATAGGTATAGGACGCACCGTATAGAAATTAGGGCCCATTTGAAGATTTAGCAGTGTTTGATTTGGGACTCAAGGGTAGCATAGCTAGGAGCGATAGCTTAAATTGATAAGAGGCACGAGTACTTTATTGTCACAAAATTTCAAGGTTTTATGATGCTCCAGTAAAAAGTTACAAGCATTTGATTGTTTCAAACTTTGATAGGTATAGGACGCACCGTACAGAAGTTAGGGCCATTTGAAGTTTTAGCATAGCTATGAGCGATAGCTTAAATTGACAAGAGGCCCGAGTACATTATTGTCACAAAATTTCAAGGTTTTATGACGCTCCAGTAAAAAGTTACAAGCATTTGATTGTTGCAAACTTTGATAGGTATAGGAGACACCGTATAGAAGTTAGTGCCATTTGAAGTTTTAGCAGTGTTTGATTTGGGACTCAATGGTAGCATAGCTATGAGCGATAACTTAAATTTATAAGAGGCTCGAGTACTTTATTGTCACTAAATTTCAAGATTTTAGGACGCTCCAGTAAAAAGTCGCAAGCATTTGAATGTTGCAAACTTTGACAGGTATAGGACGCACCGTACAGAAGTTAGGGCCATTTGAAGTTTTAGCATAGCTATGAGCGATAGCTTAAATTGATAAGAGACACGCGTAATTTTTTGTCACAAAATTTCGAGGTTTTATGACGCTCCAGTTAAAAGTTACAAGCAATTGATTGTTGCAAACTTTGATAGGTGTAGGACTCACTGTATAGAAGTTAGGGCCATTTGAAGTTTTAGCAGTGTTTGATTTGGGACTCAATGGTAGCATAGCTAGGAGCGATAGCTTAAATTGATAAGAGGCACGAGTACTTTATTGTCACAAAATTTCAAGGTTTTATGATGCTCCAGTAAAAAGTTACAAGCATTTGATTGTTTCAAACTTTGATAGATATAGAACGTACCGTACAGAAGTTAGGGCCATTTGAAGTTTTAGCATAGCTATGAGCGATAGCTTAAATTGACAAGAGGCTGGAATACATTATTGTCACAAAATTTCAAGGTTTTATGACGCTCCAGTAAAAAGTTACAAGCATTTGATTGTTGCAAACTTTGATAGGTATAGGAGACACCGTATAGAAGTTAGTGCCATTTGAAGTTTTAGCAGTGTTTGATTTGGGACTCAATGGTAGCATAGCTATGAGCGATAACTTAAATTTATAAGAGGCTCGAGTACTTTATTGTCACTAAATTTCAAGATTTTAGGACGCTCCAGTAAAAAGTTGCAAGCATTTGAATGTTGCAAACTTTGACAGGTATAGGACGCTCCGTACAGAAGTTAGGGCCATTTGAAGTTTTAGCATAGCTATGAGCGATAGCTTAAATTGATAAGAGGCACGAGTAATTTATTGTCACAAAATTACGAGGTTTTATGACGCTCCAGTAAAAAGTTACAAGCATTTGATTACAAACTTTGATAGGTATAGGACGCACCGTATAGAAATTAGGGCCCATTTGAAGATTTAGCAGTGTTTGATTTGGGACTCAAGGGTAGCATAGCTAGGAGCGATAGCTTAAATTGATAAGAGGCACGAGTACTTTATTGTCACAAAATTTCAAGGTTTTATGATGCTCCAGTAAAAAGTTACAAGCATTTGATTGTTTCAAACTTTGATAGATATAGAACGTACCGTACAGAAGTTAGGGCCATTTGAAGTTTTAGCATAGCATTGAGCGATAGCTTAAATTGACAAGAGGCTCGAGTACAATATTGTCACAAAATTTCAAGGTTTTATGACGCTCCAGTAAAAAAGTTACAAGCATTTGATTGTTGCAAACTTTGATAGGTATAGGACACACCGTATAGAAGTTAGGGCCATTTGAAGTTTTAGCAGTGTTTGATTTGGGACTCAAGGGTAGCAGAGCTATGACCGATAGCTTAAATTGATAAGAGGCACGAGTACTTTATTGTCACAAAATTTGAAGATTTTATGACGCTGCAGTAAAAGTTACAAGCATTTGAGTATTGCAAACTTTGATAGGTATTGGACTCACCGTATAGAAGTTAGGGCCATTTGAAGTTTCAGCAGTGTTTGATTTGGGACTCAAGGGTAGTAGAGCTATGACCGATAGCTTAAATTGATAAGAGGCACGAGTACTTTATTGTCACAAAATTTGAAGGTTTTATGACGCTGCAGTAAAAAGTTACAAGCATTTGATTATTGCAAACTTTGATAGGTATAGGGAGCACTGGACAGAAGATAGGACCATTTAAAGTTTTAGCAGTGTTTGATTTGGGACTCAAGGGTAGCATAGCTATGAGCGATAGCTTAAATTGACGAGAGGCTCGAGTACCTTATTGTCACAAAATTTGAGGGTTTTATGACGCTCCAGTAAAAAGTTAGAAGCATTTGAATATTGCAAACTTTGATAGGTATAGGACGCACCATACAGAAGTTAGGGCCATTTGAAGTTTTAGCATAGCTATGAGCGATAGCTTAAATTGATTAGAGGCACGAGTAATTTATTGTCGCAAAACTACGAGGTTTTATGACGCTCCAGTAAAAAGTTACAAGCATTTGATTGTTGCAAACTTTGATAGGTATAGGACGCACCGTAGAGAAGTTAGGGCCAGATGAAGTTTTAGTAGTGTTTTATTTGGGACTCAATTGAAGCATAGCTATGAGCGATAGCTTAAATTGATAAGAGGCACGAGTACTTTATTGTCGCAAAATTTTAAGATTTTTTGACGCTCCAGAAAAAGTTACAAGCATTTGATTGTTGCAAACTTTGATAGGTATCGGACGCTCCGTACAGAAGTTAGGGCCATTTGAAGTTTTAGCATAGCTAGGAGGGAGAGCTTAAATTGATAAGAGGCACGAGTACTTTATTGTCACAAAACTACGAGGTTTTATGACGCTCCAGTAAAAAGTTACAAGCATTTGATTGTTGCAAACTTTGATAGGTATAGGACGCACCGTAGAGAAGTTAGGGCCAGATGAAGTTTTAGCAGTGTTTTATTTGGGACTCAATTGAAGCATAGCTATGAGCGATAGCTTAAATTGATAAGAGGCACGAGTACTTTATTGTCGCAAAATTTTAAGATTTTTTGTAGCTCCAGTAAAAAGTTACAAGCATTTGATTGTTGCAAACTTTGATAGGTATAGGACGCACCGGACACAAGTTAAGGCCATTTGAAGTTTTAGCATAGCTATGAGCGATAGCTTAAATTGATAAGAGGCACGAGTAATTTATTGTCACAAAATTACGAGGTTTTATGACGCTCCAGTAAAAAGTTACAAGCATTTGATTACAAACTTTGATAGGTATAGGACGCACCGTATAGAAATTAGGGCCCATTTGAAGATTTAGCAGTGTTTGATTTGGGACTCAAGGGTAGCATAGCTAGGAGCGATAGCTTAAATTGATAAGAGGCACGAGTACTTTATTGTCACAAAATTTCAAGGTTTTATGATGCTCCAGTAAAAAGTTACAAGCATTTGATTGTTTCAAACTTTGATAGATATAGGACGCACCGTACAGAAGTTAGGGCCATTTGAAGTTTTAGCATAGCTATGAGCGATAGCTTAAATTGACAAGAGGCTCGAGTACATTATTGTCACAAAATTTCAAGGTTTTATGACGCTCCAGTAAAAAGTTACAAGCATTTGATTGTTGCAAACTTTGATAGGTATAGGAGACACCGTATAGAAGTTAGTGCCATTTGAAGTTTTAGCAGTGTTTGATTTGGGACTCAATGGTAGCATAGCTATGAGCGATAACTTAAATTTATAAGAGGCTCGAGTACTTTATTGTCACTAAATTTCAAGATTTTAGGACGCTCCAGTAAAAAGTTGCAAGCATTTGAATGTTGCAAACTTTGACAGGTATAGGACGCACCGTACAGAAGTTAGGGCCATTTGAAGTTTTAGCATAGCTATGAGCGATAGCTTAAATTGATAAGAGACACGCGTAATTTTTTGTCACAAAATTTTGAGGTTTTATGACGCTCCAGTTAAAAGTTACAAGCAATTGATTGTTGCAAACTTTGATAGGTGTAGGACTCACTGTATAGAAGTTAGGGCCATTTGAAGTTTTAGCAGTGTTTGATTTGGGACTCAAGGGTAGCATAGCTACTCGTATGTGCGATAGCTTAAATTGATAAGAGGCACGAGTACTTTATTGTCACAAAATTTTAAGATTTTATGACGCTGCAGTAAAAAGTTACAAGCATTTGATTATTGCAAACTTTGATAGGTATAGGATGCACCGGACACAAGGTAGGGCCATTTGAAGTTTTAGCAGTGTTTGATTTGGGACTCAAGGGTAGCATAGCTATGAGCGATAGCTTAAATTGAAAAGGGCCAGAGTACTTTACTGTCGCAAAATATCGAGGTTTTATGACGCTCAAGTAAAAAGTTACAAGTATTTGATTGTTGCAAACTTTGATAGGTATAGGACGCACCGTACAGAAGTTAGGGCCATTTGAAGTTTTAGCAGTGTTTGATTTGGGACTCAGGGGTAGCATAGCTATGAGCGATAACTTAAATTAAGAAGAGGCTCGAGTACTTTATTCTCACAAAATTTCAAGGTTTTATAACGCTCCAGGAAAAAGTTACAAGCATTTGAATGTTGCAAACTTTGACAGGTTTAGGACGCACCGTACAGAAGTTAGGACCATTTGAAATTTTAGCATAGCTATGATAAGAGACACGCGTTATTTATTGTCACAAAATTTCGAGGTTTTATGACGCTCCAGTAAAAAGTTACAAGCATTTGATTGTTACAAACTTTGATAGGTATAGGACGCACCGTACAGATGTTAGGGCCATTTGAAGTTTTAGCATAGCTACGAACGATAGCTTAAATTGATAAGAGACACGCGTAATTTATTGTCACAAAATTTCGAGGTTTTATGACGCTCCAGTTAAAAGTTACAAGCATTTGATTGTTGCAAACTTTGATAGGTATAGGACGCACCGTACAGAAGTCAGGGCCATTTGAAGTTTTATTAGTATTTTATTTTGGGACTCAATGGTAGCATAGCTATGAGCGATAACTTAAATTTATAAGAGGCTCGAGTACTTTATTGTCACAAAATTTCAAGGTATTATGACGCACCAGTAAAATGTTACAACCATTTTAATGTTGCAAACTTTGACAGGTATAGGACGCACCGTACAGAAGTTAGGGCCATTTGAACTTTTAGCATAGCTTAAAACGATAGCTTAAATTAATAAGAGACACGCGTAATTTATTGTCACAAAATTTCGAGGTTTTATGACGCTCCAGTTAAAAGTTACAAGCATTTGATTGTTGCAAACTTTGATAGGTATAGGACGCACCGGACAGAAGTTAGGGCCATTTGAAGTTTTAGCAGTGTTTGATTTGGGACTCAAGGGTAGCATAGCTATGAGCGATAGCTTAAATTGACGAGAGGCTCGAGTACTTTATTGTCACTAAATTTCAAGATTTTAGGACGCTCCAGTAAAAAGTTGCAAGCATTTGAATGTTGCAAACTTTGACAGGTATAGGACGCACCGTACAGAAGTTAGGGCCATTTGAAGTTTTAGCATAGCTATGAGCGATAGCTTAAATTGATAAGAGACACGCATAATTTATTGTCACAAAATTTCGAGGTTTTATGACGCTCCAGTTAAAAGTTACAAGCAATTGATTGTTGCAAACTTTGATAGGTGTAGGACTCACGGTATAGAAGTTAGGGCCATTTGAAGTTTTAGCAGTGTTTGATTTGGGACTCAAGGGTAGCATAGCTACTCGTATGTGCGATAGCTTAAATTGATAAGAGGCACGAGTACTTTATTGTCACAAAATTTTAAGATTTTATGACGCTGCAGTAAAAAGTTACAAGCATTTGATTATTGCAAACTTTGATAGGTATAGGATGCACCGGACACAAGGTAGGGCCATTTGAAGTTTTAGCAGTGTTTGATTTGGGACTCAAGGGTAGCATAGCTATGAGCGATAGCTTAAATTGAAAAGGGCCAGAGTACTCTACTGTCAGAAAATATCGAGGTTTTATGACGCTCAAGTAAAAAGTTACAAGTATTTGATTGTTGCAAACTTTGATAGGTATAGGACGCACCGTATAGAAATTAGGGCAATTTGAAGTTTTAGCAGTGTTTGATTTGGGACTCAAGGGTAGCATAGTTATGTGCGACAGCTTAAATTGATAAGAGGCACGAGTACTTTATTGTCACAAAATTTGAAGATTTTATGACGCTGCAGTAAAAAGTTACAAGCATTTGATTGTTGCAAACTTTGATACGTATAGGACGCACCGCACAGAAGTTAGGGCCATTTGAAGTTTTAGCAGTATTTGATTTGGGACTCAAGGGTAGCATAGCTATGAGCGATAGCTTAAATTGACAAGAGGTTGGAATACATTATTGTCACAAAATTTCAAGGTTTTATGACGCTCCAGTAAAAAGTTACAAGCATTTGATTGTTACAAACTTTGATAGGTATAGGACGCACCGTACAGATGTTAGGGCCATTTGAAGTTTTAGCAGTGTTTGATTTGGGACTCAAGGGCAGCATAGCTATGAGCGATAACTTAAATTGATAAGAGGTTCGAGTACTTTATTGTAACAAAATTTCAAGGCTTTATGACGCTCCAGTAAAAAGTTACAAGCATTTGAATGTTGCAAACTTTGATAGGTATTGGATGCACCGTACAGAAGTCAGGGCCATTTGAATTTTTATCTATATATTATTTTGGGACTGGAGGGAAGCATAGCTATGAACGATAGCTTAAATTGAAAAGGGCACAACTACTTTACTGTCACAAAATTTCGAGGTTTTATGACGCTCCATTAAAAAGTTACAAGCATTTGATTGTTGCAAACTTTGATAGGTATAGGACGCACCGTATAGAAGTTAGTGCCATTTAAAGTTTTAGCAGTGTTTGATTTGGGACTCAAGGGTAGCATAGCTATGAGCGATAACTTAAATTTATAAGAGGCTCGAGTACTTTATTGACACAAAATTTCCAGGTTTTATGACGCACCAGTAAAATGTTACAAGCATTTGAATGTTGCAAACTTTGACAGGTATAGGACGCTTCGTACAGAAGTTAGGGCCATTTGAAGTTTTAGCATAGCTATGAACGATAGCTTAAATTGATAAGAGACACGCGTAATTTATTGTCAAAAAATTTCGAGGTTTTATGACGCTCCAGTTAAAAGTTACAAGCATTTGATTGTTGCAAACTTTGATAGGTATAGGACGCACCGGACAGAAGTTAGGGCCATTTGAAGTTTTAGCAGTGTTTGATTTGGGTCTCAAGGGTAGCATAGCTATGAGCGATAGCTTAAATTGACGAGAGGCTCGAGTACTTAATTGTCACAAAATTTCAAAGTTTTATGACGCTCCAGTAAAAAGTTACAAGCATTTGAATGTTGCAAACTTTGATAGGTATAGGACGCACCGTACAGAAGTCAGGGCCATTTGAAGTTTTAGCATAGCTGTGAGCGATAGCTTAAATTGAAAAGGGCCCGAGTACTTTACTGTCAGAAAATATCGAGGTTTTATGTCGCTCAAGTAAAAAGTTACAAGCATTTGATTGTTGCAAACTTTGATAGGTATAATACGCACCGTACAGAAGTTAGGGCCATTTGACGTTTTAGCAGAGTTTGATTTGGGACTCAAGGGTAGCATAGCTATTAGCGATAGCTTAAATTGACAAGAGGGTCGAGTACATTATTGTCACAAAATTTCAAGGTTTTATGACGCTCCAGTAAAAAGTTACAAGCATTTGATTGTTGCAAACTTTGATAGGTATAGGACGCACCGTTCAGAAGTCAGGGCCACTTGAAGTTTTATCAGTGTTTTATTTTGGGACTCAAGGGTAGCATAGCTATGTGCAATAGCTTAAATTGATAAGAGGCACGAGTACTTTATTGTCACAAAATTTGAGGATTTTATGACGCTGCAGTAGAAAGTTACAACCATTTGATTGCTGCAAACTTTGATAGGTATAGGACGCACCGTACAGAAGTTAGGGCCATTTGAAGTTTTTGCAGTGTTTGATTTGGGACTCAAGGGTAGCATAGCTATGAGCGATAGCTTAAATTGACAAGAGGCTGGAATACATTATTGTCACAAAATTTCAAGGTTTTATGACGCTCCAGTAAAAAGTTACAAGCATTTGATTGTTACAAACTTTGATAGGTATAGGACGCACCGTACAGATGTTAGGGCTATTTGAAGTTTTAGCATAGCTACGAACGATAGCTTAAATTGATAAGAGACACGCGTAATTTATTGTCACAAAATTTCGAGGTTTTATGACGCTCCAGTTAAAAGTTACAAGCATTTGATTGTTGCAAACTTTGATAGGTATAGGACGCACCGTACAGAAGTCAGGGCCATTTGAAGTTTTATTAGTGTTTTATTTGGGACTCAAGGGTAGCATAGCTATGAGCGATAGCTTAAATTGATAAGATGCACGAGTACTTAATTGTCACTAAATTTCAAGATTTTTGACGCTCCAGTAAAAAGTTACAAGCATTTGAATGTTGCAAACTTTGACAGGTATAGAACGCACCGTACAAAAGTTAGGGCCATTTGAAGTTTTAGCATAGCTGTGAGCGATAGCTTAAATTGAAAAGGGCCCGCGTACTTTACTGTCAGAAAATATCGAGGTTTTATGTCGCTCAAGTAAAAAGTTACAAGCATTTGATTGTTACAAACTTTGATAGGGATAGGACGCACCGTACAGATGTTAGGGCCATTTGAAGTTTTAGCATAGCTACGAACGATAGCTTAAATTGATAAGAGACACGCGTAATTTATTGTCACAAAATTTCGAGGTTTTATGACGCTCCAGTTAAAAGTTACAAGCATTTGATTGTTGCAAACTTTGATAGGTATAGGACGCACCGTACAGAAGTCAGGGCCATTTGAAGTTTTATTAGTATTTTATTTTGGGACTCAAGGGTAGCATAGCTATGAGCGATAGCTTAAATTGATAAGATGCACGAGTACTTAATTGTCACTAAATTTCAAGATTTTAGGACGCTCCAGTAAAAAGTTACAAGCATTTGAATGTTGCAAACTTTGACAGGTATAGAACGCACCGTACAAAAGTTAGGGCCATTTGAAGTTTTAGCAGTGTTTGATTTGGGACTCAAGGGTAGCATAGCTATGAGCGATAGCTTAAATTGACAAGAGGGTCGAGTACTTTATTGTCACAAAATTTCAAGGTTTTATGACGCACCAGTAAAATGTTACAAGCATTTGAATGTTGCAAACTTTGACAGGTATAGGACGCATCGTACAGAAGTTAGGGCCATTTGAAGTTTTAGCTTAGCTATGAACGATAGCTTAAATTGATAAGAGACACGCGTAATTTATTGTCACAAAATTTCGAGGTTTTATGACGCTCCAGTTAAAAGTTACAAGCATTTGATTGTTGCAAACTTTGATCGGTATAGGACGCACCGTACAGAAGTTAGGGCCATTTGAAGTTTTAGCAGTGTTTGATTTGGGACTCAAGGGTAGCATAGCTATGAGCGATAGCTTAAATTGACAAGAGGGTCGAGTACTTTATTGTCACAAAATTTCAAGGTTTTATGACGCTCCAGTAAAAAGTTACAAGCATTTGATTGTTACAAACTTTGATAGGTATAGGACGCACCGTACAGATGTTAGGGCCATTTGAAGTTTTAGCAGTGTTTGATTTGGGACTCAAGGGCAGCATAGCTATGAGCGATAACTTAAATTTATAAGTGGCTCGAGTACTTTATTGACACAAAATTTCAAGGTTTTATGACGCACCAGTAAAATGTTACAAGCATTTGAATGTTGCAAACTTTGACAGGTATAGGACGCATCATACAGAAGTTAGGGCCATTTGAAGTTTTAGCATAGCTATGAACGATAGCTTAAATTGATAAGAGACACGCGTAATTTATTGTCACAAAATTTCGAGGTCTTATGACGCTCCAGTTAAAAGTTACAAGCATTTGATTGTTACAAACTTTGATAGGTATAGGACGCACCGTACAGATGTTAGGGCCATTTGAAGTTTTAGCAGTGTTTGATTTGGGACTCAAGGGCAGCATAGCTATGAGCGATAACTTAAATTGATTAGAGGCTCGAGTACTTTATTGTCACAAAATTTCAAGGCTTTATGACGCTCCAGTAAAAAGTTACAAGCATTTGAATGTTGCAAACTTTGATAGGTATTGGATGCACCGTACAGAAGTCAGGGCCATTTGAATTTTTATGTATATATTATTTTGGGACTCGAGGGAAGCATAGCTATGAACGATAGCTTAAATTGAAAAGGGCACAACTACTTTACTGTCACAAAATTTCGAGGTTTTATGACGCTCCATTAAAAAGTTACAAGCATTTGATTGATGCAAACTTTGATAGGTATAGGACGCACCGTATAGAAGTTAGTGCCATTTAAAGTTTTAGCAGTGTTTGATTTGGGACTTAAGGGTAGCATAGCTATGAGCGATAACTTAAATTTATAAGTGGCTCGAGTACTTTATTGACACAAAATTTCAAGGTCTTATGACGCACCAGTAAAATGTTACAAGCATTTGAATGTTGCAAACTTTGACAGGTATAGGACGCATCGTACAGAAGTTAGGGCCATTTGAAGTTTTAGCATAGCTATGAACGATAGCTTAAATTGATAAGAGACACGCGTAATTTATTGTCACAAAATTTCGAGGTCTTATGACGCTCCAGTTAAAAGTTACAAGCATTTGATTGTTGCAAACTTTGATAGGTATAGGACGCACCGGACAGAAGTTAGGGCCATTTGAAGTTTTAGCAGTGTTTGATTTGGGACTCAAGGGTAGCATAGCTATGAGCGATAGCTTAAATTGACGAGAGGCTCGAGTACTTTATTGTCACAAAATTTCAAAGTTTTATGACGCTCCAGTAAAAAGTTACAAGCATTTGAATGTTGCAAACTTTGATAGGTATAGGACGCACCGTACAGAAGTCAGGGCCATTTGAAGTTTTATTAGTGTTTTATTTTGTACTTGTCACAAATTGAATTTTTATCTATATATTATTTTGGGACTCGAGGGAAGCATAGCTATGAACGATAGCTTAAAGTGAAAAGGGCACAACTACTTTACTGTCACAAAATTTCGAGGTTTTATGACTCTCCATTAAAAAGTTACAAGCATTTGATTGTTGCAAACTTCGATAGGTATAGGACGCACCGTATAGAAGTTAGTGCCATTTAAAGTTTTAGCAGTGTTTGATTTGGGACTCAAGGGTAGCATAGCTATGAGCGATAACTTAAATTTATAAGAGGCTCGATTACTTTATTGACACAAAATTTCAAGGTTTTATGACGCACCAGTAAAATGTTACAAGCATTTGAATGTTGCAAACTTTGACAGGTATAGGACGCATCATACAGAAGTTAGGGCCATTTGAAGTTTTAGCATAGCTATGAACGATAGCTTAAATTGATAAGAGACACGCGTAATTTATTGTCACAAAATTTCGAGGTCTTATGACGCTCCAGTTAAAAGTTACAAGCATTTGATTGTTGCAAACTTTGATAGGTATAGGACGCACCGGACAGAAGTTAGGGCCATTTGAAGTTTTAGCAGTGTTTGATTTGGGACTCAAGGGTAGCATAGCTATGAGCGATAGCTTAAATTGACGAGAGGCTCGAGTACTTTATTGTCACAAAATTTCAAAGTTTTATGACGCTCCAGTAAAAAGTTACAAGCATTTGAATGTTGCAAACTTTGATAGGTATAGGACGCACCGTACAGAAGTCAGGGCCATTTGAAGTTTTATTCGTGTTTTATTTTGTACTTGTCACAAATTGAATTTTTATCTATATATTATTTTGGGACTCGAGGGAAGCATAGCTATGAACGATAGCTTAAAGTGAAAAGGGCACAACTACTTTACTGTCACAAAATTTCGAGGTTTTATGACTCTCCATTAAAAAGTTACAAGCATTTGATTGTTGCAAACTTCGATAGGTATAGGACGCACCGTATAGAAGTTAGTGCCATTTAAAGTTTTAGCAGTGTTTGATTTGGGACTCAAGGGTAGCATAGCTATGAGCGATAACTTAAATTTATAAGAGGCTCGATTACTTTATTGACACAAAATTTCAAGGTTTTATGACGCACCAGTAAAATGTTACAAGCATTTGAATGTTGCAAACTTTGACAGGTATAGGACGCATCGTACATAAGTTAGGGCCATTTAAAGTTTTAGCTTAGCTATGAGCGATAGCTTAAATTGAAAAGAGCCCGAGTACTTTACTGTCACAAAATTTCGAGGTTTTATGACGCTCCAGTAAAAAGTTACAAGCATTTGATTGTTGCAAACTTTGATAGGTATAGGACGCACCGTACAGAAGTTAGGGCCATTTGAAGTTTTAGCAGTGTTTGATTTGGGACTCAAGGGTAGCATAGCTATGAGCGATAGCTTAAATTGATAAGAGGCACGAGTACTTTATTGTCACAAAATTTGGGGATTTTATGACGCTGCAGTAGAAAGTTACAACCATTTGATTGTTGCAAACTTTGATAGGTATAGGACGCACCGTACAGAAGTTAGGGCCATTTGAAGTTTTTGCAGTGTTTGATTTGGGACTCAAGGGTAGCATAGCTATGAGCGATAGCTTAAATTGACAAGAGGCTGGAATACATTATTGTCACAAAATTTCAAGGTTTTATGACGCTCCAGTAAAAAGTTACAAGCATTTGATTGTTACAAACTTTGATAGGTATAGGACGCACCGTACAGATGTTAGGGCCATTTGAAGTTTTAGCAGTGTTTGATTTGGGACTCAAGGGCAGCATAGCTATGAGCGATAACTTAAATTGATTAGAGGCTCGAGTACTTTATTGTCACAAAATTTCAAGGCTTTATGACGCTCCAGTAAAAAGTTACAAGCATTTGAATGTTGCAAACTTTGATAGGTATTGGATGCACCGTACAGAAGTCAGGGCCATTTGAATTTTTATGTATATATTATTTTGGGACTCGAGGGAAGCATAGCTATGAACGATAGCTTAAATTGAAAAGGGCACAACTACTTTACTGTCACAAAATTTCGAGGTTTTATGACGCTCCATTAAAAAGTTACAAGCATTTGATTTTAGCAAAGTTTGATAGGTATAGGACGCACCGTATAGAAGTTAGTGCCATTTAAAGTTTTAGAAGTGTTTGATTTGGGACTCAAGGGTAGCATAGCTATGAGCGATAACTTAAATTTATAAGAGGCTCGAGTACTTTATTGACACAAAATTTCAAGGTTTTATGACGCACCAGTAAAATGTTACAAGCATTTGAATGTTGCAAACTTTGACAGGTATAGGACGCATCGTACAGAAGTTAGGGCCATTTGAAGTTTTAGCATAGCTATGAACGATAGCTTAAATTGATAAGAGACACGCGTAATTTATTGTCACAAAATTTCGAGGTTGTATGACGCTCCAGTTAAAAGTTACAAGCATTTGATTGTTGCAAACTTTGATACATATAGGACGCACCGCACAGAAGTTCGGGCCATTTGAAGTTTTAGCAGTGTTTGATTTGGGACTCAAGGGTAGCATAGCTATGTGCGATAGCTTAAATTGATAAGAGGCACGAGTATTTTATTGTCACAAAATTTGAGGATTTTATGACGCTGCAGGAGAAAGTTACAACCATTTGATTGTTGCAAACTTTGATAGGTATAGGACACACCGTACAGAAGCTAGGGCCATTTGAAGTTTTTGCAGTGTTTGATTTGGGACTCAAGGGTAGCATAGCTATGAGCGATAACTTAAATTTATAAGAGGCTCGAGTACTTTATTGACACAAAATTTCAAGGTTTTATGACGCACCAGTAAAATGTTACAAGCATTTGAATGTTGCAAACTTTGACAGGTATAGGACGCATCGTACAGAAGTTAGGGCCATTTGAAGTTTTAGCTTAGCTATGAACGATAGCTTAAATTGATAAGAGACACGCGTAATTTATTGTCACAAAATTTCGAAGTTTTATGACGCTCCAGTTAAAAGTTACAAGCATTTGATTGTTGCAAACTTTGATAGGTATAGGACGCACCGGACAGAAGTTAGAGCCATTTGAAGTTTTAGCAGTGTTCGATTTGGGACTCAAGGGCAGCATAGCTATGAGCGATAACTTAAATTGATAAGAGGCTCGAGTACTTTATTGTCACAAAATTTCAAGGCTTTATGACGCTCCAGTAAAAAGTTACAAGCATTTGATTGTTGGAAACTTTGATACGTATAGGTCGCACCGCACAGAAGTTAGGGCCATTTGAAGTTTTAGCAGTGTTTGATTTGGGACTCAAGGGTAGCATAGCTATGTGCGATAGCTTAAATTGATAAGAGGCACGAGTACTTTATTGTCACAAAATTTGAGGATTTTATGACGCTGCAGTAGAAAGTTACAACCATTTGATTGTTGCAAACTTTGATAGGTATAGGACGCACCGTACAGAAGTTAGGGCCATTTGAAGTTTTTGCAGTGTTTGATTTGGGACTCAAGGGTAGCATAGCTATGAGCGATAGCTTATATTGACAAGAGGCTGGAATACATTATTGTCACAAAATTTCAAGGTTTTATGACGCTCCAGTAAAAAGTTACAAGCATTTGATTGTTACAAACTTTGATAGGTATAGGACGCACCGTACAGATGTTAGGGCCATTTGAAATTTTAGCAGTGTTTGATTTGGGACTCAAGGGCAGCATAGCTATGAGCGATAACTTAAATTGATTAGAGGCTCGAGTACTTTATTGTCACAAAATTTCAAGGCTTTATGACGCTCCAGTAAAAAGTTACAAGCATTTGAATGTTGCAAACTTTGATAGGTATTGGATGCACCGTACAGAAGTCAGGGCCATTTGAATTTTTATCTATATATTATTTTGGGACTCGAGGGAAGCATAGCTATGAACGATAGCTTAAATTGAAAAGGGCACAACTACTTTACTGTCACAAAATTTCGAGGTTTTATGACGCTCCATTAAAAAGTTACAAGCATTTGATTGTTGCAAACTTTGATAGGTATAGGACGCACCGTGTAGAAGTTAGTGCCATTTAAAGTTTTAGAAGTGTTTGATTTGGGACTCAAGGGTAGCATAGCTATGAGCGATAACTTAAATTTATAAGAGGCTCGAGTACTTTATTGACACAAAATTTCAAGGTTTTATGACGCACCAGTAAAATGTTACAAGCATTTGAATGTTGCAAACTTTGACAGGTATAGGACGCATCGTACAGAAGTTAGGGCCATTTGAAGTTTTAGCAGTGTTTGATTTGGGACTCAAGGGCAGTATAGCTATGTGCGATAGCTTAAATTAATAAGAGGCACGAGTACTTTATTGTCACAAAATTTGAGGATTTTATGACGCTCCAGTAGAAAGTTACAAGCATTTGATTGTTGCAAACTTTGATAGGTATAGGACGAACCGTACAGAAGTTAGGGCCATTTGAAGATTTAGCAGTGTTTGATTTGGGACTCAAGGGTAGCATAGCTATGAGCGATAGCTTAAATTGACAAGAGGCTGGAATACATTATTGTCACAAAAATTCAAGGTTTTATGACGCTCCAGTAAAAAGTTACAAGCATTTGATTGTTACAAACTTTGATAGGTATAGGACGCACCGTACAGATGTTAGGGCCATTTGAAGTTTTAGCAGTGTTTGATTTGGGACTCAAGGGCAGCATAGCTATGAGCGATAACTTAAATTGATTAGAGGCTCGAGTACTTTATTGTCACAAAATTTCAAGGCTTTACGACGCTCCAGTAAAAAGTTACAAGCATTTGAATGTTGCAAACTTTGATAGGTATTGGATGCACCGTACAGAAGTCAGGGCCATTTGAATTTTTATCTATATATTATTTTGGGACTCGAGGGAAGCATAGCTATGAACGATAGCTTAAATTGAAAAGGGCACAACTACTTTACTGTCACAAAATTTCGAGGTTTTATGACGCTCCAGTTAAAAGTTACAAGCATTTGATTGTTGCAAACTTTGATAGGTATAGGACGCACCGTACAGAAGTTAGGGCCATTTGAAGTTTTAGCATAGGTGTGAGAGATAGCTTAAATTGAAAAGGGCCCGAGTACTTTGCTGTCAGAAAATATCGAGGTTTTATGACGCTCAAGTAAAAAGTTACAAGCATTTGATTGTTGCAAACTTTGATAGGTATAGGACGCACCGTACAGAAGTTAGGGCCATTTGAAGTTTTAGCAGTGTTTGATTTGGGACTCAAGGGTAGCAAAGCTATGAGCAATAACTCAAATTAATAAGAGGCTCGAGTACTTTATTGTCACAAAATTTCAAGGTCTTATAACGCTCCAGTAAAAATTTACAAGCATTTGATTGTTGCAAACTTTGATAGGTATAGGACACACCGTACAGAAGTCAGGGCCATTTGAAGTTTTATTAGTGTTTTATTTTGGGACTCAAGGGTAGCATAGCTATCAACGATAGCTTAAATTGATAAGATGCACGAGTACTTAATTGTCACTAAATTTCAAGATTTTAGGACGCTCCAGTAAAAAGTTACAAGCATTTGAATGTTGCAAACTTTCACAGGTATAGGACGCATCATACAGAAGTTAGGGCCATTTGAAGTTTTAGCATAGCTATGAACGATAGCTTAAATTGATAAGAGACACGCGTAATTTATTGTCACAAAATTTCGAGGTCTTATGACGCTCCAGTTAAAAGTTACAAGCATTTGATTGTTGCAAACTTTGATAGGTATAGGACGCACCGTACAGAAGTTAGGGCCATTTGAAGTTTTAGCAGTGTTTGATTTGGGACTCAAGGGTAGCATAGCTATGAGCGATAGCTTAAATTGACAAGAGGGTCGAGTACTTTATTGTCACAAAATTTCAAGGTTTTATGACGCTCCAGTAAAAAGTTACAAGCATTTGATTGTTACAAACTTTGATAGGTATAGGACGCACCGTACAGATGTTAGGGCCATTTGAAGTTTTAGCAGTGTTTGATTTGGGACTCAAGGGCAGCATAGCTATGAGCGATAACTTAAATTGATAAGAGGCCCGAGTACTTTATTGTCACAAAATTTCAAGGCTTTATGACGCTCCAGTAAAAAGTTACAAGCATTTGAATGTTGCAAACTTTGATAGGTATTGGATGCACCGTACAGAAGTCAGGGCCATTTGAATTTTTATCTATATATTATTTTGGGACTCGAGGGAAGCATAGCTATGAACGATAGCTTAAATTAAAAAGGGCACAACTACTTTACTGTCATAAAATTTCGAGGTTTTAGGACGCTCCATTAAAAAGTTACAAGCATTTGATTGTTGCAAACTTTGATAGGTATAGGACGCACCGTATAGAAGTTAGTGCCATTTAAAGTTTTAGCAGTGTTTGATTTGGGACTCAAGGGTAGCATAGCTATGAGCGATAACTTAAATTTATAAGTGGCTCGAGTACTTTATTGACACAAAATTTCAAGGTCTTATGACGCACCAGTAAAATGTTACAAGCATTTGAATGTTGCAAACTTTGACAGGTATAGGACGCATCATACAGAAGTTAGGGCCATTTGAAGTTTTAGCATAGCTATGAACGATAGCTTAAATTGATAAGAGACACGCGTAATTTATTGTCACAAAATTTCGAGGTCTTATGACGCTCCAGTTAAAAGTTACAAGCATTTGATTGTTGCAAACTTTGATAGGTATAGGACGCACCGGACAGAAGTTAGGGCCATTTGAAGTTTTAGCAGTGTTTGATTTGGGACTCAAGGGTAGCATAGCTATGAGCGATAGCTTAAATTGACGAGAGGCTCGAGTACTTTATTGTCACAAAATTTCAAGGTTTTATGACGCTCCAGTAAAAAGTTACAAGCATTTGAATGTTGCAAACTTTGATAGGTATAGGACGCACCGTACAGAAGTCAGGGCCATTTGAAGTTTTATTAGTGTTTTATTTTGTACTTGTCACAAATTGAATTTTTATCTATATATTATTTTGGGACTCGAGGGAAGCATAGCTATGAACGATAGCTTAAAGTGAAAAGGGCACAACTACTTTACTGTCACAAAATTTCGAGGTTTTATGACTCTCCATTAAAAAGTTACAAGCATTTGATTGTTGCAAACTTCGATAGGTATAGGACGCACCGTAAAGAAGTTAGTGCCATTTAAAGTTTTAGCAGTGTTTGATTTGGGACTCAAGGGTAGCATAGCTATGAGCGATAACTTAAATTTATAAGAGGCTCGATTACTTTATTGACACAAAATTTCAAGGTTTTATGACGCACCAGTAAAATGTTACAAGCATTTGAATGTTGCAAACTTTGACAGGTATAGGACGCATCATACAGAAGTTAGGGCCATTTGAAGTTTTAGCATAGCTATGAACGATAGCTTAAATTGATAAGAGACACGCGTAATTTATTGTCACAAAATTTCGAGGTCTTATGACGCTCCAGTTAAAAGTTACAAGCATTTGATTGTTGCAAACTTTGATAGGTATAGGACGCACCGGACAGAAGTTAGGGCCATTTGAAGTTTTAGCAGTGTTTGATTTGGGACTCAAGGGTAGCATAGCTATGAGCGATAGCTTAAATTGATTAGAGGCTCGAGTACTTTATTGTCACAAAATTTGGGGATTTTATGACGCTGCAGTAGAAAGTTACAACCATTTGATTGTTGCAAACTTTGATAGGTATAGGACGCACCGTACAGAAGTTAGGGCCATTTGAAGTTTTTGCAGTGTTTGATTTGGGACTCAAGGGTAGCATAGCTATGAGCGATAGCTTAAATTGACAAGAGGCTGGAATACATTATTGTCACAAAATTTCAAGGTTTTATGACGCTCCAGTAAAAAGTTACAAGCATTTGATTGTTACAAACTTTGATAGGTATAGGACGCACCGTATAGAAGTTAGTGCCATTTAAAGTTTTAGAAGTGTTTGATTTGGGACTCAAGGGTAGCATAGCTATGAGCGATAACTTAAATTTATAAGAGGCTCGAGTACTTTATTGACACAAAATTTCAAGGTTTTATGACGCACCAGTAAAATGTTACAAGCATTTGAATGTTGCAAACTTTGACAGGTATAGGACGCATCGTACAGAAGTTAGGGCCATTTGAAGTTTTAACATAGCTATGAACGATAGCTTAAATTGATAAGAGACACGCGTAATTTATTGTCACAAAATTTCGAGGTTGTATGACGCTCCAGTTAAAAGTTACAAGCATTTGATTGTTGCAAACTTTGATACATATAGGACGCACCGCACAGAAGTTCGGGCCATTTGAAGTTTTAGCAGTGTTTGATTTGGGACTCAAGGGTAGCATAGCTATGTGCGATAGCTTAAATTGATAAGAGGCACGAGTACTTTATTGTCACAAAATTTGAGGATTTTATGACGCTGCAGGAGAAAGTTACAACCATTTGATTGTTGCAAACTTTGATAGGTATAGGACACACCGTACAGAAGCTAGGGCCATTTGAAGTTTTTGCAGTGTTTGATTTGGGACTCAAGGGAAGCATAGCTATGAGCGATAACTTAAATTGATAAGAGGCTCGAGTACTTTATTGTCACAAAATTTCAAGGCTTTATGACGCTCCAGTAAAAAGTTACAAGCATTTGAATGTTGCAAACTTTGATAGGTATAGGACGCACCGTACAGAAGTCAGGGCCATTTGAAGTTTTATTAGTGTTTTATTTTGTACTTGTCACAAATTGAATTTTTATCTATATATTATTTTGGGACTCGAGGGAAGCATAGCTATGAACGATAGCTTAAAGTGAAAAGGGCACAACTACTTTACTGTCACAAAATTTCGAGGTTTTATGACTCTCCATTAAAAAGTTACAAGCATTTGATTGTTGCAAACTTCGATAGGTATAGGACGCACCGTATAGAAGTTAGTGCCATTTAAAGTTTTAGCAGTGTTTGATTTGGGACTCAAGGGTAGCATAGCTATGAACGATAACTTAAATTTATAAGAGGCTCGATTACTTTATTGACACAAAATTTCAAGGTTTTATGACGCACCAGTAAAATGTTACAAGCATTTGAATGTTGCAAACTTTGACAGGTATAGGACGCATCGTACATAAGTTAGGGCCATTTAAAGTTTTAGCTTAGCTATGAGCGATAGCTTAAATTGAAAAGGGCCCGAGTACTTTACTGTCACAAAATTTCGAGGTTTTATGACGCTCCAGTAAAAAGTTACAAGCATTTGATTGTTGCAAACTTTGATAGGTATAGGACGCACCGTACAGAAGTTAGGGCCATTTGAAGTTTTAGCAGTGTTTGATTTGGGACTCAAGGGTAGCATAGCTATGTGCGATAGCTTAAATTGATAAGAGGCACGAGTACTTTATTGTCACAAAATTTGGGGATTTTATGACGCTGCAGTAGAAAGTTACAACCATTTGATTGTTGCAAACTTTGATAGGTATAGGACGCACCGTACAGAAGTTAGGGCCATTTGAAGTTTTTGCAGTGTTTGATTTGGGACTCAAGGGTAGCATAGCTATGAGCGATAGCTTAAATTGACAAGAGGCTGGAATACATTATTGTCACAAAATTTCAAGGTTTTATGACGCTCCAGTAAAAAGTTACAAGCATTTGATTGTTACAAACTTTGATAGGTATAGGACGCACCGTACAGATGTTAGGGCCATTTGAAGTTTTAGCAGTGTTTGATTTGGGACTCAAGGGCAGCATAGCTATGAGCGATAACTTAAATTGATTAGAGGCTCGAGTACTTTATTGTCACAAAATTTCAAGGCTTTATGACGCTCCAGTAAAAAGTTACAAGCATTTGAATGTTGCAAACTTTGATAGGTATTGGATGCACCGTACAGAAGTCAGGGCCATTTGAATTTTTTTGTATATATTATTTTGGGACTCGAGGGAAGCATAGCTATGAACGATAGCTTAAATTGAAAAGGGCACAACTACTTTACTGTCACAAAATTTCGAGGTTTTATGACGCTCCATTAAAAAGTTACAAGCATTTGATTTTAGCAAAGTTTGATAGGTATAGGACGCACCGTATAGAAGTTAGTGCCATTTAAAGTTTTAGAAGTGTTTGATTTGGGACTCAAGGGTAGCATAGCTATGAGCGATAACTTAAATTTATAAGAGGCTCGAGTACTTTATTGACACAAAATTTCAAGGTTTTATGACGCACCAGTAAAATGTTACAAGCATTTGAATGTTGCAAACTTTGACAGGTATAGGACGCATCGTACAGAAGTTAGGGCCATTTGAAGTTTTAGCTTAGCTATGAACGATAGCTTAAATTGATAAGAGACACGCGTAATTTATTGTCACAAAATTTCGAAGTTTTATGACGCTCCAGTTAAAAGTTACAAGCATTTGATTGTTGCAAACTTTGATAGGTATAGGACGCACCGGACAGAAGTTAGAGCCATTTGAAGTTTTAGCAGTGTTTTATTTGGGACTCAAGGGAAGCATAGCTATGAGCGATAACTTAAATTGATAAGAGGCTCGAGTACTTTATTGTCACAAAATTTCAAGGCTTTATGACGCTCCAGTAAAAAGTTACAAGCATTTGATTGTTGCAAACTTTGATACGTATAGGTCGCACCGCACAGAAGTTAGGGCCATTTGAAGTTTTAGCAGTGTTTGATTTGGGACTCAAGGGTAGCATAGCTATGTGCGATAGCTTAAATTGATAAGAGGCACGAGTACTTTATTGTCACAAAATTTGAGGATTTTATGACGCTGCAGTAGAAAGTTACAACCATTTGATTGTTGCAAACTTTGATAGGTATAGGACGCACCGTACAGAAGTTAGGGCCATTTGAAGTTTTTGCAGTGTTTGATTTGGGACTCAAGGGTAGCATAGCTATGAGCGATAGCTTATATTGACAAGAGGCTGGAATACATTATTGTCACAAAATTTCAAGGTTTTATGACGCTCCAGTAAAAAGTTACAAGCATTTGATTGTTACAAACTTTGATAGGTATAGGACGCACCGTACAGATGTTAGGGCCATTTGAAATTTTAGCAGTGTTTGATTTGGGACTCAAGGGCAGCATAGCTATGAGCGATAACTTAAATTGATTAGAGGCTCGAGTACTTTATTGTCATAAAATTTCAAGGCTTTATGACGCTCCAGTAAAAAGTTACAAGCATTTGAATGTTGCAAACTTTGATAGGTATTGGATGCACCGTACAGAAGTCAGGGCCATTTGAATTTTTATCTATATATTATTTTGGGACTCGAGGGAAGCATAGCTATGAACGATAGCTTAAATTGAAAAGGGCACAACTACTTTACTGTCACAAAATTTCGAGGTTTTATGACGCTCCATTAAAAAGTTACAAGCATTTGATTGTTGCAAACTTTGATAGGTATAGGACGCACCGTGTAGAAGTTAGTGCCATTTAAAGTTTTAGAAGTGTTTGATTTGGGACTCAAGGGTAGCATAGCTATGAGCGATAACTTAAATTTATAAGAGGCTCGAGTACTTTATTGACACAAAATTTCAAGGTTTTATGACGCACCAGTAAAATGTTACAAGCATTTGAATGTTGCAAACTTTGACAGGTATAGGACGCATCGTACAGAAGTTAGGGCCATTTGAAGTTTTAGCAGTGTTTGATTTGGGACTCAAGGGCAGTATAGCTATGTGCGATAGCTTAAATTAATAAGAGGCACGAGTACTTTATTGTCACAAAATTTGAGGATTTTATGACGCTGCAGTAGAAAGTTACAACCATTTGATTGTTGCAAACTTTGATAGGTATAGGACGAACCGTACAGAAGTTAGGGCCATTTGAAGTTTTTGCAGTGTTTGATTTGGGACTCAAGGGTAGCATAGCTATGAGCGATAGCTTAAATTGACAAGAGGCTGGAATACATTATTGTCACAAAAATTCAAGGTTTTATGACGCTCCAGTAAAAAGTTACAAGCATTTGATTGTTACAAACTTTGATAGGTATAGGACGCACCGTACAGATGTTAGGGCCATTTGAAGTTTTAGCAGTGTTTGATTTGGGACTCAAGGGCAGCATAGCTATGAGCGATAACTTAAATTGATTAGAGGCTCGAGTACTTTATTGTCACAAAATTTCAAGGCTCTACGACGCTCCAGTAAAAAGTTACAAGCATTTGAATGTTGCAAACTTTGATAGGTATTGGATGCACCGTACAGAAGTCAGGGCCATTTGAATTTTTATCTATATATTATTTTGGGACTCGAGGGAAGCATAGCTATGAACGATAGCTTAAATTGAAAAGGGCACAACTACTTTACTGTCACAAAATTTCGAGGTTTTATGACGCTCCAGTTAAAAGTTACAAGCATTTGATTGTTGCAAACTTTGATAGGTATAGGACGCACCGGACAGAAGTTAGGGCCATTTGAAGTTTTAGCATAGGTGTGAGAGATAGCTTAAATTGAAAAGGGCCCGAGTACTTTGCTGTCAGAAAATATCGAGGTTTTATGACGCTCAAGTAAAAAGTTACAAGCATTTGATTGTTGCAAACTTTGATAGGTATAGGACGCACCGTACAGAAGTTAGGGCCATTTGAAGTTTTAGCAGTGTTTGATTTGGGACTCAAGGGTAGCAAAGCTATGAGCAATAACTCAAATTAATAAGAGGCTCGAGTACTTTATTGTCACAAAATTTCAAGGTCTTATAACGCTCCAGTAAAAATTTACAAGCATTTGATTGTTGCAAACTTTGATAGGTATAGGACACACCGTACAGAAGTCAGGGCCATTTGAAGTTTTATTAGTGTTTTATTTTGGGACTCAAGGGTAGCATAGCTATCAACGATAGCTTAAATTGATAAGATGCACGAGTACTTAATTGTCACTAAATTTCAAGATTTTAGGACGCTCCAGTAAAAAGTTACAAGCATTTGAATGTTGCAAACTTTGACAGGTATAGAACGCACCGTACAAAAGTTAGGGCCATTTGAAGTTTTAGCATAGCTGTGAGCGATAGCTTAAATTGAAAAGGGCCCGAGTACTTTACTGTCAGAAAATATCGAGGTTTTATGACGCTCAAGTAAAAAGTTACAAGCATTTGATTGTTGCAACTTTGATAGGTATTGGATGCACCGTATAGAAGTCAGGGCCATTTGAATTTTTATCTATATATTATTTTGGGACTCGAGGGAAGCATAGCTATGAACGATAGCTTAAATTGAAAACGGCACAACTACTTTACTGTCACAAAATTTCGAGTTTTTATGACGCTCCAGTTAAAAGTTACAAGCATTTGATTGTTGCAAACTTTGATAGGTATAGGACGCACCGGACAGAAGCTAGGGCCATTTGAAGTTTTAGCATAGCTGTGAGAGATAGCTTAAATTGAAAAGGGCCCGAGTACTTTGCTGTCTGAAAATATCGAGGTTTTATGACGCTCAAGTAAAAAGTTACAAGCATTTGATTGTTGCAAACTTTGATAGGTATAGGACGCACCGTACAGAAGTTAGGGCCATTTGAAGTTTTAGCAGTGTTTGATTTGGGACTCAAGGGTAGCAAAGCTATGATCAATAACTCAAATTAATAAGAGGCTCGAGTACTTTATTGTCACAAAATTTCAAGGTCTTATAACGCTCCAGTAAAAAGTTACAAGCATTTGATTGTTGCAAACTTTGATACGTATAGGACGCACCGTACAGAAGTTAGGGCCATTTGAAGTTTTAGAAGTGTTTGATTTGGGACTCAAGGGTAGCATAGCTATGAGCGATAACTTAAATTTATAAGAGGCTCGAGTACTTTATTGACACAAAATTTCAAGGTTTTATGACGCACCAGTAAAATGTTACAAGCATTTGAATGTTGCAAACTTTGACAGGTATAGGACGCATCGTACAGAAGTTAGGGCCATTTGAAGTTTTAGCAGTGTTTGATTTGGGACTCAAGGGCAGTATAGCTATGTGCGATAGCTTAAATTAATAAGAGGCACGAGTACTTTATTGTCACAAAATTTCGAGGTTTTATGACGCTCCATTAAAAAGTTACAAGCATTTGATTGTTGCAAACTTTGATAGGTATAGGACGCACCGTATAGAAGTTAGTGCCATTTAAAGTTTTAGAAGTGTTTGATTTGGGACTCAAGGGTAGCATAGCTATGAGCGATAACTTAAATTTATAAGAGGCTCGAGTACTTTATTGACACAAAATTTCAAGGTTTTATGACGCACCAGTAAAATGTTACAAGCATTTGAATGTTGCAAACTTTGACAGGTATAGGACGCATCGTACAGAAGTTAGGGCCATTTGAAGTTTTAGCAGTGTTTGATTTGGGACTCAAGGGCAGTATAGCTATGTGCGATAGCTTAAATTAATAAGAGGCACGAGTACTTTATTGTCACAAAATTTCAAGGCTTTACGACGCTCCAGTAAAAAGTTACAAGCATTTGAATGTTGCAAACTTTGATAGGTATTGGATGCACCGTACAGAAGTCAGGGCCATTTGAATTTTTATCTATATATTATTTTGGGACTCGAGGGAAGCATAGCTATGAACGATAGCTTAAATTGAAAAGGGCACAACTACTTTACTGTCACAAAATTTCGAGGTTTTATGACGCTCCAGTTAAAAGTTACAAGCATTTGATTGTTGCAAACTTTGATAGGTATAGGACGCACCGGACAGAAGTTAGGGCCATTTGAAGTTTTAGCATAGGTGTGAGAGATAGCTTAAATTGAAAAGGGCCCGAGTACTTTGCTGTCAGAAAATATCGAGGTTTTATGACGTTCAAGTAAAAAGTTACAAGCATTTGATTGTTGCAAACTTTGATAGGTATAGGACGCACCGTACAGAAGTTAGGGCCATTTGAAGTTTTAGCAGTGTTTGATTTGGGACTCAAGGGTAGCAAAGCTATGAGCAATAACTCAAATTAATAAGAGGCTCGAGTACTTTATTGTCATAAAATTTCAAGGTCTTATAACGCTCCAGTAAAAATTTACAAGCATTTGATTGTTGCAAACTTTGATAGGTATAGGACACACAGTACAGAAGTCAGGGCCATTTGAAGTTTTATTAGTGTTTTATTTTGGGACTCAAGGGTAGCATAGCTATCAACGATAGCTTAAATTGATAAGATGCACGAGTACTTAATTGTCACTAAATTTCCAGATTTTAGGACGCTCCAGTAAAAAGTTACAAGCATTTGAATGTTGCAAACTTTGACAGGTATAGAACGCACCGTACAAAAGTTAGGGCCATTTGAAGTTTTAGCATAGCTGTGAGCGATAGCTTAAATTGAAAAGGGCCCGAGTACTTTACTGTCAGAAAATATCGAGGTTTTATGACGCTCAAGAAAAAAGTTACAAGCATTTGATTGTTGCAAACTTTGATAGGTATAGGACGCACCGTACAGAAGTTAGGGCCATTTGAAGCTTCAGCATTGTTTGATTTGGGACTCAAGGGTAGCATAGCTATGAGCGATTGCTTGAATTGACAAGAGGCTCGACTACTTTATTGTCACAAAATTTCAAGGTTTTATGACGCTCCAGTAAAAAGTTACAAGCATTTGAATATTGCAATCTCTTATAGGTTTAGGACGCACCGTACAGAAGTCAGGGCCACTTGAAGTTTTATCAGTGTTTTATTTTGGGACTCAAGGGTAGCATAGCTATGAGCGATCGCTTAAATTGATAAGATGCACAAGTACTTTATTGTCACAAAATTTCAAGATTTTAGGACGCTCCAGTAAAAAGATACAAGCATTTGATTGTTGCAAACTTTGATACGTATAGGACGCCCCGCACAGAAGTTGGGGCCATTTGAAGTTTTAGCAGTGTTTGATTTGGGATTCAAGGGTAGCATAGCTATGAGCGATAGCTTAAATTGGCAAGAGGCTCGAGTACATTATTGTCTCAAAATTTCAAGGTTTTATGACGCTCCAGTAAAAAGTTACAAGCATTTGAATGTTGCAAACTTTGATAGGTATAGAACGCACCGTACAGAAGTAAGGACCATTTGAAGTTCTATCAGTGTTTTATTTTGGGACTCAAGGGTAGCATAGCTATAAGCGATAGCTTAAATTGAAAAGGGCCCGAGTACTTTACTGTCACAAAATTTCGAGGTTTTATGAAGCTCCATTAAAATTTACAAGCATTTGATTGTTGCAAACTTCGATAGGTATAGGACGCACAGCACAAAAGTTAGGGCCATTTGAAGTTTTAGCAGTGTTTGATTTGGGATTCAAGGGTAGCATAGCTATGAGCGATAGCTTAAATTGATAAGATGCACGAGTACTTTATTGTCACAAAATTTCAATATTTTATGACGCTCCAGTAAAAAGTTACATGCATTTGATTGGTGCAAACTTTGATAGGTATACGACCCACCGTACAGAAGCTAGGACCATTTGAAGCTTCAGTAGTGTTTGATTTGGGACTCAAGGGTGGCATGGCTATGAGCGATAGCTTGAATTGATTAGAGGCTCGAGTACTTTATTGTAACAAAATTTCAAAGTTTTAGGAGGCTCCAGTAAAAAGTTACAAGCATTTGAATATTGCAATCTCTGATAGGTATAGAACGCACCGTACAGAAGTCAGGGCCATTTGAAGTTTTATCAGTGTTTTATTTTGGGACTCAAGGGTAGCATAGCTATGAGCGATAGCTTAAATTGATAAGATGCACGAGTACTTTATTGTCACAAAATTTCAAGGTTTTATGACGCTCCAGTAAAAAGTTACAAGCATTTGATTGTTGCAAACTTTGATACGTATAGGACGCACCGTACAGAAGTTAGGGCCATTTGAAGTTTTAGCAGTGTTTGATTTGGGACTCAAGGGTAGCATAGCTATCAGCGATAGCTTAAATTGATAAGAGGCACGAGTAATTTATTGTAACAAAATTTCGAGGTTTTATGACGCTACAGTAAAAAGTTACAAGCATTTGATTGTTGCAAACTTTGATAGGTATAGGACGCACCGTATAGAAGTTAGGGCCAGTTAAAGTTTTAGCAGTGTTTTATTTGGAACTAAAGGGAAGCATACCTATGAGCGATAGCTTAAATTGATAAGAGGCACGAGTACTTTATTGTCGCAAAATTTTCAGACTTTTTGACGCTCCAGTAAAAAGTTACAAGCGTTTGATTGTGGCAAACTTTGATAGGTATAGGACGCACCGTACAGAAGTTAGGGCCATTTGAAGTTTTAGCATTGCTATGAGCGATAGCTTAAATTTATAAGACACACGCATAATTTATTGTCACAAAATTTCGAGGTTTTCTGACGCTCCAGTTAAAACTTACAAGCATTTGGTTGTTGCAAACTTTGATAGGTATTGGACTCACCGTATAGAAGTTAGGGCCATTTGAAGTTTTAGCAGTGTTTGATGTGGGACTCAAGGATAGCAGAGCTATGACCGATAGCTTAAATTGGTAAGAGGCACGAGTACTTTATTGTCACAAAATTTGAAGATTTTATGACGCTACAGTAAAAAGTTACAAGCATTTGATTATTGCAAAATTTTATAGGTATTGGACTCACCGTATAGAAGTTAGGGCCATTTGAAGTTTTTGCAGTGTTTGATTTGGGACTCAAGGGTAGCATAGCTATGAGCGATAGCTTAAATTGACAAGAGGCTGGAATACATTATTGTCACAAAATTTCAAGGTTTTATGACGCTCAAGTAAAAAGTTACAAGCATTTGATTGTTACAAACTTTGATAGGTATAGGACGCACCGTACAGATGTTAGGGCCATTTGAAGTTTTAGCAGTGTTTGATTTGGGACTCAAGGGCAGCATAGCTATGAGCGATAACTTAAATTGATTAGAGGCTCGAGTACTTTATTGTCACAAAATTTCAAGGCTTTATGACGCTCCAGTAAAAAGTTACAAGCATTTGAATGTTGCAAACTTTGATAGGTATTGGATGCACCGTACAGAAGTCAGGGCCATTTGAATTTGTATCTATATATTATTTTGGGACTCGAGGGAAGCATAGCTATGAACGATAGCTTAAATTGAAAAGGGCACAACTACTTTACTGTCACAAAATTTCGAGGTTTTATGACGCTCCAGTTAAAAGTTACAAGCATTTGATTGTTGCAAACTTTGATAGGTATAGGACGCACCGGACAGAAGTTAGGGCCATTTGAAGTTTTAGCATAGCTGTGAGAGATAGCTTAAATTGAAACGGGCCCGAGTACTTTGCTGTCAGAAAATATCGAGGTTTTATGACGCTCAAGTAAAAAGTTACAAGCATTTGATTGTTGCAAACTTTGATAGGTATAGGACGCACCGTACAGAAGTTAGGGCCATTTGAAGTTTTATCAGTGTTTGATTTGGGACTCAAGGGTAGCAAAGCTATGAGCAATAACTCAAATTAATAAGAGGCTCGAGTACTTTATTGTCACAAAATTTCAAGGTCTTATAACGCTCCAGTAAAAAGTTACAAGCATTTGATTGTTGCAAACTTTGATAGGTATAGGACACACCGTACAGAAGTCAGGGCCATTTGAAGTTTTATTAGTGTTTTATTTTGGGACTCAAGGGTAGCATAGCTATCAGCGATAGCTTAAATTGATAAGATGCACGAGTACTTCATTGTCACTAAATTTCAAGATTTTAGGACGCTCCAGTAAAAAGTTACAAGCATTTGAATGTTGCAAACTTTGAGAGGTATAGAACGCACCGTACAAAAGTTAGGGCCATTTGAAGTTTTAGCATAGCTGTGAGCGATAGCTTAAATTGAAAAGGGCCCGAGTACTTTACTGTCAGAAAATATCGAGGTTTTATGACGCTCAAGTAAAAAGTTACAAGCATTTGATTGTTGCAAATTTTGATAGGTATAGGACGCACCGTATAGAAGTTAGGGCCATTTGAAGTTTTAGCAGTGTTTGATTTGGGACTCAAGGGTAGCAAAGCTATGAGCAATAACGCAAATTAATAAGAGGCTCGAGTACTTTATTGTCACAAAATTTCAAGGTCTTATAACGCTCCAGTAAAAAGTTACAAGCATTTGATTGTAGCAAACTTTGATACGTATAGGACGTACCGTACAGAAGTTAGGGCCATTTGAAGCTTCAGCATTGTTTAATTTGGGACTCAAGGGTAGCATAGCTATGAGCGATAGCTTGAATTGACAAGAGACTCGACTACTTTATTGTCACAAAATTTCAAGGTTTTATGACGCTCCAGTAAAAAGTTACAAGCATTTGAATATTGCAATCTCTGATAGGTATAGGACGCACCGTACAGAAGCTAATGCCATTTGAAGTTTTAGCAGTGTTTGGTTTGGGACTCAAGGGTAGCATAGCTATCAGCGATAGCTTAAATTGATAAGAGGTACGAGTAATTTATTGTAACAAAATTTCGAGGTTTTATGACGCTACAGTAAAAAGTTACAAGCCTTTGATTGTTGCAAACTTTGATAGGTATAGGAAGCACCGTATAGAAGTTAGGGCCAGTTAAAGTTTTAGCAGTGTTTTATTTGGGACTAAAGGGAAGCATAGCTATGAGCGATAGCATAAATTGATAAGAGGCACGACTACTTTATTGTCGCAAAATTTTCAGACTTTTTGACGCTCCAGTAAAAAGTTACAAGCGTTTGATTGTGGCAAACTTTGATAGGTATAGGACGCACCGTACAGAAGTTAGGGCCATTTGAAGCTTTAGCATTGCTATGAGCGATAGCTTAAATTTATAAGACACACGCATAATTTATTGTCACAAAATTTCGAGGTTTTCTGACGCTCCAGTTAAAACTTACAAGCATTTGGTTGTTGCAAACTTTGATAGGTATTGGACTCACCGTATAGAAGTTAGGGCCATTTGAAGTTTTAGCAGTGTTTGATGTGGGACTCAAGGATAGCAGAGTTATGACCGATAGCTTAAATTGACGAGAGGCTCGAGTACCTTATTGTCACAAAATTTCAAGGTTTTATGACGCTCCAGTAAAAAGTTAAAAACATTTGAATCTTGCAAACTTTGATTGGTATAGGACGAACCGTACAGAAGTTAGGGCCATTTGAAGTTTTAGCAGTGTTTGATTTAGGACTGAAGGGTAGCATGGCTATGAACGACAGCTTAAATTGAGAAGAGGCTCGAGTACTTTATTGTCACAAAATTTCAAGGTTTTATGACGCTCTAGTAAAAAGTTACAAGCATTTGAATATTGCAAATTCTGATAGGTATAGAACGCACCGTACAGAAGTCAGGGCCATTTGAAGTTTTATCAGTGTTTAATTTTGGGACGCAAGGGTAGCATAGCTATGAGCGATAGCTTAAATTGGCAACAGGCTCGAGTACATAATTGTCACAAAATTTCAAGGTTTTATGATGCTCCAGTAAAAAATTACAAGCATTTGATTGTTGCAAACTTTGATAGGTATAGGACGCACCTTATAGAAGTTAGGGCCAGTTGAAGTTTTAGCAGTGTTTTATTTGGGACTAAAGGGAAGCATAGCTATGAGCGATAGCTTGAATTGACAAGAGGCTCGAGTACTTTATTGTCCCAAATTTCAAGGTTCTATGACGCTCCAGTAAAAAGTTACAAGCATTTGAATATTGCAAACTTTGATAGGTATAGAACGCACCGTACAGAAGTCAGGGCCATTTGAAGTTCTATCAGTGTTTTATTTTGGGACTCAAGGGTAGCATAGCTATGAGCGATAGCTTAAATTGAAAAGGGCCCGAGCACTTTACTGTCACAAAATTTCGAGGTTTTATGACGCTCCAGTAAAAACTAACAAGCATTTGATTGTTGCAAACTTTGATAGGTATAGGACGCACAGCACAAAAGTTAGGGCCATTTGAAGTTTTAGCAGTGTTTGATTTGGGACTCAAAGGAAGCATAGCTATAAGCGATAGTTTAAATTGACAAGAGGCTCGAGTACTTTATTGTCACAAAATTTCAAGGTTTTATGACGCTCCAGTAAAAAGTTACAAGCATTTGATTGTTGCAAACTTTGATAGGTATAGGACCCACCGTACAGAAGCTAGGGCCATTTTGGGACTCAAGGGTAGCATAGCTATGAGCGATAGCTTGAATTGACAAGAGGCTCGAGTACTTTATTGTAACAAAATTTCAAAGTTTTAGGACGCTCCAGTAAAAAGTTACAAGAATTTGAATATTGCAAACTTTGATAGGTATAGAACGCACCGCACAGAAGTTAAGGCCATTTTTAGTTTTAGCAGTGTTTGATTTGGGACTCAAGGGTAGCATAGCTATCAGCGATAGTTTAAATTGATAAGAGGCACGAGTAATTTATTGTAACAAAATTTCGAGGTTTTATGACGCTCCAGTAAAAAGTTACAAGCATTGGATTGTTGCAAACTTTGATAGGTATAGGACGCACCGTATAGAAGTTAGGGCCAGTTGAAGTTTTAGCAGTGTTTTATTTGGGACTAATGGGAAGCATAGCTATGAGCGATAGCTTATATTGATAAGAGGCACGAGTACTTTATTGTCGCAAAATTTTCAGACTTTTTGACGCTCCAGTAAAAAGTTACAAGCGTTTGATTGTGGCAAACTTTGATAGGTATAGGACCCACCGTACAGAAGTTAGGGCCATTTGAAGCTTCAGCAGTGTTTGATTTGGGACTCAAGGGTAGCATAGCTATGAGCGATAGCTTGAATTGACAAGAGGCTCGAGTACTTTATTGTCCCAAATTTCAAGGTTCTATGACGCTCCAGTAAAAAGTTACAAGCATTTGAATATTGCAAACTTTGATAGGTATAGAACGCACCGCACAGAAGTTAAGGCCATTTTTAGTTTTAGCAGTGTTTGATTTGGGACTCAAGGGTAGCATAGCTATGAGCGATAGCTTAAATTGGCAAGAGGCTCGAGAACATTATTGTCACAAAATTTCAAGGTTTTATGAAGCTCCAGTAAAAAGTTACAAGCATTTGAATATTGCAAACTTTGATAGGAATAACACGCACCGTACAGATGTCAGGGCCATTTGAAGTTCTATCAGTGTTTTATTTTGGGACTCAAGGGTAGCATAGCTATGAGCGATAGCTTAAATTGAAAAGGGCCCGAGCACTTTACTGTCACAAAATTTCAAGGTTTTATGACGCTCCATTAAAATTTACAAGCATTTGATTGTTGCAAACTTTGATAGGTATAGGACGCACAGCACAAAAGTTAGGGCCATTTGAAGTTTTAGCAGTGTTTGATTTGGGACTCAAGGGAAGCATAGCTATAAGCGATAGTTTAAATTGACAAGAGGCAAGAGTACTTTATTGTCACAAAATTTCAAGGTTTTATGACGCTCCAGTAAAAAGTTACAAGCATTTGATTGTTGCAAACTTTGATAGGTATAGGACCCACCGTACAGAAGCTAGGGCCACTCGAAGCTTCAGCAGTGTTTGATTTGGAACTCAAGGGTAGCATAGCTATGAGCGATAGCTTGAATTGACAAGAGGCTTGAGTACTTTATTGTAACAAAATTTCAAATTTTTAGGACGCTCCAGTAAAAAGTTACAAGCATTTGAATATTGCAATCTCTGATAGGTATAGGACGCACCGTACAGAAATCAGGGCCATTTGAAGTTTTATCAGTGTTTTATTTTGGGACTCAAGGGTAGCATAGCTATGAGCGATAGTTTAAATTGATAAGATGCACGAGTACTTTATTGTCACAAAATTTCAATATTTTATGACGCTCCAGTAAAAAGTTACAAACATTTGATTGTTGCAAACTTTGATACGTATAGGACGCACCGTACAGAAGCTAGGGCCATTTGAAGTTTTAGCAGTGTTTGATTTGGGACTCAAGGGTAGCATAGCTATCAGCGATAGCTTAAATTGATAAGAGGCACGAGTAATTTATTGTAACAAAATTTCGAGGTTTTATGACGCTCCAGTAAAAAGTTACAAGCATTTGATTGTTGCAAACTTTGATAGGTATAGGACGCACCGTATAGAAGTTAGGGCCAGTTGAAGTTTTAGCAGTGTTTTATTTGGGACTAAAGGGAAGCATAGCTATGAGCGATAGCTTAAATTGGTAAGAGGCACGTGTACTTTATTGTCGCAAAATTTTCAGACTTTTTGACGCTCCAGTAAAAAGTTACAAGCGTTTGATTGTGGCAAACTTTGATAGGTATAGGACGCACCGTACAGAAGTTAGGGCCATTTGAAGATTTAGTAGTTTTTGGTTTGGGACTCAAGGGTAGCGTAGCTAGGAGCGAAAGCTTAAATTAATAAGAGGCACGAGTACTTTATTGTCACAAAATTTCAAGGTTTTATGATGCTCCAGTAAAAAGTTACAAGCATTTGATTGTTGCAAACTTTGATAGGTATAGGACGCACCGTACAGAAGTTAGGGCCATTTGAAGTTTTAGCATTGCTATGAGCGATAGCTTAAATTTATAAGAGACACGCATAATTTATTGTCACAAAATTTCGAGGTTTTCTGACGCTCCAGTTAAAACTTACAAGCATTTGATTGTTGCAAATTTGATAGGTATTGGACTCACCGTATAGAAGTTAGGGCCATTTGAAGTTTTAGCAGTGTTTGATGTGGGACTCAAGGATAGCAGAGCTATGACCGATAGCTTAAATTGATAATAGGCACGAGTACTTTATTGTCACAAAATTTCAAGGTTTTATGACGCTCCAGTAAAAAGTTACAAGCATTTGATTGTTGCAAACTTTGATAGGTATAGGACCCACCGTACAGAAGCTAGGGCCATTTGAAGCTTCAGCAGTGTTTGATTTGGGACTCAAGGGTAGCAGAACTACGACCGATAGCTTAAATTGAGAAAAGGCACGAGTACTTTAATGTCACAAAATTTGAAGATTTTATGACGCTGCAGTAAAAAGTTACAAGCATTTGAATATTGAAAACTCTGCTAGGTATAGAACGCACCGTACAGAAGTCAGGGCCATTTGAAGTTTTATCAGTGTTTAATTTTGGGACTCAAGGGTAGCATAGCTATGTGCGATAGCTTAAATTGACAAGATGCAGGAGTACTTTATTGTCACAAAATTTCAAGATTTTAGGACGCTCCAGTAAAAAGTTACAAGCATTTGATTTTTGTAAACTTTGATAGGTATAGGACCCACCGTACAGAAGTTAGGGCCATTTGAAGCTTCAACAGTGTTTGATTTGGGACTCAAGGGTAGCATAGCTATGAGTGATAGCTTGAATTGACAAGAGGCTCGAGTACTTTATTGTCCCAAATTTCAAGGTTCTATGACGCTCCAGTAAAAAGTTAGAAGCATTTGAATAATGCAAACTTTGATAGGTATAGAACGCACCGCACAGAAATTAGGGCCATTTGTAGTTTTAGCAGTGTTTGATTTGGGACTCAAGGGTAGCATAGCTATGAGCGATTGCTTAAATTGCCAAGAGGCTCGAGTACATTATTGTCACAAAATTTCAAGGTTTTATGACGCTCCAGTAAAAAGTTACAAGCATTTGAATATTGCAAACTTTGATAGGTATAACATGCACCGTACAGAAGTCAGGGCCATTTGAAGTTCTATCAGTGTTTTATTTTGGGGTTCAAGGGTAGCATAGCTATGAGCGATAGCTTAAATTGAAAAGGGCCCGAGTACTTTATTGTCACAAAATGTCGAGGTTTTATGACGCTCCATTAAAATTTACAAGCATTTGATTGTTGCATACTTACATAGGTATAGGACGCACAGCACAAAAGTTAAGGCCATTTGAAGTTTTAGCAGTGTTTGATTTGGGACTCAAGGGCAGCATAGCTATGAGCGATAGTTTAAATTGACAAGAGGCTCGAGTACTTTATTGTCACAAACTTTCGAGGTTTTATGACGCTCCAGTAAAAAGTTACAAGCATTTGAATATTGCAATCTCTGATAGGTATAGGACGCACCGTTAAGAAGGCAGGGCCATTTGAAGTTTTATCAGTGTTCTATTTTGGGATTCAAGGGTAGCATAGCTATGAGCGATAGCTTAAATTGATAAGATGCACGAGTACTTTATTGTCACAAAATTTCAATATTTTATGACGCTCCAGTAAAAAGTTACAAGCATTTGATTGTTGCAAACTTTGATAGGTATAGGACGCACCGTACAGAAGCTAGGGCCATTTGAAGTTTTAGCAGTGTTTGATTTGGGACTCAAGGGTAGCATAGCTATCAGCGATAGCTTAAATTGATAAGAGGCACGAGTAATTTATTGTAACAAAATTTCGAGGTTTTATGACGCTCCAGTAAAAAGTTACAAGCATTTGATTGTTGCAAACTTTGATAGGTATAGGACGCACCATATAGAAGTTAGGGCCAGTTGAAGTTTTAGCAGTGTTTTATTTGGGACTAAAGGGATGCATAGCTATGAGCGATAGCTTAAATTGATAAGAGGCACGAGTACTTTATTTTTCGCAAAATTTTCAGACTTTTTGACGCTCCAGTAAAAAGTTACAAGCGTTTGATTGTGGCAAACTTTGATAGGTATAGGACGCACCGTACAGAAGTTAGGGTCATTTGAAGATTTAGTAGTGTTTGATTTGGGACTCAAGGGTAGCATAGCTAGGAGCGAAAGCTTAAATTAATAAGAGGCACGAGTACTTTATTGTCACAAAATTTCAAGGTTTTATGATGCTCCAGTTAAAAGTTACAAGCATTTGATTGTTGCAAACTTTGATAGGTATAGGACGCACCGTACAGAAGTTAGGGCCATTTGAAGCTTTAGCATTGCTATGAGCGATAGCTTAAATTTATAAGAGACACGCATAATTTATTGTCACAAAATTTCGAGGTTTTCTGACGCTCCAGTTAAAACTTACAAGCATTTGATTGTTGCAAACTTTGATAGGTATTGGACTCACCGTATAGAAGTTAGGGCCATTTGAAGTTTTAGCAGTGTTTGATGTGGGACTCAAGGGTAGCAGAGCTATGACCGATAGCTTAAATTGATAAGAGGCACGAGTACTTTATTGTCACAAAATTTGAAGATTTTATGACGCTGCAGTAAAAAGTTACAAGCATTTGATTATTGCAAACTTTGATAGGTATAGGGAGCACCGGACAGAAGTTAGGGCCATTTGAAGTTTTAGCAGTGTTTTATTTGGTACTCAAGGGTAGCATAGCTATGAGCGATAGCTTAAATTGACGAGAGGCTCGAGTACCTTATTGTCACAAAATTTCAAGGATTTATGACGCTCCAGTAAAAAGTTAAAAGCATTTGAATCTTGCAAACTTTGATAGGTATAGGACGAACCGTACAGAAGTTAGGGCCATTTGAAGTTTTAGCAGTGTTTGATTTAGGACTCAAGGGTAGCATGGCTATGAGCGACAGCTTAAATTGACAAGAGGCTCGAGTACTTTATTGTCACAAAATTTCAAGGTTTTATGACGCTCTAGTAAAAAGTTACAAGCATTTGAATATTGCAAACTCTGATAGGTATAGAACGCACCGTACAGAAATCAGGGCCATTTGAAGTCTTATCAGTGTTTAATTTTGGGACTCAAGGGTAGCATAGCTATGAGCGATAGCTTAAATTGATAAGATGCTCGAGTACTTTATTGTCACAAAATTTCAAGATTTTAGGACGCTCCAGTAAAAAGTTACAAGCATTTGATTGTTGTAAACTTTGATAGGTATAGGACCCACCGTACAGAAGTTAGGGCCATTTTAAGCTTCAGCAGTGTTTGATTTGGGACTCAAGGTTAGCATAGCTATGAGCGATAGCTTGAATTGACAAGAGGCTCGAGTACTTTATTGTCACAAAATTTCAAGGTTTTATGACGCTCCAGTAAAATTTACAAGCATTTGAATATTGCAATCTCTGATAGGTACAGAACGCACCGTACAGAAGTCAGGCCATTTGAAGTTTTATCAGTGTTTTATTTGGGACTAAAGGGAAGCATAACTATGAGCGATAGCTTAAATTGATAAGAGGCACGAGTACTTTATTGTCACAAAATTTCAAGGTTTTATGATGCTCCAGTAAAAAGTTACAAGCATTTGATTGTTGCAAACCTTGATAGGTATAGGACGCACCGTACAGAAGTTAGGGCCATTTGAAGTTTTAGCATAGCTATGAGCGATAGCTTAAATTGATAAGAGACAATTGTCACAAAATTTCGAGGTTTTCTGACGCTCCAGTTAAAACTTACAAGCATTTGATTGTTGCAAACTTTGATAGGTATTGGACTCACCGTATAGAAGTTAGGGCCATTTGAAGTTTTAGCAGTGTTTTATTTAGGACTCAAGGGTAGCATGGCTATGAGCGACAACTTAAATTGACAAGAGGCTCAAGTACTTTATTGTCAAAAAATTTCAAGGTTTTATGACGCTTTAGTAAAAATTTACAAGCATTTGAATATTGCAAACTCTGATAGGTATAGGACGCACCGTACAGAAGTCAGGGTCATTTGAAGTTTTATCAGTGTTTAATTTTGGGACTCAAGGGTAGCATAGCTATGAGCGATAGCTTAAATTGATAAGATGCACGAGTACTTTAATGTCACAAAATTTCAAGATTTTAGGACGCTCCAGTAAAAAGTTACAAGCATTTGAATATTGCAAAATTTGATAGGTATAGAACGCACCGTACAGAAGTCAGGGCCATTTGAAGTTTTATCAGTGTTTTATGTTGGGACTCAAGGGTAGCATAGCTATGAGCGATAGCTTAAATTGAAAAGGGCCCGAGTACTTTACTGTAAAAAAATTTCGAGGTTTTATGACGCTCCAGTAAAAAGTTACAAGCATTTGATTGTTGCAAACTTTGATAGGTATAGGACGCACCGTATAGAAGCTAGGGCCATTTGAAGTTTTAGCAGTGTTTGATTTGGGACTCAAGGGTAAGATAGCTATGAGCGATAGCTTAAATTGACAAGAGGATCGAGTACTTTATTGTCACAAAATTTCAAGGTTTTATGATGCTCCAATAAAAAGTTACAAGCATTTGAATATTGCAAACTTTGATAGGTATAGGACGCACCGTACAGAAGTCAGGGCCATTTGAAGTTTTAGCAGTGTTTGATTTGGGACTCTAGGGTAAGATAGCTATGAGCGATAGCTTAAATTGACAAGAGGATCGAGTCCTTTATTGTCACAAAATTTCAAGGTTTTATGATGCTCCAGTAAAAAGTTACAAGCATTTGATTGTTGTAAACATTGATAGGTAAAGGACGCACCGTACAGAAGTTAGGGCCATTTGAAGTTTTAGCATAGCTATGAGCGATACCTTAAATTGATGAGACACGCATAATTTATTGTCACAAAATTTCGAGGTTTTATGACGCTCCAGTTAAAACTTGCAAGCATTTGATTGTTACAAACTTTGATAGGTATTGGACTTACCGTATAGAACTTAGGGCCATTTGAAGTTTAGCAGTGTTTGATTTGGGACTCAAGGGTAGCAGAGCTATGACCGATAGCTTAAATTGATAAGAAGCACGAGTACTTTATTGTCATAAAATTTGAAGATTTTATGATGCTGCAGTAAAAAGTTACAAGCATTTGATTATTGCAAACTTTGATAGGTATAGGGAGCACCGGACAGAAGATAGGACCATTTGATGTTTTAGCAGTGTTTGATTTGGGACTCAAGGGTAGCATAGCTATGAGCGATAGCTTAAATTGACGAGAGGCTCGAGTACCTTATTGTCACAAAATTTCAAGGTTTTATGACGCTCCAGTAAAAAGTTACAAGCATTTGAATATTGCAAACTTTTATACTTATAGAACGCACCGTACAAAAGTCAGGGCCATTTGAAGTTTTATCAGGGTTTTATTTTGGGAGTCAAGGGTAGCATAGCTATGAGCGATAGCTTAAATTGAAAAGGGCCCGGGAACTTCACTGTCACAAAATTTCGAGGTTTTATGACGCTCCAGTAAAAAGTTACAAGCATTTGATTGTTGCAAACTTTGATAGGTATAGGAAGCACCGTACAGAAGCTAGGGCCATTTGAAGTTTTAGCAGTGTTTGATTTGGGACTAAAGGGAAGCATAGCTATGAGCGATAGCTTGAATTGACAAGAGGCTCGAGTACTTTATTGTAATAAAATTTCAAGGTTTTATGACGCTCCAGTAAAAAGTTACAAGAACTTGAATATTGCAATCTCTGATAGGTATAGGACGCACCGTACAGAAGTCAAGGCCATTTGAAGCTTTATCAGTGTTTTATTTTGGGACTGAAGGGTAGCATAGCTATGAGCGATAGCTTAAATTGATAAGAGGCACGAGTACTTTATTGTCGCAAAATTTTAAGATTTTTTGACGCTCCAGTAAAAAGTTACAAGCGTTTGATTGTGGCAAACTTTGATAGGTATAGGACACACCGTACATAAGTTAGGGCTATTTGAAGATTTAGTAGTGTTTGATTTGGGACTCAAGGGTAGCATAGCTAGGAGCGAAAGCTTAAATTAATAAGAGGCACGAGTACTTTATTGTCACAAAATTTCAAGGTTTTATGATGCTCCAGTAAAAAGTTACATGCATTTGATTGTTGCAAACATTGATAGGTATAGGATGCACCGTACAGAAGTTAGGGCCATTTGAAGTTTTAGCATAGCTATGAGCGATAGCTTAAATTGATAAGAGACACGCATAATTTATTGTCACAAAATTTCGAGGTTTTCTGACGCTCCAGTTAAAACTTACAAGCATTTGATTGTTGCAAACTTTGTTAGGTATTGGACTCACCGAATAGAAGTTAGGGCCATTTGAAGTTTTAGCAGTGTTTGATTTGAGACTCAAGGGTAGCAGAGCTATGACCTATAGCTTAAATTGATAAGAGGCACGAGTACTTTAATCTCACAAAATTTGAAGATTTTATGACGCTGCAGTAAAAAGTTACAAGCATTTCATTATTGCAAACTTTGATAGGTATAGGGAGCACCGGACAGAAGTTAGGGCCATTTGAAGTTTTAGCAGTGTTTTATTTAGGACTCAAGGGTAGCATGGCTATGAGTGATAGCTTAAATTGACAAGAGGCTCGAGTACTTTATTGTCAAAAAATTTCGAGGTTTTATGACGCTCCAGTAAAAAGTGACAAGCATTTGATTGTTGCAAACTTTGATAGGTATAGGACGCACCGTACAGAAGCTAGGGCCATTTGAAGTTTTAGCAGTGTTTGATTTGGGACTCAAGGGTAAGATAGCTATGAGCGATAGCTTAAATTGACAAGAGGATCGAGAACTTTATTTCAAGGTTTTATGATGCGCCAATAAAAAGTTACAAGCATTTGAATATTGCAAACTTTGATAGGTATAGAACGCACCGTACAGAAGTCAGGGCCATTTGAAGTTTTATCAGTGTTTTATGTTGGGACTCAAGGGTAGCATAGCTATGAGCGATAGCTTAAATTGAAAAGGGCCCGAGTACTTTACTGTCACAAAATTTCGAGGTTTTATGACGCTCCAGTAAAAAGTTACAAGCATTTGATTGTTGCAAACTTTGAAAGGTATAGGACGCATCGTATAGAAGCTAGGGCCATTTGAAGTTTTAGCAGTGTTTGATTTGGGACTCAAGGGTAAGATAGCTATGAGCGATAGCTTAAATTGACAAGAGGATCGAGTACTTTATTGTCACAAAATTTCAAGGTTTTATGATGCTCCAATAAAAAGTTACAAGCATTTGAATATTGCAAACTTTGATAGGTATAGGACGCACCGTACAGAAGTCAGGGCCATTTGAAGTTTTAGCAGTGTTTGATTTGGGACTCTAGGGTAAGATAGCTATGAGCGATAGCTTAAATTGACAAGAGGATCGAGTCCTTTATTGTCACAAAATTTCAAGGTTTTATGATGCTCCAGTAAAAAGTTACAAGCATTTGATTGTTGTAAACATTGATAGGTAAAGGACGCACCGTACAGAAGTTAGGGCCATTTGAAGTTTTAGCATAGCTATGAGCGATACCTTAAATTGATGAGACACGCATAATTTATTGTCACAAAATTTCGAGGTTTTATGACGCTCCAGTTAAAACTTGCAAGCATTTGATTGTTACAAACTTTGATAGGTATTGGACTTACCGTATAGAACTTAGGGCCATTTGAAGTTTAGCAGTGTTTGATTTGGGACTCAAGGGTAGCAGAGCTATGACCGATAGCTTAAATTGATAAGAAGCACGAGTACTTTATTGTCATAAAATTTGAAGATTTTATGACGCTGCAGTAAACAGTTACAAGCATATGATTATTGCAAACTTTGATAGGTATAGGGAGCACCGGACAGAAGATAGGACCATTTGATGTTTTAGCAGTGTTTGATTTGGGACTCAAGGATAGCATAGCTATGAGCCATAGCTTAAATTGACGAGAGGCTCGAGTACCTTATTGTCACAAAATTTCAAGGTTTTATGACGCTCCAGTAAAAAGTTACAAGCATTTGAATATTGCAAACTTTTATACTTATAGAACGCACCGTACAAAAGTCAGGGCCATTTTAAGCTTTATCAGCGTTTTATGTTGGGAGTCAAGGGTAGCATAGCTATGAGCGATAGCTTAATTTGAAAAGGGCCCGAGTACATCACTGTCACAAAATTTCGAGGTTTTATGACGCTCCAGTAAAAAGTTACAAGCATTTGATTGTTGCAAACTTTGATAGGTATAGGAAGCACCGTACAGAAGCTAGGGCCATTTGAAGTTTTAGCAGTGTTTGATTTGGGACTAAAGGGAAGCATAGCTATGAGCGATAGCTTGAATTGACAAGAGGCTCGAGTACTTTATTGTAATAAAATTTCAAGGTTTTAGGACGCTCCAGTAAAAAGTTACAAGCACTTGAATATTGCAATCTCTGATAGGTATAGGACGCACCGTACAGAAGTCAAGGCCATTTGAAGCTTTATCAGTGTTTTATTTTGGGACTGAAGGGTAGCATAGCTATGAGCGATAGCTTAAATTGATAAGATGCACGAGTACTTTATTGTCACAAAATTTCAATATTTTATGACGCTCCAGTAAAAAGTTACAAGCATTTGATTGTTGCAAACTTTGATACGTATAGGACGCACCGTACAGAAGCTAGCGCCATTTGAAGTTTTAGCAGTGTTTGATTTGGGACTCAAAGGTAGCATAGCTATGAGCGATAGCTTGAATTGACAAGAGGCTCGAGTACTTTATTGTGACAAAATTTCATGGTTTTAGGACGCTCCAGTAAAAAGTTAAAAGCATTTGAATATTGCAATCTCTGATAGGTATAGGACGCACCGTACAGAAGTCAGGGCCATTTGAAGTTTTAGCAGTGTTTGATTTGGGACTAAAGGGAAGCATAGCTATGAGCGATAGCTTAAATTGATAAGAGGCACGAGTACTTTATTGTCGCAAAATTTTAAGATTTTTTGACGCTCCAGTAAAAAGTTACAAGCGTTTGATTGTGGCAAACTTTGATAGGTATAGGACACACCGTACATAAGTTAGGGCTATTTGAAGATTTAGTAGTGTTTGATTTGGGACTCAAGGGTAGCATAGCTAGGAGCGAAAGCTTAAATTAATAAGAGGCACGAGTACTTTATTGTCACAAAGTTTCAAGGTTTTATGATGCTCCAGTAAAAAGTTACATGCATTTGATTGTTGCAAACATTGATAGGTATAGGATGCACCGTACAGAAGTTAGGGCCATTTGAAGTTTTAGCATAGCTATGAGCGATAGCTTAAATTGATAAGAGACACGCATAATTTATTGTCACAAAATTTCGAGGTTTTCTGACGCTCCAGTTAAAACTTATAAGCATTTGATTGTTGCAAACTTTGTTAGGTATTGGACTCACCGAATAGAAGTTAGGGCCATTTGAAGTTTTAGCAGTGTTTGATTTGAGACTCAAGGATAGCAGAGCTATGACCGATAGCTTAAATTGATAAGAGGCACGAGTACTTTATTGTCACAAAATTTGAAGATTTTATGACGCTGCAGTAAAAAGTTACAAGCATTTGATTATTGCAAACTTTGATAGGTATTGGACTCACCGTATAAAAGTTAGGGCCATTGGAAGTTTTAGTAGTGTTTGATTTGGGACTCAAGGGTAGCAGAGCTATGACCTATAGCTTAAATTGATAAGAGGCACGAGTACTTTAATCTCACAAAATTTGAAGATTTTATGACGCTGCAGTAAAAAGTTACAAGCATTTCATTATTGCAAACTTTGATAGGTATAGGGAGCACCGGACAGAAGTTAGGGCCATTTGAAGTTTTAGCAGTGTTTTATTTAGGACTCAAGGGTAGCATGGCTATGAGTGATAGCTTAAATTGACAAGAGGCTCGAGTACTTTATTGTCAAAAAATTTCGAGGTTTTATGACGCTCCAGTAAAAAGTGACAAGCATTTGATTGTTGCAAACTTTGATAGGTATAGGACGCACCGTACAGAAGCTAGGGCCATTTGAAGTTTTAGCAGTGTTTGATTTGGGACTCAAGGGTAAGATAGCTATGAGCGATAGCTTAAATTGACAAGAGGATCGAGAACTTTATTTCAAGGTTTTATGATGCGCCAATAAAAAGTTACAAGCATTTGAATATTGCAAACTTTGATAGGTATAGAACGCACCGTACAGAAGTCAGGGCCATTTGAAGTTTTAGCAGTGTTTGATTTGGGACTCTAGGGTAAGATAGCTATGAGCGATAGCTTAAATTGACAAGAGGATCGAGTACTTTATTGTCACAAAATTTCAAGGTTTTATGATGCTCCAGTAAAAAGTTACAAGCATTTGATTGTTGTAAACTTTGATAGATAAAGGACGCACCGTACAGAAGTTAGGGCCATTTGAAGTTTTAGCATAGCTATGAGCGATTCCTTAAATTGATGAGACACGCATAATTTATTGTAACAAAATTTCGAGGTTTTATGACGCTCCAGTAAAAAGTTACAAGCATTTGATTGTTGCAAACTTTGATAGGTATAGGAAGCACCGTACAGAAGCTAGGGCCATTTGAAGTTTTAGCAGTGTTTGATTTGGGACTAAAGGGAAGCATAGCTATAAGCGATAGCTTGAATTGTCAGGAGGCTCGAGTACTTTATTGTAATAAAATTTCAAGGTTTTAGGACGCTCCAGTAAAAAGTTACAAGCATTTGAATATTGCAATCTCTGATAGGTATAGGACGCACCGTACAGAAGTCAAGGCCATTTGAAGCTTTATTAGTGTTTAATTTTGGGACTGAAGGGTAGCATAGCTATGAGCGATAGCTTAAATTGATAAGATGCACGAGTACTTTATTGTCACAAAATTTCAATATTTTATGACGCTCCAGTAAAAAGTTACAAGCATTTGATTGTTGCAAACTTTGATACGTATAGGACGCACCGTACAGAAGCTAGCGCCATTTGAAGTTTTAGCAGTGTTTGATTTGGGACTCAAAGGTAGCATAGCTATGAGCGATAGCTTGAATTGACAAGAGGCTCGAGTACTTTATTGTGACAAAAGTTCATGGTTTTAGGACGCTCCAGTAAAAAGTTACAAGCATTTCATTATTGCAAACTTTGATAGGTATAGGGAGCACCGGACAGAAGTTAGTGCCATTTGAAGTTTTAGCAGTGTTTTATTTAGGACTCAAGGGTAGCATAGCTATGAGCGATAGCTTAAATTGAAAAGGGCCCGAGTACTTTACTGTCGCAAAATTTCGAGGTTTTATGACGCTCCAGTAAAAAGTGACAAGCATTTGATTGTTGCAAACTTTGATAGGTATAGGACGCACCGTACAGAAGCTAGGGCCATTTGAAGTTTTAGCAGTGTTTGATTTGGGACTCAAGGGTAAGATAGCTTTGAGCGATAGCTTAAATTGACAAGAGGATCGAGAACTTTATTTCAAGGTTTTATGATGCTCCAATAAAAAGTTACAAGCATTTGAATATTGCAAACTTTGATAGGTATAGAATGCACCGTACAGAAGTCAGGGCCATTTGAAGCTTTAGCAGTGTTTGATTTGGGACTCTAGGGTAAGATAGCTATGACCGATAGCTTAAATTGACAAGAGGATCGAGTACTTTATTGTCACAAAATTTCAAGGTTTTATGATGCTCCAGTAAAAAGTTACAAGCATTTGATTGTTGTAAACTTTGATAGGTAAAGGACGCACCGTACAGAAGTTAGGGCCATTTGAAGTTTTAGCATAGCTATGAGCGATACCTTAAATTGATGAGACACGCATAATTTATTGTCACAAAATTTCGAGGTTTTATGACGCTCCAGTTAAAACTTGCAAGCATTTGATTGTTACAAACTTTGATAGGTATTGGACTTACCGTATAGAAGTTAGGGCCATTTGAAGTTTTAGCTGTGTTTGATTTGGGACTCGAGGGTAGCAGAGCTATGACCGATAGCTTAAATTGATAAGAGGCACGAGTACTTTATTGTCACAAAATTTGAAGATCTTATGACGCTGCAGTAAAAATTTACAAGCATTTGATTATTGCAAACTTTGATAGGTATTATACTCACCGTATAGAAGTTAGGGCCATTTGAAGTTTAGCAGTGTTTGATTTGGGACTCAAGTGTAGCAGAGCTATGACCGATAGCTTAAATTTATAAGAGGCACGAGTACTTTATTGTCATAAAATTTGAAGATTTTATGACGCTGCAGTAAAAAGTTACAAGCATTTGAATATTGCAAACTTTAATACTTATAGAACGCACCGTACAAAAGTCAGGGCCATTTGAAGTTTTATCAGCGTTTTATGTTGGGAGTCAAGGGTAGCATAGCTATGAGCGATAGCTTAATTTGAAAAGGGCCCGAGTACATTACTGTCACAAAATTTCGAGGTTTTATGACGCTCCAGTAAAAAGTTACAAGCATTTGATTGTTGCAAACTTTGATAGGTATAGGAAGCACCGTACAGAAGCTAGGGCCATTTGAAGTTTTAGCAGTGTTTGATTTGGGACTAAAGGGAAGCATAGCTATGAGCGATAGCTTGAATTGTCAAGAGGCTCGAGTACTTTATTGTAATAAAATTTCATGGTTTTAGGACGCTCCAGTAAAAAGTTACAAGCATTTGAATATTGCAATCTCTGATAGGTATAGGACGCACCGTACAGAAGTCAAGGCCATTTGAAGCTTTATTAGTGTTTAATTTTGGGACTGAAGGGTAGCATAGCTATGAGCGATAGCTTAAATTGATAAGATGCACGAGTACTTTATTGTCACAAAATTTCAATATTTTATGACGCTCCAGTAAAAAGTTACAAGCATTTGATTGTTGCAAACTTTGATACGTATAGGACGCACCGTACAGAAGCTAGCGCCATTTGAAGTTTTAGCAGTGTTTGATTTGGGACTCAAAGGTAGCATAGCTATGAGCGATAACTTGAATTGACAAGAGGCTCGAGTACTTTCTTGTGACAAAATTTCATGGTTTTAGGACGCTCCAGTAAAAAGTTAAAAGCATTTGAATATTGCAATCTCTGATAGGTATAGGACGCACCGTACAGAAGTCAGGGCCATTTGAAGCTTTAGCAGTGTTTTATTTAGGACTAAAGGGAAGCATAGCTATGAGCGATAGCTTAAATTGATAAGAGGCACGAGTACTTTATTGTCGCAAAATTTTAAGATTTTTTGACGCTCCAGTAAAAAGTTACAAGCGTTTGATTGTGGCAAACTTTGATAGGTATAGGACGCACCGTACATAAGTTAGGGCTATTTGAAGATTTAGTAGTGTTTGATTTGGGACTCAAGGGTAGCATAGCT